>CM056049.1:388630807-389230807 GCA_029574335.1 Rana kukunoris | reverse complement strand
GGGTCTTAAGTGGTTAAAGAAAGATAAATGTGAATGCCTCTTTTCAGGTGTTCTCATCATGAAGCGAATCAAATAAAACACAATGGCATGCCTGCAGCCTTACCTCACAAGTATTGTGGATAACAATGGTGTTGGTTCCCCCCATCATTATTTCTGATGAGTATTCGTCCATCGCTCTCTTGCTGTCTCCCACATATGGGACATATTTAATAACCACCTGAAAACATACAAACAGTTATGGCACAAATTAATAATGTAGTAACCATGAAAATCCATCAAATCCATTTCTTGAAGTTTATTGAGAGACACAGTTGATCCAGGGACTATCCGAATGCCTCTTGGGAGGGATCAGGAAGATTTTTTTCCCCTGCTGGAGCAAATTGGATTATGCTTTGTTATTTTTTTTTTGCCTTCCTCTTTCTATAGGTTTAAATGGGTGGACTTTTTTCAAGCAGACTATGTCACTATGCAACACGATTTAAGAGACCATTAGGACATGCAAACACAATCCAGTTGAGCAGGGGACAAGAGCAACAAAACATCAACATCCCCGTAAAAAAAAGAATAGAACTGGGGACTGCCTACAGCTAAAAGTCGCCTGAAGGACCTTACACATGAAGCTGGCATTAGATGAGGCTTATGTGAATTGGAGAGGTGATTCTCAAACACAGATTTTATCTTTGCTGTTTACAGACTGGTACGCTTGTAGTACCAGAAACATGCGATTACCTTGTCATTGTTTTGTATGCAAATAAATGCTTTTTAAACAATATAAGCACTATCAGTTTCCTTGCTCTACTATTTTACTATTTTATTTATCATTGGTCATCACTGGCTACCTGGGATCAAGAAGTGGAGAGGGGTTGTCTTGTTATAGTCCATGGTAAGGCTGAAAAGCTGTTTTTGACCCTACTTTAGCTGTAGTGGTCACACTGATCCAGGGGAGAATATTCCTGCAGGAGGGGAGTATTAGTATTATATGTTCATAGTAATTATGTTTTTATTGTTTTACAAAATGTAAGTGTTTATGCACTGCATGATTAGTATTGGTTTCACATATGAAGTAATATTTGTGGTATATACACTTTAGTGTGTTTAGTTTTAAGTGCTGCACAGTTGATTGTTTTATTGTATGGATACACTTGTAGGATTGTGATTCGTGTCAGCAGCTTTTTAGGCTTCCCATTTATAGGAGTGGCGCTTAGGGTTTCTTTTTGATTTTTTTTTTTTTCCACTGCCTGGTTGCATGAGGCACTGATGATATAACCCTGGCCTCACAAATGCATCTTGGGAAGTTCCCGTCACAGGTTTCAGGAGCCAAACCCAAAGGTCCAGGCAGAGTTCCAGGAAGTAAAGAAGTCAGGGAGATAAAGTCATCTGCCCTTAGTTAAAATGGCTACTGTGATAAGACTAGGGAGGAAAAAAATAAATAAAGCCAGCAAGTTTCATTGAATATTTGTTTGTAGATTGTCATTACTAAACATTTTTGAATGTGCCTTTTTATAATTTTTATAAGAAGGGTGAAATTCTTTAGGCCAGAAATTCCTTCTAATCAGGGCCGATCCGCCCTATAGGCTCACTATGCAAGCCGCTTAGGGCCCGCAAAGTTGCAGAGGGCCCCCTAAATTACTAGAGGCCCCGTCTGGTGAGAAGTAATTTTTGGCCCCTTTCAGCAACTCGCTGGCTGCATGTGAGAAGAGGTAAGAAGTCAGCACCCCCCCGCTTCTCACTTTAATGTAAGATGTCATTTTCGGCAGCAACCCCCACCCCTGCACTTCTTAACTTTAATGTCAGGATCGGCACTGCTGTATGTGATGTGGGCCCCAGGCAGAGCATTGTGTACTCATACTGTGGTACTAGACCTGACTCCTGCTGAGGCAATAGTAAAATTTAGGGGCCACAGGTCACCCTATCACCACTCTAGGTCTGTCCCTCTTATGTGGTCGGGCGCTATCCAAGGGGATTGGTGAAGAGTTATGGGTGATGGCATCACAGGTCAGATAGAGGGCCCCTTAGCAGAATTTGGCTTAGGGCCCCAGGGAGGTCAGGATCGGCACTGCTTCTAATGTTCACTGACCGGAGACTCATACAGGTAAAGAGATGGCAGATCTCTACTTCTCAGATTTTCTGGGCTGCGGAGGCAGGTACCGAGGATAACAGAGCCACAGGTAGCTCCTGATGCTCAGCCTACACGGCCAAATCGCAAAATAAGTCTTCAGAGATAGGGTTAAACTTTAGTTTGTGCCACAGCTCTGAATCCAAAAAGCATTTAGTGGCTAACAGTACACTCAGGCCATGTACACACAATCACTTTTTGGCATGAAAAAAAAAAAAAGTTTTCAGCATGTAGAAAAAAACAAAGGCCCAGATTCACAGAGCGATTACGCCTGTCTAACTGGTGTTAGACAGGAGTCATTTCAAATTTTGCGCGCCGTATCACTAGTTTGAATCCTCAAACCATAATACGGCGGCGTTGGGCTTTGATCTGACAGGCTTACGTCTTCGTACGCCTTCGGATCTACGCTGCGATCTTTTTGCGGCCGCTGGGTGGATTTCGCGTAGTTTTCAGCGTCGGGGTATGCAAATGAGCTTTTTACGGAGATCCACGAAGTTACGAGCGTCGTTCGCAATCGCGTACGTCATTTTTTCGCTACGTAAAGTTAAACCAGCTTTTAGCTGGTCTAACGTTACGCGGCCCATGTTAAGTATGGCCGTCGTTCCCGCGTCGACTTTCAATTTATTTTTTATTTTTTGCGCAAGTCGTCCGGGAATAGGAATGTCCGTAAACGACGCTACTCAAAAAAAAATGACGTAACGACGTGATTTCGCGCAATGCACGGCGGGAAATTTCTGAACGGAGCATGCGCAGTTCGATCGTCGCTTAATTTAAATGCCTCACGCCCCCTATTCGCGTATTTTGATTCCGCCGGGAGAAATACACTACGCCGCCGTACCTTACGGGCCAAAATCTATCTGAATTCCTCCTAGAGCCAGGTAAAGTACGGCGGCGTAGTGTATCTCTGATACTCTGCGGGAATCTAATTCTACCTGAATCTGGCCCAAAGTTTTTCCAACTTCATCATTAAAAACGATGTTGCTCACACACCATCGTTTTTAAAAAATTATGAGCAAAGTGCGGTGAACATATGACAGCGCTCTAAAGGGGAAGTTTCATTCAAGCTCCCATCTCATAACTTGCTTCTGAGCATGCGTGGGTTTGAAACGTTGTTTTTAATGTAATTTTAGCCCCAAACGCGATCATTTTTTACAACCCAAAAACCAACATTTTTTAAAACGACGTTAAAAAATGCAGCATACTCAATTTTTTTTTGGTCGTTTTTCAGAAGATGAAAAACGATGTGAAGCCCACACACGATCATTTTAAATGACGTTTTTAAAAACGCTGTTATTTTTCATGCCGAAAAGTGATCGTGTGTACGCGGCATCAGGGCTTGAAAAAGGGCCACAATGAAGAGCTGCAGCTCAAATTCCAGACTAGCCCAGCATTTGTCCAGTTCAGCGAGGTTTGGGTACAGCCATTAAAGCAATTGCTAGAGAAACATGGATCTGGATTAGCTACATATACAGCAGCTTGTAGAGGAATCTTGACAAAAAAAAAAGATGCAAAAAGTTATTTTCCAGAGAGAAAAAAAGGTGTCCATTCTCCTAGGACACTAGCACAAAAATGCTATATGAGGAGGTTATACCTGCCCACAATTTTGTTGTCTGTCAGTGTCCAAGTCCTTATGGGAAAGGCAGTATAACCCATCAGTCTCTGAATTCCTGTGTCCCTCAATTTACAAGAAAGGAATGTACTGCAAAATGTAAGCAGAAGAAGCCTCAACAAGGTTGTCCAAGATATTTAGTGTTATCTGACTGGAGGGATGATTGTATAAGCAGCATTGAGTTGTTTGAGCAAAACTCAAACCTTATATGGTTAGCATCATGTGTCATTGTGACTTGGCAAACTGCCCTGTTTAGAAAGTGGAGTGTAAAACATGTGCATGCAGACTTATTATAAAATGTATCAATAATAAACTTTAAGGGCCAGTTCACACCACATGCAGTCCAGTGCATTTTTTTCTGCATTAAAAACACATGGGAAGTAGGTTATATGGCTTCTAAAGGCATAGTTCACACCAGTGCGGTCAATTTCAGGGCGTTCCAGCAAAAAAAGTAGAACATGCTGCATTTTCCCTGTACTGGAATGCTGTAAACTGCATCAAAAAAGCATCAGAATGCACTGGAATGCATTAAAAATGCACCGGACCCCAGTACAGTGGGGAAAAAAAGGGGGGGGGGGGAAGCATCTGGAATGCATCCGGAAACGTATGAAAAAATGCGGTGCATTTTTGTGGTGTGAACCTCTACTTTAAGAAACAGAGGCAGCAATTGCTGATGCTGCTTTACTGACCTGCTGTTCCTCTTGTATAAAAAGTCACTAACACAGAACAAGTATGCAGAGAAGGACATTTAACTTTGTTAAACGCAAGCAGAATCAACATAAAAGGCAGCCAACTACCATATTTAAAATAACATTAGTGCAGGGGCACAACCATTTATTGGCTATAAAAGTTTCCTTGGTAATTTGTATCACTATAGGTTTATCTTTGTCCCTCAATCTATCTGGGACTGTGTATAGTCTGCTTTAAATATGATTTTAAGATTATGAAATAGACTCCCATTAGGTCTACAACTATACTCACACAGTGGTCAGGTTTCTCATTTGGTCCATAAAGAATTGGGTTAGACTGAACCATGTCATCAACCACATTGCTCTTGGAAATCTCCTTGGAGCGAAATTGCTGAGGAGCGGAGAGGTTCTTCCCATCATTATTACCTAGGTGATTATAGCTCACTATAGAAACAGTCTGGGAATAAATGAATGAAAAAGGGGAAATTCAATTACTGAGAAACAATGATTATATCGTAAAGTGGTGGTTCACCCTCCAAAAAATTTCTAGCAGGGCATGGAGCCCACCCACGCGACCGGCAGTATGCCGGTGTTTTTTTTTCTGTAGATACCTTTTTACGGGCTCTCTTCCAATCTGGTGGCTGTGATTGACGTCCCCTCAGTTCGGGTTCCTTCGGCATCTCGTGACGCGCTGTATGAGCCGGGCTGAGGGACGTCAATCACAGCCTGTGATTGTAAACGCCCAGTACCGCGGGAGGGGAAGAGAGCCCGTAAAAAGGTATGTACGGGAGAAAGAAAAAAAAACTCCATGGCATGCTAGAAATTTTTTCCACTTTTTTTCCACTTTAATAAGCATTATTTTGACAACTACAGTGCGGAAAATAAGTATTTGAACACCCTGCTATTTTGCAAGTTCTCCCACTTGGAAATCATGGAGGGGTCTGAAATTGTCATCGTAGGTGCATGTCCACTGTGAGAGGCATAATCAAAACATTTTTTCCAGAAATCACAATTTATGAATTTTTTTAACTATTTATTTGTATGATACAGCTGCAAAGAAGTATTTGAACACCTGAGAAAATCAATGTTAATATTTGGTACAGTAGCCTTTGTTTGCAATTACAGAGGTCAAACGTTTCTTGTAGTTTTTCACCAGGTTTGCACACACTGGAGGAGGGATTTTGGCCCACTCCTCCACACAGATCTTCTCTAGATCAGTCAGGTTTCTGGGCTGTCGCTGAGAAACATGGAGTTTGAGCTCCCTCCAAAGATTCTCTATTGGGTTTAGGTCTGGAGACTGGCTAGGCCACGCCAGAACCTTGATATGCTTCTTACAGAGCCACTCCTTGGTTATCCTGGCTGTGTGCTTCGGGTCATTATCATGTTGGAAGACCCAGCCTCGACCCATCTTCAAAGCTCTAACTGAGGGAAGGAGGTTGTTGCCCAAAATCTCGCAATACATGGCCCCGGTCATCCTCTCCTTAATACAGTGCAGTCGCCCTGTCCCATGTGCAGAAAAACACCCCCAAAGCATGATGCTACCACCCCCATGCTTCACAGTAGGGATGGTACTCATCATTCTTCTTCCTCCAAACACGGTTAGTGGAATTATGACCAAAAAGTTATATTTTGGTCTCATCTGACCACATGACTTTCTCCCATGACTCCTCTGGATCATCCAAATGGTCATTGGCAAACTTAAGACGGGCCTTGACATGTGCTGGTTTAAGCAGGGGAACCTTCCGTGCCATGCATGATTTCAAACCATGACGTCTTAGTGTATTACCAACAGTAACCTTGGAAACGGTGGTCCCAGCTATTTTCAGGTCATTGACCAGCTCCTCCCGTGTAGTCCTGGGCTGATTTCTCACCTTTCTTAGGATCATTGAGACCCCACGAGGTGAGATTTTGCATGGAGCCCCAGTCCGAGGGAGATTGACAGTCATGTTTAGCTTCTTCCATTTTCTAATGATTGCTCCAACAGTGGACCTTTTTTCACCAAGCTGCTTGGCAATTTCCCCGTAGCCCTTTCCAGCCTTGTGGAGGTGTACAATTTTGTCTCTAGTGTCTTTGGACAGCTCTTTGGTCTTGGCCATGTTAGTAGTTGGATTCTTACTGATTGTATGGGGTGGACAGGTGTCTTTATGCAGCTAATGACCTCAAACAGGTGCATCTAATTTAGGATAATAAATGGAGTGGAGGTGGACATTTTAAAGGCAGACTAACAGGTCTTTGAGGGTCAGAATTCTAGCTGATAGACAGGTGTTCAAATACTTCTTTGCAGCTGTATCATACAAATAAATAGTTAAAAAATCATAAATTGTGATTTCTGGAATTTTTTTTTTGGATTATGTCTCTCACAGTGGACATGTACCTACGATGACAATTTCAGACCCCTCCATGATTTCCAAGTGGGAGAACTTGCAAAATAGCAGGGTGTTCAAATACTTATTTTCCGCACTGTATCTTACATATAACCCAATTACATATATATATATATTTTAAAAGTGTAAAACGCATTTTAATATTTCGCTTTTATAAAAACGTTTTATAAACATAAAATTCATGTAAATGATCAAAGGAACAAAAAGTCCTGAATTATTACTTCTACAGAGAACAAGTCAATAGAAAATGAAAAAATGGTAATTCAGGGGGTACCTTTAAGCCAGCACCGACTAGAAAATCCACTAAAACTGACTTAATCTTGGTCTGTCCAGATTTAAAATCATCCCCGCCAATGAACACAGAATGTCTTGTTGCCAGCTCTATAGCTCCAGGAACAAAGGTATTCTGGGGGGATCCATTGATGTAAGCACAGCCCTCCAAGATGCTGGCCACTGCAAACATTGTGGATGGAGACACTTCAAGGCCCATCTGGGTAGATAAATGCACAAAAAAATAAAATAAATTATCTTTACACATAATCATAGGAAAACTAAATAAATCAATATACACAATTATGTACAGACGTGCCCTAAAGTTTTTGGATTGACACAAATATTTTTACAAACTCTATGATGGCACTTTGTATATACTCCAGAATGTTATGAAGAGTGATCAGATGAATTGCAATTAATTGCAAAATCCCTCTTGCCATGAAAATGAACTTAAAGCGGAGTTCCACCCTTAAAATCACTTTGTTTCATTACATCCAGCATACTGGCGTCAGCGCCAGTATGCTGTTTTTTTTTTTTTAATGCACGTCAGGAGCTGACTGCGCAGGCGCCGAAAATAGCCGGTCCTAGTTCGGGTTTTTTCGGAGGGCGTGACGCGGCTATATACGGCGCCTGCGCAGTCAGCTCCTGGGTCTGTGCGCAGGCGCCGAGAAAAGCCGAATGCTAATTGGCTGTTTCCGGAAGGCGTGACGCCTTATAGCGGCGACATTCCGTGGTGCGCCAGAAATTCAATGATTTTATATAAAGTAAGTACGTGCATAAAAAAATAAAATAAACAGCATACTGGCGCTGACGCCAGTATGCTGGATGTAATGAAACAAAGTGATTTTAAGGGTGGAACTCCGCTTTAAAGTAGTTGTAAAGGAAAACATTTTTTTTTTGCTATAATTACTGTTTACATAAAGATGCGCCGTTCTACGTGAGTCTCCAATGTCATTAAGAACTATCTTCGGTGTAAAGAAGAGCAAGGAGTCCCGAAAGTGATAATTTGGCCCCCACGGAGCCCTGATCCCAACTTCAAGTATGTCTGGGATTTCATGAAGAAACACAAGGATTTGGGGCAGCCTACATTTGCAAAAGATCTGTGGTTAGTTCTCCAAGATGTTTGGAACAGCCTACCTGTCGAGTTCCTTCAATAAACTATGTGAAATTGTACCTAGAATAATTGAAGCCATTTGAAAGCAAAGGGTGGTCACACCAAATATTGATTGTATTTGGATTTCTCTTCTGTTAATATACTTTCCAGTTTGTTGATAAAAATATATTAAACACTTCTACGTCTGAAGGCATTCTTAAATTTAGAGCATTTTTTTACACCTGGTTGAACTTTTAATATGTATAAATAGAACATGTCAGCAGATAATACTTTTCCGTTTTATTATTTAAATTCCCTGCCATCTTTAAAGTGATTGTAAACCCTATAAAAAAACCTGCAAGACAAAGGCATACTAGCTTATTATGAATTACTTACTTCACATCAAAGCCCACGCAGCAGTCATCGTAAACCCCCTCCGGCCGGCGACATCTCTCCCAGGGGTTACTTTCAGGTATTGCAGCTCTGGTGCTGTGATTGGCCGGAGCCACAATGACATCAATCACACGCATGCACGCGGGAGCCGCCGCTAACGGCACACTGACTGAAGCATATGTGCCATTGCTTCAGTTTGCTCTAGTGCGCATGTGCCAATGATATCGGCACATGCAGGGGATATCTCCTAAACCGTTCAGGTTTAGGAGATATCCTGGGTAGCTACAGGTAAGCCTTACCTGTAGCATAAAGTGGTTGTAAAGTGTTTACAACCTCTTTAACTCATTATCCTTGTGTAATGAAGCTAAAAATGATGTGTTGGTAAACTGAGAAGTTCAGAGTCCTGTGATAGATGGCTGATAAAGCCTAATCACTGTAAGAGAAAGAACAAACAGATAAGTGACTGTATGGTGCCATCTCTGTGAGCCAACCCAGCGACTGAAAACCACAAAGGAGAGTGGGATGGGCGAAACTGCTCATATATGTTCCTTTTTACATCACTCACTAGATCATATCTAGTCTGACAACTCAGGATGTGTGTTACCTAATACAGATGACAAACTGCTTTTTAGCTTTCAATATTACACAACCAGTCTATACTTTGCATTAGCATAACCACTTGAGCCCCGGAAGATTTGGCTGCTCAACCCAAACAAAATGTAGGTCCTTTTTTTTCCCACAAATCGAGCCCATATCTTTTACTGTTTGCTATAATAAATATCCCAATATTTTTTATTTTTTAACTATTTCTTTCCTCAGTTTAGGCCAATATGTATTCTTTTACATATTTTTGGTAAAAAAAACAAAAAACAATAGCAATAAACGTATATTGATTGGTTTGCACAAAAGTTATAGCGTCTACAAAATAGGGGATAGATTTATGGCATTTTTATTATTATTATCGTTTACTAGTAATGTATGTATATAAATATATATATATATATATATATATAAAATAAAAAAAAACACGACAAAAGCAATAAGTGCCCAGGGGGCACAGAGGGAAACAAAGAGATGGATTGGGTTACAAAAGCAAAGGAACTTTTAATACCGGTATCTAGCTTCATATGACCTCATTAAATTATATCCCCACAGTAGAGGGGCTTGTGTCTGTTTTAACCGCCCTAACAAAACAAAGTTGCATTCTCACATCCACAACATCATAAGCGTTGTACCTATTATAACCCAAAGTGAAACAGTGGGGAAATAAAAGAGGGGTAGACAGGCATACCTAAAAACAATAAACATGACTATCAAGCAGCACAACAGTAGTGAGTGTAGATCTGTGCCCTTAATAAAGGGCCTAGGGATAAGTAGCATGCAGGTCTCCCTTTCTGGGGACCTATGTATCATCCACCTCTAATCAGTATGCCCAGGAGTAACATTGGGCGGCGTCTGCGTCATGCTAGACGTATAATGTGTCTAGGTGGCCCAAATAGCATAAAATGTATTATACCTGTCCCAGCACTTTGCCATCCACTTCTCCACTGCCATAATAGAATTGAGCAAGCGTATCCAGTCGGATCGCCCCAGAACATGGGCCAACTTCCAGTGCATGGGAATTAGACGCCGAGCAGAATTTAGGAGACGTGGAAGAACCGATTTATGATAAAGGCTGAGAGGGGTGGATGGCACGTGCAGCAAGAACTCTAATGGGGAATCCTGTAAATCCACATCTAAAATATTTTTTATCTGGGCCCTGATATCCTGTCACAAGGGCCGAAGCCTTGGGCACTGCCACCCGATATGTAGGAAAGTGCCTCGAAGCCCACAGCCCCTCCAACAGGCAGCAGAAGCCGTTGGATATATTCTAGCTAGAGTCGTTGGAACCCTGTACCAGTGGATCAGCAGCTTAAAACTATTTTCTTGCATCTTGGTATCCACTGAGCTCTTGTGAGTGAGATAATAGAGAGGACTCAGCTGAGTCTCCGTAAATATATGCTGCAGGTATATGCTGCAGGTTCCTCTCCCATTCCCTATGTAAATTGGTTTACCCATAGGCAACCAGAGCCTGGAAAATATAGCGGGGGAAGCCACGAGGGGTGTGGGGAGAATTCGGGCTTCAGCACAGGTGCTAGGATAAAACCTGTGGTCATGGCAACCTGGCGCCTGGGGTTTGTCGATCGCTGGTTTTGCACAAGGTAGCCCCAATTCACCGCCAGTGCTCCAGGCTCCCTCCACACCTCCTGAGTGCCATAGCAAGGCACCGCGTGCCCTGCTGACATGGAGGATATGCCATTGTTTTTCAAGTTTATAGATTTATGTAGGATAGAACATACTGTGAATTCAGATATCTTGTTCTCTTCTCAATTATATCTGCTGTGAAAAAATGTTGAGTGTCAGTCTACAACAACCTATTTACCTAGGCTTGAACCGGTCATATGTCCACACCAAGCAAACAAACAGGCACACTGCACTGGAGGCTGATAAGGTTCCTGGTCTATCTTTACTCCACCTCCACTTTGCATTATCTACTTACTCCCCCTTTCAAATTTAATGCTTGGGATAACATGGAGGTGGAAGTTGAGTAATTTTTAACAAATAATTGAACACAAAAGAGTAGGAGGGCATGTATGACATGTACTGCGGGCTAAAATGTGAAACACTTTGGCAATTTACAAAAAAAAAAAAGTTTAGCTTGTGACAGACTTACAAAGTCTTTTTTTCCACTCAAATTGAGGACAGTAAACATAGTCTGTTTTGTTACTTTTTGGGGTATATCAAAGAAATCCTCCAGCACGATACATGATATCTGATTTTTAGGAGCCAAAAGACTGATATTGGAATACACAGAAAACAAAAATGTGCATCTGAAAAGTATTCAAACGTAAAGCATTGCTATGGTAACAGTACATACATCTACCATAAGCCAGTAGTCTGCAGCTTTGATTACACTTTTCCCATTATGCATCATTTGTCTGCTGCACAGCTTTCTTTCTTTTGACCGTGTAGTTTAAAAAAGTCAGAATTTAATGATGTGCACCTTCAAAGATAAGCTTGTCTGAGAGATTTAAGAACAAACATCTGTTTGTGGTCAGATTTATATCCCTTCATATGGGTATGGGTATAGAGATGAGGCAAACATTGGTTAACGACAGCGTTGCCTTGCGTCCAAGACGTGTTTCACATGCATAACGTCATGTTAATAAGTACTGCCCAAATACCACCTAATTTTTCAGTTTTCCTTAACACATATGGGAGCGTAAAATGCATGTTAAGCACCCTGTGCTTTTCACGCATTCAGCATGTGTGTTTTTGAAGCACTGCAAATTGAATTTAATGTAGGTAGCAGGTTGTGCCAAACTAAAGAGAACGAGACATGCTCTTAAAGCTGATGTTCATGTTTTATGCCAAGCTGGTCCAAACAAACTAAGTGCTGCAAGTGTCTCGGAAGCACTGTATATACTCTGCATGTAACTTCAGCTACATATAGTACACAGTGTTGGGTTCCTGTAGCGAGACTGAATTACCGTCTCACACCCAGAACAAAACAGTCTGGCTGAGTGGTGCTTAGCTATTCAAAAGTGGGAGGGGCGGGCTGATGTTGTGCTCTGAGGCCCCGTACACACGAGCAAATAGATTTGTTCAAATCGGTCGGACAGACCAATTTGAACAAATCTGTTTGCTGGGATGTATTGGTTTGATCGTGTACACACGATCAAACCAAAATCCTCGCCGGCAGACAGCGCGCTGACGTGTCGGTGACGCCGCCACGTCACCGCAACAGGAAGTTAAACACTTCCGCGCATGCGTCGAAACCATTCGACGCGTGTGCGAGCAGATATGTCTGCTGGTTAGCATACTAACCAGCAGATATGTCTGCTGGTTAGCATACTAACCAGCAGACATGTCGGGCGGACGGGTTCCCAGCCGACAGATTTGAAAGCATGCTTTCAAATCTGTCGGGTGGCCAAATCCGTCTGTTTGCCCGTACACACGATCGAATCTGTCTGCTGAAACATAGAGGAGAAGACCTGCGCTTAGGACGGACACTATGGGTAATGAGAGTATGCAACTGCAGCCCCCCCTAAATATAGCTCCCCTAAGAGAGTATAATGATTAAGGTGAACAAGGAGGTGGGGGTCGTGGCGCTGTTGCTAGTGAGTTGTATTGATGAGCAGAATTGCTCTGTTGGGGCAACTACCCCAGATGAAAATATAAAAGATATAGAGGTGGCCACCCTGGGCAAGGTAGATCTAAATGTGCAAAGATAGTGTTAATACCTTCTAGAACCTCTAGATACGGTAGTGCTCCTAATAGTAGCTCTTAATAATGATCTACAATAAGTCAAGTCCACTAGACATAAAGCACATACCGCAGTGTATATAACAGGAATGAACCTAATACACCAACTATAAGGTACATAAAAACAACATATTATTCAGGTCGAGAGTCTAAATTATATATATATACAATAGATTAACATGCAGGAGTCCATAAGAAAAATGCAGGCTGATCGGTGAAAGTGATGTGAGGGTCAGGGTGCACCTAACTGGGTAGGTGGTCTTAGTACTGTACAACAGGTGTTGCTCGCTGTGGTCCCGGTGCTCCCCCTTAAGGGTCCCCACTCACCAGAGGCAATCACCCCTGCTGGGGTAGAAAGCGTATCAATCAGACAGCTGCTCCTTCGTACCGAGGCCTTTTCTCCTGGTGTGTCTCCTGGGTTCCTGAAGTATATCCTTATTGCTGATGATTTTAGGGTTCAATTATTTCTAAGTTCCTCCAAAGCAAAACAAAAAAGGGGAGCTCCCATAGAGTAGTACGTTTAAAATAAAAAGGTTTTATTGGCACTACCAAAAGGTGTGCACCAGAGCATAAGCAGAAATACAAAAATACAAAAAATAAAAATAAAACATAAAATTTTAAAATATGACAGCAGGCTGTAATGCTAAGCGCGCACAGCTGACAGTCAGAACAACAAGTTATAATTGAATAGGTAGCGGCCTATATAGAAAAAGAAAAATATATAGGTCCTGCATAAACACTGCACTGTGGTCCCGATATCTGATCGAACCAGCGTGGGAACGGCGTGCGTTCCAGCTAAGATCAGCTGGTGATCCGGAAGTGCGTGTGGATGTGCGTGTGTCCGCTTTACGCACGTTTCGTTGTATTACGGCTTCAGAAGACGTAATACAACGAAACGTGCGTAAAGCGGACACACGCACATCCACACGCACTTCCGGATCACCAGCTGATCTTAGCTGGAACGCACGCCGTTCCCACGCTGGTTCGATCAGATATCGGGACCACAGTGCAGTGTTTATGCAGGACCTATATATTTTTCTTTTTCTATATAGGCCGCTACCTATTCAATTATAACTTGTTGTTCTGACTGTCAGCTGTGCGCGCTTAGCATTACAGCCTGCTGTCATATTTTAAAATTTTATGTTTTATTTTTATTTTTTGTATTTTTGTATTTCTGCTTATGCTCTGGTGCACACCTTTTGGTAGTGCCAATAAAACCTTTTTATTTTAAACGTACTACTCTATGGGAGCTCCCCTTTTTTGTTTTGCTTTGGAGGAACTTAGAAATAATTGAACCCTAAAATCATCAGCAATAAGGATATACTTCAGGAACCCAGGAGACACACCAGGAGAAAAGGCCTCGGTACGAAGGAGCAGCTGTCTGATTGATACGCTTTCTACCCCAGCAGGGGTGATTGCCTCTGGTGAGTGGGGACCCTTAAGGGGGAGCACCGGGACCACAGCGAGCAACACCTGTTGTACAGTACTAAGACCACCTACCCAGTTAGGTGCACCCTGACCCTCACATCACTTTCACCGATCAGCCTGCATTTTTCTTATGGACTCCTGCATGTTAATCTATTGTATATATATATAATTTAGACTCTCGACCTGAATAATATGTTGTTTTTATGTACCTTATAGTTGGTGTATTAGGTTCATTCCTGTTATATACACTGCGGTATGTGCTTTATGTCTAGTGGACTTGACTTATTGTAGATCATTATTAAGAGCTACTATTAGGAGCACTACCGTATCTAGAGGTTCTAGAAGGTATTAACACTATCTTTGCACATTTAGATCTACCTTGCCCAGGGTGGCCACCTCTATATCTTTTATATTTTCATCTGGGGTAGTTGCCCCAACAGAGCAATTCTGCTCATCAATACAACTCACTAGCAACAGCGCCACGACCCCCACCTCCTTGTTCACCTTGTCTGCTGAAACAGTCTGGCAGACCGTTTCCAGCAGACAGATTTGATCGTGTGTACGCGGCCTCAGACTGAAAAGTCTCTCACAGCAGAGATCCAGCACTGTCTACTGTATATAGCTGAAGCTACAGTAAGGAAAAAAAAAAGTATTTGATCCCCTGCTGATTTTGTACGTTTGTCCACTGACAAAGAAATGTTCAGTCTATAATTTTGATGATAGGTTTCTTTTAACAGTGAGAAACAGAATGACAGACAATTGTCTGACCTCTGTGATTGCCATTAAGGGTTTTGCCACCAAGTACTAAGTCATGTTTTGCGAAGGGGTCAAATACTTATTTCACTCATTATAATGCAAATCAATGTATAACTTTTTTGTAATGCGTTTTTCTGGATTTCTTTTGTTGTTATTCTGTCTCACACTGTTAAAATAAACCTACCATTAAAATTATAGTTTGATCATTTCTTTTTCAGTAGGCAAATGAACAAAATCAGCAGGGGATCAAATATGTTTTCCCCTCACTGTACATGCAGTACATACAGTAGTTAGAAGCACTGCAGCATTTAGTAGAGCAAAAAGTTTGTTTGGACCACCTTGGTCCAAACAAACTATTTAAAGTGACTTAAAACATGGAATCACTTTAACCAGCTGCAGACTTTGGGTGTTCTATGCACACCCCAAAAAAGTAATCATAGTACACAGGGCCTGTGTAGAACGTCCAGTCCTTCTGTCCTGCTCCAAGGACCCTCCCTGACCCAGTACAAGGCAATTCAGCTCTGATTAATCAAAGCTGAATTGCCGAGTACAAAGAAGGTCCCGGCAATTAAAAATGTCAATAAAAAAAAATCAAAAAAATCAGTCTGGCATAGTTTATTAACATTCAAAAAAAAAAAACTCAAAAAGCAACACGTTAAGGTGAATCCTATCTTGGCCTGACCTAAACAGTACCGAAGTGCAGACACCTTTTGGTGAAGTAGAAATTTTAAGGCTCATATAGCTGCACATACCTCAATAGCTTGTAATAAATGATCAGCAGTGTCGTTAATCCCTGGGATCACATCACAGAAGCGTTCAGTGTTTGCAGTCCATAGTACAATAACCTTGTCTACTCCGCTTATTCTTTTGAAATCTTGAATATCCTCACGAATTTTCTGAACCTACATAAAAGGAGGTAAACAAAAAAATATATATCACGTCTTATGCTGTACAAGCAGAGCACTGGGCACAGAAAGGCAACTAATGAAATGGCATGGTTTTGGTGCAACCTTCATTTTTTACATTCATCTAGTTTCTCTATTTTTTTGGTTGATAATATTTTTATTAGGAACAACATTAAAAATATAGAAGAATGACATCAAATAGTTAAGTGAAGTAGCGAGTCCTGCTTAATGGCTATCGCCCACAACTAGACTTGTCTCAGTAAACCATACCATATAAACATAAAGGTCCATTGGTATGAGTCATTATAAAACAATATAACAAGGAGACTTAGTTCTGTTTGTTGTTCATATGATAGGGAGAGAAATAAGAATAATAAAAAGGGGGGCGTGGCCTGGAAAGCCATGGTGTAGGACGTCTGTAGTGTGAGCTCCGTCTGCCTATCCTCCTGTCTGTGCCATCCTGCCTCAATCCTGCTCCCTGTGCCATCCTCTCCCCCTGGGGGCTCACCCTGCTTTCCCTCTGGCCCCCGGAGCCTCTCAGCCTGATACACGCCGTTCGCGGCCGCCGCCGCTCTCCTCGTCCGGGCAGCTGCACTAGGAAAGACCGCGGCTTCGGCCTAGTCCTGGAAGTGGCGGCCATCTTGCTTCACCCGGCGGCAGCTCCAGCATAATTCCTCGGCCTCCCTGACTACACAGCACTCGGTCCCTCTGGCCACCATCTCCGGACGGCCACTAGACGCCACCGCTGTGCCTACTACAGGTCCTGCAGCTCTCTTCAGGTCAGTCCGTGGCTCCGGCCCAGCTCCCCTAACGGCAGCCATCTTGCTGCACCTGAAGTCACCAGCAGACTTGCCATTACTTCCAGCCTGCCTTGAGCCTGATTTCCCTCTGAAGCAGCCCTCCGATCGCTCACAGTCCCTCCTCCATCACCTCCTCACTCTGCGACTGCTCCCGAGACGGCCCATGGTCTTGGCCCGGTTCCCACGAAGTGTCAGCCATTTTGCTTCCCCTGGCAAAGCCCTATACAGGATCTGTGGGTCCCGCTGGTCACCCCGAACTTTGCCCCTCTCCTTTGTAGCCACTGGACACTGTACCTAGTCAGCCATTGCCCGTTGATGCCGTGGTGACGTCCCTAAACAACGGTGGTGGGGAGATATAGAGGATCCGGCCTAGCCCGCACCGGCCATCTTGGTGTACCCTGGTATCCCCCCGACCGCTCCTGTAACATGTCCCCAGGGAAAAAGGGCTCCGAGGCCGTCGACAAGCTGGCCAAGTACCGACGACTTGAGGAGGAGCAGCAGACTGGGGATGGCGTCGGCACCTCCTCGGGAGCAGAACATTCCGATGCGGCCACTAATAGAGTCCTTGACGCCATCGCCATGTGCCAGAGTACGCTTACTGCCAAAATTGAGGAGGTCAAAATTGATGTGTCCCTTATCCGGCAGGACCTCTCCAACCTACGGGACCGTGTGGCGGAGACAGAGACCCGTATTAGCAGAGCAGAAGACATCTTGCACCCCCTGCAACACACCACAGATGAGGTGCGTCGCCAGCTGCAACAGATTAGCGCGAAACAGGACGACATGGAAAACCGCCTCCGAAGATGTAATCTCCGTTTTATCGGCCTTCCTGAGACCGCTGAGGGCACCGACCCGGCAGGCTTCCTTGAAAATCTCCTGACTTCCACCTTTGGCCGGGATGCATTCTCTGTGATGTTTGCGGTGGAGCGAGCCCATCGGGTCCCTGCCCGCCCTCCTCCCCAGGGAGCCCCGCCGCGTACCCTAATAGCGAAATTTCTCAACTTCAAAGATCGCGACAAGATCCTCCGCCTGACCAGAGAGAAGGGAAATATTCCCCACGTCAACACACATGTGGCCGTATTTCCAGACTTTTCTAATGAGGTGCAACGGCAGCGGTCCAGGTTTCAGGATGTTAAGCGGCGTCTCCGTGTTCTACACCTTAAATACGCCATGCTGTACCCTGCAAAGATTTGTGTGGAATGTGACGGCCGAACTCACTTCTTCGAGGACCCCGAGTTGGCATCTACCTGGATTGACCAGAGGGAACGACGAGACTGAGTATACTGCGCTGCTTGCAAGCTGTGAGTACTTAATTTTTCCACCCCCTATTCTCCCATGTGCCCACACTGCTGCCTGATCCTGTCTCGATGTTTGTCCCTTCAGCGGGTGCACTGATTGGGTGTGCCCCCTGCCCGGGGGGGGGGGGGCGGACCTGGAGATCCTATTGGGCCTAACTGGACCTTGCAACAAGCCTGCCGCCTCGGGGTGACCTCACTGGCATGTGATCCCCCGCTATCCCCTCTCTTGCGGGCTGCTTGTGGAGAACAGTATACTAAACATTACTGAGACTTTCTGCATTGCCTTACCTACCACCCTGATGGCAGACGGGCTCCCCTTGCACTGTCATGCTCACGCTACACATTTGTAGCTTCTACACCCCACGCACTTCTCAGAGAAGAAGTCGCCCCCCTAGGAACTCTATGGACTTTTTTACCCCCTGTTTGTTTGACAATTTTTTCTTCCCCCTTTTTTTTCTTTTTACCACAGGTATCTATGCCTCTTCGAAATTAAGTCCCTTGCCTCCAATGGGTTTCCCACATTGGATGTCCCCCGTTGATACCTGGTTTTGGGATGCTATGTCCATGCCGTGTTGGGGTGGCACTGGACTGGGTGGGAGGGGTAATGTTGTGGTAGTTTTTTCACCACCATGTTTACAACTGTTTATTTCTGTCAAAGGTACTATGTTATTGTCATGCATGCATTATCGATATTGGCTGCTGGTATGTTTTATGCTATCTGATGTGTCTACCTCTGCTCTGCTGGTCCAATCACGGTCTGTCATATGTAGCCTATACCCGCCATGAGTTCCCTGAAGCTTCTTACGTGGAATGTTAGGGGTCTGCGCAATAAGATCAAGCGCACAGCCGTTTTGACGTTCCTCAAGTCTCAACGTGCTGACATTATTACACTGGTCGAGACCCATGTCACAGGCCACTTGCAATCCTCTCTTAAAAAGCCCTGGGTAGGATGGGCCTATCACGCCACCCATACCTCATATTCCAGAGGAGTATCGGTCCTTGTTGCTAAACGGGTGCCGTTCAATCTAGTGCTGCTCCAGACAGACCAGCAGGGCAGATATGCATTTATGCACGCCACTATTAACGGATCCCCTATCCTGTTACTAGCCTGTTATATCCCCCCCCCATACAACTCAGCTGTAATTAAGGAGGGCCTTGCCTTTATGGCACAATATCCCTCAATACCGGCAGTGTGGATGGGGGATTTTAATATGACCCTCACTCCTGCTCTAGACCGAATGGGTATACTGGACCCCCCGCTCGACCCGCCGACCCACACCAGACTACACCGCATACTGACCGACTTTGCCCTTGTTGATACTTGGCGCCACAAACACCCGCACAAACAGGCTTTCTCGTGCTTTTCAGCCAGCCACAACACTATGTCACGCATTGACTTCATCATTATTTCAAAGTCCTTGACGCCTAAACTGGAAGAGGTGGGTTTTGCTCCGAGAGTACTCTCGGATCACGCCCCCTACTGGATCATGCTCCAGCTCTTGAGGGCCTCCCCTGCTCCCTCTTGGCGGCTAAACCCATTTTGGCTGACCGCTCTGCAGGACCAGGATGACATCCTGGCGGAGTTGCAGTACTATTTTGCAGCCAACAGGGATTCGGCCGCGTACGATATGGTGTGGGAGATGTTCAAGCTTCACGCCCGCTCTCTGCTTTCCACGCGTATCAACAGACTTAAACGATCGTCGAAACTCATTGTCCAACAGGCTACTGATCACCTACAGGAGCTGGAGGAGACGTTCCGTCGGGACCCCTCGCCCAGCACCGCTAATACACTTAAAGTTCAGGCGCGGCAGGTTTCCCAATTGCATATTGAGAAGGCCAAACAACGCATATTTTTCTGTAGGCAAAGGGTATTTGAATATGGGGAACGATCTGGCAAATTGCTTGCGTATCTTGCCCATCTAGACTCCCGCCCCCCAGTGGTGGTGTTGTTGACCGACCAGCAGGGGAACGATGTTACTGATCCACAACGAGTGGCGGAGGAATTTATGAGATTCTACCGTGCGCTCTACACTTCCCGAGTCACCCACACTCCTCAAGATACCAGGGACTATTTGGCGAGTGTTAGATTCCCTCGATTGACTGATGACCAACTTGACCTCTTGGAGGCCCCTATCACTAAGGAGGACATTTCCGAGGCCATCTCCTGTTTAGCCACATCTAAGGCCCCAGGGTCAGACGGCTTACCACTTGAGTTCTACGCCACCTACTCTGAAATTTTAACCCCTAAACTCCATGATCTGTATAAATCCATTTTTGACTCAGGAGTTCTACCCCCATCTATGAGAGAGGCCCAAATTGTGGTGATCCCTAAGCCTGGTAAGGACCCCAAATATCCAGAATCGTATAGACCCATTTCCCTACTACAGGTAGACATCAAAATACTAGCCAAGATCCTAGCCTCTCGCCTCAACCAGGTCATTCTATCGTTGATCCATCCTGATCAGACAGGCTTCATGCCAGGGAAGAACACTGCCATGAATATTCGCCGCCTATTCATGAACATTCAGGGGTCCCATGATGAAATCGGCTTGAGGGTCGTGGTGGCTCTGGATGCCGCCAAGGCCTTTGACTCCGTGGAGTGGAATTACTTGTGGGAGTGCCTTTTGGGATTTGGATTTGGCCCCAACTTTATCCGCTGGGTCCAACTCCTATATCAGTCCCCAAAAGCCAAGGTATTTGTGAACGGTTGGCTCTCTGACCAATTCCCGCTGGAGAGGGGGACCCGACAAGGCTGTCCCCTTTCCCCTCTGCTGTACGCCTTGGCTGTGGAACCACTGGCCATCCTGATCCGCGCAGACACCGGTATTCGAGGCCTCAAGATAGGGAATATGGAGGAAAAGATTGGGATGTACGCTGACGACACACTCTTGTACTTAGCAGACTCGGGTCCCTCTCTTGTTGCAGCCCTCCAAGCCATAGAACGTATGGGTGGCCACTCGGGTCTAAGTATTAATTGGTCTAAATCCCAGATCCTTCCGATCGACCATTTCCCCCCCTCGTTCACATCCCCCCCTCTGGCCCTCCCATGGGTCTCCTTGATCAAGTACCTTGGAGTGCAGGTCACCAGATCCCTCACAGACTACACACTATTAAACATTGAACCCCTATACACCCTGATCAAGACCAAGACACAGACATGGGCCAGACTACCCCTGGGTGTAATGGGACGCGTCAGCCTAGTCAAAATGATACTCCTCCCAAAGATTCTCTATTTAGTATGGCATGCTCCCCTGTATATACCTCAAAAATTCTTCAGGATAATTGAATCTATTCTTAACTCGTTTATATGGGGTCACAACAGACACAAATTATCTTGGAGAATTCTGAAAAACCCTGTGACATTGGGGGGAGTCGCTTTCCCAGATTTTCAGGATTATTACCTTGCCTCCCAGCTGTCCCATTTTTATCATTTTAATAAAACAGAGCGATCACGGTACCAGCTATTGCTCTGTGAGCACCCTGACGATCCTGTCCACTCTCCACTTCAGTCGGTCCTCAGAACCCCTTTGACGGGACGTCCCCCTCAACACAAAGCAGGCATGCTGACGCACCACCGAAGGGTATGGCAGACAGCATTACAGAAACTCGGGACCCCACAGGTCCATTCTCATACCCCTCTCTGGTTCAACACACACCTTCCTGAATTATTTACCGTTCCTGGCCCCGCGGTGTGGATACGCCATGGGATCCTGTACATACACCAGATTATGACCACTACGGGGCTTAAAACATTCCAAACGCTGAAAGATGAGTTTTCCCTCCCAAATCACCTTCTTTTTAGGTACTTGCAGCTGCGCCATGCTATACAAACCCAGTTCACTGGCTCCAACCCGTCTCTGACTGTTCCCTCTATAGTAGACATAGTCACAGACACCGCACCAGCCAAACTAATTTCCACTCTATACTCCGCCATCCGCCTCCCTAGTACAACAGCTTTGGCTTATGCTGCCAAGACTAGGTGGGAGGTGGACGTTGGACTGGTTGAGGATGAGGATTGGGATGAGATTTTGGAGGGCACTAAAAAAGTCTCCCCCAGACTGTCAGACCGCCTCACACAGCTGTATATCATACACAGGACATACCTGACCCCTCAGAGGATAGCGCGTTTCAAACCCATGTACAATACAGGGTGCCGCCTCTGTGACCACACCCCAGCCTCCTTCTATCACCTTCTATGGTCCTGCCCAGTTATCCAAACATACTGGATGCAAGTGATACGCTTCCTGCACGACGAGATGGGCTCTCCTGCTACTCTAGACCCAAAGATGTGCCTACTCGGTCTGCTGCCGGAATTAGATGCTGATAAACACCTGCGTACCTTTCTACATGAGACGCTCTTCTTGGCGAGAAAGGTGGTGGCCCGTGTTTGGATGCAGGCCCTACCCCCCATAATTCAGTGCTGGGAAAAAGAAGTCAATGACGCCCTCCCATATAAGAAACTGATTTATGTCCATAGAGGGTGTCCGCTTAAGTATGAGAAGGTCTGGGGCAGATGGTTGGCGGATGGCGAGACGTGTGCATGATGTGCTTATCGCTTAACTCCCCCCCCCTTTCCCTCTCTCCTTTTTGTACCCCCGTTTTTTTTTTTTTTTCTTCCTTTTATTATGTGCGCTGGCTACACCTCCGCTGGGTCTATACTTTTATGTCACTCAGGTAATCCAATGTGTCTATGTATGTATTACTTTTCTTTTGGTCACAATGGTTTATATCGATTCATGTACCATGCATGTACTGTTCAATAAAGTTGTTTTTTTCCAATTAAAAAAAAAAGAATAATAAAAAGGGACAAGGGGGAGTTGGAGATGAGTAATCTGCTGGGAAATCATTAGAGGAAAAAGACAATAAGAAAAACAGAAGAATACCATTGCTAGGTTCCCTGAATCAAGGTAAGTGCGAAGATGGCCCTGTTGGAGCCGAGAGCATAGTTGCGAGTGTATTAGAGGGGGAGAAGTGGAGTCAAACAAACCACAATACCTTATATTTATCGAAGGTGTCATTATCGAATGCCAGCATCTTCTCCATTCTCATAATGTCATTCACAGCAGAAACCCACTGTGACAGAGGTGGTATAATGGCAGTCCAATATAAAGGAATGAGCTGCCACGCTGTGGATAGGAAGAAACATAGAAGGCACCTTTTCTGTGATGCAATAGATCTGGGAAGCATAGAGAGGAGGGCAAACGCCAAAGTTGATGTCAGAGATTCGTCATACATAGCATTATATACTTGAAATACCTGCATCCAGAGGAGCTGTGCCACAGAGCCAGCATGAGGCAGGTGTAGACTGGAGGATTATGTGTAACGCTGAAGGGTCCTTGTACTACCGTGATAGGATCTTATTATTTTCTTGTGAGTAGCAGGAGATGGTAGATTTGTGAGTAAAATTAAATTAGGTGTGCCACTCTACCCTCGAGAATTCCTTTCCTGGATCTGCAGACCACATTCTGGTGTAGGATGGTAGGTCATCATGTGTAAGGGCTTGAATTAAAACAGTATAGGGATGAAAGTAGATGTCTAGGCGTATCCTGGAGGGAACACAGGTCTTTCAATTTCAGTGTAAGGGCGGTGTATTTGCGAAGAAAGGAGCAATTGTTTTGTGAATGAAGATAGATGACGCGTACCCGCAGGGACAACTGAGGTTCCCACTTGAAGGATCTGAGGATAAGACCGAACATAGTCCTCTATTATACAATAGTCTAAGAGCGGTGAGGAAGAGATTAAGCGAAACAGATCACCATTATAAGCCCAGAGAAGTGCGCCTAGATCAACTGGGGTGAAGTCCTGTTTAATCATGCAGCTTTGTAACAAAACGTTCATAAAATCAGGTAGTCCCATAGCCCCTGGAGTTTTGGACATGTAAGCAGGTTATATTTGACTCTACATAGGCCCCGGTTTGTTTTCTCTACTTTAAACCAGTAGGTAGTTTAAGTTGGTTTTCAAGGCCAAATCATTGCAATACAAAAAACAGGTGGGGGGAAACAACTTAAATCATGGGAATAGGGGCAAGGCTAGGATGTGAAGCCAGGAAGATGTCTCTCACAGAGGCTTCAACATCCTGAGTTTATCCTCTTCATAGGGAGCTGCTTGCCATTACCCTGCTCAGCAAACCTCTCATCTCCCTCTGTATTGCCTATGCGAGGGAGGAAGTACGGCAGGCATCGGAGCTCCCGCCAGTCATCTGAAGTGGAGTGGACCTAGCAGATCATGGCAACTAAGCCTGGAGACAACTCGGGGACATCTCCTCCTGCAGCTGTTTTAGAGGACCCTCGAATGTGGTCTCATGAGGCAGGACCTGGATAAGATCCATGGTCCCTTAGGCAGTACTGGGACTGCATAACTGATGTGGACACCACCTCAACTCATAATAGATCCCTTACAGACTTGCAGCGTCAAGTGAATCTCCTGATGGCGTGGTCTGATGATGTGGAGAATAGACTGCGCAGCAATAATGTGAAGGTAGTGGGGCTGCCAGAAGGAGTGACGGGGAATAATCCTGCCACATTTTCGGAATCCTTTTTCAAGCAAATCCTGAGCCTGCAGAGGCTTTACATGCCTACCAAGTGGAAAGGGCACATAGGGTCCCTACTGGTGGTAGAATTCCTGGCGCCACTCCTCACGATTTCCTTGGTCATTTCAACTTTCCTAGGCATCTCTTCTTGTCTGAGGCACGGAAGCAGCAAACCATACGCTATGACAGCTCAGCTCTGCACTTCTTTCCGAATTTGTCACCGGAGTTACCGAAATTACAGAACTTTGTGGAGGTGCGAAAGAAGCTTTGGGAAAAGGGCCTTCAATATAGTGTTATCCCAGCAAGATGAGAGTCCATAATGGGTCCACTCAATATTTTTAAAACGCCTGTAGTGGCCATGGATTGGTCGGATTCCATTCCTATATTCTGGGCATGCTGGGATCCTAGGAACCATATGCCAAAGCAGTCTACCTGGATTTGATGAGCTTTCATCCTGCTGAACTTTCCCTATTAAAATGTTACCTTACTCTGGACACCTGTACTGTATTTTTTGGTTGGTTGCCACGTACCCCGTTTTTGAGCAGTGCTTAGAGTTTTTCACAGTTTGGGGAAATAAAGCTTCAATGACACTGTTAACTGGTTATTGACTGTTTTGGTTAGGAAGCAGGGATGTTTTTTCTTCAGGGGAATGTTACTAAAAATGTTTTATTCTTTCTTTGTTTTTTAAGTGCAATTTTTTCCTAGGCCTCTTGGTGGGGCTCAAGTCCACGTTTCCTTGCCTGTGCTGCTTCTACTGGTACTCGAGACTCTTGCTGTACCTCCCTGCCTTTACACTCTGAATTACCTCTCTACTAGAAAATGGTAAATAACATATGTATTATCTCCTGGAATGTTAGGGGTTTAAACTTAAAGTTTAAAACATCTACTGTTTTGCAATATATAAAAACTCATAACCCACACCTGGTATTGTTGCAGGAGACCCACCTTATGGGTAACAGAATTTTAGGTCTAAAACAAAATTGGGTTTAACGTACCTTCCATTCCACCTATGCTGGGGGGGGGGGGTCTCTATTCTCTTGCATAAAAGTCTGCACTGTATTGCTTGCCAAGTATTCTCTGATCCTGCTGGATGATATGTCACTGTGGTTCTAGAAACGGCCTCCTTTAAATTGGCATTAATTAATGTGTATGTACCACCTCACTTTCAGGCCTCAATGCTCTACTCCATAAATGACAGGCTTACTTCCCTTTTGCCTCTAAAAATTATTATTATGGGAGATTTTACTGGACTATTCGCTAGATGCACCCAACCCTTCCAGGGTACAACATCCCAATCTTGCAGTCTGGGCAGAGGCAGCTGGGCTTAGTGAATTATGGCAGTGGAAACATCCGGGTATAAGGCAATATTCTTATTTGTCACGTGTATTTCATATCTCTTCTATACTAGATATGGCATTTGCCAACTCAGACCTTCTGCCTTCGATATCTGAAGCCACATATCTAGCTGGGGGTATTTCAGACCACACTCCTTTACAGGATACCTTGAACCTAAATTCCACTGGGGGGGGGGGGGGGCATGTTCTTGGAGCTTGCATCTTGGCTGGGTGGTGACGGCACAATTTGCCACCTTCTGGCCGGCAAGTGTGGACTCTCCATCCCCCAGATAGTTTGGGAGTCATTCAAAATAGTGACACTAGGTTTCAGGATGTAGAGATTGCCTGTGCCACGAAACATGCAGCTGCTCCTACCCCTAAAACATTGCAGTCACTTAAACAGGCAAGACAGGATTTATATCTCCATTATAGTAACTAAACCCAATGTACAGCTCGTAAACAGGCTGAAAACCTATTCGATGCTGGCAATAAAAATGCTTGGTATGCTCACTGCTGACACCTACATGCCAACTGTGGTGCACTGTGTACAGGGAGTGAATGGGTTTCGGGAGAGGAAGTACTTCAAACATTTGCTTATTTCTATAGATCACTTTCGTCACCCATACCGCCATATGATAACAATGCATTGATTGTTTTTTTTGGGGGGGGCTGAATCTGCCCACTTTGCCTGAGAAGGCTAGGCTATTATTAGATGCACCATTCACTGGGGAGGAGTTTTTCCTTGCTATTGGCCCCTTCCTGAATGGCAAGTCCCCTGGCCCAGACCTGCTCCATGTGGAGTGGTATCAGTATTATGCAGAGCAACTCTCATCACCACATTTGCTTAATTTATAGAATGAATGTCTCAGTACAGGTTCCTTTCCCCCATCTTTTTATGAGGATAAAGTAGTGCTGCTGGCTAAACCGGACAAGGGTCCTCTACTCTGTGCTTCATATAGACCCATTGCTTTATAGAATATGGACTTAAAAAAATTCTTACTAAAATGTTAGCCTCCAGACTTACTAAAGTATTCCACTATTTAGTCTCCCCTGATCAAACTGGTTTCATGCCTCAAAGGGCCACTGATATTAACCTTCAAAGAGTATTTACTCATGTTGAATTACGTCCAGAGGGCACCAGATGAACGAGTGCCAATTTTCCTGGAAAGAGCGTTTGATTCAGTTGATTGGCAGTATATGCAGGCAGCTTTAACCACTTGCTTACTGGGCCCCTTGCCCCCTGCCCAGACCAATTTTCATCTTTCACTTTGAATGACAATTGCGATCATACAACACTGTACCCAAATTTTTATAATTTTTTTCCCACAAATAGAGCTTTCTTTTGGTGGTATTTGATCACCTCTGCGGTTTTTAGTTTTTGTTAAAGAAAAATTTAAAAGACTAATTTAAAAAAAAAAAAAAAAAAATTATATTTCTTTTATATTTTGTTGTAAAATTTTGCAAACGGGTAATTTTCCTTCTTCATTGCACTGGTGGGCACTGATAGGCGGCACTGATGGGCATTGTTAGGTGGCACTGGAGGGTACTGAGAAGTGGCACTAATAGGTAGCATTGATAGGTGGCACTGATAGCTGTCAGTGATGGGCACTGATGGGTGGCAGTGATGAGGCACTGATTGGTACCAATAGTGGTGGGCATTGATAGGTGGCACTTGTGGGCATTAATAGGTGACACTCGTGGGCATTGGTAGGTGGCACTTGTGGGCACTGTGGACACTGGCAGGGGGTTTAGATTGGCACAAATAAGGCAGATGTGCCTCCTTTCTCTTTGGGACCGATGTCCCTTGCACCTAAGCCGGTGATCGGCTTTTTTTTCTCCTCACGCTGTTAGCGTGAGGAGGAAAAAAACGATTACTGAGCTTTGTTTACATCACGTGATCAGCTGTTATTGGCTGACAGCTGATCACATGGTAAGGGGCCGGGACCGGATCTGTGATCACCTGGGTCTCAGTGACTCAGTTTCTGATCGAAGCGCACATCCTTCAGGGGTGCGCGAAGGGAAGGACGTCTATTGACGTCCTCCTGGCAATTTAGGGTCTGCGCTGTGGCAGTCATTCAGCTATAGCGTGGACCCCTAGTGGTTAGAATACATGGGTTTTGGTGAGGTATTTTTGCAATGGGTCATGTTATTGTACGATCATTTAACAGACGCCATTAAAGCGGTTGTAAACCCGCATTAAACATTTTTTTTTTTCTCCTGCAAAGCAAAAGTCATAATGAGCCAATATGCACCGCATATTAGTTCATTATGAAATACTTACCTCGGAACGAGGTGTGTAGAACTTACCTGGTCCACGCCGAGCGAGATATCATCTTGACTCGGCGTGTCTTCCGGGTATCGCCGCTCCAGCGCTGTGATTGGCTGGAGCGGCGATGACGGCATGTGCGTGGGAGATTTAAATTCGGCAAGGTCCGGCGTCGGCCAGTCCTTTCGCCGTGGAGTCCCCCCTGCGCATGTGCCGCTGCAATCAGCGGCGCATTGTGAGGGGAATGTCTCCTAAACCGTACAGGTTTAGGAGATATTCTCCTTACCTACAGGCAAGCCTTATTATAGGCTTACCTGTAGGTAAAAAGTAAAAAAAGTGTGTTTCAACCACTTTAAATTAAAACAGTAGATTATCAGAGTCCTTTCCTGTTGGCCGTGGGACTAGGCAGGGCTGCCCATTATCACCTGAGCTATTTGCCTTTATGATGGAGCCGACTGCTGTAGCATTATGTGCCGCCTCCTAAGTGAAGGGTATAAAAGTGGGCAACTTAGTAGAAAAGACGACTATATACGCAAATGATATGGTATTATTTTTATATGACCCGGTCATGTCTTTGCCTCAAGCCTTGTCCATTATGGATCCCATTGCCACCTTTTTTGGGCTGCGTGTCAATTGGCACAAATCTACAATTCTTCCTCTGGGTAAAGATGTCTGCCACTCAGCAATTGTTTCCACACCTCTACAGAGGGTGTCTAAGGTTAATATTTGGGGATTACTATAACAAATCTTAGACTTTACCGGGTTGAATGTAACACCCATTATAACCCTGGGGGTTAAATGGGGGTTAAAATCGCGGTGTTTTGTCGCCGCAAATCGCGGTACAAAACGATGCAATTTGTCGCCGCAATTCACGGGACAAAATGCCGCTATTAGGTGTGAATGCAGCCTAAGACATTGCATGCTCGGGTTGGTGGATGATTCGGCCCCTACAAAAGCTATACAAACCTTCTTTCATGCTAGGAAATGCATAGTCCCGTCCTGGAAGAGTTATACTCCTCCATCTGTAGAGTCTTGGAAGGTTTTCAGGGAACAAAGCCTTACCCCTTTTATAAAGTCACATATTTGAATAGGGGATGGCTTCACTTGTAACTGTAACAGAATAACACCGACCTTACTCAAGGTAATCCTTTTTGCTACATGATTTTTTTGGATATGTAACCCTGTGCATCTGATGGGCCAGGTGAATGAGTTTTTCTGCAAAATAATAGTGGGCTTCTGGAGAGTGTGGGTGGTGTCTACATATAGTTTCTAACATATTGTGCAGAACGCGAGAAAAAGTTTTGGCGCATATGTGCAAACGCATATATGCCAAAATGCGCATAAATACGTGCAAATACATACAAAAAAAAACATGCGAAAATGTAGAAAACAGGAGTATTGTGTGCGCAAGAGGCATTAACAGAGGAAGATTCAAAGTTTTACATATACAGCAAGTTGTAGGATCACGTTTTTCCTTAGTACAAGGATCATGTGTGCATTAACTACCTGTTCTGCTTTAGTGCCATGGAGTATATGGTCAGCCCTGTCCTCTTGATTGGCTGCAATGAATTCGGGTATGTAGATTGAAGGCCTGGGCTTAAACTTTTCCATGAAGGGCCTAAGTTGGTCTTGCAGCTGCCAATCCAGAACTTCTGCTCGCTTCATGGCATCAGCCAGATTCAGCGATGATATGTCCCAACCTAAGAAAATTACATCAATTTTACTCAACTCAAAATCACAGTATGACCCTCCAAGTCATTATTTGCATCCCACAAATAGATGAAAGCGCTTTTCAACTGGTCAACGAGGGAGAGGGAGAGAGAGAGATCCTACATACACACAGAATCCGGTGAACCAAACAATCAAAAGGGTTGTAAAGGTACAATTTTTTTTTCTAAATAGCTTCCTTTACCTCGGTGCAATCTTTCACTTACCTCATCCTTAGATTTTGCTTTTAATTTAAATGTCCTTATTTCTTCTGAGAAATCCTCACTTCCTGTTCTGTCTGTAACTACACACAGTAATGCAAGGCTTTCTCCCTGGTGTGGAGTGTAGTGCTCGCCCCCCCCTCCCTTGGACTACAGGAGAGTCAGGACGTTCTCTACATTGCAGATACTCCTGTAGTCCAAAGGAGGGGGCGAGCACGACACCAGGGAGAAAGCCTGGCATTGCTGTGTGTAGTTACAGACAGAAGAACAGGAAGTGAGGATTTCTCAGAAGAAATAAGGACATTTAAAAGCAAAAGAGAAGGATGAGAGAAGTGAAGGAGGACTGCACTAAGATAAAAGAAGCTAGTTAAGGGGGAAAAAATTGTACCTTTACAACTCCTTTGACTTCTCTTATTTGCACTCCTGTTAAATATGATGATGAGCATGATAAGTGCAAACAAATACTTGTTAAACCTGCCAAAAATTTGGTGAGCTTAAAACTTTGTGTTCTCTGCCTCTGTTAGCTGTTAGCATTTTTCAGTTCTCTCTGCACTACAGAACACCTCTCTCCCAATCTTATGGAGAAAGGGGGGTGTTCTGTAGACCTGCCCTGGGAAGGAAAACTCTGCTCCTCCACAGATAGGAAGTGAACAGTGTCATCCTACAACAGAGAGTATGTGGGAGGTGAAAATTAAGGAAATGGCCAGATAAAAGCATAAGGAGACATTACATCTGAGGCTGATAAGCTGCAATATACTACAATGCTGTTCTGGGATTTAGATATGCTTTATAGTTAGAATGATGATATGCATACTACATACTCCTAGACTTAAGACTCCTGTAATTGCACACAGGGGGACTTGAGATACCAGCACTTTGTAGCATATGCTACCACACATCATCTGGACAACACCTTTAGCACTGGGTTTACTATCAAGGCAAAAAATGACAGAATTTCACAGTATGTTTGGAATGGATTCTTATGAAGTAAACCTGTTGCTTTGCACATTCAGCAACAGGTTCGCTTTACTACCCCCCTTCCCAGTTCAAAATACATTTGGCCTTCAGGAACGAAGAGAGAAAGCCCTGTGTGCAATTGAGGAATAAGCAGAAGTCGTCCTTTGTAAGATCTAAGGTAAAACTTCCCACACTTACACACAACTCTGTGACAGTGAGGAGTGCCTAAGCAACCATCTAATGACCAGTAAGGTCACATAGAAGAAAAAGCGGAGCCGGGTGTATTCTTCCATTACCCAAAGTACCTAGTATTTCTCTAAGTTTCCAGTGGCTGAATGGAGCAGTGGGGAAGTAAAGAGAAGGCATGTGCAAGCTAAGGTGGACAACCGGTAAGTTGGTCTGCTGCTTTGCCATACATACTAAAGAAATCATGTTAAAAAAGGATCAAAGTTCTATGGACACAGGCACACCTCTCACCCCTACATCATATACTCTGTCGACTAATAAAGACCTCTGAGGTATACAGTATAACCTTGGATTGCAAGCATAATTCATTCCGGAAACATACTTGTAATCCAAGACACTTGTATATCAAAGCAAATTTACCCATAGGAAATAATGGAAACTCAAATGATTTGTTCCACAACCATTTATTAATATGTTCTTCAGTTTATGGCCCATATAAAAAGATTATAGCAATGTGATAGGTTGTGTAACCATAAAATGTCCATCTACAAATGGAAGCCTCCCCAAGGGGGTTAGAAGCAAAATCCAGCAGGAGCTACAGAGTATAAAAGAGAAGAGAGGCCCCTTTAAGTGTAGCAATATGTTGCTAAATATTGTACCTTTATTAAATGTAACCATATTGCTACACTTAGAGGGGCCTCTCTTCTCTTTTATACTCTGTAGCGCCTGCTGGATTTTGCTTCGAATCCCCTTGTGGAGGCTTCCACTTTATACTCATTTGTGACATGACACTACTTCTATATGAAGTCAAAATTTATTAAAAAAATGTGCTCGTCCTGCAAAACGCTCTCAAACCAAAGTTTTACTGTATTCATATTTTGAATAGTCTAATGGTGAGATGTTAAAACAACCGACATCGCGGACATCACGACCGCCAGGCACGCGCACGGCATCTCGGGGACGTGCCGGGTGCGCGCGCGCGTGCCCCCCAGTGGCCGTAGAAAACGATGCCGACAATTGACAGCAGCTTGGATATTCAGATCCCCTAAGCTGCCGTCAATTGACGATGAGCGGGGACTGAAGTGGTTAATGAAGTTCAAAAAAAATTTCCAATGCAAATAGTGCCTAGCAGAACTTTGAACGCAAAAAAAAACAACCTATGGCTAACTGCATGTGTTTTTAATTGCACACTGACAGTCTGTCATCTCAAACACATTGCGTGAGATAGGATAATCAGAAACAAGCAAAGCCTTACAAAGCATCACATTAATAAATAAATAAAAAATGATGTCACAATGTAGAGTATAATATTTCCCATCATCTGTGCCCAGTCTTGCCACACAGAGTTAATCCAGCTCTGAGCAATCCTCTTTTATGTTCAGTGAAAATGAACAGCCTTCCAGATAAAACCCTGCCTAGATAAAAAGTCAGTTTTCTCTCTTCTTGCTTTGAGTGACAGGTTATTTACATATCTAGCTAGGACATGTTTATCATATGTTATGTTTTGTTTATCATAACATGAGGTGATATAACATCATAACACATCCTGGTAATATACAATGAACTTTGGATCACCTCTTGTTATGATAAATATGTCGAAGCTAGATTTGAAAATAACCTGTCACTGAAAGCAAAAACAGAGAAACGAACTTTATAATTTGGCAAGTTTTTACCTGGAAGTCTGTTAATTTGCACTGAACTTTAAAAGAGAATTACTCAGCGCTGGATTAACTCTGTGTGGCAAGACTGGGCACAGATGATAGGAAATCTTATACTAGACATTGTGACATAAAAAATAAAAAAACATTTTTTTTGGGTTTACATCCACTTTAAAACCCACCGCAAAGTGCCTCTGCATTTTACCAAAAATATGTAGTATATATACTGGCCTAAACTGAGGAAGAAATTTGTTTAACCGCTTGGGAACCGCACACAGTCAAATGACGGCGGGCGGAATACCCTATTGTTCTGACATATGACATCATATGACCTAAAAAAGTTAAAAATATATATATTTTTTTTTCAAAACTGTTGCTCTTTTTTGTTTATAGCGCAAAAAATAAAAAACCGCAGAGGTGGTCGAATACCACCAAAAGAAAGCTCCATTTGTGTTTGGGTAGAGTGTTGCACGACTGCGCAGTTGTCAGTTAAAGCAACGCAGCAAAAAATGGCCTGGTCATTAAGCAGCCAAATATTCTGGTCTGTAATGTCGCGTACAGACGATGGGACATTACGACAACAAAACGGTGGATACATTTCCGACGGATTGTTCGTTCAAACTTGTCTTGCATACGAATGGTCACACAAATGTTGTCGGAAATTCCGAACGTCAAGAACGCAGTGACGTACAACATGTATGACGGCACTAGAAAAGGGAAGTTCAATACCAGTCGTGTTAGTAGAAGTTTGGTGAGAGATGATTAGCGTTTTTCAGCTGCATGCTTTTCAGTCCGTTACAGCGCAACAAATGCGATATCTCCATTACGAACGCAAGTTTTACCAGACCGAGTGCTTCCGTCTCGTACTTGATTCAGAGCATGCGTGGAATTTTGTGTATTGGAATTGTCCACACACGATCAGAATTTACAAGAACAGATTTAGTTTTTAGAAAATGTGAGAACCAGGTCTCAAATTTTTGTTGTCGGAAATTCCGACAACAAATGTCCGATGGGCCCTACACACGGTTGGAATTTCTGACCAAAAGCTCCCATCGAACATTTGTTGTCGGAAATTCTGAGCGTGTGTAGGCGGCATTAGTGGTTAAACTCCAAACATATCTGGTGGTGGTAAAAGCCTGTGACATACACCTTGTCCCCCCAAAATTTAGCATTCCAGGACTTGACTTGGGTTTTCTTTTTATGACAAGCTGGTGTTAAAAAAATATAGATATATATATCTATATGAAGACTTTCAATATTTAAAAGAAAGGTTTTAGTCAGCCCTGCAGGCCAGCAGAGGAGAAGAAGAAATAGGGTATGGTGTTATCTGCTTACAATAAATGTGGAAGTCGCAACTCACAGTAGCCATTAGTTAAAAATGTATTATGCTACTTCTTATTTTCACTTTAACCACAAATGCATTCATAATTAAAGCTCACCATCAAAGACAATATCATTAGGATGGACCATGGGAAGGAGATCACGAAAAGGTATAAAGATTTCGCCATCAGGTCCACGGCCCAGACAAACGGTTGATGACTGAAACAAGGACCCATAATAGTTTGCAACCTGGAACAATAAAAGTCACATACAATTAGTTTGCATTATCTACAAGAAGGTTTATAAGACTGCTATGCACTCACTAACCCTGTGTAAACCAATATAATCTTATCTCTCTGCTAAAACTTATCAGGAGTAAAATGTAAAGGAGGTCAGAAAGGACAGTCATGGTTAGCCCTAGATTACACAACAAAATCAACCTGTCACAAATGGGCTTATGCAAGAATCCTAGTCAGCAACAATGAGTCCTTACATTCAAAGAGCACCTGTCATTTCAGATCCATCATGGCAGCGCCTGTTAGCAGGTATCCACTCACCTGCTGCTGCAACATCCCTCACCTTGTTGTGTCACTGCCGCATCACCAGTCATCCCATTAAAGTGAATGTGACTGTCCGTGAATCAACAGCGGGTCAGATGAGGAGTGGCTGGACGACAGAGATGACCGTTGCTCTTAAAAAAATTATGATTTAAATCAAGCCTTTTTACTGGTGATTTAAATCATGATTTAAATAGACTTGATTTAAATCAAATCCACCCGGTTAAGAAGATTCAACATGTGCAGGTTTGGCCAGTTTACAGTTTAAAGAATGATGACCCATTTACATTGTGGTGCATTAACGTTACAACATTAATTAAAATCAATAGGCTGCCAAAGCACCAAAATGTCCAGAAAATTGGAAATAACACTAAATTTATAAAAAAAATGCACCACAGGGCACTATGATGTGTTGCGGTGCATTGCAACACATGGACATTGTCATAGAGTGCGGGAGTGCCATTCAAAATGAATGTCACCACAGTGCATGTAATTGCCACGCATTAAGTGGGTTCCACACCCCTAGATAACTTCCCTGTGCACCTTTTTTACTAGCAGACTGTAAGAAATATTAAGGCAACATGTGCAGGAGATATACTATCAGTGCATACTTTGCTGCCAGAAGCCCTCCTGATGGTTAGAGTGACTCTCTGGAGTTTGTTATTTTCATAAGTCCAGTGTGCCCTCCGTGCTCATTTACCACTCTTAGAAGGCCAGCTAGGAGTAGTAGAACAGAGCTATTAGCTGCGCATATTACTTTAAAATCTACTCAAAACTAACATTTCAGTTTTTCATAGATGCTGGAACATTAAACTACCTGATATACTGAAGATTTGCAACAATGTCTCATTACAATAAAAGTAAGTTATACAATCATTAAGTGAGACTCTACTTAAAATAAAGCCAAAATATGGTTAACAATATTTATTGGTTTTATGGCTAACATTATTTACCTTCTTTCCCGATTTGGTCATCCATGAAAGACCCATTTGATTGGCCAACACTGCTGCTGTAACAGTTGTTCCATTATTTCCACCCCAGCCAACCAGCATTACTCCTAATTTTGGTACCTTCTTTTCAGTCCTGAAAGTAAACTTGGTGGAACATGGTTTAACCTGTAGAAAAAAAAATATATATATATTTTGTTCCTGATTTTAGACATATCGGTAGCGGATAAAATATGACCAACCCCATCTATTCCAAACACCCTTAATAACCAGACCAATGTTTAGCTTTCCGTGCTCTCACATTTTGAATGACAATTACTCAGTCATACAACACTGTAACCAAACCAATTTTTGTTTTTTTTTCCCCACAAATAGAGCTTTCTTTTGGTGGTATTTAATCACCTCTGCGTTTTTTGTTTTTTTTTGCTGTAAATGAAAAAAGAACAAAAATGTTGTAAAAAATAATAATTTTTCTTCATTTCTATTATAACATTTTGCAAAAAAGTAAGTTTTCTTCATAAATTTGGCCTAAAATGTATACTGCTACATATCTTTGGTAAAAAAAAAAAAAAAAAAATGTTGGATATTATTTAGTCTGGGTGAAAGTTATAGGGTCTACAAGCTATGGTACCAATTACTGAAAATTGGTCAATTTCATCACACCTGATGTACTGACAGCCTCTCTCATTTCTTGAGACCCCAACATGCCAGAAAAGTACAAATACCCCCCAAATGACCCCTTTTTGGAAAGAAGACATTCCAAGGTATTTAGAAAGGCCTGGTGAGTTTTTTTAAGTTGTTATTTTTTCCCACAATTCTTTGCAAAATCAAGATTTTTTTTATTTTTATACCAAATTTTCATATTAGCAGGTTATTTCTCACACATAGCAAATGCATACCACAAATTTCACCCCAAAACACATTCTGCTATTCCTCCCGAGTATGGCGATACCACATGTGTGAGACTTTTACACAGCGTGGCCACATACAGAGGCCCAACATGCAGGGAGCACCCAGGCCAATTCTGACATTTCTCTTCTACATGTAAAAAACATAATTTAATCGTTAAAGCGGATCTCCACCCTAAAGTGAAGATCCGCTGATCGGAACCCTCCCCCCCTCCGGTGTCACAATTGACACCTTTCAGGGGGGAGGGGGGTGCAGATACCTGTCTAAAGACAGGTATCTGCAACCACTTCCGGCCCGCAGTCTCGGGCAAAAGACGGGTTTTTTGGCGACATCCCGTCGCCCCCCCGTTGTGTGCTGGGAACTCTCAGCTCCCAGCACACAGCGGGAGCCAATCGCCGGGCGCAGCGCGACTCGCGCATGCGCCGTAGGGAACCGGGCAGTGAAGCCGCAGTGCTTCACTTCCTGGTTCCCTCACCGTGGATGGAGGGGGGAGCAGCAGGGTGACGAGCGATCGCTCATCCTCTGCTGCGGACGCCGCTGGACTCCAGGACAGGTAAGTGTCCTAATATTAAAAGTCAGCAGCTGCAGTATTTGTTGCTGCTGGCTTTTAATATTTTTTTTATAGTGGGCCATCCGCTTTAATTAACGGCCTTTTAGAGTTAAGCAACCACCCTTTAGACGTACTTTGTCTATAGGGCGGTTGTAGAGTGGTTAATTGAACAAGCTGAAGTTAGAAGCGGATTGGATATTATCATATGTGCAGCTGCACCAGATTTTAGTGCACAAACCGCCCCCCCAATCTCTCTCTCTGGTTCACACCAAAACAGAGTTCACAAAGGCTTGTTCTGTGAACGTTTCCTGCATCGCAGGGGAACATGCTGCCCTTGCGAGTACAAATAAATTTGTTAATGGCACCCCAAACCCATCTCACAAACAGGGCTTCTGTGGGCACCAAATCGCATGGTGCAGTGTGTTCTGAAAAAACAAATGGGCTGCAAAACTGGAAGGCACAGAAACATGGCGTTCCTGTGTGAAATGGCCCTTACAGTGTGTAGCTAACATCAGGGAGCAGAACTTTAGCTATAATGCATGTTAAACCAGTAATAAAAACATTTATTACTTTGTAACTTCTTAGATGTGATGGCTGCATTCAATTTCAATCAGACTCTAAACATTAAGCTATAAACATTAGGTTACCAAGTTATAAATCATGTATAAAAAAAAATCCCTCCATTTTGAAAATATTGGGGATTGATAAATATGCACTGCACTGGAGAGGAAGCAATTTAACAAATAGGAATGTCCCTTATGGCTTAAATGGGATTTAAACAGTTTTGTTAATATTTTTTGGGTTGATTTTAACTAAGATTTATTTTATTTTATTTTTTTTGGTAAAGGGTGCAGACTTCATATAAATTAAGAAATTATTATGAAATCTGACCACTAGATGGAGTTTGTGTTATCTACTCTGCATTTACTTACTATAGATTAATTTTAACGTTTATTTTAAGATAAAATAGTTCAACCAGAAAAAAAAAATCTCATATTTACAATCCTTCACCCACAGTTGATCCAGAGGAAGGCGAAAACCCCCAGCAAAGCATTTATTTTAAGTTTTTAATGCAATTGTGTTTTTAATGAGTTTGAATAAATTTGATACATTCAGGCATTAATGGGTGGTGCGATTTGAGAGGCGACACTCACAGGCTTGTGTTGTATAGAAGGGAAGAATCAGCACATCCAGCCAACCCCTTGAAGATGTCCTTTTGGAGGAAACACATCAGGGCGAAGCATGTGTTGTAGTTATCACGCACCCTGGGGGAGGTGGCGGCAGTGCTGATTTTATTACACGCAATTGCTTTATATCTATAAGTGATTAGAGACACAATAGATGGATGCCTGTTTATTTATTTCATGAAATCACATGCATGATGGAGATGGAGTGCTGGTAGTGAATCCCTACTGATGTGTCCTGTGGTTCTCAAATGCCTTTGGAGTATTCTGCTGCTGTGTTCCTCTTTGACAGTCTCTGATCTGTGGGTGAATGATCCCAGATTCAAACACACCGTTTTAGAACACCTATAACTTGGGGTCTACTAAATTGGTAAGAGGTTGTATGTGGTGGTGGTGGTGAGAGAGTGATATTTGATTTATGTCAGTAGTGGTGGTAGAACTCACTAGATTGTTCATGTATTTTTTGATGTTATGTTTATTGCACTATTGAAATAGTGGTGTTACTTACTTGGTTATACAAACTTTTTTTTTTAACATTTACATAATCAATTACACACATTAAAAATCAATCTCATAGAAACCCCCCAAGCATTGAACCATACCCCTAAAAAAATGGAAAAAAATAAAAAAGGAGGAGAGGGGGCGGCCCCCAATCTTTAATAACACAAAATGTAGGTTCCCGAATACCCAAAAGGGAACTATCTGCTCCTACTCGCTGTGATACAATTAATCAATGAATCCATGGTTCCCATTTATCAAAAAATTCTTCTTATCTATTATTAGTATCCATTTCTCATCATACATGATCACAATAAAGCAGAGTTCCACCTATTTAAAAATTAGCAGCTACAAAAAGTGTAGCTGCTGACTTTTGATAATCGGACACTCACCTGTTCCCACGGTCCAGCGATGTGGGCGAATGAAGCCCCACTCCTTTACCTCTCTGCGGCACCGGCATTGTAACTGTGTAGCCACAGCCGGGCACGCACTGCGCGTGCGTGAGCCACGCTGCGAATATCTGGGCAATCTTCTGGAATCTGCAACATGGCTTAGAAGATTGCAGGGAGGGAGGGGAGTAGAGGTGAACTTCCGGTGCCGTGGAGCCCCAGGAGGAAGAGGGGACCCTGAACCATCCAGAAGCAGATGGGCTACAACTGACATCTTGGTTTCTGAAGAAGATCTAGAAGCCAAGGGTCTGTCTTAGAAGCTTGTGAATACCCTGCTCTCCAGTAGGAAAGAAGTGACACGGGCTATTTACTTAAAGGTATGGAAAAAGTTTAACTCCTGGTGCTCTTCTAAAGGCTTCCATGCCAAAAGTATAGTTTCCTAGAATTTCTCCATGGTAGAATGGGGAAAGGGTTGGCAGCCAAATAAAACCCAGGTGGCTCTTTCATTTATTTTTTTGTAAAAAAAAATGAATTTTTTTAGAATTAGGGCTCTTGCATGGAATAGGCCGGTAGTCCTTAAAGTTTTTCCCAGTTGGGATCTATCCGTTGTATTGCAGGGTCTCATGGAGGCTCCTTTTGAACCATTGCAGGAAGCATCCTTAAAAGATTTAGTTCTTAAAAAAAAAATTAGTGGCCATTACGTCAGCCAGAAAGATCAGTGAGCTTCAGGCCTTGGTGGTCACGGAACCCTCCTTGACGTTTATTTCAGATCGAATAATTCTTCGAACGGACCTGGCATTTCTACCCAAGGTTGCCACACTTTTTCTATACACAGGCTATTACCCCGGGGGACTCTGCATTCTTCAGGCATCCATATGTTTGCTGCTCCATAGACTGTATTGTCTGCTCTGTGGCTACTAATATAAATAGTATTTGGATTCATGCTGCATACACCTGTTCAAGACTACTTACACTTTTTTTTAGTTATGATATACTTTATCTGTTTGCCCCAGAATTAAAGCTTTTGCCTGGATCTTTAAGATCTGGTTTGCCCTCCTTCTGTGTACCTGCGGTGCCCCCCTATGGTTTACATCATAGGCTCAGTGAATCCCTTTTTTGGAGACTTTCCAATTATATTTGGACCTCTCTACACTACCTTTTGGAATGCTCTGAGATAATGAAATTAAATATATCTTTACATTGTTAAATCCCTTCTGCTCGTCCTGAGGAAGTCCAGCAGCGAAACGCGTAGACGATGTACAGAGGATAATGTCCATATATACTTGGGGGGGGACCCCACAGGATTTTTTTGTTTTTAAATGTTGCCGGTTGGGGGTTTCACTTATGATCCATACCAGACCCAAAGGGCAGTGGTATGTGGGGAAGCCTGTTGACGGCTGATGGCTCATCAGTTGTGAAGGCCTGCAAAGCTTTGCCCAATCAGAGCCTAGAATGCATTGTGCAGCGCCCAGTGCATTATGTGGCGCTCAGCGGACAACCATCCCACTGAGTGCCCTGCAAATTCGGGTGTTCACCGAACTTGTGCTCGGCTCGAACCGTTCACCAAACTCTCCTGGGTATACACATACTAAAAGTCGACGGGTTCAGCAGGCCTTTTTTTGTCACCAAAACACTAAAAAGGAAAAAAAGACGCTAGCCAGTAACAGTTGCAGGTAGAATCTTCACAATTTAACACCGGTGTGCCGCATGCCTCTGTCTCCCTGCTACACACTGTTATTCCAACCCTAGGCCAATGCCACTACCTTACTAGCATACCCCTGCAACTCTCATACTTCTAACCTGGCAAATCAACAGCCTAAACAACCACTGCATAAACAATCCACCCTGAAGGGAGACTCTTTAGGAAACCCAAATAATTAACTATATAGCCAGCACATGTCATTCCGCTGTGATTTGTGCACACACACGCACAGTATAAACAAATACTCTTCCCTGGCGATTGATTACCCTATAAATTGGGTCTAAATAAGCTACCTAGTGCAAGGAATAGATGGCAGGACTTCACAGCAAACGGTTTCCCTAAATGGGAACCAAAGCTTACAAATTTATCTTTGAGGCCGCGTACACACGATCAAATCTATCTGCTGGAAACGGTCTGCTAGACCGTCCCAGCAGACAGATTCGATCGTGTGTACGGGCGAGCAGACGAATTTGGCCACCCGACAGATTTCAAAGCATGCTTTGAAATCTATCGGGTGGGAACCCGTCCGCCCGACATGTCTGCTGGTTAGTACACTTACCAGCAGACATGTCGTCTCGCACCGGCGCCGAATGGATTCGGCGCATGCGCGGAAGTGTTTTACTTCCTGGTGCGGTGACGTGGCGGCGTCAACGTCACCGCTACGTCACCGACACGTCAGCGCGCCGTCTGCTGGCGGGGATTTTGGTTTGCTCGTCTGTACACGCGAGCAAACTAAAATCCAAAGAGACAGATTTGTTCAAATCGGTCGGACAGACCGTTTTGAACAAATCTATTGCCTCGTGTGTACGAGGCCTTACAGTCAGGGCTATATTTAAAGTGCTGTGACCTTATCGAAACATTAAATCGTTGGATAAGCGTTTTTCAAAAAGTCACACCACAAGATGAATGTGAAAATAAGGTATATTATTTGGTGTAACAAAATAAAACAATAAAAAAAATTGCTTTTGCATTACATTACCTTGGTAACCCCATTTTCTTCATAGACTTGGGTAGTGCTGTAGTTGTAATCGGCTTCTATAACATCCTTTAAATAGCGTACATTGGGACTCTCAACCTTAAATTTCTCAGCCATGATTAAACTATTAAAAAAATAAAGAGATTGAAAAGTAAATCACATTTAAAAAAAACACTGCAATCAAAGCAACAAGTAATGAGCCACTTACTGTTCCAAGTCCCTAAAAGTTTTTGCAGCCTAAAGGGCCATACATACGGACGAATATCGGGCAACATAGACCGGTGCAAAAGTGTTCTAGGCTTTAGGATGCATGGAGAGTGTATACTGCAAAATCTCTGACCATGTTCAACTTATTGGTTGATCTTTTTCAACCAGACTAACTATATAAGAAACCAAAGCAAGTAGAATTCAAGCACTGAGCAGCCACTGTTCAGTGGACAATTTTCCACCTGGCTCCTTTAATTTTTCAGTTAAAGGATGTTGGGCTGACAGGACCACCCACTTTCCACCCCAGCAAATTCCAGCTGATCAGGGTCCCCTTCAGTGTCTCCGGTACATCATGGTCCCCATCAGAGTTCCACTAATGCCTTGTACACACGATCAGAATTTCGATGAAAAAAGTCAGACGGAATTTTTTCATCGAATATTCCGACCGTGTGTGGACCCCATCTGACTTATTTCATCAGAGTTTAGAAATAGAACATGTTTTATTTTTTTCCAATGGAAATTCCGATCGTCTATGTGGAACTTCGGCGGAGAAAAAACTATGCATGCTCAGAATCAAGTCGACGCATGCTCGGAAGCATTTTTCTCAGCTTGTCGTAGTTTTTTACATCACCGAGTTTTAGACAGTCAGAATTTAATCTGACAGTGTGTATGCAAGACAGCTTAAACGGATATTCGACGGAAAATTTCATTGGATTTTATCCTATTGGAAATTCTGGGCGTGTGTACAGGGCATTACATTTGGGTCTCCATCAGAGTTCCACATGCATCAGGGTCCTAATAAGTTGCTCTTACATCAAAATTCCCATTAGAGCGCCCCACATTAGTGTCTCTGTCAGAGTCCTCCATATCACTGTAAGGTTTACAGCGTTAAGATTGTATGGCACAGGAGTGCGCCTGCAAGCTAACCCCCTCGGGAGAGAGCTTCGCAGAGGGGGTTAGCTCTTGCGAGGAGGAGCCGCGAGAGCCGCCGTGGGACCCCAGAAGAGGACGACTGGGGCCACTCTGTGCAAAACAAACTGCACAATGGAGGTAAGTATAACATGTTTTGATGCAAAAACACATCAAATTTTGGTGCATTTTTTTTCGTCACACGTTCTTTTTTCAAAGGTGCAAAAGGCACCGAAAACTGCAAAAACATATATATGCGTTTTTACCACATTTTTGCAACAGAGCAGTATGAAAGTAGCCTAAGGCCCCTTTCAGACAAAGCAGAATCTGTCAAGTAGATCCACCTGCTCAGCAAAGGATCTCTCCACTGATTATGGATGAGCAGGCGGATGACAGGGCAGTGCCTGTCTGTTTTTAGTAGTCCAGATGCCAGCGGATGTCTACTGACATCCGCCGCTTCTTAGAATGGTTAGTCCGATCAGGTCCACCTGAAAAGTGGACAGATGGAACTGATCGGTCCACTTGTGTGAAAGAGGCCTAACCGTGTACAGTTTAGTTGGACTTGCATGATTTCATTTGTGCATGTCAGTCCCGAATTCGGGGGCGATTTCATAGACACCTGTGAAGGCTTCTGCACAGATATATATGGAAATCGCACCTCAAAGTCACCAAAAGTAGTACAGAAACTACTTTTGAGAATCGGTGCGGCTCCCGCAACCGATTCGGATGGTGACATTGCTGGCAATTGCTGTCGATTTGGCATGCGATTTCACATGTCAAATCGCATGCCAAATCGCTCCAATGGGAACCAGGGCTAAACCTCAGTACATGATCATGGTGGCCATACATGCTTATCTGATTGATGTACAGCTCAAAACAAAAAGGTCGTAACTATCCCTGTGATTGCTGGAGTCTTGATTTCAATCGGATATGATCAAACCGAGTTGATTGTCCAGAATGGAAAATCATTGATCGGCTGGAAATTATAAGATCGGATTGTGGAAATTGATGCAGTCAATAATTTAGGATTGTATCCTCCAACTATAGTACAAAATCCACTTGCGATCAGAGGCATGACAATAAAAGTGTCTTTTTAGAGCTTGTCCATAAGAGATACCTGCTGACATATGTATGGAAGAACACAGAGATCGATGATGACAGAAGGGAGGTGGCTAAGCCTAGGGGAGGACTCTGTTACATCACATAGAAATCAATGGTCAGTGACCAGAACACACCAAAGCGTCCCTATGTGCTCATTCATTGGTGATAGTACTACTAGTCATGATATGGGAACCCTTGACAGCTTGTCCTCAGAATAGAACTATTAATAAAGTAGCATGGACTTCTACAAGGTCCGCTTCCTATGCCCGCTCTTACGTCATACTGAGAGATAATGACGGAGCACCCCACAGCCAGAAGAATACATTTCTCTATACATTTCTACAATGAGAAGGCAGCCAGATGCTATACATTACATTCCCTTTACACAGAGCCCCTCCTCACTCACCCGTCCTTACAGGAGATGTACGTACAGGAAGATGCCGTTACAGCCTGATCTGTGTGGTAATGCGATCTCCGGCTTTACAGCTTCATATCGGCTTCCTATTCCCCGCCCAATACATCTCTCCACTGCTTGACCACGCCCCTTCCACGCCCTCTGTAATACAAAGCTGGGAGATGGGCGGGAAGTACACGTGCACTCCGCTCACAGGCAAACGTGTCGTCTGCTGATGTCTACGGAATAGAAGTGGGCCAAAGGTACTTCCTGTCAGGCACTCACTGATCTCCTCACAGGAGCATACATAACAGCTTCATGGGGGACACATGCTGTTTGTTTTTGAGGTGTTACATAGCCTTCTGTGGACCTTGTCCTGTGCCCTGCAGAGGCTGCAGTCATGTAATGTCTCATTGGTTGTACTTGTATAACCAGTTCTATGGACACCACCTTAAAGGGGTTGTAAAGGTTCATTTTTTATTTTCTAAATAGGCTACTTTAAGTGAGTGCATTGTTGGTTCACTTACCTTTTTCCTTCCATTTCCCTTCTAAATGTTTTTTTTTCTTTGTCTGAATTTCTCACTTCCTGTTCCTCCTCAGTAAGATGTTCAGTAAGCTGTTCTAAATGACTTTCCACTGCTTGGATGATGGTGGAAAGCTTACTAAGGAGAAACAGGAAGTGAGAAATTCAAACAAAGAAAAAAAACGTTGTAAGTGAACCAACAATGCACTAGCTTAACCACTTCCATACCAGGCACTTACGCACCTTCCCGCCCAAGCCAATTTTCAGCTTTCAGCACTGTCGCAATTTGAATGACAATTGCGCGGTCATGCTACACTGCACCCAAACCAAATTTGCGTCCTTTTTTCCCCACAAATAGAGCTTTCTTTTGGTGGTATTTGATCACCTCTGTGATTTTTTTTTTTTTGCGCAACAACTAAAAATAGAGCGAAGATTTTGAAAAAAAAATAAAGTTTTTATTTTTTTCTGTTAATTTTTTTGTAAATGAGTGTTTTCTCTTTCAATTACGGGCACTGATATGGTGGCACTGATGGGCACCGATGAGGTGGCACTGATGGGCAGGGCCGGTACAAGGCAGGGGCCGGACGGGCGAGTGCCCCGGGCGCTACCATTTAACATAGGATGGGGGGCGCAGCCGCAAGTTCTGCCATGGCCTCCCGCCAGTGTGTCACTCAGCTGTGTCATTACATCGCGAGCGGGCAGTGGCACTGAACATGCGCTGCGAGCGCTTCTCCAAGTGCGAACCGTCACCTCCTCTCCCTTCACTGTGATGGTTACTGTCTCCCCCTATGGAGGAGTATCGTAGTCTCTCCCTGCCAGTGGCGTGACGTCACTCACTCACGGCCGGAGGCGAGATGGGAGCTGGAGAGGAGCGCTGCACACAGGGAGCTGTGTCGGCGGTTCTGCTGTGACTAACAGCATGTAGTCTGTGCCCGAGCTAGAGGAGCCTGCCTATCTCTAGCTGAAGCTAGCACTGTGTTACAGAGCAGACTACTTGTAAAGTAAGCAGAACTTAGAGCAGATAATTGGCTGGATGTAGGGGGGGGGGGGGGGAGGCTGGCTGAAGCAAGGTTAATGACCACTACTGTGTATTATAAAAAAAAAAAAAAAAAAAAAAAAAAAACAGATAAAATATGGTTTTGAGTTATTTTAAATGAGCCATGCTTGCCACCTGACTTGCATTGTTGCTGTCCCCTGTTCATGTGTTCCCAAAGTGGCACCCCCACTGTGAAAGTGCATAAAATTGGAGTATGAATTGTATGCAAATTAACCACTTAAGCCCCGGACCATTATGCAGGTTAAGGACCTTGCGATTTGGGAAAGCGTTGCTTTAACTGACAATTGCGCGGTCGTGCGACGTGGCTCCCAAACAAAGTTGCCGTCCTTTTCCTCCCACAAATAGAGCTTTCTTTTGGTGGTATTTGATCCCGCTGCGGTTTTTATTTTTTGCGCTATAAACAAAGATAGAGCGACAATTTTGAAAAAAAAATCTATATTTTTTACTTTTTTCTATAATAAATATTCCCCAAAAATATATAAAAAAACATTTCTACAGTTTAGGCCGATACGTATTCTTCTACATATTTTTGGGAAAAAATCGCAATAAGCGTTTATCGGTTGGTTTGAAACATTGATTCTTTCAATAAATGGGGGGGGGGGGGGGGGCGGGGCGCAGTTTGCCAACTTCGCCCTGGGCACCAAATGGCCTTGTCCCAGCACTGCTGATGGGCACCGATGAGGTAGTTCTGATGGGCACCGATTAGGTAGCACTGATGGGCACTGATAGGCGGCGCTGGTATAGGGCAATGATGAGCACTCATAGGCAGCACTGGGCACTCATAGGCGGCACAGGTGGGCACTGATAGGTGGCACAGGTGGGCACTGATAGGTGGCACAGGTGGGAACTGGGCATGGATTGGCACTGTGGGGTGGCACTGACAGACACTGGGGTGGCACTGATGATCACTGAGGGGTGGCACTGATGGATCAATGTTGCCAATCAGTGCCCATGTGTGGGCACTGATTGGCATCATTTTTTTTTTTACTGCCCTTTTTTTTTTTGTCTTTTTTTTTCTAAGTTCCCTGGTGGTCTAGTGTGGGCACTCCCTGGTGGTCTGTGTGGCGATCCGAGGGGGGGCTGCGCTGATAAACAATCAGCGCGAACCCCCCCTGTCAGGAGAGCCGCTGATCGGCTCTCCTGTACTCGCGTCTGTCAGACGCGAGTGAGGAAGAGCCGTCGGCGGCTCTTCCTGTTTACATCGTGATCAGCCGTGATTGGACACGGCTGATCACGTGGTAACGAGGCTCCGCCGGAGACTCGTTACCGAGATCGGAGGTGCAGGGTGTCAGACTGACACCCCGCATCACCGATCGCCGCGCTGCGCGCCCGCACGGGCGCGCGCGGCATGAAATCGTGCTAGACGTTTGAGAACGGCTAGTCACGATTTCATAACCACTTCCCGGCCGTAAATCGGCTATTGGCCGGGCGGGAAGTGGTTAAAGGAATCTATTTAGAAAATAAAAGACAAACCTTTACAACCCCTTTAAGCATTCTGACCCCTGTCTATGTCTGCTGTGTACACCAGTCTAGTCATTACTCCAATCACAAACGTTCCTGGTCAAATGGCTCATAAAGAAAAGGTGGGTGCTGAAACGATCACTAGCTGGGCACTGGAACCATCAAACAAACAAACATATTTGCCAGCACACAGTGGATCGTATGATTAGGTCCAAAAATATAATGCAAAACAAACATTACAATAGTGCAACGTTTCGAAGTCACTCCGGACCTCTTCGTCAGGCGAGTGATATAACTGACGAAGAGGTCCTGTGTGACCTCGAAACGTTGCACTATTGTGATGTTTGTTTTGCATTACATTTTTGGACGTAATTGGACAATCCACTGTGTGCTGGCAAATATGTTTGTTTGCTGTGTACACCAGTCTTCCACTCACTTTCCGTCCAGTGGTATTATAAAGTACATCACCAGGGGTGGGCTGACCATTCGAGCACTGTCCGAGGTCTCCATGCCACTAGGGGGCCACATCAGGGTTGCCAGCCTCAGTAAAACCAGGTACAGTACCTTTTCAGTGTGTGTGTCTGTGTGTATGTATACTGTATGTTTGTGTAGCGCTACCCCCAAATGAGCCGCTGGTTGATTTTGGGGTTGGCGTATTGAGTTACCAATTATACTTGTCTAGGGGTGAATACTTGTGGAAAGTGAATAAAGCGAGTGTCCAGACATCAGAGTGCGTTTTCAAAGTTTTATTCCAAGACCCAACATGGCCAACATCAACATGGCACACGATAGAGAAAGGTTGATGAGCGGAAGAAAACTGCAGTATCAGGCCTTGGATATTGTGGAGAGCAGCTTGCTCTCAGTACAGTCACACTCAATCGTCGCGACTCCCGTCAGAGTGGGTAAAGTGCCCCCGGACAGGCGTTTAACCTAGGCCTGGCAGCCAGAAGGACACTTGCAATAGTCACTGGGAGGAATAAGGGCCTCTGCCACAGTCCTGAGGAATTTCCATCATTTTCAAAGGTTAGAACTAGTGGATCCTCCCAGTTAGTCACTTTCTAGAGTCATCAGAATACAGTTGAAGTGTACCCGTCATGTAGTGATGACCGGATCCCCGGTCATCGCGGACAACCTCTGCCTTTGGGTCTCCCGAGCCAATCCCCCACCATACAGCTCCCAGCTTAGGATCTGGGACCCAGCAAGCCGCTGGGGCCCCTTTCAATGTCAGGGTAAAGCTCCGCTTGGTGCGTAGCTTCGGCCAGGCAGGCCTCGATGATGGGGCCCATGGATGCGCGCACCCTAAGGGTGGATGCCGCACCTGGAACGCGGGCTCCGCATAGAACGTTGCACGCTTCTCTCAGGCGTCTGCCACAGATATACTCTCCCGCCAGCTTGTCCAGAGGGAGGATCCTCGTCTGATTGGCTGCTGGGAGAAAGTGGGTCTGTCAGAACCCCTTCTAGCGCCAACTGTCACCCAGGGGTAAAAACACTTCCCCTAGCATGCAGACTGACCTACAAGGCAGTTCTAAGCTGACAGCAGCCTGAACTTAACCAATTTGTGAGTGGGAGCAACTTAACTCTCCCATTCCCCACTAACTTTAGCGTAACGCCCCGCAAAATAGGGGGGGGGCGCTACATTTGTATACTGTGTGGCCCCATAATATCCTATTGCCCAGGGGCCCCATGAGTTGTCAGCCCGCCCCTGATCTCCACTTCCATACATGTTCCTCTCCTTCCCACTGTGGCCATCCTCCTCCACTTCCATACATGTTCCTCTCCTCTCCACCGGGGCCATCCTCCTTCACTTCCACACATGTTTCTCTCCTCCCCACTGTGGCCATCCTCCTTAACACCCATACATGTTCCTCTACTTCCCACTGTGGCCATCCTCCTCCACTTCCATATATGTTTCTCTCCTTCCCACTGTGACCATCCTCCTCCAACTCCATACATGTTTCTCTCTTTCCCACTGTGGCCATCCTCCACTTCCATACATGTTCCTCTCCTTTCCACTGTGGCCATCCTCCTCCACTTCCATACATGTTTCTCTCCTTCCCACTGTGACTATCCTCCTCCACTTCCATACATGTTCCTCTCCTCCCCACTGTGGCCATCCTCCTCCACTTCCATACATTTGTAGCAGCAGATGACTGACATGTGCTTCATCTCTCAGGCGCCTCCTTTGTTTCCAGTGAGAAGGTTCTGGAAAGGAGGCAGGGCAGAAGGCTGGAGTGACATGGGGTGTATATGCCTGACCAATCCCCAACTAGGATTGGCAGGGGGAAGGCCTCCTTTATATACCTATGGTCAATCTGTTATGGGAGAAGTTGTCGGGTAGAAGAACTGAATGATGGCGTGTTAGGCTGTGGTGGCCCTTGAGGGACCCCTTTTCTAGGGGGGGTGACCTTGGGACAGGAGCTGGGAGGGAGCCTTTCTTTAAATGGTCATTGAGAGATGTCCTGGAACTGGAGCAGGAGGAATGCAGCGGGGAGCATGGCCAGGAAAGTCATTTAGGAGGGATCCATGCCGGGTTCGGTGAGTGAGAAGCTCTGGGAGAGACATGCCAGGATTGGATGTGGAGCCAAAGACAGAGAATGTGTTGTTGTTGAAGTCAAGTCTCTGCAGCTAGGAGGGTTGGCAGGATTTGCATCGGACATGCTGGGAGCAGTAGTCCACCAAATATCAGCACAACTATTTGTTTCATCTAAAATGGTTGCAACCACAGAGGGTACTGCAGATCCCCACCTGCAGAAGGCTACTAGGAAAATGCTAGGACTTATTCAGAGTGAGGCCTAGCCATGCACTAACAGTGACAAGAATCTAGAATTGGACAGTGAAGGAAAGTAAGTGATCTCAAGTAGTGTGCTGGAGACTGTCCATTTAGATTCAATCAACTTTAATTTCCATTAAGAAGTATTCATAATTTGGGCACCCCATGTCCCTTTTCTCCATCCAAGTTCAATCCCCTAATAAAAACAACAAAAACAAGCAAGAGGCTGTTCATTGACTGGCGAAGTGAGCCTAAAATGGATGTCTGACCAAGCAGGGTGATGTGTGGATGTTCAAAAACGCAGCGACCCCACCCCTACATGTAGGTGACCCCCTGACATGCTACATTTGGTATGTAATTTTTTTGGGGGAGGAGCGGGTACCCGGGTTTTACAGGCACCCAGCTACCTCCCTGCAATCTTTTGCGACATTTCACAGGTCCCAAAAGATTGCCCGGCCAATCACAGTGTGGCTCACACATGCGCAGTGCATGCCCGGCTTTGAAGCCACAGCCGGATGCCCACAGTATCAATGCTGGCACAGTTGGACCGTGGTAAAGATGAGTGTCTGATTATTAAATGTGAGCAGCTACACTTTTTGTAGCTGCTGACTTTTAAATGGGTGGAACTCCGCTTTAATCACCAGAAGGAGAGACCAAATACTCACCAGTATAGCTATGAGAGGAGAAATCCACCAATGTTGTGGTCAGACCAATATATGGCCTAAAATGGATGTACCATGTGAAGATGGCGTCCGGTCTAAAGTTAGTCCTTATAAAAGCAGCTTTAACTTTGGACAAAACTTCTACATGTCAGCTAAAGCAACACCGTTAGGGACGAGCTGAGCAGCCACACTTGCAGGACAACAATCTGTATGCCAACATGCCAGGGGCATCCTTGCTCATAGCTATACTACTGACTTTAGATAAGCACAGAAGGAGGAGGGCACGGGAGAGGATATACCGCACACGCATAGACATCTTTGGCATGAGTGATTCTGAGGTGTACCGCATCTTCAGATTCACCCCTCATGCCATCCTGGAATTAACCACAACCCTGCAGGAGGACATCACCAGCCCAACACAACGCTCACATGCAGTGCAGCCACTGGTCAAGGTACTGGCAACACTCCATTTCCTTGCCAGTGGCTCTTTTCAGCGTACAAGTGGAGTGGTGGCTGGGATGGCACAATCCTCCATGAGCAGATGTGTGCACCAGGTTATCCCTGCAATTCTCAGACGCATGGCCAACCAAATCATCAAACCAACCACCTGCGGCTGAAGGCAATGACAGATTTCTACAGAATTGCCAGATTCCCACGCACCGTGGGGGCCTTTGATTGCACACATGTGGCACTCCAGCCCCCCCCGTGAGACAGAGCACATATACCGCAATCGGAAGCACTGGCATTCCATCAACGTACAGGTGATAGTCGATGCCCAAGGCCTCATATGGCACGTCCGTGCCAAACACCCCGGATCCAGCAATGACAGCTACATATACAAACAGAGCCCCATCCCAATGGAATTTGAACAGAACGTGTATGGGGACAGCTGGCTGGTTGGTGAGTGACATGGGTGGCAAGCATGACTGTCCCCCCCATGATGCAGAAATCACAAGGGGCACATGCACTACTAACATCCTCCTGTCTTTTTCCTACCAGGTGACTCTGCATATGCACTGGGACCCCATCTCATTACTCCTATCCGGAACCCCCAAACCCCAGGAGAGAAAAGATACAATGAAGCACACATCAAAAGCCGTGCAGTGGTGGAGCGCACCTTTGGCCTCCTGAAGTCACGTTTCCGATGCCTGGATAAGTCTGGGGGTACCCTGTTGTATTTCCCAAACTTTGTATGCCAGATCATCGGTGCATGTTGAATGCTGCACAACTTCGCAGTGAGAAAGGGCCTGGAGATTGACATACGTGATGACCTGACCCTCGAACCAGACAATCCCCCCCTAACCGAGGGTCCCCTGTCTTCTGAGGGAAGAGCAGCCAGGAGACAGCTCACATTAGGCATCTTTGCACGTTAAACCAACACATTAATCATGGCACAATGAGAATGCATGCATGCACACCACTGTGGTCCCTAGATCACACACACCATATCCTGATCACATTGGATTAGCACAAGCCCACCATGCAGGACTTGTGAGCAGCAACGCCACGCTACGGCTCCAATTATGTCACTGTACATTCATACACCATTCACACGGACCTGGGGATCCCTTCTTCACCACAACCAAAGGTGACACCCCTTTTCCGGCAGGAATGTCACCCCCACATTCAAACATCATTCACAAACAGAAAACAAATCATAATCCAAAAAAAAAAATTCACAGAAAAAAAATGCACTGAAAAAAAACACAGAAAAGAAAAAAAAATCTAACGCCGCTGGCGTGACCCACGCCTGGGGCGGCCACGGCCATGGCCCGGCTCCTCAGGAGAGACTCATGGGGGGGGATAATCAGGGGAAGGAGGAGCATCCTCTGGTCTCTGCCCACCTGGCGGCCTGCCCTCCAAGGCCATGGTAATTTGAGTCAGGCCATCATTTAGGGTTGCCGTATTGGCCTGGATAGCCTGGGTGAGGGCCCGCACATCCTGACCAATGCCTGCTGTGGTAGCCTGCAGTTCATTTAGGCAATTGATCAGAGCCAGGGAGTTGCAGTCCATGTCCCCAACTGAATCCTTGATGGAGGACATGCTCTCCTCCATCCTCCCCCCCAAACTCTGGGTAATCTGTCCTAGATGGCGGGTCTGAAGGGCCTGATCCCTTCTGAGATTTGCAGGCAGAACCTCGGCCACCCCCCTGGTCTTGTGGGTCGCCTTCCTGCCTCCAGATGGGGCTTGTGGCCGGGGAGAAGGGGAGCCCCTTGGGGGGAGCCCTATTGGGGGAGGAGTGGGAGGGGCTACCCCTGATGGAGGCCTGGCTGTTGCCAGTCCTAGGGGAAGACTCCTCCAAAAGTAACGTGAAGTCATTCCCTGACATCACCTCCTCCTCAACCTCAAACTCCTCCTCCTCAACCTCCTCAGAGGACTCCGGCCTTGCCTGGGGGTCTTCCTCAGACTCTTGTCCCGGGGATGGTGCGGACAGGCCAGATGGGCCAGCACCCTCCTGCACATCTGTGTATGACACAAAACATTCACAGGTTGGAGAATCCACACACTTGCCACATATTCCTCCCCCCCCACATGCTACACACCAGATAGAAAAAAAAAAAACGTACCTGTCTTCACGGCCTCATGAATGGAGTCAAAGCCAGGCAGCCCCTCCACTTGCTGCCTGTTGAAGCACTGGGCCACCAAACGCTCCTCCTCAGTCAGCCTAAGAGGGCATGGTGGTCCCCCTCCAGTGCCCCTGCCATGTGCTGCAATCTTAGACAGCTTCACACGGACCACACACCGGAGATCATTGATCTTTTTTGTATCCCCTGGCGGGTCCAGGTCTCACCCCCCAACAAATTTACCTCGTCGGCGATGTCCTGCAAAATCTGCCTCTTCCTGGCCGGGGTGGTGTTGGCACTCTCCGGGCCATGCAGGAATCGCCCAAATCGGGTAATGGCCCTGACAATAATTTCCTTCTCCCGCAAGGAATAATTTAATTTTGTCTTCCTCTCGCTCATGTTCACACAACACTCTCCAAATCACTCACCAAAAACCACAAAGACACGTCACAAACCAACAAACACTAACAGACAACAGAACAAAAGCACCTTGCTTCAGGAAGGGAAACAAATTGGATGTACTTTTGCAATGGAAGGGCGTTTCTCTCGGTCTATTTATGCACTGGGCGTAGCTCACTAAGTTCACCGGGCCTAGTTCCAATCTCACTGATTGCGCCCTGCCGAGTTCTGAGCATGCACAGAGAGGTGCTGACCATAGTCTGCGTCATGCGAGTATGCGCAGTCCGGCCGGCCCTTCATTTGCATGGGGTCACGGCTCATTTCAATGGAACACGCCCACGTCCTTCCCAATTTGAATTACGCAGCCTTACGCCTCAGAATTTACGTCGCGCTGGCGCAAATTTGGCCGCAAATACTCTGTGGATACGGCACTTACTTCTCTCAGTGGAGTCGGCGTAACATAAAAGAGATGCGCAACGCCGGTCTATAGATGCGCAGATGTACGTGGATCTGGCCCTAAGTATCCAGTAATGGGGAAAAACATATTTTCTCATTCAACCCTGGTTTGGAAAATGCATTTGAATGAAAGATTCATTCAAGGTTTAGGGTCTACTAAAAATTCTTGCAGTAAGTCATCTTCCGCAAGAATGTGCTTGTTGGAAGGCAACATGATTTAATATCACATTTCTGGTATTTCACTCCCTGGATGATACAGGCAGATGGCCCCAGGGCTCTTTTATCGAGAGGGCACACCTGGGCACTGCCCAGGGGCCCCATCTGCATAGGGGGCCCTGCACTTTCCCCAAAGCAGCTAGCCCTTGAACCCATAATGCTCCAAAATTGTCTCCATTGTAAGGGCCCCAGAGCATTACTTTGCCCAGGGGCCTATGATGCTATCAAGATGGCTCTAGATGGCTTCCCAGTTGGAATGTAACCACTTATGCCTCTAAATTTGTAGAACAAGGGCCTGGCTCCTGTCTGGCTAGTGAGATAAGATGGAAATCATTACCAATCTGCAAGCAATGTTCAAAGAGAGCCATGGGTGCCAAGGTGATTGATGATGGTGGGTGACAAAGATCAAAGGAGCAACATGCACCTGGAGATGATACATGGACAATGCTGCCCCTAGAGGCCAATACGGCAGGATGGACAGTAATATAATCTATTAAGGACTACCTCTTGGCAATATCTTATTGGACAGGAGGCAAGTGGGGGTGGTTACAAATGGGTATGAATCAAGGCTCGACAAAATCTGGGAGCCAGGTCGCAATTGCGACTAGAATTAGCAACCTGGCGCCTGGGGAAGGAAGCATAGTCCTGTAGAAGGGTGCAAAGCCACGGCCTCAATTACCGGCCGACGCAATCGCGCGGTGGGGGGCACAGAGACACAGGATATCCCATCCGTCTGTGGGCCCCTACCTTCCCCGCCGCGCGATCGCGTCAGGCCTCGCCGGCCGTTAATTGAGGCCGCGGCTTTGCGGCCTTCTGCAGGCCTATGCTTCCTTCTGTGCTCTGGTGCCATCTTGTGGTGGCCGTTGGCATGACAAGACTAATGGAGCTTCCCCTGTGATTTCACTCCCATCTCCTTCCCTCTAATTAGAACCCCCAAACATATATATTTTTTATTCTAACACCCTATAGAATAAAATGGCGGTCGTTGCAATACTTTCTGTCACACCGTATTTGCGCAGCGGTCTTACAAGCTTTTTTGCGAAAAAATACACTTTTTTAAATAAAAAAATAAGACAACAGTAAAGTTAGCCCAATTTGTTTTTATATTGTGAAAGATAATGTTACGCCGAGTAAATTGATACCCAACATGTCACGCTTCAAAATTGCGTCCGCTCGTGGAATGGGGACAAACATTTACCCTTTAAAATCTCCATAGGCGACGTTTAAAATATTCTATAAGTTGTATGTTTTGAGTTACAGAGGAGGTCTCGCTCTAACAATCGCGGCGATACCTCACATGTGTGGTTTGAACACCGCTTTTCATATGCCGGAGCTACTCAAGTATGCATTCGCTTCTGTGCGCGAACTCGGCGGGACAGGGCGTTTCTGGCTCCTAACTTTTTTAGCTGGCTCCTAGGTTCCAAGCAAATTCGTCAAACCCTGGTGTGAATGAATGTGTAAAAAGTACACACAAAAGAGAATTTGGCCCTTTTTGGCGTTTGGTCTGCTTCTGTAAGCTTTATGGCTCTTATGCCTTCTTTAACCTAGCCGAAGAGACCATGTCTAGAGGATATGATAAGTATCTTTGATGTTTTTTTTGTCATATACTCTGTCTCTATAGTATTTCCATGCTAGCATATTCCCTATTTTCTTGGAAAATAAATAAGATATTGTTTTACTAAGCAGTGTGTTTATTTTTATAGCGAACCTTATATCATTGTGCTTATCAGAGTCTTAATAGACTAGCTAATTATAGGTATAGACAAATTAATACATATATGCAGTAAATAGAGGGAATCCATAACCACCTTCGATTCTTCAACTTTGTTGAGCTTGAGCATTGAATTTTGTAATCAATCTAGTCCTATTTGGGGGGCACACTTTTCTCCCCCTGAAACAAGAGCAGATTGAGTGGACTATCCTTTGCTCTTTTGTATGCATGTTTAACACATTTTTGACTATAGCCCCCATTTAAGAACCTTTGGCATAAGTATTGTGCTTCTCCTTCAAAAGTGTCAGGTTCTGTACAGTTCCTACAAATTCTATAGTACTGTCCAAACGGGATACCCTGAATAACATGTCTGGGATAACTACTCCATGCATCTTTTTCTTTATGGTTCCCAATTGGCACAAAATGTTTTTGGACCTTTGCTGTCTAAACCACATACAGTGTCTTGAAAAAGTATATATACCCCTTGAAATGTTCCACATACAGTATTTTATGTTATAACCAAAAAAGTAAATGTATTTTATTGGGATTTTATGTGATAGACCAACACAAAGTGGCACTTAATTGTGAAGTGGAAGGAAAGTGATAAATGTTTTTTTTTTTTTTTACAAATAAATATCTGAAAAGTGTAGCGTGAATTTGTTTTTCAGCTCCCTTTACTCTGATACCTCTAACTAAAATCTAGTTGTTGGTGTCTTCTGCCTCTGCCATGTCTTCTGCCTGTGCCGGTTCTTCTCCCCTCTCCGGTACTTCTCCGCTAATGTCTTCTAGCCCTCTCCGGTTCTTCTTCCTCTATCCACTGTCTTCTGCCTCTGCTGGGTCTCCTCTCTGTGCTGTCTTCTCCCGCTGTCTTCTCCCTCTGTTCTTCTTCTGATGTTGCCTCAACACGCTCTCCCAAAGTAATGCCAGATCCGTCGTGTGCTTTGACTTATAAAAGACATGGGGCGGGCCATTCCGTGATGCCATATGGAGGCCAAGCCCCCTTATGACACCACAGCCCCATCATGCCCCAGGCGGTGATGTCACTAGGAATTTTAGAGTCCTGGTTTGTGGGAATTTCAGGGATAAAGCTAAGGGGAAAATAATACTGGGAGTATTCTATAGGCCCCCTAACCTGAGGGAGGAGGGGGAGACAGATCTTCTATCACAATTTGGATTAGCAGCAAGGATGGGAAGTGTTATCATAATGGGGGATATTAATTATCATAGACATATCATAGACATAGACTGGGCGGAGGGAGCCACGCATTTGTCTAATGCTCGCTAGTTCCTAAATGTCTTGCAGGACAATTTCATAGGTCATTTTCATAGGTAGATGCACCCACTAGAAATAAAGTGTCACTGGATCTATTGATTACCAACAATACAGACCTGATCACGGATGAGGAAATATGTGGCAAGGGGAATACAAAGACACTGAATTTCAAAAAAGCCAACTTCCCTAAACTATGAACCTTGCTAGAAAGCATAAATTTGCATAAAATCTTAGGAACAAAGAACACAGAGGATGGGTTTGCCTTAGGAGCATATTAAATAAGGGCATTAGCCAATGCATCCCATTGGGTAATACATTTAAAAGAGCGAACAAAAGTCCTGGATGGCTTAACCAATATTTAAAAGGGGCCCAAAATACATCCCTGGGAATTACAGACCAGTTAGCCTAACATCAATAGTATGCAAGCTCTTGGAGGGGATGATAAGGGACTATATACAAGATTTAAGTAATGAGAATGGTATCAGTAGCAGTAATCAGCATGGATTCATGAAGAATCGTTCTTGCCAAACCAATCTATTAACCTTCTATGATGAGGTAAGTTGCCATCTAGATAAAGGAAGGCCTGTAGACGTGGTGTATCTGGATTTTGCAAAAGCATTTCACACAGTTCCCCATAAACGTTTACGCTACAAAATAAGGTCCGTTGGCATGGACCATAGGGTGAGTACATGGACTGAAAACTGGCTACAAGGGCGAGTTCAGAGGGTGGTGATAAATATGGAGTACTGAGAATGGTCAGGGGTGGGTAGTGGGGTCCCCCAGGGTTCTGTGCTGGGACCAATCCTATTTGTTTATAAACAACCTGAAGGATGGGATAAACAGTCCAATCTCTGTATTTGCAGATGATACTTTGCTAAGCAGGGCAATAACTTCTCCACAGGATGTGGAAACCTTGCAAAAAGATCTGAACAAATTAATGTGGTGGGCAACTACATGGAAAATTTGTTTTAATGTAGAAACATTTTAAATAATGCATTTAAGTAGCAAACAGAATATTGGCATGCATTAAAAAGGGGATTAACTCCAGAGATACAGTAAAACCATTATTCTCCTCCTTTACAAGACTCTGGATTTGCCACACCTAGATTATGCTGTCCAGTTCTGGGCACCAGTCCTCAGGAAGGATGTACTGGAAATGGAGTGAGTACAAAGAAGGGCAACAAAGCTAATAAAGGGTCTGGAGGGTATTAGTTATGAGGAAAGGTTTCAAGCACTGAACTTATTCTCTCTGCAAAAGGGATGCTTGAGACACAAAGGGCCTGACATTGTCGGGATCAAAGTCAGATCAACGTTTATTAAGGTTGCACGGATGTGGGACTTCAAATTGCAGGGCAAAGTCCACAGTAGTACCAGTGTGAACCCGGCCTCAATACATCTGTTCTATGAAGCCCTCAGTGTTTTTTTTTAGAGAACCTTAGTGAACAAACAGCATCATGAAGATCAATGAACACACCAGACAGATCAGGGATAAGATAAAGTTGTGGAGAAATTTAAAGCAGGGTTAAAAAAATAACCCAAGCTTTGAACATCTCGCGGAACGATTAGGGCACAACTTCAGACCTACCAAGAGATGGCCATCCACCTAAACTGACAGGCCAGGCAAGGAGAGCATTAATCAGAGAAGCCGCCAAAAGGCCCATGGTAACTCTGGAGGAGCTGCAGAGATCCACAGCTCAGGTGGGAGAATCTGTCCACAGGACAACTATTAGTCATGCACTCCACAAATATGGCCTTAATGGAAGAGTGGCAAGAAGAAAGTCATTGTTGAAGAAAGCCAAAAATCACGTTTGCAGTTTACGAGAAGCCATGTGGGGGACACAGCAAACATACAGTATAGAAGAAGGTGCTCTGGTCAGATGAGACCAAAATTTTACATTCTTTATCGTACACCACGGGACAAAGAGCCAGTCATTACATAATGGGTTAAAGGTCACCAGCGGTGATTGGAAACTGGCACAACCAATTGAAGATAGTTCCCCTCCATATAACCCCTCCCATCCGGGAAGTACCTCAGTGTCTAAAGGTGTTATAGGATGCTAAAAGGAAAGCTCTGCCAAAGAGACCCTCTGGGGGTAAAAGAGCTATGTTTCCGGACCCCCCCCCCCCCAAGATGCCTAAAGTAGGTCAAAACTGGATGGGATCCAGGCCTCATGCACGAGGCGTCGCCTGTAAAGTCTCTCTTTGGAGGACTGGGCTCTGAGGTCCAGCACTTTCGTTACTTCGCTAAAAGTCCTGATCAGAGTCTTTAACAAGGCCCAGGGGAGAGGTATTCTTTAAATAGGAACCCATATCCCTGAAGATTGGCACACAATGCCCGCCGTGAGGGGCGAAGATTGGTACTGTCTGATCTCGGCAGAAAACCTGCTGCATGGATAAAGTAAGAGGTCAGAGTCCTAAAAGAACATTTTTAAGGACCTTTCCTATATTTTAAGTGAAGTGTCTTCTCTATATGACGCCACTGGGGGGAGTAAAGAGTTGTAAACTCACCACATGTGTTATGTCAGCTAAGCTCCATTTTCCCTGCTGCAGAGCCTGGCTTCAGCGTCTCCTCCTCTCCCCTCCTCCTCTCAGAGCACTACAGGTGACACAGAGGTTGGTAATGAGGAACAAACTATACAGGTTTAAACAGCCATTACTATGCTAAGCTAAGCTTTCTCCTTGAATGGATACAGCAGCACTACAGGGGACACGCGAGACTCCATGTGGTTGGGCTGGTACACACCAAGAGAGACACTCACTTGGGCATTGAAACTGTGTTTGAAGGTGCATACTTTATGTAGATTGCTAAACTTAGCACAATAGTATATGCTTTGAGGTACCCCGGCTTTGCTTAAACAGTATGTTTAAATAAAAAAGGGCATCGCCACTTGAGACAGAAGGCTCTAGCAATACTGGCTCAGTACCTTCCTCACCGGTTTTAGCTGACACACCTGCAGGATGAGCCATTGCCACTATCAGGAATAGCGTCCTCCCCGGTGAGGTCTGGGCCTACATATGTCACTGAAGACACTTTGGCAGAATCGCACATTAATCGCTAAATCCACAAAAGAGGACAAATAGCGAATGATGGATCTGGGAGATCAGAGGAACCTTTCACTGTGTCCCAGATTCTGAAATCGCAGGTGCGATGCGATGCTGAAATAGTGCGTGCCGCATTTAAATAACCCTCCTTGGAGTTAACTGTCTCCTCCCTGGGTTCATTAAAATCCCAGCAGGGTGCATGCTCTTTCCCGGTTCACCCGTTACTAGAAGGGCTAATGTACACAGACAAGCATTTCTCACCTCCTAAGAAGTTTGATATTCTTTATCCTGTGAAGGAGAAGTTTTCCAAGAAATGGAGCCTGCCTTTGGTAGACACAGCTATTTCTTGTAGAAATAAAAACCTGACCTGCCCGGTGGATAATGCACAAGTGTGTAAAGATCCATCAGAAAATAAATTGGAATCTGTAATAAAATCCTCATTTCTTTTGGCTGGTTCAGTTACCCAACCTGCTGTAGCAGCAGTCGGTATGTGCCAGGTTATCAAGCAACAGGTAAAAGAGGAGCTAAAGAATTTAGCTCCGGAACAAGCCAAATTTGGGAGAATTTACCTAAGGCTTTATGTTTTACAATAGATGCTATGAAACATTCTGCTGTGCAAGCATCGCACATACACTCCAACTGGACCCTGGAAGGGCCAAGTGGCATTGAGATCCACCATTTCCAAGTGGATTCGACAAGTAATTATTCAAGGTTATGGTTTAAAGAACAGGACTCCTCGTTTTTCTGTTAAGATGCACTCTACCAGAGCGATAAGTGCTTCATGGGCAGTGCATCACCAGGTTTTCGATGACTCAGATCTGTAAAGCTGCAACTTGGTCTTCAGTCCACACATTTTCCAGATTCTATCAAATAGATGTGAAAGGACACTGGGATACCGCCTTCAGGCGAAGTGTGCTGCAGGCAGCGGTATAGGGATTCCTGTCCGCAAGTGGCCTGCTTGATCTGTGTCTTCCACCCTTCATATTTGCTCTGGGACGTCCCAATATGTAATGACTGGCTCTGTGTCCCATGGTGTTAGCTAAAGAAAAGGGGATTTTTATAACAGCTTACCTGTAAAATCCTTTTCTTGGAGTACACCACGGGACACAGAGTTTTCCCCCCTTCTTATGGGAACCTTATTGCTTGCTACAAAACGGAGGTACTTCCCTGATGGGAGGGGTTATATGGAGGGGAACTGTCTTTAATTGGTTGTGCCAGTGTCCAATCACCGCTGGTGACCCTTAACCCATTATGTAATGACTGGCTCTGTGTCCCGAGGTGTACCCCAAGAAAAGGATGTTACAGGTAAGCTGTTAAAAAAATCCCTTTTTTTTTGGCCTAAAAGCAAAACACTATGTGTGGCAGAAAACTAACACTACAAATCACCTTGAACACACCACCCACACTGTGAAATATGGTTATGACAGCATCATGTTGTGGGGATGCTTTTCTTCAGCAGGGAAAGGGAAGCAGGTCAGAGTTGATGGAAATATGGATGTAGCCAAATACAGGGTAATCTTAGAAGAAAACCTGTTAGAGTCTGCAAAAGACTTGAGACTGGGGCAGAGGTTCCTCTGTCACTAGGCAGAACAGGGAGATGCCTTGTTTACACAGGCATCCCCCCGTTCTGCAGCTCCATGACAGGATCGCGGGACACCGGCGGCAAATTAAAAGTGACGTATATATACTATTCTGCTGACGTATATGTACAGGCAGCAGTCGGCAAGTGGTTAAAGAAGTTGTAAAGTCTTAAAGGTTTTTGCATTAAGGTGAAAAACCTTCTGTGCTGCAGCAGCCCCCCCCCCCCCCCCCCAGAGCCTCCCCTTTTTTACCTGAACCTGATCATTCCAGCGTTGAGAACAAGCCCTGTGCCAGGTTCTCATTGTATAGATTGATAGCAGCGGGAGCGCTGTCAATAAAATCAAGTGACACAGGAGCCGGGGGGAGGGGTGGTTGGCGAATCCTGCTGTCTGCATCATTGGACACAGCAGCAGGACTCAGGAGTGTGCCCGCACAAGTTCCCCCATGGAAAGCGGCTCTCCGTGGGGGCACTCGATGAAGAGGAGGGGCCAGTAGGGCCGCCGGGGACCCCAGAACTCTTGCACAGAGCAGGTGTTTATGACATGTTTGATGTTTAAAGAAAAAGAAAACCTTTACAATCACTTTAAGGTGGATCCAGCACTTTCTTTACCATCTAGTAAATAAAAGGTATGAAGGCACAAAGAAATAATAAGTATATCAGTACAGGAGGGTAGAGTGAATAAATGTCCAAAGATAAGGCTAGAGTTCAGCTGTAAAACGGTACCCAAAAACAAAACTTTAACCACTTGATACGGCCACTTGATACTTCAAATGACGGCGGGCGGGATACTCTATGTTCCTGACAGGACGTCATATGTGGTCCTGTCACTTTAAGCTGCTAGGGGCGCACGCGCACACCCGTCGCATTACTTAGAACACCGTGTGTGTGCTTGGCGGCCGCGATGGCCGCCGGGCACACGCGATTGCCTACAATTGAGCTGGGACGTGGAGCTCTGTGTGTAAACACAGAGCTCCACGTTCCTGTCAGGGAGAGAGGAGACCGATGCTGTGTCCCTTGTACATAGGGACACAATCGGTCACCTCCCCCAGTCAGTCCCCTCCCCCCACAGTTAGAACACAATGTAGGAGAAACATTTAACCCCTTCCCCGCCCCCTAGTGGTTAACCCCTTCCCTGCCAGTTACATTTATACAGTAATCAATGCATATTTATAGCATTGTTCACTGTATAAATGTAAATGGTCCCAAAAATGTGTCAAAAGTTTCCGCTATAATGTCCCAGTCCCGAAAAAAATCGCAGATCGCCGCCATTTGTAGTAAAAAATAAATAAATAAATAAATCATTATTATGTCCCCTATTTTGTAGGCAATATAACTTTTGCGCAAACCAGTCACTATACGGTTATTGCGATTTTATTTTTTTTACCAAAAATATGTAGAAGAATACATATCGGCCTAAACTGTGATAAAAAAATGTTTTTTATTTTTTTTGTTAAATGTGATATTTATTATAGCAAAAACCAAAAAATATTGGGCCAGATTCAGGTACATTGGCGCATATTTTGACCGGAGTAGCGCACCTCCTTTACGTTAGACTGGCGCAATGTAGAGGCGCAATCATCGTATCCTCGTAGTATTCGCGCAGAAATTTGCGCCGGTGCAACGTAATTCCCGAGGCGTAAGGCGGAGTAATTCAAATTGGGAAGGACGTGGGTGTGTTACATTGAAATGAGCCGTGACCCCATGCAAATGAAGGGCCTGGGCGGATCGCGCATGCGCACATGAAGCAGACCATGGTCAGCACCTCTGTGCGCATGCTCACAACTCGGGAACGGCGCAATCAGTGAAATTGGAAGTGGACCCGGGCAACTTAGTGAGCTACGCAGAGAGCTTAAATAGACAGACACAAACGCCCTTCTTTTGCAAAAGTACATCCCTTTGTATCCCTTCCTATACAGCAAGGTGCTTTTGTTCTGTTGTTTATTAGCGTTTGTTTGTTTGTGACGTGTCTGAGATATTTGGTGACTGTTTTGCAGAGTGCAATTGTCAGTTAAAGCGACGCAGTGCCGGAAGCTAAAATTTTGTCTGGGCAGGAAGGGGGTGTAGGTGCACAGTAGGCAAATGGTTAATATATTAAAGCTTACCAAACCTTTAATGTGGTTGCTTCATTAGTTTTGTTTTTTTCATTTATTTTCACCTGGTGGTCTGGCCATTAACACTTTTGGTCTTAGGGTGACTATTTTATGGAAGAGCAATTACGAGTTAGATAGACCAGGCAGGCTAGTCAGTTAGAGTTACAGTGTGTAGAGGATATATATGCATCCCAGGTGTTGTATATATATTTATACACTGTTTTGAGTTTAGATAGATCTGCTCTTCCTAATATACTGGCAGGCAGGTGATTGTGCTAGATGAAGTATTTTCACGTGGTGTACTGTCTGTGTCCTCTGTACAGTGTGCACCTAAAGCTACGTCAATAGATTTGCTGGTGTTTCGCATATTAATTCCTAAAGGCAGTAGAGCTGCACGATTCTGGGAAAAATTAGAATCACAAAAGAATCTTAGAATGAAGATCACGATTCTCTCACAATTCTCAAAAAATGCATGGTGCTTTTGTTAGCATGCATTTTTGTGATTTTTTGTTATTTTATTTACATATATATGTGTGTGTAAATAAAATAAAAATCACAAAAATAAAAATGCATGCTAACAAAAAAGCACCATGCATTTTGGTGCAGCGGCATTAAAAAATAAAATTAAAAAAAGGCCCATGCACTTTGGTGCTATTGAGGGGTGGCAGGCAGTTCATTCTCAAATTAATAGGCTGTTCTGCAGCAAGGCACATACTCTGATGCATCGCATAGATGTGAAGTTAAACCTTTAAAACACAGTCAGGAGGCCGAGGGGCATCAAAAACCACAGCAGTGATAGCTGATAATAGCATGGCTGTTTTGTACAACGTCACTACAGTACTACCCTACCTCACTGCGCACTCACTGCTCTATGTTCACCGAAAAGCTTAAAAAATTGATTTTTTGGCTGGAGCTTCACTTTAAAGAAGTACTAGTTCAAAATTACAAACAGATACTTAACAACAAACCTACAGTCCCTGTCTTGTTTGCACCGCCTGTATACTGCTGTTCAAAGTATATAGGGCCAAAGGGGCTGGGTGGAGGGGGGCAGGGAAACAGCTATTTTTCTCAATACAAAACAATAAAGGTGTGACAGCGCTGTAAAAGTGAAATAAACAATTATGGTGATAAACACTGATATTGCAATAATATGAAAAAAGTCCAAAAACATAAAATTAATAAATCCACGTTGTGCAAGCAAACTCAAAACAAAAACAAACATTTGTGATGTCTTCAAACAACCTCCATGAATGGAGTGCTCCCACCACCTCATGCAATGCTCGCTCACCTCCTTTAAAGGACCCTGCAAGGGGTCAAACACACCTTGCACCCTGTGCAAACATTCCCTCCCAGGGATCGTCTGAGAATCTTGGTGGCTCCAAGGATGAACGTAATCAAAAGCAAGTACTCCTTCCACTGTGCTGCTTCAAACTTTAAATCCACAATGACTAACGGTAAGTTCAGCAACACATGAAATTTTTTTTTTAGAGAAAGTGCCTCCTATAGTGCAGTATCCGAGGGGTTAAAAATGAAACCACTCCACCCCAGCTAGCATTGAACTCACATTTAATGAAATTTTAAAAGCATTAAAATGACATGACATTCTCACTCATTAGTAGTAATTGTAGTCCACCGCCAGGCTCCACCTCTAGTAGTTTCACCACATCCCACGTGGCTTCATCTGGAGGAATTTTTCTCAATGATTTTCATCCATATTGCAGGGACCAGACATTACATTAAAGCCGCAGTTTTAAATGACTTTTTTCTTATAGTAACAACCATCAGGTATGATATTTAAAGGAATTTTTCAATTTTTTTTTTCACTTTAAGCATCATTAACCACTTCCATACTAGGCACTTATGCACCTTCCCGCCCAGACCAATTTTCAACTTTCAGTGCTCTCACACTTTGAATGACAATTATTCAGTCATGCTACACTATATCCAAACCAAATTTGTATCCTTTTATTCTCACAAATAGAGCTTTCTTTTGGTGGTATTTGATCGCCACTGGGTTTTTTATTTTTTGCGCTATAAGCAAAAAAACAGCGAAAATTTGAAAAAAAAACACACTTTTTTTTAGTTTATATTGTGAAATTTTGCAAATAAGTGATTTTTCTTCATAAATTTGTGCCAAAATTAATACTGCTACATATCTTTTGTAAAAATAACCCAAATTAGTGTATATTATTTGGTCTTTGTGAAAGTTATAGAGTCTACAAACTATGGTGCCAATCACTGAAAATTGATCACATCTGATCACACCTAATGTACTGAAGGCCAATCTCATTTCTTGAGACAATAACAAGCCAGGAAAGTACAAATACCCCCCACATTACCCCTTTTTGGAAAGTAGACAGTCCAAGGTATTTATTAAGAGGCATGGTGAGTTTTTTGAAGTTGTATTTTTTTACCCACAATTCTTAGGAAAATTAAGATTATTTTTTTTTTTTTTTTTTTTTACATAAACTGGTCATATTAACAGGTTATTTCTCTCACACAGCATATGCATAATTGCAACTACACCCTAAAATACATTCTGCTACTCCTCCTGAGTATGGCAATACCAAATGTGTGGGACTTTTACACAGCCTGGCCACATACAGAGGCCCAACATTGAAGTAACTCTTTCAGGCGTTCTACAAGCAAAAATTGCACAAATCCTTTCTCAACCACCTATTACACTTTTGAAGGCCCTGGAGCATTAGGACAATGGAATTGTCCACAAAATGACCCCATTTTGGAAAGCACACACCCCAACGTATAATCTATGAAGCATTATGAGTCTTTTTAGCGGTTCATTTTTTTCCAGAAGGTTTTGGAAAATGTGGAAAAAAAATGAAAATGCTTTTTTTTTACACAAAGTTGTCCATTTATAAGATATTTCTAACACATAGCATATACATAGCAAACATGACACCCCAAAATGCATTCCGCTACTCCTCCTGAGTATGGCAATACCAAATGTGTGGGACTTTTACACTGCCTGGACCCATACAGAGGCCTAACATTGAAGTAGCACTTTCAGGCGTTCTACAAGCATAAATTGCACAAATCCTTTCTCAACCACCTATTACACTTTTGAAGGCCCTGGAGCACCAGGACAATGGAATTGTCCACAAAATGACCCCATTTTGGAAAGCACACACCCCAACGTATAATCTATGAAGCATTATGAGTCTTTTTAGCGGTTCATTTTTTTCCAGAAGGTTTTGGAAAATGTGGAAAAAAAATGAAAATGCATTTTTTTTACACAAAGTTGTCCATTTATAAGATATTTCTAACACATAGCATATACATAGCAAACATGACACCCCAAAATGCATTCCGCTACTCCTCCTGAGTATGGCAATACCAAATGTGTGGGACTTTTACACTGCCTGGACCCATACAGAGGCCTAACATTGAAGTAGCACTTTCAGGCGTTCTACAAGCATAAATTGCACAAATCCTTTCTCAACCACCTATTACACTTTTGAAGGCCCTGGAGCACCAGGACAATGGAATTGTCCACAAAATGACCCCATTTTGGAAAGCACACACCCCAACGTATAATCTATGAAGCATTATGAGTCTTTTTAGCGGTTCATTTTTTTCCAGAAGGTTTTGGAAAATGTGGAAAAAAAATGAAAATGCATTTTTTTTACACAAAGTTGTCCATTTATAAGATATTTCTAACACATAGCATATATATAGCAAACATGACACCCCAAAATGCATTCCGCTACTTCTCCTGAGTATGGCGATACCAAATGTGTGGGACTTTTACACAGCCTGGCCACATACAGAGGCCTAACATTGAAGTAGCACTTTCAGGCATTCTTCAAGCATAAATTGCACATATCATTTTCTAAAACCGATCACATTTTTGAAGGCCCTTCATATATCTAACACATAGCATACACATACCAAATAACAAAAGATTACCTGTTTGTTTTAGTAGTGCAGTGGTCCACAGAGGAGAGCATCGGTCCAGGCAGCAGGCAGGGATGAGGTCAGCGACAACAAAAGCAATCATTCAGGCAGCAGGCAGGAATACTGTCCATAGTTCGTACAGGCAGAGATACTGTCAGCACAGCCAGAGTACAGCCAAAGCACAGGTCCAGGTAGCAGGCAGAGGTGTCTTAGCAGAAATATTGTGAAAAGTCAGTAGAGGTAGCAGGCAGATATATGATCAACACAGCCAAAGTATTGGTCCAAGCAGCAGGAAGAAACATGGTCCATAATGTCATGGGTCAATACAGGCAGTAATATGGTCAGCACAGCCAAAGTATTGGTCCAGGCAGCAGGAAGGACCATTAAGCTTAGGGCCAGGGGGACAGGGGTAGAGGCTTCTCCCACCCAAATCGCTTTGAAGCCTCTGGGCAACCAGACCCTGTTCTGGGAGAACAGAAAACGAAAAACTGGTTTTCTCTACACAGAACGCTTTTCTGAAGCCCCTCACATATGTGAGACCCCTGTGTACTAAAAGTAAATGGCCAAAAGATCAGTCCAAGTGGGAGGCAAAAACATGGTAGATTAACAGGCCAAGGTCGGTGCACATGGAAGTCAGAAATGTGGTTTAAATCGGCAGGCAGAGGCATCGTTGGTAAACAGGCTGAGGTTGGTACACATGGAGGTCAGAAACGTAGTTTGAATCAGCAAGCAAAGACATTGTCGGTAAACAGGCTGAGGTTGGTACACATGGAGGTCAGAAATGTAGTTTAAATTGGCAAGCAAAGACATCGTCGGTAAACAGGCCAGGGTTAGTTAATTAACATGGTAGCAGGCAAATGGGGAAATGGCAGTCTGTTAACAAGGGGAACTAATATTGGATGGATGTATGATACTTTTTGAAGCACTGTCCCAGGCACAGGCCAGGTTGGGAGGGACAATCGGGACAGTAACAGGTGGTGTCTCTTCTTACTCCTGCTTTGCTGCATACACGGCATCTTTTTTGGCGTCTTTTTCCAGATTCTGAGGGGGGGATGCTAAAGGGAAAGTGTCGCTCGTGAAGACGACTCACACAATCAGAGCGAATGCTTCCTGGGATGGGATCTTGTTGATAAATGAGGGCTTCAATGATATCTTCGATATACTTGAGGTAGGAGATTTGTGGGCTTTCAGTTGGCGGATTGTCTTTTTGGTAGCATACAAACGAATTAAAAAGGGCCATGTGAAACAGATGAAACGCAACCTTCTTGTGCCAAAAATAGGACTTTCTTGTTGATAAGTAGGGCTGTAGCATTTGGTCATTTAAATCCACCCCCCCCATGTACAAATTGTAATCGTTAACACATTCAGGCTTGGCAATATGTCTGCCTCTTTTTTGGATCTCCACCATGGTGTCATTGTGGATGGTAGAGAGGATGTGGACATCTTTCTTGTCCCTCCACTTCATGGCCAACACCTCCTCGTTCCTCATGAATGACGACTCTCCAGATTTCAAGTTTTTGGTCAACAAATTTTGTGGGAATCCCTTCCGGTTTTTTTTGAAGGTACCGCAGGCCAGGGTTTGCTTGCTGTAAAGTTGACGAAAAAGGGGCAGGCTGGTATAATAATTATCAACATATAAATGGTAGCCTTTTCCGAACAGGGGGTATGCCAACTCCCAGACAATTTTTCCACTGGTTCCAAGATATGTTGGGCAATCACGGGGCTGGAGCTGGGAGTCTTTGCCTTCATAGATCCTGAATGTGAACACATATCCAGTGGCTCGATCGCATAATTTATTTAATTTTAACCCATACCTGGCTCTCTTGTTTGGGATGTACTGCTTGAAGTGCAGTCGGCCAGTGAAATGTATAAGGGACTCGTCAACACAAATGTTTTGGTCTGGGATGAAAACTTCTGCAAATCGCTGGGAAAAGGCATCGATTAGGGGGCGTATTTTGTATAATTTGTCATAGTGGGGATGATTTTGGGGAGGGCACTGTGAATTGTCATTGAAGTGGATAAAACGCATTATCATGTCGTATCTTGTCCTAGACATGAGAGAGGAAAATATAGGCATGTGTTGGATGGGGCGTGTAGACCAATATGAATGGACTTCGTTCTTCTTTGTAATCCCCATATTGAACATAAGACCCAAAAAAATTTTAAATTCTTCCAATGTTAGACGCCGCCAGTGGAACATGCGGGCGTAGGAAGAATTGGGGTTGGCGGCAATATATTGGGATGCATATAGATTGGTTTGATCCACTATATTCTGCATAAAATCTTCTGGGAAAAATAAACAAAAATAATCAAATTGAGAAAAATTCGTAGTGTCAGGCTGCACACCTGGCTGTGCGGTGAAAGGGGGGATGATAGCGGATCCTGAGTTAGCAGGCAACCATAAGGGGTTTGCCAGGGCATCGGGAAGGTAGGACTGGGGCAGGATTCTTCGGGTTGGGCGTGGATTTCCATTACTAGTACTGGGCTCCTCTTCCTGGCGTATGGCGCTGCTGGTGCTGGGCAGATCTCCTGATCTTGGTCCTGATCTTGGTCCCAATCGCGTTCTTTTGGGAGGGACGGTTTCCTCCGGGGACTCGGACTCTGAGCCACTATCCTCCACTGGCTCATATTCCGAATCAGAATCGGATAATGGGGGCTCCTCGCTGTGCTCATCATCGGACATGGTGGACATAATGACATATGCCTCCTCGAGTGTGAAAAGCTTTTGGGACATTATGGCAGTATGTCAGTACTTATTGGTGGGCCTGCGTAATAGTACTGCTGGTGGTGGTGGTGGCGGCCTATGTGGTGGTACCGATGAAGGTATTGGTGTCAGGAATGTGTGGTGGTGGTGGTACCGATAGCGGTGGTGGTAGTACCGATGGCGGTATGGGTGGTGATACCGATGGCGGTATGGGTGGTGGTACTGATGGCAGTACTAGTAGCCTGTGTGGCGGTACTGATGGAGGTATTAGTGGCAGGAATGTGTAGCGGTACAGGTGGTGGTGGTACCGGTGGCGGTACAGGTGGTGGTGGTACCGGTGGCGGTACGGGTGGTGGTGGTACCGATGGCGGTACGGGTGATGGTGGTACCGATGGCGGTACGGGTGGTGGTAGCAGCGATGACGGTACGGGTGATGGCGGTACAGGTGGTGGTGGTACCGATTGCGGTATGGGTGGTGGTGGCGGTACGGGTGGCGGCGGTACCGATGACGGTACGGGTGGCAGCGGTACCAATAGCGGTACAGGTGGTGGTGGTACCGATTGCGGTATGGGTGGTGGTGGCGGTACGGGTGGCAGCGGTACCGATGGCGGTACAGGTGGTGGCGGTACTGATGGTGGTATGGGTGGTGGCGGTACGGGTGGCAGTGGTACCGATGGTGGTACGGGTAGCGGCGGTACCGATGGCGGTACGGGTGGCGGTGTTACAGATGATTTACAGATGGGCTGATTTACAGATGGGCTGATTTATAGGGCTGTGTGACAGGTCCTCTTTATTGGTGGGGGGGGGGGGTAGGGTGGCTGTGTTGTATACAGTATAAATATGCAGACAAACTACACTGATCTCACTTACTGATCCCTGCTCTCTCCTCACAAATCGGTGTGTGAGGAGAGAGCAGGGATCAGATAGTAACTGCCTGCTTTGTTTACACTTGTGACCGGCTGTGATTGGACACAGCCGGTCACGTGGTAAACAGCCAATTTCATTGGCTGTTTACCCTGATCGGGGAAGCGCTGTGTCCAAGGGACACGCGCCTGCAACGATCCCCGCTCTGCAAGCCTCTGGCGGCGCGCACGGAGCGCGCCGCCGAATTTGTTTTGAAATGTGATCAGCTGTGTCTTTGACACAGCTGATCACGTGGTAAACAGCCAATGAAATTGGCTGTTTACCGTGATCGGGGAAGCGATGTGTTCGAGGGACACACGCCGTCCTCGATCGCCGCGCTGCGCGCACCTGCGGACACGCGCTGGGCACTTTTGCAAAAGCCGTTCCTAAACGGCATGTCACAAATCTGTAACCACTTCCCGGACGTACATTTGTCATAGACCGGGCGGGAAGTGGTTAAAATTAGGGTTCTCCCCAGGCACATGACTTCTCCTCTGTGTGGGCTCCGAATCCACCACAGGCCCAGAGAGCCTCGCACTCTACAGACCCGCTCCTGACAGGGGTACACGAGGCAGCACACCACCCCCACCCCTCCTATGCCCAGATGGCACAGACCAGCTCGCCATTTCAGGGGGACGTGTCCCCGGGGCCCACCCTACAGCCCCCCCTGACCATACCATGGACTGACCCGGGTGCTCTCCCATCTGAACACCCCCTGCCCCGAACCAAAATCGTTACTTACCACAAACTATTGACCTTTCTCGTTAGAAAATAGGTCAAATAGAGCGTTGTGTCTCCACGGACAATCGATAGCCTGGACTCCCTTGGTTGGATTCATTAAAGGGCAAAGAAACACAAAAGAATTGCCGCCATAGCGTGATACCGTTTTAATAAAAAGACATGGATAAACACACAATGCCGAGTGGCTCCTTACTATTTGTGGTGCCCTACGTCCCGGCACTGAGGCTGATGGCTTGGGTCTATGGATAAGATGCGTCCTAGCTGGGGAGACAATCGCGTGCGCTCCACCTCACGTGTGTTGAGAACCAGCTGGACCGGAAGATGCTGTGCGCGGTCACGTACCGCCTCGACGTACGTTTCAATATGTCGTCATCAGGCGCTTCCTGATGCCTCTCCCCCGAAGGCCCTCGCCACATTTTTGTTTTTTATTTATCGGGCTGTCCCGAGGCGGCCCCTGTCTGGACTGATCGGATTTCTGGATGCTGATCCCCCTGGTGGCTATCCGCCAGAGAGTTCCTCCCTGGACCTTGGTCCCTCCGAGACTCCCCGGCCCGGACTTCTTAAATCTCCTGGCCGGGGAGTCCGATTGGAACTTATATGGCCCGTGACCTCTTGGTCAGCCAGGGCATGCATTATTTCTCTCTCCCCCTCTAGAGTTCCCTGCTCCTGTTCACCGCAGTCTGTACCTCGTCCCCCTTGGCTCCCGGCCTTCCTCGCACGGATGTCGCGCTCCTTGACCTGGACATACCACCTGCTCCATCAGATAAGTATACGAGTAGCACACCCCCTCCTAGGCTATGGCTAGAATTTTCTCGTTAAATGTACATGGGCTGAACTCCAATAAGAAACGCCACCTGGCGCTCTGAGAGTTTAGGCAGTCGGGGGCAGACATTATCATGGTGCAGGAGACCCACTTTGATAGGGGGGACTCCTTCACGTTTGCATCCCGATACTTCCCCCAGGTATACCAGGCTTTCGGACCACACAAAAGGGCAGGCGTAGCCATCCTCTTTAAAAAGGGGTCTCCCTTTTCATGCTTCTCCACGTATTTAGATCCTCGGGGACACTTTCTTATCCTCAGGGGCATGTGGCAATCACAGGCCATTACCCTCTGCGTAGTTTACGCACCCAACACACATCAACACCATTTCTTAACCAGGGTTCATGCCCGACTGTTCCGAGAGTCCCATGACTTTCTGGTGATCGGAGGAGACTATAACCTGGCACACTCGGCTACCTGGGACCGCCTGGTGGCAAATACCCAGACCTCGCAAACCCGGGCCCTTAGGAACTCAAAGTTGTTTCGCCAGCTGACTAGGAAAAAGCCACTCTTTGATGTATGGCGAGCCCTCCATCCAGGAGATCGCCAATACACATTCTATTTGGCCGCACATCGCACTCACATGCGAATAGATTACTTTTTGTGAATAATAACACGCTTTGGATTGCAGAAGCGGCTAGTGTGCTGCCTATCTCCTGGTCGGATCATGCCCCCATCACATTATCCCTGAACTTAAACGCTCCCCTCTGCCGACCCTATAATTGGAGGCTTAATGACTTCCTCCTGCAACATGCCCCCTCGAAACAGGAACTAGAAGAGGCCCTTCAGCATTACTTCGCTGAAAACGACACTCCAGACATCTCCGCCTCCACCCTGTGGGCCGCCCACAAGGCGGTCCTTAGGGGAAGGTGCATGGCCCTTTCATCGGCCATGAAGAAAGACGCCGGTGCTGCTAAAGCACTGGCTGAACGTCAGCTGAAGGCCCTGGAGGCTAAGCTCCTGCTAAATCCATCCACCGCACTCCTTAAACGGATTGTCCAAACGCGCACGACACTGCGGGACCTAGCTTTAGGCAAAGTAGAAAAGGCGCTGACCCGCCTGAAGCAACTCTACTATGACAAGGGCAACAAGGCGCAGGCTCTTCTGGCCAGGAAACTGGCAGACCGGGCCCTTACTTCTACCCCACACCAGATAAAAGACAGGGGGGGCGATCTTCTGACACATCCCAGGGACATAGCGGGAGCCTTCGTGGACTATTATACAGACCTATATAACAAACCAGAAGTCCCACATAACCCCCCATCTCCTGACCTGAAGGCCCGTATGACCCAATATTTAGAGCAAGCGGGTCTACCCTGACTTAAGACAGCAGATTTACAGGGCCTGAACGCTCCTATATCAGCGGAGGAGATAGCAGAGACAGTGAAGGGCCTCCCAGCCCATAAATCCCCTGGCCCTGATGGATTACCATACGAGTACTACAAGACCTTTCTCCCGTTACTTAGCCCCCATATGACCACACTATTTAATGCCTTTCTCCACCAGACCCCAATCCCGAGTGACATGCAGGGATCCTTTTTGACCCTCATACCAAAACCGGATAAAGACCCAGCCTCCTGCGCTAGTTACAGACCCATAGCGCTACTGAATTCAGACCTCAAAATATTCACTAAACTTCTATCGATTAGGCTGAATGCTATTCTCCCCTCCCTGATCCATAAGGACCAAGTAGGTTTTGTGCCGCTACTCCAGGCAGGGGACAACACCAGGAAGGTCATTGACCTGATTGATGTAGCCAACAGGGACGGTGCGGAAGCTCTCATACTGAGCCTAGACGCTGAAAAGGCCTTTGATCGCCTGAGTTGGCCCTTCATGTTTGCTACCCTGCACCACATGGGGTTCAAAGGACCCTTCCTACGGGCGATACAACACCTATACTCAAACCCCACCTCCCAAGTTAAAACTCCCTTTGCCACATCCTCCCCCTTCCAGATAGCCAACGGTACGCGCCAGGGATGTCCACTCTCACCTCTGCTCTTCGCCCTCTGTGTCGAGCCCCTGGCAGCATCCATACGGGGAAATCCGGACATTAGCGGTATCTCGGTGCGGGGAAGGGAATTTAAGACATCCTTGTTCGCGGACGACATTATTCTCACCTTGACCCAACCCAGAATCTCCCTACCTAACCTTCATGTTGAATTAGATAAATACGGGACAATGTCGGGTTACAAAACGAACGCTTCAAAGTCAACGGAGGCTGAGGTCCATCACCTACAGTCGAACTTCCCCTATACTTGGGAGAGTTCATCCCTTAAATACCTCGGGGTCCATATTACGCCATCCTTCAGCTCCCTGTACCAGGCCAACTTCCCTCCCCTATATCGGATAGTTAGGGGCCTTCTTCAAAAATGGAAGGCACATCATATCTCGCTCCTAGGCCGCGTGGCGGCCATAAAAATGGTCATCCTCCCCAAACTCCTTTATCTATTTCAGACGTTACCCATCCCGATCCCGTACGCCCACCTCTGCAAACTCCAGAGTGATATGCTGAAGTTTGTCTGGAACTATAAGGCCTCGTACACACAATGAGATATGTCCGCTCAAACTTGTCCGACGGACATGTCTCATCGGATTTCGGTCCAATGGCGTGTACACACCATCGGATCAAAATCCCCGCCGGCAGACAGCGTGGTGACGCGGCGGTGACGTTGACGTAAACACATCCGCGCGCATGCGTCGGATCCATTCACAGGATACGACGCATGTGCGGGAAGATATGTCCGCTGGTTTGCCGTACTAACCAGCGGACATATCCGACGGACAGGTTTGTAGCATGCTTTGAAATTTGTCCGATGGACAAACCTGTCCGCTAGCCCGTACACACGATCGGATTTGTCTGCTGAAACGGTCCATCGGACCGTTTTCAGCTGACAAATTTGATCGTGTGTACGCGGCCTCAGAAGCATAGGATCCCTGGGTCGGTCATGACAGCCTCACGGGGAGACGGGGGCCTGGCTTTCCCCAACCTTGTTAAATATTACCAAGCTACCCAGCTGCGTGCAGTGGTCTCCTGGTTCCCCCAGAGGTCCTTTAATAAGTGGACGGAGATAGAAAAGATATGGTTAGCCCCGGTCCACCCAAATAGCCTCTTATGGGATGCTGATGTGAGGGTGGAGCCTGACCGTTTGTTAGGTTCGATGTCTCTGCTTAGGGGACTTTGGCGTAAGATGTCTCGAGAGTTGGCGCTTAAGTCCGAGTGCTCCCTGCTGAATTCTTTTGTCTGCAACCCCAAAATACCGTACAGCCTGACCCACCAGATGTCTTGGCCCTGGGCCTCTCGAGACCTATTCCATTTTGGACACTTGGTGGACCCCAGGTCCCGTAGACTGCTGACATTCTCGGAGCTCCAGGCGAAACACGTTCTGCCCAGACAGGTGTTTTATAGCTACTTACAAATAAGGCATTATGCCCAGACAATAGCCCCAAAGCTCCAATTCTCACAACCATCCCCATTTGAACGTATTGTCCTGGAGGGGCGCCATAGACGGGGGTTGATAACAGACATCTACCAGCTATTGAATGCATATGATTGGCAGGGGCGGGGGAAGCATGTATATATGCTGAAGTGGGAGAGAGAGCTAGGGGAGTCACTGCCGATGGAGGCCTGGCAGGCCTTCTGGAGGCAGGCTGCTAAATCGTCCCTGTGCACCTTGTATAAAGAAAACTCATATAAAATTCTGTGTTTCTGGTACCAAACCCCGGACATACTCCACAAAATATTTCCCTCCACCTCTGACCGATGCTGGCGATGCCATCAGGACAGAGGCTCTCTCTTCCACATTTACTGGACGTGCCCCCTTATCACCCCGTTTTGGCAGTCCACGCAACAGCTGCTTACCCATCTCTTTGAGACGCCAATCCCCCTAACCCCTAAATTATTTTTGCTAGGTATCTCCCAACCCCGCCTGGCCAAACCATATAAAAAACTACTTAGACACATACTAACGGCGGCTAGATGCCTGGTAGCCCTTAACTGGAAAAAATCCACTCCCCCGTCCCAAGAGGCCCTTTACGCTAGGATCAAGGACGTAGAGTTGATGGAGCGGAAGACGGCCAGGATACGTAATGGCATGGATGCCCACGACGAGGTCTGGAGCGAGTGGCACCGGCGGGAGGACCCGCCGGGGGCGGACGAGGTGGCAGACGCGGTGACCTGATTCTCTCTTCCCTCTCCTCTCCTCTTTTCTTTTCTTAAACCCTTCTCTCCTCTTATACAATTTACGGTTTCGGTGTCACCGTTGACACCAGAGTTTAGAAAACGGTTTGAAATGCATAGTTTGTTGACACGACTGGCAGTAGAGCCAGCTTTTGGAATAGGGCCCAATGGGTCGGGAACTTAATCCCTCCTCTACCCATAAAGGGCAAGGGTAATACTTGTATTCTTGGATAAGTGTCTGCTTTGGCTACTGTTATTACCTGCATTTAACTGTATCTTGCGAACTGTTTCATATAAATAAAAAATGTTAATTGAAAAAAAATTAAAATTAGGGTTGTCCCGATACCAATACTAGCATCGGTATCGGGACCGATACCGAGAATCTGCGTGAGTATTTGTACTCCCGCAAATACCCCCGATATCTAAATAGAATACTCCCCCCTCCCCCCGCCGCATAGCGCATACCACCGCGTTAATCCCTGTGCAATACAGCGCGCATTACAAGCTTTCGTTTGTATACTTGTAATGCCCGCCTTGCCATGTATGTCCCCCACATATTGCAGCCATGTATATCCCCCATACCTGTAGTAGATATGATGCCGCCACATACCGCCGCGTTAATCCCCCTGCATTACAGCACGCATTACAAGCTTTCGTCTGTATACTTGTAATGCCCGCCTCGCCATGTATAGACACTCCCCTTCTCGGGATTGGACAAATCCGTCCAATCCCGAGCAAGGGGGAGCGTCTATACACGGATCCGTGCATAGACACTCCCCCTTGTTCGGGATTGGACGGATTTGTCCAATCCCAAGAAGGGGAGTGTCTATACATGGTGAGGCGGGCATTACAAGTATACAGACAAAAGCTTTTAATGCACGCTGTAATGCAGGGGGATTAACGCGTCGGTATGCGGCGGCATCATATCTACTACAGGTATGGGGGACATACATGGCGGCAATATGTGGGGGACATACATGGCTGCAATATGTGGGGGACATACATGGCTGCAATATGTGGGGGACATACATGGCTGCAATATGTTTGGGACATACATGGCTGCAATATGTGGGGGACATACATGGCTGCAATATGTGGGGGAGATACATGGCTGCAATATGTGGGGGACATACATGGCTGCAATATGTGGGGGACATACATGGCTGCAATATGTGGGGGACATACATGGCTGCAATATGTGGGGGACATACATGGCTGCAATATGTGGGGGACATACATGGCTGCAATATGTGGGGGACATACATGGCTGCAATATGGGGGACATACATGGCTGCAATATGTGGGGGACATACATGGCTGCAATATGGGGGACATACATGGCTGCAATATGTGGGGGACATACATGGCTGCAATATGTGGGTGACATGGCTGCAATATGTGGGGGACATGGCTGCAATATGTGGGGGACATGTATGGCTGCAGCTGTGGGGGACATGCATGGCTGCAATATGTGGGGAACATACATGGCTGCAATATGTGGGGAACATACATGGCTGCAATATGGGGGACATACATGGCTGCAATATGTGGGGGACATACATGGCTGCAATATGTGGGGGACATACATGGCTGCAATATGTGGGGGACATACATGGCTGCAATATGTGGGGGACATCCATGGCTGCAATATGTGGGGGACATACATGGCTGCAATATGTGGGGGACATACATGGCTGCAATATGGGGGACATACATGGCTGCAATATGTGGGGGACATACATGGCTGCAATATGTGGGGGACATGGCTGCAATATGTGGGGGACATGCATGGCTGCATATGTGGGGGACATGCATGGGTGCATCTGTGGGAGGACATGGCTGCAATATGTGGGGGACATGGCTGCATTTGGGGACACATTTAAAAAAAAGTATCGGTATTCGGTATCGGCGACTACTTGAAAAAAAAGTATCGGTACTTGTACTTGGTCCTAAAAAAAAGAGGTATCGGGACAACCCTAATTAAAATCACTGCTCCAGAAAAAACAACCGTTTTTAAAACTTTTTTTTTCCATTGATACGTTCCCTGGGGCAAGACCCGGGTTCTCAAACCTGTTTTACGACAATAACTTGCATATTAGCCTTTAAAATGAGCACTTTTGAATTCGAACGTTTGAGTCCCATAGACTTCAAAGGGGTTCTAAAAGTTTGCGTGAACGGTCGGTCCGTTCGACGGTTCTGGGGCGAACCGATCTGGGTGGTGTTCGGCTCATCCCTACACATGAGCATTCATTGTGGATTTCCAGATAGATCCAGCCGGAACCACTTTGTATGTGTAGCCAGGTGGATGCCAGCTCTGTGTGTGTGTATCATCCACTCGCTCCCCGCTGGTGTGTAGGGTACTCTGCAGGAGCACTGGAACTCCTGTGTTGTGTGCATCTGTGGGCTTTCTCTTTTCTTCCCTGCTGCTGCAGAGAGAGACAGTGGGCTGTGTGTGGAGTTCCCTGCTTCCTCCTGGCAGCAGTGGAGAGCCTAGGAGGAAGAAACTGCATGACACATCAGCCACAATTGAAACTAAGGGTCTGCGAACTTCAATACCTAAGATTGCAGGCATAACCTAGGAGGACAGTATTAAACTTTTCGAGGGCATTTTGAGACTGAACGGGTCCTTTGTGGGTGAAAGCTGAGCTGCATGGAGCTGTAGTTTTGAATATGCCTGTGCAGAAACCCAGTGCCATCCAAAGTAGTGCAGGGATCAGAGAGTACTCACCTGTAACTTTTGCTGAGCCTGTGCAGAGAATCAGGTAACCTTGCTGTGTATTTAGAGCTAGAGAATAGAGCTTGTTTGGAAAAGAACGAGATATTGAGCTACAGAAAGTCGCTGGTCTTGGGACTAGAGATGGGGAGACCCATTACCATGTGTTCCTAGATCATTGAGGACTGTGGGGTAGATTCACATAGAGATACGACGGTGTATCTACTGATACACCGTCGTATCTGTGAGATCCGACGCTCGGATCTATGCAGGTGATTCCTCGAATCAGGTTCCGCATAGATCTCCCTTAGAGCCGACTGGTGTAAGTGAGTTACAATGTCGGATCTTAGGCTGCAATCTCCCGCCGTCCGCTAGGTGGCGCTTCTATTACTATACGCGACAAATATGCAAATGAGGAGAACCGCCGATTCAAAAACGAACACCCGGCCGTCGCTTTTTTTTTACGTCGTTTGCGTTCGGCTTTTTCCGGCGGATCGTTACCCCTGCTATATGCGGGGTAAGTGCGGCGTATCCTATGTTAAGTATGGCTGTCGTTCCCGCGTCGAGTTTTGAATTTTTTACGTCGTTTACGTAAGTCGTTCGGGAATACGGCCATACGTTAATTGCGTTAACGACGAAAACAATGACGTCCTTGCGACGTCATTTGAAGCAATGCACGCTGGGAAATTTAGCCGGCGGCGCATGCGCAGTACGATCGGCGCGGGAACGCGCGTGATTTAAATAGTAAACTCCCCCTAGCCGCGGAATTTGCATTCCGCCGGGGGATTTACGATCCGCCAGGGCTACTTACGAGGCAAGTGCTTTCTGAATACAGCACTTGCCTCAAAAACTGGCACAGGCGGATCGTAAAAAAGATAGATCACGCGGATCAAAAGATCCGCTGATCTATGTGAATCTACCCCTGTGACTTTTGAGAATTGAAGACTGACTGTTGGGACAGCGAGTCACCAAGTGATCTGGAACAGACCAGTTGTAAGCCAGGAGTGGTGAGCCGAACTGCATAGCTTAAAGAGATATTAAAGTCTTGTTTTTATTTTTGTTTTTTTTAATAAAAAACATGTTATACTTACCTGCTCTATGCAGGGGTTTTGCACAGAGCAGCCCATATCCTCTTCTTCTCTGGTCCCTCGCCGCCCCTGCTGAGTGCCCCCAGAGCAAACAGCTTGCTCTTGGACCCCCAAGCCAAGCTGCTGCTGCTCTTTGTGTCCATTCGGATATGGAGCCGCAGCTCGGCCCTGCCCCCTCCCTCTCATCATTAGCTCACTGACTTTGACAGCAGCGGGCGCCAATGGCGCCCACTGCTGTCTTAGCCAATAAGGAGGGAGAGTCCCCAAACAGACAAGGCTCTCATGCAACATTACTGGATCAATATGGGGCTCAGGTAAGTATGGGGGGGCCTGCTGCACACAAAAGTTTTTTTATCTTAATGCATAGAATTCATTAAGATATTTAAAAAAAAACGTTTGCCTTTAGAACCACTTGAATCTATTGATGCACACAGTGGATGCCAATAGAGACAGTATTTTGCATCAGCTAAAATTGGGTTTAGCATCACTACAATTCATTCAACTGCCCTCTTATGAGTCAGTGATCCCATTATCTAGTACGGCATCTTTAAACATGTTTGATTGCCTGTTAACTGATTTGTGCAATGTTTAACTGCCTTCTCATAATGCATTAATTTATTCTACCATCCAGTTACTTGTGGCCTATTTTCTGTGTACTGTTGTAGAGTGATAGCATATGAACACTTAAGTTACAAAAGTTTTGATTACTTCAGGATCTGCATATGAAAAGGCAGAGATACGGTCATTTTTGAGCTTATTAAAAATCTGCAGCTACAAAAAGTGTAGTTGCTGACTTTTAATTAACAGTCACTCACCTGTCCTAGGATACAGTGGTGCACTCACCCCAGCCGTTTTTACCCTGTGTCCTCCCTCGGTGGCGCCAGCATTTTTACTATGGGCACCAGGCTGTGACAGCTTGTAGCTTCACAGCCGGGTGCCCATTGCGCATGTGCGAGCAACGCTGAGCTATGTGACTGTTCCTGAAGTCTTCTAGGACCTGTCTTGTGTCCCAGAAAACTTTGGGAGGGGGGGGAGAAATTCTGCTTCCAATTGCCTAAGACAACCGGAATGGAGGTTGGAACTGGTACCTGTCAAAATCAGGTACCCACTCCCTTTTCCCCAAAAGCTCAGTTTCACAAACAGGAGTTAGGGAGGAGGTCTTAAAGCGAAACTTCCCGTTTTGGGTGGAGCTCCACATTAACACCTTCCATCACAGCCTATAGCAGATTGATGGTCGGGCGGACCTTTCATGCTTCGGAGTGCCTCCCAGAAGATGCTGCATAGCGGCGCAATCTGTCATTGGCTGTGTCCAGATGACTTATCAGCACTGTCTGTACCGTGTGACCACTCTGACCAATCACAGCAGGTTACATGACAGTTATAAACAATGGATGGCTTATTTTCATGGCATTCATTGTGTACAATTGTGTTGATAGCTGTGTTTGGTCAATGTGATCACATGGTACAGACAGGACCAATCACAAGCCTATCTGTACCATGTGGGTTAGATCTGACCAATCACAGCTAATCACACAAAAACAAACTGAATTGATTTCATTCATTAAATGCTTGCTTATAGCAATGAAATTCACTGAAAAAATTCAATCCCATTATGTTGCTTTAGTCACAGTGTATTAAAAAAAAATGTATTAAATGTTTTCTTCTAACTGTCACCAGTCAGCGTTCCTGATCACCGCCGCACCAGTTATATGATGATGTTGCACCTATCAGACTCTATTCAGGCCCTGACAGGTGTCTGTGATAAGAACTCCGTCTGGATATACTAAGGATAGCCCTTATTGACGATAAACTCAGTCCTGACCAACAACTATAGTGACTGAAATCATAAACTCCGGGAACCTGGCTGGTCAGCTGGTATCAATGAGTGCTGGACCTAGGCTGTCCACTAGAAATTCATACTGGTCTTGACAGGTATCTGTAATAAGAGCCCCTCCTGGATATATTGGTCATATAGTCCCAATATTCTAGGTTCCTCGTAGACAAACTAATAATATAATATATAATTCTTGCTGGAACGAAGTAACAGTGTCTATCAAAATACCTACCTGAGTACTATTACACTGGTACTCCGTTCCAGCAAGAATCGCAAAAATTTCGCCTAACTACTGCCCTGTGTGCTTTCGAGGCTGTAATGAGCCAGGCACTCATGTTCATATTTTGTGGATATGTCTGATAGTGTAGCGGTTTTGGACTGAGATTTTTAAGATGGCCTCAACTCTACTACACCAAAACCTGGAAATTGTCCCAGAATTACCCTACTAAACCACTATACACTTGATCTTACTAGAGCTCAAGAAATATTTCTACAGCAACTGATGCCTCTATTCTATAGACTATAGTGAGAGCTTGGAAGACCTTGACTGTGTACCCTTGAGACCAAAAATAGGCCATAATTCACAGTAAAATTAAGCCACTATCTTAGATACAATCCCTAAACACTGTAAAGTCTGGCAGCCCTGGGTGGATCATTTCTGTAACAGAATGGCCCTTGACACCCAGAAACTTTTGAAGGATGTGGGGTACTTCTGTGCCAGCGTCACTAATGACTCTTGGGTCTAGGGTCATCCTGTGCCCCTTTTGGGCATAGGGTGACTGAGAAATGATAATTATAAATTACATGAGATGGGACATTACTGATATATCATGTATTGCAGGAGATCTGGACATATTACAGGTGATTTCATGCTGACCCACAACAGGTCAATAAGAGAACTTCAATGCTTAACATAAGCTGTTGAGATGCTAATTGAGCCTGCTACTGGGGTAATGTGAATTGGAGCTTGGTAGAAAGCCTGTCTGCCTATTATGGGATGTTAAAGTGTCTTGCTGTGATTGCATTCTGTATCCATTGTGTTATTTAGGTCTGCTTCCAAGACCTGCTCATTGTGTATGCTAATGACACCGTTTTGTGTGAAAAGTCTATTTGATGATAAGATGTGAAATGTGACCTGTCAGCTGTAGTAATTACCTCTTCTAAATGTGGTGCTAGTGTGTCGCTAGTGTGTCTATCTAAACTGTGTATTGAAGCCCCATTGTGTGATGTTGTGGAGAGTTTCATTGTCCCTGTGACATGTTTGTAACTGTATAAGAATCTGAGAGCTACCCTTTAAAGCATTCATACATTTTGAAACCAGAAAGAACATAGCTTGTGTCTCTCTTAATTCTGGGGAATGGAATGGATCGTGTCTACATGGATTGTCCAAGTGTCGGATAAGCTGTCTTGGGTTGATGGAAGATCGTAAACGGTGGTGACCGTTACAATTTCTTACCATCTAATTTCTTGAGCCTCAATGCACATTGCTGTATCGGCACTGATTTTGCTTGTGGCTGGGCTTTAAGCACCGAACCTCCTATATACCACATATTAATTACTAACTCTTCGTCACTATTTTTCAACTATATGATTGTTCATATGTACACATAATAGTAGTGGTTGGCTAAGATCCCCACTTTCTCATTGTTCTACTTTAACTGATACTACAACAAAGACAGCATTGTACTGTTAGCTTTGTTTCCAGTTGCTATTTTGTTATATATGTTCATTATTGTTCTTATGACCTTAAGCGCTTTCAGCCCTTTTGTTACTACAGTGCCTTGAAAAAGTATTCATACCCCTTGACATTTTCCACATTTTGTCATGTTACAACCAAAACCTTAAATTTATTTTATTGGGATTTTATGTGATAGACCAGGGATCCTCAAACTACAGCCCTCCAGCTGTTGTAGAACTACACATACCATGAGACATTGTAACACACTGACATTCACAGACATGACTAGGCATGATGGGTATTGTAGTTCCTGAACAACTTGAGGGCCGTAGTTTGATAGACCAACACAAAGTGGCACATAATTGTGAAGTGAATAGAAAATGATAAACGGTTTTCAATTATGTTTTTTTACAAATAAATATGTAAAAAGTGTGCCATGCATTTGTATTCAGCCCCCCTGAGTCAATACTTGTATAGCCTCCTTTTGCTGCAATTACAACAGCAAGTCTTTTTAGGTATGTCTCTACCAGCTTTGCCCATCTAGAGTGGCATTTTTGCCCATTCTTCTTTGCAAAATAGCCCAAGCTCTGTCATATTGAATGAAGAGTGTCTGTGAACAGCAATCAAGCACAAGCACTTTATAACTTCACCTAATCATCTATATAGATACAGTATATGCAAAAAGCTGTGCCACAAATGACACTGCCCTTTAAGAAAAAAAAACACCCTTCATCATGACCACCATTGCTGTGACACGGTGGGACACTATCTTTAGCTCCCAGAAAACTCTGATTATGTTATTCCTCAAGGCATAAGGTTTCAATTCCTTAGAACCTTTTGCATAATCCAATAATATTTTAATGTATCTTTTATGTTTTTAGAACAATTGCATAAAAATAAAAATAAATGTTTGTTAAACAGGTTAGTAATCCATGCCTATTTATAGGAGTAACGCTTATGTTGCCTACAAAGAGAAATGTAAGAAAGGGGATAATCTTGTCTTTAGACTCCAGAATGATGCTTAACAAATGAATGCATTTAGATTTAAAAGTACCATTTCTATCTCTCAGGGAGGATTGCGTTAGATTCTAAACAGCTGTGATACTGTTGTTATGGAAGCTGTCAGAATTACTAATGAGAAGCTGGATGGAAGATGCTGGTGGAAATTTCCAGGACTGGTAACAGTGGAAATTTCCAGCACTGTAGCCTGCCAAGCATCCTCTGCTTTGTATTAATAGGACAAAGCACTGGTTGCAGAACAGAGGAAGCAGACATAGTATCTCATATATCTCTCTAATTCCTTATCCATGACTACAGTTCTGTTAAGCTCTAAACATTTATATACGCATATTTGCTAAGGAGAATTCTTTGCATTCATTTAGATATTGTATTTACACGAGTCTAGGCTTGCTTTTTAAGAATATTAGTTACATTGGTTTCAAATGTTTACTTAAATAACCAGTAAACGGATAACCACTTAATCCACTATAATATTAACCTATCAAGGGCCTACCAGATACCTACTAAAAACAATAACCATTTAGGTATAGCCAATACAGTGGCCAGGAAAAGTATGTGAACCCCTTGAAATTAACTGATTTTCTGCAGTAATTAGTCATAAAATGTCATCTGATCCTCATGCAAGTCACAATAGACAAACACAGTGTGCTTAAAGCGGCGTTCCACCCTAAAGTGGAACTTCCACTCATCTGATTCCTCCCCCCCTTCGGTGCCACAATTGGACAAGTGAACCCTTGGAGTTATGCACACTCAATCCTCACATCACTGAGATATTAGAAGACCCAATTTTAATGTAAGAATTAACAGAACAGACGCAATCAAGTCCACCAATACAAGAAATTCTCCTAGCTCTGATGGCTTTGTGCTATTGTATTACAAACCTTTTTACCACATCACTGTAAAAACCTGACCCTGTGCTGTAGTTCCCATATCTCTCTTGAATATGGATCTCAAATTGTTATCAAGAATTTTGGCCAACCGATTTCCTCCTTCATAAACCGAATATAATCACTCATTTCAAGTAGGCTTCACTGACACAGGAACATAGGGACAATATTCTGAAAATGCTGAATTTCATGCACCTGACAGAATCTGCCTTCACTCCATGTGTCTGAGACTCAGAAAAATCTCTTGACCACATTTGCTGAATCTTTATAGCAACACCTGTAGATTATCATAATAGGACGCTGTCTAGCCCACAGTGTGGAATACACTAACCAACTCTGAGTCAACTACATGTTATCTCAGAGAAACTTCTCTAACGGTCTCCCCGATTATCTCAGGTATCGCTTTTTATTCTTCATCAATTGACAATTACTCCTTTTCTCTTTGTTTTTATTTGTTTATTCTGATTAAGTATTCAGGTGATATATGTGTATGTGCAATAATGTAATCTTTGTTTATATTTATATAATATAGAAAAGGAAAAAACTGCACTAACTAAAATTAGAATTAAATCAAAAGAAGAGCAGCTACAAAAACAATGTGACAAAAATTGAAAAAGGAATGGTGAATAAATACGTAGCGCTAACAAAATTAAATAGAATACACAGAATAATTGTGATTAAACCACAGTGATGTGTAAATAAGTGTCCATTAATTGATAAAGGAAACATCAAAAACACAAGTCCATTAGTAATGGGTGTATGACCACATCATCGTCATGAAGGGGACACTCTGCATGTTAACACGGGAGTAGATGAAATACTCTTACCGGATAGCATTGATCTACTTGTCAGCGACAATAGATCGTAAGCACATGAAAAAGACTCCACTCGAATCTGCTCAGCTGAATAAATTCCCAACAGTAGACTCCATACAGGGTATCCAAATGGTTGGCTGTAATCCTGGACTGGAACCTCACCGTGGATCGGTTAGCACAGATTGAAATTGAAAGGCAAAAAAAACATGGAGGTCTGCTTGCTTCAGAGCAACAATCAATGGTGGAGACAAGATTGGTATCCTCTCAAAATAAAACACACTCGTGGAGTATGAAAAACTTGGTATCCGGGCAGATCATGGAAAGAAAACAAAAAACATGTTCCGATGGTGCAGGTAAAAAATGGAGATAGAGGGCCAGATTTCCGTATAATTGCCGCTGGCGTAGCGCAAGCCATTTACACTACGCCGCCGCAATTTAACAGAGCAAGTGCCGTATTTCCAAAGCACTTGCTCCGTAAGTTGCGTCGGCGTAGTGTAAATGGCTCTGCGTATCCCCGCGTAATTCAAAGGGGGCGGCTTGTATTTAAATTAAGCGTGCCCCCGTGTCGATCGAACTGCGAATGCGCCGGCCTCAAAAATAGCCCAGTGCGCATGCTCCAGCTCACGTCGGAAAAAGTGAATGAAACCGACGTGAGCGTCGTTTACGTAAATCCCTATTCGCGAACGACGTAACCGACGGAAAAAGACGACGCTGACCCGACGCCATACTTAACATGGCAACGACGGAACTTCGTAAGGTTACCCCTGATATAGCAGGGGTAACCTTACGCGTACAGAAACAACGTAAACGACGACGGGGCAGCGTAAAAATGGTCGGGAATCGTGGGATTAGGCTCATTTGCATAGGCAAATGATAAATCATCTTAAAGGTCACCTAGCGGCCAGCGGTGTCATTACATCTACGATCCGACAGTGTAATTATTTTACACATGTCGGATCTTCACTGTATCTATGCGTAGCGCTACTTTTTCCCTGCCGCAAGAGTGTCCCCTTCACGACGATGATGTGGTCATACACCCATTACTGATGGACTTGTGTTTTTGATTTCCTTTATCAATTAATGGAGACTTATTTACACATCACTGTGGTCTAATCACAATTATCCAGAGTGTCTTCTATTTACAATTTTCACTTGTTTTAAGTGTTTTTGTAGCGCTACTTATGTATTCACCATATTTATATAATAGAAACCAGTGTTCACGTCTGTTCCTGATGAAGCCGTTTAGCAAAACATGTAGAACGATAAATGCTGAACATTGATATGGAGACATGGAGAATATCAATCACCTATATTTCTCTGAGTTTGTGTACCTTTTGTAATTTTTGATGAGTTTTTTGTATGTATAATTAAATATATTTTATCGAATACTATCCTTATTAGAACTCTTATTAATTTTGCATATAAAGGGATAATGGTGCCAAAACAATTTTAAGCATTATTGATCATTCAAGAATTCTAAACCTGTATGTATCAGCCAATCAGGAGGAGTGTTTTGGATGGCTGAGGGGATCGTGGACATCGCTAGAGATGCTCAGGTAGGCAATTTCCCCTTTATATTGCCATCGTACTTGTTGTACGTCACCACGCTTTGCTCAAGCATTTTTTTTTCACGATAGTTTGTGTATGCAAGGCAGGCTTGAGAGGAATCACGTTGAGAAAAACTTTTTTCCATGACATGAATAACGGTCGTGTGTACGCGGCATAAGAGAAGCACTAGCTGCAGCTGCTCTCTATAGCTGATGTCCTGCGGTGCTGAACTGGCCAATTTGAAAGCCGTTAAAGTTAATGGGAAGATTAACATGAAAAATCAAAAGTGCTCATTTTAAAGGCTTATATGCATTGTATTGTCATAAAAAGTGTTTATGGACCTGGGGACATATCAATGCAAAAAAAAAATTTAAAACAGGAGTTTTTTTGGAAGCATTACTTTTAATAATGCTTAAAGTGAAACAAAAAAAAGTGAAATATTCTTTAAAATTTCGTACCTGGGGGTGTCTGTAGTATGCCTGTAAAGTGGCGCATTTTTCCCATGTTTAGAACAGTCCTGCAGTAAAATTTAATTTCTAAAGGAAAAAAAGTAATATAAAACTGATCGCAGCTTTAATGTATTGTCGGGTCTCAACAAAACCGATAAAAGTAATTGAGAAAAAAACAGCATGCCCCCCCCCCCTCCAGTCCTTCAGGTCTGGTATGGATATTAAGGGGAACCCGAACACAATTTTTTTTTTAATGGTGTAGGGGTTCCCCTCAAAATCCATACCAGACCCTTTTTCGAGCATACAATCTGGCAGGCCGCAGGAAAATAGGGGGGGCCCTCCTAAACCCTACCAGGCCACATGCACTCAACATGAGGAGGATGCTTTGGGGTCTGACTGACCCCAAAGCACCTTGTCCCCATGTTGATGAGGACAAGGGCCTCATCCCCACAACCCTTGCCTTGTGGGGGGTCTGCAGGCCGGGGGCTTATTGGACTCTGGAAGCCCCCTTTAACAACCCCCAGATCCCGTTACCTCTATGACTCTCTAATTTCACAAAAAAAGTAGCAAAAATTTCTAATAGACAGGAGACACTTCGGGACAAGTCCTTTATTAAAAAAAGAAAAAGATAAAAATGTCCAGCGATGTCCATTCATCTTCTATTCTGCCCCTCGCGTTGACGGAAAAAAAAATCTCAGCGGCTCCTGCCGACTGACGCAAAAGCATCCTCCCCATGTTGAGGGCATGTGGCCTCTCTTGTCCCCCTCTTTTCCTGCGGCCTGTCAGGTTGCGTGCTTGGATAAGGGTCTGGTATGGATTTTTGGGGGGACCCTACACCATTTTTGTTTATTTTGGCACAGGATTCCCCTTAAAATCCATACCAGACCTGAAGGGCCTGGTATGGAATTTAGAAGGACCCCCACGTGATTTTTTTTTTCGGTTTGGGGTTCCCTTAATATTCATACCAGACCCAAAGAGCCTGGTAATGGACTGGGGGGACGGGGGGGGGGGGACCCATGCCGGTTTTCTCAATGACTTTTATCTGTATTGCCGAGATCCGACAATTCATTACAGCCGTGATCAGTTTTAAATGGCATTTTTTTTTTACTTTAGAAAAGTCAGTTTGCTGCGGGACCGTTCGAGAATATTTCACTTTTATTGTTTCACTATAAGCATTATTAAAATCACTGCTCCCAAAAAAATGGCAGTTTTTACTACTTTTTTTGCATTGATGTCCCCTGGGGCAAAACCCGGGTCCCCAAACACATTTTATGACAATTCCATTCATATAAGCCTTTAAAATGAGCACTTTTGATTTTTCATGTTTGTGTCCCGTAGACTTTAACGGTGTTCGCATGTTCGAATGAATTTTTTGTCTGTTCGCAAGTGGTGTTCGGCTCATCCTTAAAGTGGAGGGAGCTGTTGAGTCAGGTAGGACTGCACTGTGGGAACTGTAGTCCAGAGGAGAGAGACTCTACTGCACAGGTGTCAAACACAAGGCCCTCAGGCTGAATATGGCCCTCCAGGCCATTTTATGTGGCCCTCACACCTCTCCTGCAGCTGCCGGAGAGCTCCAGCCCTCCTCTGGTCCTTCTCCAGACCCTTACTTTCTGCTTTTAAGCAATGTATCCAGCTTCTTCCCAGCAGCAGCAGCATAAGGGATAGGGGGTGCACTGTGATGCACAGGAGAGTGGGGGACTCAACTTCTGATGGTGGGGTGGCTCAACATCTAATGTAAGGGGAGGGAATGCGCTGGACATCAAATCTTACAGATACAACCGTCCCTTTTGAGGGAAATCATAATACTGATGCAGCCCACAATGAAATTGAGTTTGACACCCCTGCTCTACTGTTATCGAGCTTTTGAACTGCATTTCCCAGAGAGAGATTGCCAGGAGGAGGAGGAAGAGCTGCATTTTCTCACAAGACACAGCTTCCTTTTTTTTTCCTGTGAAGAAGACTGGAGCGTGCACATCACTAATAAAAAAACAGAAAACTGCGCTAATGAATATACCCTTCACCAATGGAAAAAATGGCTGCTTACCAAAGGCAAGCTCAAAAGAGCAACTGGCTATAGCCCAGCCACGGCCTTGACATCCAAGGGTGTAATATGAAGGAGGTACCCACGGGTCAGGCTAGTACTGTGACTCTCAATCCACCGGGATGAATATGGACGTAATTCATGATTCATTCACAGGAACAATAAATAAAGGAGATACCATAGCGTGACTCCGTATTACAAATTTAATGAATAAAAACAGATTGTACTCACACTACAGCAGTTTAAAAACAGCGTTAGAAGTGCCAGCCGGCAAACGATATGAAACCTTCCCCTACATGGTGACGTCACTGTGCGTCCCCCAGACGCGTTTCATCAGCAACGGACGTTATCAATGGGATGGGCTATCGCAGTGACTCACCATGTTAAATACCCAGCCCTCGTGGTGAAATGCATAATAAACGCAGCTGGGACGCCATCTTTAATATGGTAAAAAAAATGCCTTTACTACACAATATATCCTGTTAAGTTCCGATCACTGTGATCGCAAACGGGCATAACAGAAAAGAGCATACTAAAGCCAATTAAGATTACAAAAAAAAAGGAAAGAACCCGAATAAAAGTTTAGAGCTCTAAAAAATGAATTCAAATTTTAAAATAAAATTGAAAATAAAAATAACAGCAGTGTTCAGTGTGCACAATCACTGCTGCATGTCGGCAAGCCGGAGCGGAATCCGTATTGCTGCGTGGAACCTGATGGTGAGCTACAATATTATAAATGGAAGGTTATCTGTGCGTGGAATAATTTGTATAACAAATAGCAGCCCAGCACTACAACCTCAATACTAGTCAAACAACATGAAAATGACAAAGTGTGTCGCTAAACATACAACGGCAAATAGTCAACATGTAAATCAAAACACATATAAAAAAAAAGTATGTAAAAAGGTGAATAAATGAATATAAAGTCCCAAGAAAAAAATCAGTGCTCAAGAAGAAAACATTTCTGATGTGACACCCACATTAACTACTTACAGACTGCCCGCCGTCATTATACATCGCTTCTTTGAAGAGGAATATGGCTGTTATGGTAGCAGCTAGCTACCATAACCCCAGTAACCTCTTCAAGAGCGGGCGGTATTCTTTCAGATAAAAGTGGTCACTGCAGCGGATACACTGCAATATCACTTATTGTTGGTGAGAGAGGGGCCCCCCTCCCGCTGCTCTCCGGTGCCCTCTGCCGCTTACCGGAGCCGTCAGCAGCAGGGGAGGCAATCGGATCCTCTTCCATCAGTGGCCTAGAGACAAGTGTGGGAAAGATGGCCCCCACTCGTCTCAATACCACTGCAGGGCGGAAGCGACGTCAAAACGTCACTTCCACCCACTGCTCTTAAAGGGAAATTTTTTTGCATTTTAGTGTAAATGAGCTCTGAGGTATTTTTGACACCAGATCTCATATTTAAGAGGACCTGCCATGCTTTTTTTCTATAACAAGGGATGTCTACATCCCTTGTAATAGAAATAAAAGTGACCCAAACTTTTATTTTTTGTGTCAAAATTTGAAAAAACAAAGTAAAATAAACAAGAAAAAAAAAAAACGTTTAAAGCGTCCCATCCCAAGGAGTTTGCGCGCAGAAGCGAATGCATACGTGAGCAGCGCCAGTGTATGAAAACTGTGTTCAAACCACATGTGAGGTATTGCCATGATTATTCGAGCAAGAGCAATAATTCTAGCCATAGACCCCTTTTGTAACTCAAAACATGCAACCTGTAGAATTTTTTAAACGTCGCCCATGGAGATTTTTAAGGGTAAAAGTTTGTCACCATTCCACGAGCGGGCGCAATTTTGAAGCGTGACATGTTGGGTATCCATTTACTCGGCATAACATTATCTTTCACAATATAAAAAAAATTGGGCCAACTTAACCGTTGTCTTATTTTTTTTCCAAAATAAGTGCGCTTGCATAACCCCTGCACAAATACGGTGTGACAAAAAGTATTGCAATGACTGCTATTTTATTCTCTAGGGTGTTAGAAAAAAAACACCAAATTTCAGAAAGAGGCTCGGTCCTTAAGTGGTTAAAGGGGTTGTAAAGGTAAAAAAAAATCCCTAAATAGCTTCCTTTTCTTTAGTGCAGTCCTCCGTCACTTACCTCATCCTTCCATTTTGCTTTTAAATGTCCTCATTTCTTCTGAGAAATCCTCACTTCCCATTCTTCTGTCTGTAACTAAACACAGTAATGTGACACTTTCTCCCTGGTGTGGAGAAAGCCTCTTGAGGGTGGGAGGGGGCGAGCAGGAGGGTCAGGACACTATCTACTTTGCAGATAGAGAAAGGAGCAGTGTATTAGTGAGCGTCCTAACACTTTTTCTCGCCCCCTCAAGAGGCTTTCTCCACACCAGGGAGAAAGTGTCACATTACTGTGTTTAGTTACAGACAGAAGAACAGGAAGTGAGCATTTCTCAGAAGTAATAAGGACATTTAAAAGCAAAATCGAAGAATGAGGTAAGTGAAGGAGGACTGCACTAAGGTAAAGGAAGCTATTTAGGGAATTTTTTTTTTTTTCCTTTACAACCCCTTTAAGATCTCACTGGAGACTTACCAGAGAGCCATCAATACACACATGGTTTTGGGGCTTTACATTTAATCCCATCGGCTCAAAACAGCATTAGGTATTGCCCCTGGGTAGAGTGTATCAATCACGGATTTTGCCCCAATATACCTTATGTGGACTTAATGAGCAGGGTATATGCAAATCAAAAAAGACTCCTCATTAGGGACGAGCCGAATATACCCGCGTTCGGTTCGCACCAGAACCGTGGAACAGACCGCGGGTTCGCGTGAACATTTAGAACCCCATTGAAGTCTATGGGACTCGAACGTTCGAATTAAAAAACGCTAGTTTTAAAGACCAATATTCAAGTTATTGTTGGAAAACATCTGAGAACCCGGGTCATACCCCAGGGAACATGTATGAATTGAAATTATTTTTTTTAAAACTATTTTTTTTTCTGGAGCAGCGATTTTAATGATGCTTAAAGTGAAAAAATAAATAAAAATCCCTTTAAATATCGTACCTGCTGTGTGTCTATAGTAGTGGCACGTGTTTAGAAATGTTCCTGCACAACATGAGATTACTCTCAGAAAAAAAGTAATTTAATACTGCTTGCAGCTTCAAAGTAATGTTTGGTACCTGCAATATGGATAAAAACCATGGAAAAAAATAGCATGAGTTTCCCCGCCACCACTCCCCCCAGGTCTTTACAAGACCCAGTGTCGATCCTGACCTCCCTGGGGCCCTAAGCAAAATCTGACGACAGTGACATGTCACATTAAAGAAAGTTGAGAAGCGGGAGTGTTCTGCTGTCGGAAATGACTCAGCCAGCGAGTTTAGAAGCCGAGAGAGGGTGCGAAAATGACTTCTCACCAGGTGGGGCCTCTAGTAATTTTGGGGGCCCTTTGCAGCTTTGCATGGCCCTAAGGGGCTTGCATAGTGCGCCTATAGGGAGTATCGACCCTGACAAGACCCTATGGCCCTATATACTTTAAACAGCAGTATACAGGCGGTGAAAACAAGACAAGGACTGTAGGTTTGTTACGTATAATCTGAACCATGTCATACTTTGCTGCTGCATATTGCACAATTTCCTAAAGAGACCCTCAACAACGTGCTGTATGATCGACTGCGTTTATAGGCAAACACAGCAAATGTGCAGTATAATCTACTGCGTTTATGGGCAAACACACCGAACTTATAGTAAGATCGACTGTGTTTATGGGCAAAAACAGCAAACGTGCAGTATGATCGACTGAATTTATGGGCAAAAACACAGCAAACGTATAGTAAGATCGACTGAGTTTATGGCCAAAAACAGCAAAAGTGCAGTGTGATCGACTGAGTTTATGGGCAAAAACACAGCAAACGTGCAGTATGATCAACTGCATTTATGGGCAAACACACCAAACTTATAGTAAGATCAACTGCGTTTATGGGCAAAAACACAGCAAACGTATAGTAAGATCGACTGCGTTTATGGCCAAAAACAGCAAATGTGCAGTATGATCGACTGAGTTTATGGGCAAAAACACAGCAAACTTATATTAAGATCGACTGAGTTTATGGGCAAAAACAGCAAACGTTCAGTATGATCGACTGAATTTATGGGCAAAAACACAGGAAACGTATAGTAAGATCAACTGAGTTTCTGGCCAAAAACAGCAAACGTGCAGTATGATGGACTGAGTTAATGGGCAAAAACACAGCACAGCACAATCTCCTGCCTGACAAATACTAATAGCAGATCTAGCTAAGCTATACAGTGTATAAATATATGTACAACTCCTAAGGATGTATATATATTCTCTACACACTGTAAATTTAACTATACTGACTACCAGCCTTCCTACTCTATCTATCTATCTATCTATCTATCTATCTGGTAGAAAGACACTGTGGGCCAGATTCAGATACAATTAGATTATCGTAGCGTTTCCCAACGCCGTATTTTACCTGGCTCTACGTGGAATCCAGGTAGATTTTGTCCAGTAAAACGACGGCGGCGTAGTGTATTTCTCCCGTCGCAATCCATCTACGCGAGTAGGGGGCGTGAATCATTTAAAATAGGCGCGTTCCCGCGGCGATCGAACTGCGCATGCTCCGTTCGCAAATTTCCCGCCGTGCATTGCGCGAAAACACGTCGTTACGTCATTCGTTGTTTGAGTAGCGTCGTTTACGCACGATCCTCGTCCCGAACGAGTTACGGAAAAAAAAAAAAATCGACGCGTGAACGACGGCCATACTTAACATGGGCTACGTACCGTTATACCAGCAAAAAGCTGGTCTAACAGTATGTAAAAAAAAAATAGACGAAAGCGATTGCGAAGACCACTCGTATCTTCGTGGATCGCCGTAAAAACACATTTGCATATCCCGACGCATGAAAACGACGCGAACTCCTCCCAGCGGCCGCAAATATATCGCAGCGTAGATCCGAAGGCTTACGAAGACGTAAGCCTCTCGGATCGAAGCCCGAAGCCGCCGTATCATGGTTTGAGGATTCAAACTAGTGATACGGCGCGCGAAATTTGAAATTACTCCTGTCTAACACCAGTTAGACAGGCGTAATTGCTTTCTGAATCTGGGCCAGAGTCTCTATCTATCTCTCTCTAACTGACTGTCTGTCTGACTCTGTAAGCAAGCCGAAACACACTACACGAGGCCGCCCGGGAGGCGGCCTTTTATAGTTTGGGGCGTGTACTAAAGCCCTGAGCCATAATTGGCCAAAGCACCCAGTCTTTGGCCAATTAGGCCAATCATCAGCACGCAACGCCACAGTAAATTATGGGCCGTTGCGCGTCCTTTGAATTTGGCGCGAACGACCCGTTTTGTTCGTTTCTCGACGAACGATCGAACAGGCAATGTTCGATTCGAACATACGTTCGTGTCGAAGGCGAAGCTCATCCCTACTCCTCATAATGCGATTCTGTATGGCTAGCTGGCTGCTGCCGCCGCCGCCTCCTCGCTTGTCTGGCTGTGTCTGAGTAAGAGAGTTCGCTGGCTCTCTGTTAAGCCTCCAGTGTGATCTTAATGTGGGTGTCACTGTTGGTCTATCAGACATTTTTTCTTCTTGAGCATGGATTATTTTTTCTTGGGACTTTATATTAACGTCCTTCAGAAGGAGAGCAATTCCGTTGCCCGTGTGTCCCCCGGACATGCAGCATCTTGGATCGGCAGGAGGGCTCTGTGATTGGCCCTTCTGATCACATGTTGGCTGTGTCCAATCACAGCCATCATGTGATGTAAACACAGCCTGGTAACCTCACAAGGAGCAGGATCATGTGGCTGCGTGCCCATGCAGCGGCATAATCCCGATGTGCCTGTGTACCCCCAGAGATAGGGCAACACCACTCGGCAGGAGGGCTCTGTGATTGGCATGTAATGTAAACACAGCAGTTTTAACAGTGATTGACTGTCAGTGAGGAGAAGGAGAGCAGATATGTGCTGCGAGCTGGGAATCAGTGTGTATAAGGCGGCGTACACACGATCGGATATATCCGATGAAAACGGTCCGCGGACCATTTCCATCGGATATGTCCGATCGGGAGTTTGATCCGATGGCGTGTACACACCATCGGATCAAATTCCCCGCCGCCGGACGGCGCGGTGACGCGGCGGTGACGTTGACGCCGCCGCGTCACCGCCACGTCACCGCACCAGGAAGTAAAACACTTCCGCGCATGCGCCGAATCCATTCGGCAGCGGCGCGGCGGCGGTGGGACCCGACATGTCTGCTGGTAAGTGTACTAACCAGCAGACATGTCGGGCGGACAGATTCCCACCGGATAGATTTCAAAGCATGCTTTGAAATCTGTCGGGTGGAGAAATCTGTCCGCTAGCCCATACACACGAGCGGAGATGTCTGCTGAAACGGTCCATCGGACCGTTTTCAGCGGACATATCCCCTCGTGTGTACGCGGCCTAAGAGTTTTTTTTACACACTGATCACCCAGCTAGTGTCCCCAACACAGTGAAAAACATCTGTCCTAGTAAACATCTGTCCGTCATCATCTGCGCACATCTAATTCCATTGTCCTGGTGCTCCAGTCCCCTTAAAAATGTAATAGGTACTCAGGAAATGAAATGTGTAGTTTATCCTTTAGAACACCTGACAGTACTACTTGGATGTTGGGCCTCTGTATGTGGCCAGGCTGTGTAAAAGTCTCACACATGTGGTATCGCCATACTCAGGAGGAGTAGCACATATACATGCTATGTGTTAGAAATATCTTATAAATTTACAACTTTGTGTTTAACCACTTGCTTACTGGGCACATAAACCCCCTTCGTGCCTAGGCGAAATTTCAGCTTCCGGCACTGCGTCGCTTTAACTGACAATTGCGCAGTCGTGCGACGTGGCTCCCAAACAAAATTGGCGTCCTTTTTTCCCCCCACAAATAGAGCTTTCTTTTGGTGGTATTTGATCACCTCTGCGGTTTTTATTTTTTGCGTTAAACAAAAAAAGAGTGACAATTTAAAAATATATATACATTTTTTACTTGTTGCTATAATAAATATCCCATTTTTTTTTTTTTAACTTTTTTTTTTTTTTCTCAGTTAAGGCCGATACATATTCTTCTACGTATTTTTGTAAAAAAAAAAAAAAAATCACAATAAGTGACTGCTTTGCGCAAAAGTTATAGCGCCTACAAAATAGGGGACAGAATTATGATTTTTTTAAATATTTTTTTTTACTAGTAATGGCGGCGATCTGCGATTTTTATTGGGACTGCGACATTACGGCAGACACATCGGACACTTTTGACACATTTTTGGCGCCATTCACATTTATACAGCCACCAGTGCTATAAATATGCACTAATTACTGTATAAATGTGACTGGCATTGAAGGGGTTAACACTAGGGGGTGAGGAAGGGGTTAAATGTATTGCCTGGGTGTGTTCTAACTGTGTGGGGGGAGGGGGGTGACTGGGGGAGGTGACCGATGCTGTGTCCCTATATACAAGAGACACAGATCGGTCTCCTCTTTCCCTGACAGGACGTGGAGCTGTGTGTGTTTACACACACAGCTCCACGTCCCTGCTCTGTCACCGCCGATCGCGTGTACCTGACGGACACCGTGGCCGCCGGGTACACGCATTGAATCCTCGGTGATGCGACCGGGACTGTTTTTCCCCGCCGCGCGCCACGCGGGGAATTACAAATACATCACGTCCAAAGACATGACCCCGACGCCTCAGGTCCGCGCTGTTGACGTAGCGCGGACCCGAAGTGGTTAAAAAAAAAAAAAAAGGTTTTCATTTTCTTTCCACATTTTCCAAAAACTTGGAAAAAAATTACATGTTTAAAAAATTATGCCTCATAGAATATACATTTGGGTGTATTCTTTCCAAAATGGGTAATTTTGTGGGTGTTTCTATTGTCCTGGTGTTCCAAGACCTTCAAAAAATGTGATAGGTACTCAGGAAAATGTGTATTTATGCTCCTAGAACACCTCATGGTGCTCCCTGCATGTTGGGCCTCTGTATGTGGGCTGTGGAAAAGCATCACACACGTGGTATCGCCATACTCAGGAGTAGCACAGCGTATATTTTTGTGCGTAATTGAAAGATTATCTATGCTATGTGTGAGAAAGAACGTGTTAATATGACAATTTTGTGGAATTTTATTTTTAAATTTTCACAAACTATTTGGGGCAAAAAATGTTAACTTAAAAAAACTCACTATGCCTCTTACTAAATACCTTGGGCTTTAATCTTCACAAAAAGGGGTCATTTGTGGGGTATTTGTACTGTCTTGACATTTTAGAGCCTCAAGAAATGACATAGGACGTCAGTACATAAGGACTAATCAATTTTTAATGCTATGTAGCCTAGCTTGTAGACACAAAGGGCCAGATTCAGATACAATTAGATTATCGTAGCGTTTCCCAAATACACTACGCCGCCGTATTTTACCTGGCTCTACGTGGAATCCAGGTAGATTTTGTCCAGTAAACGACGGCGGCGTAGTGTATTTCTCCCGTCGCAATCCATCTACGCGAGTAGGGGGCGTGAATCATTTAAAATAGGCGCGTTCCCGCGGCGATCGAACTGCGCATGCTCCGTTCGCAAATTTCCCGCCGTCCATTGCGCGAAAACACGTTGTTGCGTCATTCGTTGTTTGAGTAGCGTCGTTTACGCACGATCCTCGTCCCGAACGAGTTACGTAAAAAATAAAAATAAAAATCGACGCGTGAACGACGGCCATACTTAACATGGGCTACGTACCGTTATACCAGCAAAAAGCTGGTCTAACAGTACGTAAAAAAAAATAGACGAAAGCGATTGCGAAGACCACTCGTATCTTCGTGGATCGCCGTAAAAACACATTTGCATATCCCGACGCATGAAAACGACGCAAACTCCTCCCAGCGGCCGCAAATATATCGCAGCATAGATCCGAAGGCTTACGAAGACGTAAGCCTCTCGGATCGAAGCCCGAAGCCGCCGTATCATGGTTTGAGGATTCAAACTAGTGATACGGCGCGCAAAATTTGAAATTACTCCTGTCTAACACCAGTTAGACAGGCGTAATTGCTTTCTGAATCTGGGCCTATAACTTTTACACAATCCTATATCATACATTAACCACTTAAAGGGTCACTAAAGGAAAAAAATTTTTGCTGAAATGACTGTTTACAGTGTATAGAGACATAAAAGTTAACTGATTCCTTTTAAAAATGATTAAAAATAGATAAAAATCAATCATATAATGTGCCTCTAGTTTCACTTTTGTTTTTAAAATGATTTCATGTTTCTGTGAAACCCGGATCGCTCCCCGCGGGTTTCCGACAGCCGCAGCGGGGGGGGGGGTGGCGGGGGCGGCCGATCGGACCCCCGACCCGCGCACAGGCAGGGACGTAAATATACGTCCATCTGCCTGTACGTGCCATTCTGTGGACGTATATGTACATGCGGCAGTCGGGAAGTGGTTAATACAATTTCTCTCTCTGTTCAGTTCTCCCCAAGCCCCCCTAAATACTTTCTCTCACACTGAGCCCAATCCATCAAGCCCTATAAAATCCCCCCCCCCCCCCCAATTTTTTTTTAAATAGTATATATTACAGCTTTCCAGACATTAGATGTGGTAGCTGCATTATTTTAATTTTTTCCTGAGCCTTTTCCCCTGGTGATTTGACCAGTAACACACCTCCTGTATTAGAGTGAACCCACTCTGGATAAAGGAGCACATTGCAAATCTGGGGGTAAGGAGTGTTAGATTTCCATACACACACACACAAATTGAAACCAAACTCTAGCTCACACTGCAGTTACAGCATTAGTTTTTTCCTGTTGGGATAAGTTTTACATGAATAAATAAAAGCCGATCATTGTAAAGCACCCCTGTGAGTGTAAATGATTTGTCCTAGCACTCTGTCACATTGTTCTGTTAAAAAAAACAACAGACTTCCAGCAGCAATGACAGTGAAGTAATGTAAGAAATGTAAAAGAAGCTTAAATAAGTGGACTTTTTAGGCAGAAAAAATAGGTATGTGTGAGACTTTGTAGCTGTTAAGACAATGCAAATGGCTACAATTGGACTCATTTTTTTCCCCCACACCAGCTCTAATGCCGCGTACACACGGTCGTTTTTTGCGATGAAAAAAAACGTGTTTTTTAAAACGTCATTTAAATTGATTGTGTGTGGGCAAAAGGTCGTTTTTTGTCTTCAAAAAACGACCAAAAAAAAATTCCAACATGCTTGAATTTTTTGTGTCGTTTTTAAAAACGACATTTTTTGCTTCACAAAAAGTCACCGTGTGTAGCAAAAACGTTGTTTAAAACAACGTTTTTCAACCCGCGCATGCCCAGAAGCTAGTTATGAAGCGAGCTTCAATGGAAAAGAGTGGTGAACGTAACCTCGCTTTTTGTGAAAAAACGATGGTGTGTATGGAACATCGTCTTTGAAAAGTGACGTTTCAAAAACGTCGTTTTTTACTTCACAGAAAACGTCGTTTTTTTTCATCACAAAAAATGATCGTGTGTACGCGGCATAAGCCCAATGGTAATTATCCACTTAAGGCTGCATTCACACCTACAGCCGCAAATCGCGGTACAAAACGCCTCGTTTTTAACCCACTTTTTGGAGAGGTCCACTATCTCCTATGCCGAACGCCGAAGCCACCGGAAAAAAAGGGTTCCGGGACTTGTTTTCAGCTTCAGGCATCCGGCGTTTCGGCGTGGAGATGTGAACCATCTCCATAGAGGGGAATGTTAAATTTCCTCTCTGGCGTATGCAGCGTCGGGCATAAAAACGCCTAGATGCGAATGGAGCCTAAGACCCGGACCTTTATGCAGCTAAAGGACCCAAGGCGTTTTTACAATTTGGCACTGCGCTGCTTTAACTGGTAATTGCACAGTCATGCAATGTTGTACTGAAACTAAATTTTCGTTCTTTTCTTTCCACAAATAGAGCTTACTTTTGATGGTATTTGAGTCCCTCTGCGATTTTAATTTTTTGCGATATAAATGGAAAAATACTGACATTTTTGAAAAAAATTATATTTTCTACTTTTTGTTGTAAGAAAAATCGAATAAACTAAATTTTAGTCAAACATTTAGGTTCAAGAAGTATTTATTATAATTTCAGACAAGTATAACAGAAAACAAAAAACATCAGATGAAGCACCCATCAAAGGGTAGCCCAAACAGTAAAATGTAAAACATGTACATTTCTATACCATACAAACAAGTGTGTACAAATGATTACTCCATAGGCACTTTGGTGGTACAAAGAAAAGTATACAATGCTAACCTGCGTCAGGTAGAGGCTACCCTCGGCCTGGATGCCCCAATGGGAACCTGCTGCGACCAGGACCCAGGGAAGTAAGAAAAAAAAAAAAAAAAAACTAAGGCAGGAGTGCAGGTAGCAACAAGACAGTAAGGGGTTGGGGGGCGTGGCTTGCACGCGATCGTGATGGATGCTTAAAGAGGAGTTCCACCCATTTTTTCAACTTGATCTATATTAAATCTCCTAAACGAATCCTTTTCACAATTGGCATGTATTTATTTATTTTTCTGTCAAGAAATACCTTTTTTTCTTTATTTCTTCTTGACTTCCGCCCCTAATAGCCTAGGCGATTACAATGGTTTCTGGGATATCGCCTACTGCCGAGATCTCTCAATATTTGCCGATGACGCGAATGGCCAATGACAGGCGAAAGGGAGGAGGGTGCGAGCGAGCGGTAGGAAACATTCTGACAGCCCGCAGCTCACCTCCTCCCACACGGCCGTTGTTTGGGGGGGGGAATGAGGTGACGGCTTGACAGCACCCGCTACCATACCTCCCAGCGGTGGAAGAGGAGGTCCGAGGTGGTGGCGTACAAAGTGCTTGTACGGCGGCGGCGGCAGCAGCAACAGCAACCCCCCGCCTAACAACTCTTTTTCTCGTTCGGCGGCAGCACCCAACCCCCCCCCCCTGCTTCTCTAACGGCTCTAGTCCCATGGATCCAGCTCCCTCCGTATTTTACACAAATTGACATTGCTATGGCAACCACTCAGGCATCACAAAAGTCCAGGAAATTAACACAGAACGGCTTCACACAGCCCACAGCCCACAGCCCACAGCCAAAATGGAACCTGCCTGCATCCGAGATCTGTGAGTAAAATATTTTTTTTCAAGAAAGTAAAGGAACAATAAAATATGCCATGTTAGTAATGTTATTTTTCAGGTTTTAAAAATTTTTGGGGGGACTGGAACTTCGCTTTAAGCTGACAGCTCTGACTGACATCTGGGGAAATATCGGCTAAACGAACGATTTAAAGACAATCTGAACGCCTACATCAGATATTCTGAAAGGGGAAACTACACTTGATGCAGCCACGCAAAAGAAATAAGGAAAATCGATCTAAAATGCTGAATGACATATTTGATATATCAGCTGCAGCGGCGGATCAGTCACAAAATGGCACCCGTGGATCTGAGGTAATGCCATCCTCTTTTTATACTGATCTCCCTGATGAAATTCCGGTCCATTGGGGATCTGAGCCTCCCCTATCTAATCTGAAGGTATCTCCCCCACTCAGTCCATCCTCTCAAAGCCCTGCTAAAACTCGGATGAGGTATGACCATTCAGAGCAATCCCCAGTTATCTCTATGACGACACTGTGCCAGGATCAAATAGGCCTTAAAATGGCCTCATCAATAGCCAGTTATCCTACCTCAGGCCAACCGGTTCTAGATACAACTATGAAGTATATGCTCCTATCTCTTCATTCATCACTAATGGTGAATATTTCCACTATGTTCAACAACTTTTCTATTGAAATGAAAGGATTAGGAGAGAGAATTCATCATGTTGAAAATAAAATCGAAGTACAATCCAAAACTGTGAATAATTTGGTTGAGGCGTATAAAGACCAAATGGATGATGCGGATTGGATGCGTGCAAAGATCGCAGATTTGGAAGATCAATCAAGGAGAGATGACCTTAAATTGAGGGGAGTCCCCGAATCTATTACACAGGCAGATTTACTAAAATACGCGGATGAATTGATATTGAAATTACTACCCGACATATCCTCTATTGAAAGGATGATTGACCGTATCCATCGCATTCCTAAACCTAAGCATCTGGAAGCATCCATCCCGCGTGATGTTCTCATGAAAATCAATTTTTTCCCCACCAAGGAGAAATTGCTGGCTAAAGCTAGATGAGTCCTCTCGGGGCTTCCAGCACCTTATAAAGAGATTCATATGTATGCTGATCTGTCACAGCACACTCTGAACATGAGGAGACAACTGAAAACTACCACTAAAGCCTTGAACAACCATAATATTCTGTATAAATGGAGACATCCAGCTACATTGATAATAACACACAATGGGAAAACCATTGCAATCTCTAAACCTCTTGATGGACTTCGACTACTGAATTCATGGGGCATAATTCCTGAACTTTCTAATTAAGAGAGAAGAGCTATGGAAGTTGTGAACCTAGGGAAAGGAAATCCTGCAGAATATCGTATTCCTGCTGCAAAGTAATATAATAGAAAATATTTTGTTGCTATTATTTTTTTATTGCGACAATGTTCCCTGGATGCCAGTTTATTTTTTTTTACATCCTTTGCTGTTTGAACATTACCCACTCATTGTCGGTTTTGCTGATTGCACCCGACACTTGTTATATTTACTATATTTACTATAACATTGCTTATTTTCCCCAAATTGTAGGTTTTATTTCTATTAGAAAGTATATCTTACCGTTAAACCTACACTCTTGGCTTTGTTTTGGTTAAACTACTTATTGCTACATATTTTTTTGTTTTTGTTTATTTCCTTTTATTATTGTTTTCTTATTCATTTTGTTTATACTAAGGTGAAATATACTAGGTGAACTTTTTTCTACACATTGCTTTCAAACTCTAGGGTTTACCGACAAATACTGATAAATACTTTACATCCTTAGCAATGTCAATTAATTTTCTTACACTAAATGTAAAAGGATTAAACCATCCGGCTAAACGCGTTTCATTAGGGAAAACTGCTATCTCCCATGACTGTGATGTACTTTGTGTACAAGAAACGCACTTTGTTCAAGGAGCAGCTCCCCAATGCCATAATAAATCCTTCCCACATATCTTTAAAGCAGACTTTACTGAGAAACAAAGGGGAGTTTTGATTGCCATCCGAGACACTTTATATTTTCAATTATTATCCTGCACTACTGATCCAAATGGGAGGTTTGTTATTTTAGTGTGTAAATTAGACAATTATACACTATTGCCAACTTGTATGCCCCAAATCACGGACAAATGAAATTCCATAGATCAGTACTTAAAGCGGAGGTTCACCCTAAATATAATATCTCCCATGCGATCCAGCATACTGGCGTCAGCGCCAGTATGCTGTTTTTTTTTTTTTTTAATAGCACACTTACTGTATTATTGTAGAATTCCTTTTCTGTCCCCCGCGGTGGACGGCTGTAGTATAGCGCGTCACATCTTCCTAAAATACCCGATATGGACTCGGGTAATCTCGGCGAAAATGCGGCGCCTGCGCACAGACCTAGGAGCTGACTGCGCAGGCGCCGTATTTCTCCGAGTCCTATTTCGGAGGGCGTGACGCGCCATAGCCGTAGGACTCGGAGAAATACGGCGCCTGCGCAGTCAGCTCCTAGGTCTGTGCGCAGGCGCCGCATTTTCGCCGAGATTACCCGAGTCCATATCGGGTATTTTAGGAAGATGTGACGCGCTATACTGGCGCCGTCCACCACGGGGGACAGAAAAGGAATTCTACAATAATACAGTAAGTGTGCTATTAAAAAAAAAAAAACCCAGCATACTGGCGCTGACGCCAGTATGCTGGATCGCATGGGAGATATTATGTTTAGGGTGAAATACCGCTTTAAGACAATTCGAAAAATTCAGGAAGGTCATCTACTGATACGTGGGGATTTCAACCTGGTTTCAGGATGTTTCTATTGATGTATCTTCCAGCCCTAAAAGAATCCCATCTCCTCTGGTCTCTTTTTTTTAGAGAAGATGATCTTTTTGCTATATGGAGATGTTGTCACGCGACAGAGAGAGACTATACGTTTCTTTCTTCACGCCACAACACTTACTCCAGGATTGACCTGTTTGTTTCTGACAAATGGTTATTGCAAAATGTTATAGAATCTCGCATCCACACTGTCACCTGGTCGGACCATGCTCCAGTTAGTATTAAAATAGCAAACAAAAATTGTAAATTCTAAAAATTCTAAATTCTAAACAAAATTCATACCTATGGCGTATTAATAATTACTTACTTCAAAATCCTCTTAATTAAAAGCTTCTTAAACAAAAATTTACTGAATTTTTCTCTGACAATGTAGGATCGGTGTCCGACCCAGCGATATTGTGGAATGCTCACAAATCTTTCATGCAAGGTTTTTTTATCCAACTTGGATCACGTGCAAAAAAGCTAAGAACTCAAAAACTAGATGAATTGTCAGCCAAAATAGAAGATATAGATCTAAAAAAATAAGACTGCTCCGTCATCTCACCTTCAATACCAACTATTTAAGCTGAGACATGAATTAAGATCCTTACTCCTTGAATCTTATGAACTAAATCTGAGAAAAAGATGGCTAATCACATTAGAGGCCTTAGACTTGAGACCAGAATTCCCTACCTTTACCACCCGACTTCTGGTAAGAAAATTAAATTAATCCCCAATCCATTGCTGATGCCTTTAGTACATATTATAATGACTTATACAACCTCAAATTAGGTGCCAACACTCATCAACCAACATGTGAGGAGATTAAATCTTTCCTGGATCATATTAAACTAAATTGTCGACTGACTATCTTGAGCACTTGAATTCCCCTATTACTGAAACTGAAATTCTCAAAACCATTGATGGCCTACCTTCTTTTAAATTTCCTGGACCAGACGGATATACTGGAGAATATTTTAAAATATTTAAAGACTTACTTGCCCCACACTTAACTACGTTATACAACCATTCAATCTCTTCTTCCACTTTTCCAAAAGAAATGTTATCAGCTATTATAATCACTCTGCCTAAACCTGACAAAGAACCCACTTCTCCTTCCAATTTTAGACCAATATCCTTGCTTAATGTCGACTTGAAAATATATTCCAAGTTAATCGCCAATAGATTGGTTAGAATTCTCCCGGATCTGATCCACATTGACCAAACGGGCTTCACAAAGGGTCGTCAAACTTCCGACGCAACTAAAAGATTAATAAATGTGATACACAACGCGGAGCTGATGGGGACGCCTTCTCTGCTTCTTTCCCTAGAAGCAGAGAAGGCGTTCGACAGAGTCAATTTGGACTACCTGAATTTGACTCTCCAAATTCTTGATGCAATACTATCTCTCTACACCAATCCCACGGCCAGAGTATTTACTTCCGACCCTTTATCTATTTATCTTTACCCTTTCACATTTCCAATGGTACCCGTCAGGGTTGCCCACTATCTCCCCTGATTTTTAATATGATGATTGAACCCTTAGCGGAACATATTAGAACTAATTCTAAGATATCTGGTATTGATATAGGCAATCGGATCCATAAGATCCATAAGATTAGCTTATTCGCAGATGATATAATCTTAATGTTATCCAATCCTTTCTTCTCCATGCTTGAAATCCATAAAAAATTTATCCTGGTTCAGTGAGGTTTCATTTTACAAAACAAACGTTTTAAAATCATCTATATTCGATATCGGAATTGATGCTGTAAATAAGAATTTGCTACAACAATTCCCCTATACTTGGGCAGACTCTAGTATTCCATATTTAGGCATACACCTCACAAGAACTACTAAAACTTTATATAATTGCAATTACCTTACCCTTAGAAGAAAATTACAAACCGATCTTCAAAAATTGAGCAAATTCTAATTTTCTTGGTGGGGCAGACTTTCTGCTTTCAAGATGATACATCTTCCACAAGTCTTATATTATTTCCGGAATTTACCAATTCCTGTTCCCATTATCTTTTTTTAAATCCATGCAATCTCTTTTATCCAGATTTGTTTGGAATGGGAAGAGATCCAGATGTGCTCATATAAAATTAATCAAACATAGAATGTGTGGAGGAGTAGGATACATTGATTTTCAGGATTATCATGATTCCTCCATTTTAACTCAACTAAAAGAATGGTTTATTGATACCCCTACTACTCAATGGGGAATGATTGAAAATAGTTATTGTACATATGGTCCAACCAGCCTATGGTTATTTGGATCCATTTTGGGTGTTAAAATTCCAAGGCATTTACCTCCTACAATGTTTATTTCCATTCGAACATGGCAAAAAAATGTATCCTCCACTAAACTGACAGATCCTAGCGTCAATATTGGAATCCCTATCCAAACATACTTTTATTAATCGCTTGCCCATTACTTCTTGGTACAAAAAAGGCATCAGATACATAGATGACTTTTATTCGAATGGTTTCATCAAGACTTTTCAATCTATTCAGACTGAATATGACCTCCCTCACACCAACAATATCCAATACACACAATTGGTACACTGTCTATATAAACTAGGCAATTTTTCTACTTTCTAACGCTTTAGCTTGGACCCATCTATCCTCGCCAACACAACAGAAAAAGGGGATCTCTTTATTCTACAACCTACTACAACAAAAACAAATTTTCGTTAAATCTCCTTCACATCTCCTTTGGGAAAAAGACCTACAATGCTCTTTTACGAATGACCAATGGCACCAAGCCTGCAAGGCCAATCAATCTGCTTCTAACTGCTCCTCCCTGTGGGAATTATTAACCAAAATTACTTTACGTTGGTACCTTACTCCAGTAATTATATCTAAATTTGATTCCCGCACTCCAGACACATGTTGGAGACTTTGTCCAGATAAAGGAGACATATTCCATTAATTATGGAGTTGTCCTAAGATTACCACCAACTGGGCAAAGATCTTCAACATCATCTCTGAATTAACACAAACACAAGTGGAACCTGATTCAGCTTTAGGTCTTTTATCATTGGGAATAGAAAGATTTCCTATAAATCTTCGTAGTACGATAATCCATCTGCTCTTGGCAGCTAGGTTGTCGATTACAAGAAAATGGAAAGATACCAATCCATCTCCAAACGATGTTATTGACCTCATAAACCTGCATAGTTCCTATGAAAGAATTTTGGCTTCATCCTTGGGATCTCTTCATAAATACATGGTTCGTTGGGCTCCTTGGAACCTCTGGTATAATAATATAACATAATTCCATTTACTTTATTTTCTACACTTTTTTATATATAATTTAACTGGATGTACTGCTGGAGATAGCTCCCGAACACTGAGAATCCCCTTGGGGGTGCTCGGGAGGATTTGATGTTAGGATTTTTGAATCACACATTCTACTGCTTCTAGAATTTTTTTTACCATTTTTTTTTATTAAATGGCTGTTATTCTTGTTATACTTGCCTAGTATTTTTGTTTATGTAATAGTGATAAATAATATATCACTTCTTGTTAATGTACTACAGTGTATTTTCATCTTATATTGTAATGCATGAATCTCTTTTTTGAATTGAAAATAATAAAAATGTATTAAAGTAAGTAAGGGGTTCGTACCATACCCAGAAGTCTCGACTGACTTACAAACCCAACGGGGAACCAATGAATCAATGGTATGGCTAGGTTGAGTGGCCCAGAAGAAGGGAAAGTAGACAAAGAGGAAGGGGTAAAGGGAAGGGGGGAAGGAGACAGCTTGCTCAGCACCATTGCAAAAAATCAATAGTCTAAGGAGAACAAAAAATTTAGGTCAAAATCCGACAGGAGTTTAGCAAGTCATACTGGGCCTGAGTCTGGTTTAGTCAAACATTTAGGCTGAAATGTATTCAGCCACAAAAAATAAATAAATCGCAATAAGCGTATATTTATTGTTTTTTACAAAAGTTATCGCGTCTACAAACTAGGGTACATTTTCTGGAATTTACACAGCTTTTAATTTATGACTGCCTATCATTTCTTGAGGTGCTAAAAACGGCAGGGCAGTACAAAACCCCCCCAAATGACCCCATTCTGGAAAGTAGACACCCCAAGGAAACTGCTGAAAGGCATGTTGAGTCCATTGAATATTTTTTTTTTGTCTCAAGTGATTGAATAATGACAACAAAAAAAAATTACAAAAAGTTGTCACTAAATTATATATTGCTCACACATGCCATGGTTATATGTGGAATTGCACCCCAAAATACATTCTGCTGCTTCTCCTGATTACGGGATACCACATCTGTGGGACTTTTTGGGAGCCTAGCCGCGTACGGGACCCTGAAAACCAAGCACCGCCATAAATATTTCTGAGGGCATACATTTTTGATTTCACTCCTCACTACCTATCACAGTTTTAGAGGCCATAAAATGCCAAGATGGCACACAACCCCCCCCTAAATGACCCCATTTTGGAATGAAGATACCCCAAGCTATTTGCTGAGAGGCATGTTGAGCCCATTGAATATTACATTTTTTTGCCCCAGGTAATTAAATGACCAAAAATGTTTTTTTACAAAAAGTTATCACTAAATGATATATTGCTCACACATGACATGGGCATATGTGAAATTACACCCCAAAATACATTCTGCTGCTTCTCCTGAGTACGAGGATACCACATGTGTGGGACTTTTTGGGAGCCTAGTTGCATACGGGACCCCGAAAACCAAGCACTGCCTTCAAGATTTCTAAGGGTATACATTTACGATTTCACTCCTCACTACTTATCACAGTTTCGAAGGCCATAATATGCCAAAATAGCATAAAACCCCGCCAAATGACCCCATTTTGGAAAAAAAGACACCCCAAGCTATTTGCCAAGAGGCATAGTGAGTATTTTACAGCTGTCATTTGTTTTTGAAGATGAAGAAAGAAAATAAAAATGTTTTTTTTTCTTTTTTTTTTCAAAACTTTGTGACAAAAAGTGACATCTGCAAAATACTCACCATACCTCTCAGCAAATAGATTGGGGTGTCTACTCTCCAAAATTGGGTCATTTGGGGGGGTTTTGTGCCATCTGGGCATTCCATGGCCTCCGAAACTGATAGGTAGTGAGGAGTGAAATCAATAATTTACACCCTTCGAAAGCCTGAAGGCGGTGATTGGTTTTTGGGGTCCCGTACGCGGCTAGGCTCCCAAAAATCACACATGTGGTATCCCCGTACTTAGGAGAAGCAGCAGAATGTATTTTGGGGTGTAATTCCACATATGCCCATGGCATGTTTGAGCAATATATCATTTAGTGACAACTTTGCGCAAAAAAAATAAATATATATATATATATATATATATATATACACATTTATTTTTCCCGCAACTTGCGTCAAAATATAAAATATTTCATGGACTTGACATGCCTCTCAGCAAATAGCTTGGGGTGTCTACTTTCCAAAATGTGGGGGGGGGGGGGGGTTTGAACTGTCCTGGCATTTTATGCACAACATTTAGAAGCTTATGTCATATATCAGCCACTCTTCTAACCACTTGAAGACAAAGCCCTTTCCTGACAGTTTCCAAAAAAACATTTTTTTTTGCAAGAAAGTTAACTTGAACCCTCAAACATTATATATATTTTTTTAAAGCAAAGGCCCTACAGATTAAAATGGTGGGTGTTTCATTTTTTTTCCACACAGTATTTGCGCAGCGATTTTTCAAACGCATTTTTTGGGGAAAAAAAACACTTTTTATTTTAAAGCACTAAAACACACTACTGTATATTGCCCAACTTATTGATGAAATAAAAAAGATGATATTAGGCCGAGTACATGGATACCAAATACGACATACAGGTTACAACATTAGATTTTACAGAGGAGGTCTACTGCTAAAAGTACTGCCCTCAATCTGCCCTTCGCGGTGATACCTCACATGCATGGTACAATTGCTGTTTACATATGACTCCAAACTGACGCTTGCGTTCGCCTTTGCGCAAGAGCAGGGGGTGACGGGGATGCTTTTTTTTTTTTATATTTATTTTGCTTTATTTTATTTGTAAACTGTTTCTTCCATTTTATTTATTTTTTGCCATTTTTATTGTTATCTCAGGAAATATAAATATCCCTTACGATAGCAATAGTTAGTGACAGGTACTCTTTTTTTTTTAAATGGGGTCCAATAGACCCTAGATCTTTCCTCTGCCCAAGATCGGTGTGATAAAATGCTTTCCCAATGGCACGTTTATATCCGGGGGGGGGGGGTACTTTCCCTCCCACTGAATGTAAAAACAGTCTAGAGGCTAATAAGCCGCTAGGACTGCTTTTACATGAAAGCCAACTGCTGGCTGAAAAGAATGATACCAAGATGATACCTAAACCTGTAGGCATCATTCTGGTATAACAATTCAAAGTCCAGCAACATATATATGCTGAAGCATGGGGGCATCCTCCCGCAAAAAAGTTATGGCACGTAGACACGGTCTGACTTTTTCACGGGCAAGCCTCCGTCGGAATTTCGACCGTATGTACGCGGCATAAAAAGTTATGCCGCGTACACACGGTCAGACTTTTCCACGGGAAAGCCTCCGTAGGAATGTCGATCGTATGTACGCGGCATTAGGAGCAAAAACGCTCCTCCGCCCCTAATGCCCCCATGCTTCGGCATATATGCTCTTTTTTTAACTGTGGTGGTGAAATCACCTCCTACAGCACTGGAGTCACGGCTTTATATATCGTAGGAGCAAACGCTGTTGCTGTCAAGATAAATACAGTAAGTCCGCGCAACAGCTGAATGGCGTACCTGAAAACAGTAAAGTAAATTACATACCTGAAAAGCAAGCATGAAAAAACATAATAAAACTTTGCAGAACAGAATACAGTAAAAAAGAGCAGAACAATAGAGAGAGAATAGAGAGGGAGAGAACAATATAACGACAATTATTTTTGTTTTTTTAATTTTATATATTTTTGTGTTTTTATTTTTTACTTTTTGTTTAACACTTTTTTTTGTAACTGTCCAACTTTTTGGTTCCAGGTTTGGGTCTCTCAAAATGCGATGGCATCTTGGGAGACCCTGTGTATGTGTGCCTAGCCTGTGAAATGTTTTACCCTACGCCAATACTTCACTCGTGTGTGGAAGCGTTCAAAACATTCATCAATACAAAGACCAGAATCGTCAGGACAGCGGGGACAAAAATAACGGGTGTCACACCTATATCCACGCTTGCTACAGACACGACATGTTCTTTGGGGGGCTCGTTGGGTAGGGGTACTCTCGAGGACATACGAAAAATGTCTCATGCAGTCGGCTTACTGCATTTGGTTGGGGCTGGTGAGGTGCAGAACCGCCTGGATACAGGAGTTCTAAGATGATCTCATCCTGGAATGTAAGGAAGGATCCAGTATGTCCTGAAGCTTTGTATAAGACATAAGCATTCAGTAAAGTCAATTGAAATAAATATAGAGACACTTTTTTGTACCAGCGTCTCGCCTTACGGGCAATATGATATTGCGCCATCAACTGGTCGTTGAGGTCCACCCCTCCCATATTTTGGTTATATTCGTGGACACAGAGGGGTTTCTCCACAAGACCAGCCGCCATACGAATTTGTACTGTCGTGTCTGCGTGAAGGGTGGTAAGAACGAAAACATTCTTATGCCACTTCACAGCGAGCAAATTATTACACCTGCAGCAGGCTCTCGCCCCCAGCCTAAGACAGGAATCTACAAGCTGCTGGGGAAAGCCCCCGGCGATTAGGTTGCACGGTGCCACATGCTTTAATCTGACGATCAAACAAGTGACTAAAAAGTGGCATGCTGGTGTAATAATTGTCCACGTATAAGTGGTACCCCTTTCCGAATAAGGGTGACACCATGTCCCACACGATCTTGCCAGCGCTACCCCATGTAATCTGGGCAACTCTCCGGCTCTACCTGACTATCTTTGCCCTCATAAATCCTAAAGCTCCATGTGTAGCCTGTTGCCCTGTCACACAGCTTATAGAGCTTGACCCTGTATCTGGCATGGTTGCTGGATAGGTACTGCTTGAAAGACAAGTGGACAGAAAATTTAATCAGGGACTTATCAACGCAGACAACTTGCTGGGGATTAAACAAGGCTGCAAAACGTTCATTGAAATGGTTTATGAGGGACTGAATTTTGTAGAGCCGGTCAAATTCAGGGTCTCCACGCGGACGACAAAGTGCATTGTCACTGAAATGCAAGAACCGCAGGATCGCCTCGTATCGTTTCCTGGCCATGGAAGCAGAGAATATGGGCATATGGTCGTGTGGACTTGTGGACCAATAAGTCCGCAACTTCGGAAATTGGTGTATGCCCATGTTGAGGGTAAGGCCCAGAAAGGTTTTAGATTCGGAAACCGTAAGTGGTCTCCACTCTCTGGCAAGGACGGACTGGGGATTAGCGGCGATGTAAGAACCAGCATATAAATTACTCTGGTCCACAATAGATCTATAGAGATTTTCCGTGAAATACAGCGAATAAAAATCAAGTGACGTAAAATCAGCTGTATCCACCTGAATACCAGGTTGGCCAGTGAATGGGGGAAGTACGGGTTCTGCAGAAGTTGTGGGGACCCAATCAGGATAGGCAAATTCTGCAGAAAGGGCACTATGGGCACGACGGGCCTGTATTCTTCTTGGTGGCAGCGGGACACTACTTGTGCTTGCCACCTCGCCAGCTTGAACTGCACTTATGGACTCGCCACGTCACCACGTGATGCTGCAGTGCTGGAGGAACGACCAGGGTGTACTAGGCCGCTGGTGCTTGCCAGTTCACCAGAAGAAATAGCGGCGCTAGTACTTCTCTGCTTCATACAAGGGTCCTGCGGTTCTTGCTGGTCAACAACATCAGAACGGGGTCAGGTACGCCTGGCCTTAGCAGGGACCACAACTTCGCCATCAGAGCTATCTGGCATGGAGCCGCTGTCATCTACAGGATCATATTCTGAGCCAGAATCTGACAGATGCGTGACCTCCTCTTCACTGGCTCAGAAACGTGTAGGCCTCTGCACTAGTGTACATTCGCTTTGCCATTTTGGGCTCTAAAGTTAGTGATACACTAGTGGCCAACGTAGAAAACGCTTGCAAAAAAACTGTAAGGCCTCGTACACACGAGCAGACAGATTTGTTCAAATCTGTCTGTCCGACAGATTTGAACAAATCTGTCTGCTGGGATTTTGGTTTGCTCGTGTACACACGAGCAAACCAAAATCCCTGCCAGCAGACGGCGCGCTGACGTGTCGGCGACGTGGCGGTGACGTTGACGCCGCCACGTCACCGCACCAGGAAGTAAAACACTTCCGCGCATGCGCCGAATCCATTCGGCGGCGGCGGTGCGGGACGACATGTCTGCTGGTAAGTGTACTAACCAGCAGACATGTCGGGCGGACGGATTCCCATCCGATAGATTTCAAAGCATGCTTTGAAATCTGTCGGGTGGCCAAATCCGTCGGCTCGGCCGTACACACGATCGAATCTGTCTGCTGAAACGGTCCAGCAGACCGTTTCCAGCGGACAGATTTGATCGTGTGTACGAGGCCTTAGCGATCGCAGGGATCAGGCGTGTCTCTGCGAACGCCGCAGTTATGTGTGTTGTGTTATGTAAGTGTAGCACTGACCCCCGAAGGAGCTGCTGGTTTGATTTGGGTCTGCATTCTACCAATAAACCCCACTAACTTGGCTCCATCCCCTTGGCACAGCTGTGATGCAATGCAATACAATACAGTACAAAATACGTGTATTGTCACCCCAGGATCCACTGACTGCACCTGGAAGAAAGCAGTACGCCACAACAACTGGACACTTAACCAGAGATATATTTTACTGTAGAATATGCAAATAATATGCAATATATATGCAAATAAGTGATTAAAGTAATTGTGCTGTCATCCCAACATAAGACGACAGCACAATGGATTTCAATATAAACAATTGGAAAAAACAGTATACACACACACACACACAATATATATATATATATATATATAGGTTTATACCTGGGAGCTCCCTCTACTTTATAAGCTATGCTTGAGATCTCACTTAAAGTACTTAGTCCTGGATCTTCTTTTCTTCGCTACCTAAAGTGGCTCCTTATAATTTGTATTCCACAGTTTTGGTGAGTTAAATTGAAAATGCTCCTGGTGTAGCTGTAACAACTATTTTAACATTGTTTGGGACATCAAGGTAGATAGCCTTCTCAGTGTCAGTTGCTCTGCTCCTTTGTGGAACTATAATTTCCAGTGAGGCCTGTAGATGAGTCTAACTGGTGTGTGAAATTTAACAAACTGAGGGCCGTGACCTGCTCACCCACTGGATAGAGGCTCTGTGTGGTAACTTTTGTCTGGTGACTGCAACTTGCTTCTCCTTTAGCTGGGCCAATGGCTCTGTTCAGCTCCGCTGGGTGGATCCTGTCCTCCGATGCTCGGATGAGTGTCTCTGGGTCTCTGCAATCTGGCCACCGTCTCCTCACAGGTCCTCTCAGGCAGGCCACACGATTCCAAGAGACCTAAAATGGCCGCTCCAGCTCCTTTTATCTCCTACCCAGCATGCACTGCTCAAGAAAGTGTACATGGGTAGGTCACCAAATCTCCCGGGTGAAAAAGGTCAGCCTCCTCCTCCCAAAACAGTCACTTCCTGTCTAGTCTTTTGTGCTTCTCTCAGGAAAAACAAAATATCTGCATTACCAGTATTTGGCCACTAGATGGCTCCAAATACTCAAACATAGCAATGTCCAAAGACGTTTTATTAAAGTATGCAAACACACATCAGATATGGGAGACTATCAGCGCTACATAAGTGACAGTGATCTGGGCTGATTCCACTAACAATGCGTTTTTGGGAACCCTAAACTGCTGGGTACGCCAGTATAGATCTGATCAGATCAGGTATCGATCCGTTCAGATACTATACCACTAAGGGGGGTGTATGCTTTGCGCGTGGGTGTAAGCTTTACTGGCACTAACCCAACGCTGCCTGGGGCCACGCAGACCCTGACTGACGCTAAAATGTAATTGATATCACCAGCCGGGCGATCAGGAGGTTAAACCTTTATTGGGTTATATACGGCGGGTGCCCTGATGCTATAAAAACAGCAAAACTAACCAGTGTCAGCCGCAACACTTATACAGTGATAACTGGTGAAAGGGTTAACTAGGGGGGCAATCAGGGGGTTAAAACCTTTTTTAGGTAATATATGGGGGTACCTGACGCTTTATAAAAACCTGGTGGCAAACCTAAATAACTAACTGGCTAACCAGCGTCACCAGTGACACCTTTACGGTGATCACTGGTGAAAGGGTTAACTCTAGGGGCAATCAGGGGTTAAAACCTTTATTTAGAAAATGTATGGGGGGTACCTAACACTATAAAAACCTGGCTAACTTCAAAATATAACTAGCTACCTAGCGGCACCAGCAACACTAATACAGCGATCAGAAAAACGATCTCTTAGTGACGCTGGCAATAGGGGATGAAAGGGTTAACCAGAGGGTGATCAAGGGGTTAAACCTTTATTAGGGGGGTAGGGGGCTAGCCTGAACCTAAAGGGGCCTAACACCAACTGCCCTGCAACTTTTAACTGTCACTAATGACACTAAATACAGTGATCAGTAAATAAATGATGCAGTGACACTGTGACAGGGGGCTGGGGGGGGGGGGGGGGGGGGGATTGTGTGCCTATGTGTCACTGTGTTAGTGTGCTATTTGGTGCAACTCACTTGTGATGTCTTCTCTCCTCCCGCCAGACGGAAAGACTACCAGGAGGAGAGATGACATCACTTCCTCTGCCTGTGTTTACATTACACAGGCAGAGGAAGTCCATTGGCGCAAGGGGTTTGGCTGGGAGCGATCACGAGGGGGTGGCCAGAAACGAACAGCTGCCCCCTCATCCCGTATTGCTCCTACAGCTACGGGAACCTCCGCACCCACGTCTAGGCAGGCACGTGCAGGTACGTTGATGTGCCTGACTTGCCATTCTGCCAACGTATATGTACATGCGGCGGTCCTTAACCACTTCAGCCCCGGAAGGATTTACCCCCTTCCTGACCAGAGAACTTTTTGTGATTCGGCACTGCGTCGCTTTAACTGACAATTGCGCGGTCGTGCGATGTGGCTCCCAAACAAGATTGGCGTCCTTTTTTTCCCACAAATAGAGCTTTCTTTTGGTGGTATTTGATCATCTCTGCGGTTTTTATTTTTTGCGCTATAAACAAAAATAGAGCGACTATTTTGAAAAAAATGCAATATTTTTGACATTTTGCTATAATAAATATCCCCAAAAAATATCTAAAAAAACATTTTTTTTCCCCAGTTTAGGCCGATACGTATTCTTCTACATTTTTTTCGTAAAAAAAAAAAAATCGCAATTAGCGTTTATTGATTGGTTTGCGCAAAATTTATAGCGTTTACAAAAAAGGGGGTAGTTTTATGGCATTTTTATTAATATTTTTTTTTTACTAGTAATGGCGGCGATCAGCGGTTTTTTTCGGTACTGCGATATTATGACGGACACATCGGACAATTTTGACACATTTTTGGGACCATTGGCATTTTTATAGCGATCAATGCTATAAAAATGCATTGTATTACTATAAAAATGCCATTGGCAGTGAAGGGGTTAACACTAGGGGGCAGGGAAGGGGTTGAGTATGTTCCTGGTGTGTTCTAACTGTATGGGGGGGTGGACTCACAAGGGGAAATCACTGATCTTCCGTTCATACATTGTATGAACGGGAGATCAGCGTTTCCCCGCTGACAGGAACGAGAGGTTTGTGTTTACACACATACCTCCCGGTCCCCGCTCTGTAACGAACGAGCGCGCGTGCACGGCGGCGATCGCGCCCGCCGGGCACGCGCGCCGGACTCGGCGCGCGCGTGGGCCTCCGGCGGCGCGCGCCCTCTAGCGGCCGAAAAAGATAGGACGTAGAGCTACGTGCTCTCGCCTAGCAGTGCCGACCTGCCGCAGTAATATGACGGCGGCTGGTCGGCAAGCAGTTAAGTGGTTATGGTATTGCTTTGTTTGTAATTTTAACCAGAACTTCAGCCTTCAAGATGGTAATGCTACCCACTAAGCTACTATATTTCCAAATAGATATCGCTAATTAGAAAGCCATATACAGTGGGTAAAAAAAGTTTTGAATAAGTCACCATTTTTCTAGGTTAATCTATTTCTGAAGGTGCTTATTGACATGACATTTTTACCACATTACAATTCATGCAATCCATACATACAAATAAACCAAAAATAAAGTTCAGAAATAAAGTTATGTATAATAAAATGGAATGACAGGGAAGAGGTATTGAACACAAGAAGGAAGGGAGTTGCAAAAAAGGCATGGGAAGCCAAGACACCAGCTGAAATCTATCAGCAATTAGAAAGCAATTCTGCCCATTACCAGTGAAAATTAATATCAGCTGGTTCACTCTAAACTAATGGCCTATAAAAAGGTGTCTCATTACCAAGGTATCGCACAACAAAAATCTCACGATTGGGTAAAAGGAAAGACCATTCTCAAGACCTTTGCAACCTTATTGTTGCAAAACATACTGATGTCATTGGTTACAGAAGGATTTTTATATTTCTGAATGTTCCAGTAAGCACTGTTGGGGTCATAATCTGGAAGTAGAAAGAACATGATTTCCCCATAAACCGGCCACAACCAGGTGCTCCTCAAGATTTCTGACAGAGGAATGAAAAGAATTATCAGAAGAGTTGTCCAAGAGCCAAGGAACACTTGTGGGGAGCTTCAGAAAAATCTGGGGATAGCAGGTACAATTTGTTTTACAGAAAACAATAAGCAATGCACTCACTCAACCGCCATGTCCTGGATGCACACTCACCACGCAAGACTCCACTGCTGAGGAAAAAGCATGTTGTAGGTCGTTTAAAGTATGCTGCACAACATTTAGACAAGCCTGTGAAATACTGGGAGAATATAGTCTGTTCAGATGAGACCAACATTGAACTCTTTGGATGCCATAATACACACCATGTTTGGAGGTCAAATGGCACTGCACATCACCCCAAAAACACCTCCATACCAACAGTGAGGTTTGGAGGTGGGAACATCAGGTGTGAGGCTGTTTTTCAGCATACATTACTGGCAAACTTCACATCATTGAAGGAAGGATAAATGGAAAAATTTACCAAGTCATTCTTGTTAAAAATCTGCTGCCATCTACCAGGATGATGAAGATGAAACAAGATTGAACATTTCAGCAAAATAATGATCCCAAACTCAAAGCCAAGGAAACTCTTAATCGGTTTCAAAGAAATAAAATAAAGCTGCAAGAATGGCCCAGCCAATCACCTGACTTGAATCCAACATAAAACCTATGGGAAGAACTAAAGATCAGAGCTCATAGAAGAGGCCCACAGAACCTTCAGGCCAGATTCACACTTGTGCGGTGCGAATTTCAGCTCTCTTACCTCTGCATATCTCTTATATCTGCGAATCAGCTGCCTACCCATAGAAGATAATGGGCCTGAATTCGCACCTGAGCCGCACCGCAAAGCATAAAATACGCACACGTTTTTTCGGCAATACGCAGTGCGAATGCATCGCACATATGTGAACCAGCCTCATTGAAAACAATGTGTTTAGAAATGTTCTGCGTATTGGATGCTGTTTAAGCCGCACTCAATTCGCATAGGTGTGAACCCGGCCTCAAGGTTTGAAAATTGTGTGGAAGAATGGGCCAAAATCACACCTGAGCAATGCATGCGACTAGTTTCTCCATATAGGAGGCATCTTGAAGCTGTCATTACCAACAAAGAATTTTGTACCAAGTATTAAATACATTTCAGTTGGCGTGTTCAATACTTTTTCCCTCTGTCATTCCATTTTATTACACATAACTTAATTTTTTTACTTATTTGTTTTGGTTTCTTTGTATGCATGGATCACATGGGTTGTTACGAACAGGTGGTGACAATTTCATGTCAATAGCACCCTTTAGAAACACATTTACATAGAAAAAGGTGACCTGTGCAATACTTTTTTTTACCTGCTGTAAACAGACACAACCTTTAGTCCTCTCTTCCATCATCTAGGTCTAAATACCTAGTTGATGTAATATTGTCCAATGAGCCAATCAGAGGTCGTATAGAAACTAAAGGCAACACTTCTAACTTAAAAAACTTTGTATCGTTATGACAGAATGTGAATAATAAGAAAACAAACTGCTTTGCTATGCAAACACATCAATAATGTTATTTAATTGTAATTGTTTATTATTTAAGACCCTGACATTGTTTTTTTTCTGACATGATGGTAAATTCTCTGTAATGCATCAGTGACACTCATTCCATGTACATTTAGAGAGATTAGCAAGATTACGTATTAAATCTCACACTGCACATCCTGGATTAGGGATGCATCATCACTAAAGATTATGAATAGTTGATCAGTTACACTTGTACATTACTGTTAAAATGTCATTTAGCAACTTATTCCTAAAGTTATCAATTCTACTTGAAAGCAAGTCAGTGTAAAATCTGTGAAATATTATAGGACAGATTTTCTACAAGATTGAAGCTTGATTCATAAACTTCCTCCAACCTTGCACAATAGTAGCACAAAGCCGATATAAAATGCACCCTAAACCCCTTACTGCAGAATTATACCATGTTAAAACCAGAATCCACATTGTAAATAGCATTGTGACACTCCCCAATCATTAAATGAATTTTGCTTATTTCAATCATATATTATATTTTTCAACTACTTTCTAGTATTGCTTGTAGGAGGGATTGATCGCAAAAAGGAAATGAGATCACAACTGGTGCAAGTGCAATGACATGGATGTTTGCAATCTGCTGCCAAGTATGGCTTAATACTTACACACAATCCCCAATAACAATCCCCATGAAGATGTTTGTGAAACGAAACGCGTCGGGAAGCGATTGACCCTACTGCCTGTACATTTTATGCGCCCATGATTGTTCATATCAAATGTGAGTGTACTATTTTTTGTTTATTCAAGTAAAACTTTTTTATCAGAGTTACGCTATGTCTGCTCTATTTTTCTTTGCCATTGGACTTTCCGAGTCATGTCTTTGGCTGAATGCATTGTGAAGAAGAGGGAAAACCTTAAGTCTGATTCTTCAAACGATCGGTCACCTTTGTTATTCACCCCTTCTGAGTCCTTTTGAGAACAGCGTCTAACCTTAAGCTATAGTTGACCAATAGGTGTATACCTAATGTGGTCACTATTCATCTGGTAAGCCTCTTCAACTTATCCTATGGTGGTGGATCACTCTCACTCAAGTCACTGTATTGACCCCTGTGGACTTTATATCACTTCAAAGGACACTTCAAGTGCACCTATGGTGTTTTAGCTTACACTATTGGTTTTGTTTTCTTTTTATTCTATATATGGTTAAGCGCTACATATTTTTTCTGTTTATATTGTGTTTTGCTAAATTGATCACTTAGTTATGTTGGCTGCTTTAGTGTTTTAGTAGCGCGGTGAGTGTATATACCTAGGTATTTACCAATTTTTCTCCATAATACTTACACACACACTTCGCCAAATTGAAGGCAGTGGATTTTTCTGGCAGGGGTACTAAGTGAAAACTAAGGGCAGAACATAGCTTAAACACCTTTTCTCTTTGCTCCTCCAGTGGGTTAAAAAGTGAAAGAAAGTGAAGTATATGTAGCTGTGGGATATGGACAGCAGCAGTCAAGTAAACTTGTTGCTTTATCTTGCATGGACAAAGCACAATTTAACGTCACACAAACCAAACATAGGTTAAAAATAAAGCTTAGTACACACACAGGCCAAATGTTAGGCGACATTCAGCCCATGCATACGACAGCCGTCCCAACAGAATCTGGCCAATGGCTGAGAGCGCCGATTTGAGTGTTCTGGTGGGGGGATGCATCCCCCTGTCCCCCTCTCAGAACACATTAGCACATCAGTGGAGATTAGTGTACTAACATCAAATTGTTAGTACAGCTACCCTGAGCAGTTCGTTTTTTGGGTTGGGTTGAATAAAAAAAAAATATAGTAGTAGTGTGTACAAGGCTTTAGACTTCTCAGTAATTACATTTCCATAAAAGAGAAGCAAGTAGCTCTGAGAATTGAAGGTAAGGCAAATGTATTGGTGGCCAGGGCATGATGACAGTGTCTAAGACTTTAGACCCTCTAAGAGGCAACTGAAGATTCCAGCGGTGGTACCTACCTCGATTCTCCTATGACATATTTCCCACATGCCTGTCATTCCAAATCAACTGTCTCCAACCTGGAAAAAGGAGGCAGATCAAGCCGACTTGTTTCACATTTGTTCATGGTTAGTGTAGAAGTATGGAAGCCAGAAGCAGCCAGGCACTTTGCATTTGCAGGACAGGTCTCATTAAAATAGATAGTCCCACCCACTGTTTTCTAAAGATTAAAGTAGTCAAAAAGAACAAAAAATTAATAGCCATTAAAAGATAAAATTGCAAAAACAGTTTTTGGTGCAAAATCCAACTTCAATGCAGAGATTTCTCCTGCAGTTTCCTTTTCTGCCACTGGACGTCCTCAGTCTTATGGTCAGCATCAGTCAGGTCACTTCCTTTGGGCACGGCTTGGCCAGGACCTTCCCTAGCCTGTGACTAGACAGGAAAAAGGAGAGCAGCACCACCACGAGGACACCGATTTCTCGTCCTTCTTATCTGCATTCTAATACCAGGTTAAATTCACATACTCACACAGTCGCCATTAAGTTTATTTTTTTTAATAACATTTTTATTGAACATCACAAAATACAAAAAAGAGTAACATTTTTACATCAAGAATTTACATTGAAATTATAATAAAAAGGTAGGAATAGAGATCTTTGTAAGCTGAGAGTCATAGCAATAGAATTTAACAAGCAACACAAAAATCAATCATTTTAAAGTAGGATTTGTATCAGTAGGATAATGCAATGAAAAAGATAATGCACAGAAATTTGAATCTCACTTTTGTACTGTAGACATTATAATACATTTAAATCATGTGTACAAAACTAAGTCGCAATAGGAAATGTTTCTATTATAAGAATATACAATGCAACACTATGGTTATTCATAGGTAATTACGTCTACGATAATGAACCTAAAAAAGATCATATGGAAAAAAAAAGGAAACAAAAAGAATAAAAATATTAAAAAAAAAACATATAATAGAAGGGGTGGTACAATTCAAACCTTAGAAGTGGTCATGAATAGGGTCAGCTAAAATGTTTACATTTAAATTCAATAAGACTACAGAAAGGAAAACATATTGGTTAAAAAGATAAACTCTACAATCGGATGAGAAAATACTGGTTTTGTTCAAGCGCCCGTCAAAGCTTTGTATGTATCAGAGTATATGAAGGTAAACCATGCTGTCCAGATTTTATATTTGACTAGTCTATCGCTAGTCATGACACAAGTTTTTATTTTTTTTGTTTTTTATTACATTTGATACATTACATGTTATGATTACAGAGCTGCCTTTTTGACCAATTACAGTATATCTGAAGCTCAGCTTTAAAGTGGAACTTTAATTAGAAATGTTTACGAACAAGCCGATTTTTTTTTTTAATGCTGAATAAACCTCCTCTCCCTTTGGCATTAAAATTTCTTACCTGCCTGATCGCACTGTATATTCAGCACACAATTTCTTTCTCTGCCAAGATAAATTAACCCCGGCGCATGTGCAGGAGTGACATCTCAACCTGGGCAATTAAATAAATGAAGATCAGAACCCAGAAAAAGGACCAGCTAAAGATGTAAGCACCCTGATGCGGGAGCTCTGGGACACTGCAGCGCTGGAATGGAGATGTGTAAAGTTCCACTTTAAGGAACAAGTAAAATAGGATTTTTCTATTCATAATATACGGTCAGAGTTGCCAGAGTGCTTTTTGTAAATTAGAATATATTAAATCTTTCCCGATTACAACTTTTACCTTTACAGGCTCCATATTTAACCAGGATGGACATATCTCTTCTCACATTGTAAAAGCATCTATGGAAGATATGTATATTACTATACATGCTCAAGTGACAAAAAAACTTCCCATTAGGAGGAATAGAAGTTACAGAAAATTGTACTTGCAAAATTTGTATTTGAAGCCTACAAATCTAAGATTCGCTGATAGCTCACTAAGACTAACTAGGCATTTGGAGACAAGCAGTCAGGTAAACAAATAAAAACAGTGCACAGACACCCCCTTATGGAGAAAATCCAGTACTGCAGTTTCCATTGAATAATGACACCCTTCCATATATTCTCCATGCGATATGTTTTTCTGGAAAAAAAAGTTGACATTTATAACCTGTGCTTGTAAAGTACTTTTTTGCCTTGATGTCCGTTTTATTTACTTATTGTTTGCTGTGCCGACATTTTCCTGAATCTGCACCTTTGAGGCACCTTCTTTAAACTGTCAGTAAAACACTCCAGTCCATAGAAGGTTCAGGTAATATATAGACACTTGCTGCATTTTTACACTCTACACAGCCTGTTACCCCCTGTATAGTCCAGCATGACTTTTACTATAGAAAATAAATACAAATAAATAAAATAATAAAAACAGCTTCCAGAAATAAAATGCAGAGCCTACTAAGTGTCCGAGTAGTTTTGCGAGAGCATCAGATTGCATCTGCAAGACATCAAGTTTTTTCAGCTTTTTTTTTTAGCCCTGTGTCCCTCTGCAAGTGGCTGCTTCAGCTAGATTCTATAGTATTATCTAGGTGGTGGGGGGTGTCAAATAGTAAGATCCCTACTGATTAGGTAAGAGGAGCTGCAGAAGGCTTGGACTGCACCAGTTAATCTGAAAATGTGTATCCATGGAGACAAAATAACTTGACCTCCTTTAGCACAGATCACCAGAACTTCCACCAATGCTTTTCAAAGTTCTAGTGAACGAGCTACCCCTGGCCTTTAAAACTGCTTGTGCTGTAAAGTAAAAGGTCATTAAAATAGATTCTAGATGGGTTTTTAGTGAGTTTCAGCTTTGAACAGCCTTTTCCTAACCTCTTAGTGTTGAGCTTGATGTTTTCTGCTTTGCATTGGCATTTCATGCCAACATTTACATTGAAAAAAATCTGTGTCCCTCATTCAGTTTTTAGCAATCGGTTATGTACAGTAATTGTTGACTTCTAAACTTCATCTCATTTGCCTTGGGGGCAATTTGCTTGCATTACTTTATGGTTTGTAAAGTACACTGCCGTGTGCCTGGTAGAGGTCAAGGTAATGAGAGGGCTTCCCTTACCAACTCTCAGTTTTAGGCAACTGCACTTGTACATGCACAGTATATTTGTCTTTAGTAAATTAACCCCATACTTAACTGTCCCAGGATTCAGTGTTGTCCTCACCCAACCCAGCACTTTGCCAATCTTCGGGTCCAGGTGCTGGCATCATAACTGGGCAGCCGTCTGACTCCTTGTGTGACCTGCGATGCACCTTGTGAATGGTCCCGCACTCTACCGAGACTTTTGAGGTGTCCCCAAAGGAGGAGGGGGTCTAACTGGATGTGGAAGGGAGTACCTGTCAAAATCAGGCTTTTGCTTCCCCCCTTAAAAAAAAAAAAATACCACATTGTAATTATGGGAGAGATGGAAAAGTGGAATTTATCCTTTTGCATGAGGTTCCACTTCAAATAAGCCACTGGATGCCAAAAGCCAATGCCAGACAAGCACATGCATTAGTAAACACACACTGCCCTGCCTCGGTGTACTGGTCGACAAACTGTTCCATGAACACACCCAGATATTTGGGCACTTGAACGTATACACACTTTGAAATGTGCAAACTATACATTAAGGCAAGCAGATTACCCCCAGGTCAATGGAGACAGGTGAAATTAAAAGCTGGCGAGTTGCCATCTAGATAAATGAAGGCCCGTAGATGAGGTGTATCTGGATTTTGCAAAAGCATTTGACACAGTTCCCCATAAACGTTTACTGTAAAAAATAAAGCCTGTTGGCATGGACCATAGGGCGAGTACACGGATTGAAAACTGGCTACAAGGGTGAGTTCAGAGGGTAGTGATAAATGGGGAGTATTCAGCAGATGGAGAACCTGACGGTGGGAATAAGAGAACAAGAAGGGAAGTATAGTCAAGTGTGGACCCCCTATATAAGATTCAGAGAGCGGGACCTTTGAAGGAGGAGGGGGGTGGGAGGGGTTCTTTTTTTGGGGGGGGGGGGGGAACAGGGGGGGGGAATAGCGATTTAGAAGGAAGGGAGGGTAGATATGGGGAATAGGAAGCGTATTATGTTATAGCTACATACAGTAGATATGATGGCAGAATTTTGGAATTTCGCTAAGAAGCACAATGACTAACGAGAAAATGTCTAAAGAAAAGTGTCAAATTGTAGTTATTTACTTTTTTGTATAAAGAGGAAATACGAGTGGAAAAATGTTATAAAATAAAGAATTAAAAAAAAAAAAATGGGGAGTACTCGGAATGGTCAGAGGTAGATAGTCGGGTCCCCCAGGGTTCTGTGCTGGAACCAATCTTATTTAGTTTGTTCAAAAACGACCTGGAGGATGCGGTAAACCGTTCAATCTCTGTATTTGTGGACGATACTAAGCCAAACAGGGCAATAACTTCTACGCAGGATGTGGAAACCTTGCAAAAAGATCTGAACAAATTAATGGGGTGGGCAACTACATGGCAAATGAGGTTTAATGTAAAAAAATGTAAAATAATGTATTTTGGTGGCAAAAATATGATTTATACACTGGGAGAGTCTAGGATGGAAAAACCTAGGGATCGTAGTAGATGATAGGCTCAGCAATGGCATGCAATGCCAAGCTCCTGCTAACAAAGCGAACAGAATATTGGCAAGCACTAAAAAGGGGATCAACTCCAGAGATAAAATAGTTCTGGGCACCAGTCCTCAGGAAAGATGTACTGGAAATGGAGCAAGAACCACAGAAGGGCAAAAAAGCTAATAAAATGGTCTGGAGGATATTAGTCATAAAGAAAGGTTATGAGCACTGAACTTATTCTCTTTGAGAGGGGATATGATTTCAATTTACAAACGGGGTGACCCCACAATGGGGATAAAACTTTTTTGCAGAAGGGAGTTTAACAAGACACATGGCCACTCAAAATTTGAAGAAGAGGTTTAACCTTAAACTATGAGGATTCTTTACTGTAAGAGCAGCAAGGATGTGAAATTCCCTTCCACAGGCGGTGGTATCAGCAGGAAGCATCGACAGTTTAAAAAAACATTAGCTAAGCACCTGAATGACCACAACATACAGGGATATACAATGTTATACTGACATATAATTACACACATAGGTCTTTTTTCAACTTCACCTACTATGTAACTACTATACACGGTCACTCTAACACTGTCTGTCAAGGGGATAACATCTAGGGCAATATAGGGGTTAAAAGTGTGTAAAGTGTGCTGCTTTTTATGAATGATCTTGGTTTCTCATCCCTGCTTGCAGATGGCTCCCTCTGTACAGAGCTTTGTGTCATTGTCTATGATGCAGTCAGGCTTAGTTAAAGCGGAGTTACGTCCACATTTTTCACTCCTTACCATGCAGCACCAATGTGCATTCCTAAAATGAGATGGCAATTCATTCTTTTTTTTCTGTTCACTTACCCTATATCCAATTAAATTTTCTCTTATAGCAGCCGTGGACATCATTTCTGGTTTTGCATTGGCTCCTGGGAGATCTTTGTCATCAAGATGCATGCATGGCACCGATCCCGTAATATTTAACATTGGCATCTATGAAAAATCTTGGTCAGCTTGGCATGGAAAGCTGACCAAGATTGCACTGCACATGCGCGAGATCGGCAGGTGCATGCTGGGTAGCCAGCATGTATGGAATCAGGGAAGGAGGACACTGTGGCTTCAGATCCCCACACTAAAGATGGCCACGCTTAGCAAGAACTTCACAAAGTAAGAAAATTATGCTGCACAAATAGAAAACGGCATAGTTTACAGCACACTTGTCACATTCCACGAGGCATGAGTATTCTAGGGGTATTTTTTATCTTAAGTCATATTTCAGCTGAAACTTTGCTTTATGGAACAAACCAAACTTCTGCAGGTGAAAACAAGGGACATATATCGTGCTGTCCTCAATGAAGGGATAGATTCCTGAGCAACAAATTATCCAGGTATCCCAAAATGGGCACCCCTTGGACCATCAAAAGACCCAAAATTTTTAACCAACTGTGTAGCATTTGATAGTTCTATACATTTATATATTCAATTATTTTTCTCTAACAGTTTTTACAGAAATAGGAATTAGGTTTTGTTCGAGTTTGTTTTTTGGTAATGAATACATTGCGGTCCTAAACAATGGGAACTGTTGACAGTTTCACCAGTCCATTGTCTCTACAGCTACAGTAAACAGGTATGTTTTCTGTTTGGTAACTATGGTGAACAGCCTGACACATAAAAGAGGGTTTCAGGCATAAGCTAACAGGACTTATGCTTTAACACCAAAAGACTCATCAGTAACCAGCCATTTAAGGAAAAAGATGCTTTCGCCTAATTCTCCAATAACTACCAACATAGTCCTTGTTGTCATTGGAGATCACGAACAAAGTAACCTTACCACAACCACATGGATGCAAGCAAGAATTTGGGGGCTTGTGCCACGATATATTGTGCTAAATTTCAACTGAAGCAGACCTGTATTTTTCTGTGGTTTGTTGTGTAGCTTGTGCTAGGTAAAAATGCTGCATAAGCGGTTTAGAAAATGCAAGGCTGCAGAGGGTTCAGCATACAGGGCCGATCCGAGACGGGGTGCACAGGGTGCACTGCACCCATGCGCCAGAGGGGAGGAGGCGCCAAAGCATCAGTAGCACCGTTGGTCCCGAGCGTGGTGCCAATGAATCATGATTGTGATTTTACCGCAACAGCTGCCCTGGTGGTGGGCGCCGATTTTTTTCATCCTGGACGAGTTGCGAGGGCGCCGTGACCACGTTCAGTTCAGGTGCGGACTGGGCAGGGAGGGGGGGCAGCCTATCTCATTGATAAAACGGCCACGGCGCTGCTTCAGCCTGTTTTACTTTTTCAGACTGTGCAGTGCGGCGGTGGCATGTAGCGGTATTTGTGTTGTTTATTATGTATTGTATTCTTTATTGTGTATTTGCGGCGGCGGCGTGCTTGGCTTTGGGTAGTACGGAGCGCTCTCCATAAGATGATGACGACTGACATGGTGGAGTACAAATTAGACTGGCGGAGACTAAAGCTCCGCCCACCCCCTTCGTGTGGCTGTTGTTCATGACTGCATCCTCTTGGGGGGGGGGCTGTCTGATGACGTGAGGGGGACGAGGAGAGAGAGAAGCACGAGGGTAACCCCCTGCTAAGGAGAGCAGGTACAATTTTATAAAATACTCTTATGATATGCAGATCATGCTATTGCAATAAAGTGATCCATCCATGCATGCAAACTCATTAAACAGTGTCTCTTCAATGAAAGTTCATGTACTGCAAACTTTGCAGTACATGAACTTTCACTGAAGAGACACTGTTTAATGAGTTTGCATGCATGGATCACTTTATTGCAATAGCATGATCTGCATATTAATGAACTTTCAAGGAATGTGGTCTGTTTAATGAGTTTGCATTGATTTCAGCATATGCAAAATGTTCCATGCAATGCATGCTGAAATCAATGCAAACTCATTAAGGAGGTTGAGGCGGCACTCTAAGGCCCGTACACACGAGCAGACAGATTTGTTCAAATCAGTCGGGCCGACCGATTTGAACAAATCTGTCTGCTGGGGATGTATTGGTTTGATCGTGTACACACGGAAGAATTTTTTTAGAAGTGGAGTCTTTGGTGACTATGTATTACGATCAGTGGATGACTGCATTTTAAAAATCCGTAGGGTTATTGCTAGGATAGTTGTACCCCCTCTCTCTCTAATCGACATGCGGTAAATCAGGTTTTGGATGGACTCATATGAGGTAAGCACAGAAGCCTCCAAGGCAGTGGTCACATTGTTGGCTTCAGGATAAAACTGCATGGGCAAACTGTGAGGCAGTACAATAAGCTTGAAGGCAGGGCAAGGCCAGCCCACCCTCCATTACCAGCAATTGTAGGGTATTTTTGGCAATCCTAACTGCCCCCCCCCTCTAGAGAAAAGAGGTAAGGATTGAATCTATTTCCTTAAATATGATTTTCATGACATATACTGGTGAATTACCTAGAATATACAAAAATCTGAAGAAGATAATTTTAAAAATGTTTATCCTACCTAGCAATGTCAACGGGAGGGTAGTCCACTATTTTAATGTGGAGTAATGGCACAGTTAAAGGGCAAAAACGTATAAACCATTTACTGGACAATTTTATGGTCCCGTTTATTGAGGCCCCAACTAGGAATGATGCTCTGTTGGAACTGGTAATCTCAAACCATGCAGAGCGTATTACCAATGTTCAGATAAAGGAACACCTGGGTATCAGTGACCATAACATGATTTCATTTGATGTTAGCTGTAAGCAAAAATCACATATAGGAAAGATAAAAAACACTTAATTTCAAGAGAGCAAATTTTTCAAAGATGAGGGCTAGTCTCCAGGACTTAGACTGGAAGAGAATATTGGCATCAATGGGCACAGAGCAGATGGGAATCCTTCAAAAAGACTGTTTGTGAACTCACTGCAAAGTATATTCCCATGGGCAAGAAGTTTAAAAGGCTAAAAATAAAACCTATGTGGCTCACGGCCAAAGTTATAAAAGCTATAAACTATAGGAAAATAGCTTTTAAATATAATATATAATATAAAAATTATATAATAATATAAAAATGAAGGAACACTAGTGTCGTTTAAATGTTACAAAGAATATAACAGGATATGTGAAAAGGAAATCAAGGATGCAAAACTAAAAACAAAATGACAGATTGCAAAAGATAGTAGGACAAACACCAAAAAATTCTTCAAATATATTAATAGTAAAAAGGTCAAGTCTGAGCATGTAGGCCCTTTACAAAATAATCTAGAGAGGGTGACGGGGGACAAAAGAGAAGGCTAAATACTTTTAGCGCTGTGTATACAAAGGAGCATGAGGGAGCTCATGTCCAAAATGTGGGTGGTAGTGACACAGCCCCAAATGATCCACAATGACTTACAAGTGATATGGTCCAGAAAAAAATAAAGGTGAATAAAGCACCTGGACCAGATGGCATACACCCAGGGATCCTAAAAGAATTGAGCTCTGTAATTTCAAAGCCATTGTATCAAATTTTTAGGGACTCTTTAATGACAGGAATAGTACCACTGGATTGGTGCAGGGCCAATGTGCCTATATTTAACCACTTCAGCCCCCGGACCATATTGCTGGTCAATGACCGGGCCACTTTTTGCAATCCGGCACTGCGTCGCTCCAACTGACAGACAATTGCGTGGTCGTGCGACGTGGCTCCAAAACAAAATTGACGTCCTTTTTTCCCACAAATAGAGCTTTCTTTTGGTGGTATTTGATCACCTCTGCGGTTTTTATTTTTTGCGCTATAAACATTTTTCATAAAAAAAATATTGATTGGTTTGCGCAAAAGTTATAGCGGATAGGGGATAGTTTTATGACATTTTTATTAATATTTTTTTTACTAGTAATGGCGGCGATCAGCGATTTTTATCGGTACTGCGACATTATGGTGGACACTTCGGACACTTGACACATTTTTGGGACTATTGTCATTTTTATAACTATCAGTGCTATAAAAATGCATTGATTACTATAAAAATGCCACTGACAAAGAAGGGGTTAACACTAGGGGCGAGGAAGGGGTAATTATGTTCACTGGGTGTGTTCTAACTGAAGGGGGGGTGGGACTGACATGGGGAAATGACAGATCGCATTGAAATGACAGATCGCATTGTATGAACAGACGATAATTAATTTCAGTTAACCTCCCTGGCGGTATGATTCTTTCAGATTTTAGGTGCTTAAAGCGGTACCATTATTTGCAAGGGAATTTGGCGTTTTATACTGTAGGCTTGTAATTCTTAGGAATAACTCACTGAAATCTATCCAAACAAGAGTCTAATAGACATCCCGGGTATGATTTTTTTTTTTTATTAAAAATTATAATATAATAAATAATTATAAAAAATTATAACAAATAATAATATAATTATAGTAAAAATTATTCACTAATGTAATCAAATCAAAATCACTGAAATTTGCTCAGTTGCAGAATTTTTGCTGTCATTTTTTTTTTTTATGACGAATTTCCCCATAAATCGCTATCGCTAAATTCTGCAAGTGATTCTGATTTATTATCGCTGTTTTTTAGCTGCTCTAAAACAATTTTTGCCATAAAGGGACACTTTTGGTTGCTATGGGCAATCTACAGTTTGCAGGGAGAAAGAACAGTTTTTATTATATAAAAGGACATGTAGTGTACAGGGCAGACCACTAGGGACATGGGGGGTGTGTATTTTTTACATACAGTACTGTAATCTATAAGATTACAGTGTACTGTATGTATAGTGCTTGTTTACATTTTTGAATTTGGCGCCGTTCCCCCCCCTACGTCGCGACGCTCGCAGGGAAGGGAATCGGCGATACACACAGCATCAGGCGGACATCCGGCCGCCGTGTACTGCGGAGATTCATCGCTGGATCGCAGGGAAAAGGTAAGTAAACTTTTTTTCTGCATCCAGCGAGGCAAGTCCGTGTGTGGCACGGGGTTACCGATCTTAGCTTAAAAATCTCACCCCGTGCGACACACGGGAAGACCGCCAGGGAGGTTAAAAAGGGAACAAAGTCTTTACCAAGTAACTATAGACCTGTTAATTTAACTTCTATAGTTAGGAAGATACTGGAGAGATTAATAAAAAAGAAGACCACATAGATGAGTTCTTGCTGGAAAAAAATATTTTAAGCAACAGACAGCATAGATTAATGAAAGACAGAAGTTTTCAGACAAACCCTTTTTATGAAGAGGTAAGTAAAACCTTGGACAGAGGGGTAGCGGTGGATGTGGTATACTTGATTTTAGCAAAAGCATTCGATACAGCTAATGTTCAAGGTAAAGTCTACAGGATTGGAAATATCAGTTTGTAAATGGATAAAAAACTTGCTAAAAGACAGAATTCAGAGAGTAGCGGTTACTCTGAATGGTCTAAGGTTATCAGTGGTGTACCCCAAGGTTCAGTGTTGGGACCCTTACTTTTTAATATCTTTATAAATTATATTGGGTCTGGGATCAAAAGTAAAATTTCTGTCTTTGCAGATGACACCAAGCTATGCAGTGGAATAACGTCCTTGCAGGATGTCTCCAATTTACAAGCCGACCTCAATGCTCAGTCTATTGGGCGACTGTGTGGCAGACGAGGTTTAATGTTGATAAATGTAAAGTTATGCACTTGGGGGCTAAGAATATGCATGCATCATACATGCTAGGGGGAGTACAACTGGGGGGATCCATAGTGGAGAAGGATCTGGGGGTTTTGGTAGATCATAGGCTCAATAATGGCAGAGAGAGAGAGAGAGAGAGAGAGAGAGAGAGAGAGAGAGAGAGAGAGAGAGAGAGAGAGAGAGAGAGAGAGAGAGAGAGAGAGAATTTTGCCCCTGTACAAATCATTAGTATGATCTCATCTGGAATATGCAGTTTAGTTTTGGGCCCCAGTTCTCAAAAATTATATTGGGGAACTGGAGAAAGTGCAGAGAAGGGCAACCAAACTTATAAGAGACATGGAGGAGCTCAGCTATGAGGAAATATTAGACAAACCGGTGTTATTCACTTTACGGTCAACACAAAAGGACAAGGGGGCAAAATTTCACCTCCAAATACGGAAAGGTTTCTTCACAGTAAGAGCTGTGAAAATGTGGAATAGACTCCCTGCAGAGGTGGTTCTGGCCAGCTCAGTAGATTGCTTTAAGAAAGGCCTGGCTACTTTCCTAAATGTACATAATATAACTGGGTACTGACATTTATAGGTAAAGTTGATCCGGGGAATATCCGATTGCCTCTTGGGGGGACCAGGAAGGAACTTTTTTCCCTGCTGTAGCAAATTGGATCATGCTCTGCATGATCAATGGTTGAACTGGATGGACTTGTGTCTTTTTTCAACCTGACTAAGTAACTATGTCCTTATTCTTCCAATAAGTGGGTCCAGGTTAAATTTGATATAGGAGGAGAGCAGATGCTGTATCATAACTCCCAAATATCGGAAAGGAGCTGACCACTTAAAGCGGGCAAGAGATAGATAGCACTATCGTTGTTGCCTGGTCTATCATGAATAAGAGACTTGTCCCAGTTAACCTGGAACCCAGAAAAGTGACCAAACCTCAGAATAAACTCCAGCAGGGCTGGGAGAGACGATTGGGGATCCGAAAAGTATATTAACATGTCATCAGTGTAGAGACTCCTCCAGACCTCCAATCGTCAGTCCCACCACCTCCTCACTGGATCTCATCAGCACCACCAAAGGTTCTATCGCCAACGCAAACAGCAGCGGCAACAGGGGGTAATCCCTGCCTGGTGCCTCTCTTTATCAGAAAGGAATCAGACACGGATGCGTTCACTCTCAATCTAGCGGTGGGCTTCAGATAAAGCAGTTGCACCCATCTGATAAAGGTGTAACCGAATCCAAACTTGGCCAAAACTTCCGACCGAGTCGAATACCTTATGTGAATCTAAAGCCAAAACGGCCCGAGTGCCCATATTATCCATCATGAGTGGCTTGCATATTAGTAAATAGTTTACGCAAATTGATGGAGGTCGATCGCCCAGGTATGAACCCAGTCTGGTCCGCACCAATAACAGTAGTAATGGCTGTGTTCGGTCACTGGGCGAGCACCGTGGCCAAAATCTTGACATCTAAATCAATGAGCGAGATTGGTCTGTACGATTCACAGAGTAGGTGATCCTTATGAGGTTTGGGAATGAGGACAATCAGTGCCTCTAACAGAGAGCGGCAATTGTCCTGTTTTCAAAGCAAAGTTATATACCCCAAGTAGGTGAGGTATAAGTAGATCTCCGAATTGCATGTTCCACTTGATAGGAAATCCATTCAATCCTGGTGTTTTAATTCTAGCAATGGATTGTATGGTGAGAGCAAGGCCTTTGATGTATTACAAGCCTGGACTTGTTTCTAAAGAACTTTAGAATGGACTTTCTAATGAACTTTTAGGGTCCTTTTACACTAGCGGACGAACGGTCCGCTAATTACAAGTCCGTTAACGGACTTGTAATGGGCCCCTATGGGAGCGGATCTGTTAGCGGATGATGCATCCGCTAACGTCCGCCAGATCCGCATCCGTTTTTTCGGACGGAAGAATGTCCTATTTTTCTTCCGTCCGGCCAAACTGATCGGATGTAAACGGACAGACGGTCCGTTTCCATCCGACTCCCCATAGGGGAGAGCGGAGGAGAGACAGGGCGGTCCCTGCACAGTGTGCGGGGACTGCCCTGTCCGCCGACAGCTGAGCGGAGACCCCCCGCTGAGCTGACGGACACACGGAGCTGACCGAAAAACGGTCCGCTCCGTGTGAAAGGACCCTTATCCAAAGACTGAAATACCTCAGTGACAGAAGTATGGGAGGTATTGTATTCAAGGAAAATAATGTGTAGAACGAGTTGCTAGTAATGAAGAGATTTTCTGTGTAGTCAGAAAAAAAAATCAAGGGCGGAATGTGTTGCGTTTTTAAGAGGATAGCATACTAGCTCATTATGAATGACTTACCCGAGATCGAAGCTCCTCGTTCCCCTCCGCCATCTCTCCTTCAAGTGCCTTCTGGGTATTGGCGCTGTGACTGGCCGGAGCGGCGATGACGTCACTCCCACGCATGCGACTGGCATGATCCCCATTCAGAAATCTGGCATGCTCAGTGCCCCTGCGCCGTTGTCTACGGCGCGCATGCGCTGTAGACATTAGTGCATTCTTGTTGGCAAATATCTCCTAAACCGTTTAGATTTAGGAGATATTTCAAACACCTACAGGTAAGCCTTAATCTAGGCTTACCTGTAGGTAAAAGTTGGTTTGGAGGGTTTACAACCACTTTAAATTAAATCATATTAATATATATATTTTTTTATATTAAATACATTTTTCTGAATCAGGTTTTGTTTGAGTTTCTCAAACTAATGTTTTGGTAATTTATACATAGGATGTCCTACAGCTACAGTAAACAGGTATGTTTTCTGTTTGGTAACTATGGAAAACAGGCTGACAGATAAAAGTGGGTTTCAAGTATAAGCTAGCAGGACCTATCATGCTTTAACACCAAAAACACTCATCTGTAACCAGCCATTGAAGGAAAAATATGCTTTCGCCTAATTCTCCAATAACTACCAATGGAGTCCTCGTCACTGGAGATCACAAACTCAAACTCACCATGTACAGACCAAAAGGCAGTGCCATGAATTCAAAATGTTGATTTTTCTAAAGCAAATCAAAATTGGGACATGTAAGTAAATATCCTTTTATGTCTACTGATGTTGGGAAATCCCCTCAAGAAATTTGCCGAGACTCTTCAGGTCCAAAATTGTCCAAAGCCTCAGTTTGGCTTTGGAACCATAAACAAATTAATGTAAAATCAAGATTTTCTTTTCCTAGTCTGGAACTGGTATGATTACTCCCTGTGAAGGCAGGTGATCAAGAGCCTGAAATACCTACACTGTTCCTCGGTATTCATAGAACATTTGAAAGCATAAAATGCTGAGGGGGAAACTTTTGGAACTCTAGTTTGTAATTACACAACAAACCTATTTGTCAAAAATCTCTTCCTGCCACGCTTTTGCAAATTCCTACAAACTTCCCCCCACCCCTTTATTGCGACCAGCAATCTGACTTTGCTGGCTTACAGGACCAAGTTCTCCCACAAAACTAGGACAGATTTCGCTCTGGAAGACTAGGCCTGTGAGCAATGAAAGGGATGTCTCAATGAGCCTGCTCTAAGAAAAATCTGCAGACCCCTTGCGGCCTGTGCGCTCAACCCTTCTCTTTGAGAGGCAAGAGAACTCTTGCACTTCAAACTTTCTGGCTGTTCTTATTATCTAACTCAGAACCAGATGTTACTGATGAAAGGAAAACTTGTGAAAAGCTTTTTACAAGGTCATTCTGCCAACTAGCATTTCAACCAAAGTATCCTTTGCATGTGAATAGACAAAAGTCCCAAGCGTGATAACTGCCTAAGGGAATCCTTTAAGGCCAAGTCCTTCCTTAGGTCATCTTCAGTCTGCAGAATCCAGGTATTTAGATACACTTTACGTGGCCCTTAAAATCTTAACTGCTACTGCTGGCTGCATGGCAGCCCCAACCAAGACAGATATAAGCCCTCAGCAACATTGACTGCTGCATCATTAAAAATGGAAATTGTCAGCCACAGAACATGTCAATTTTTTGTTATGATAAGAAACAGCTGCATTGAGTGTGTACTCCATTTCTTAAACCTTTCCTCCATAGGATACAGAAGAGTGAAACTTTTAGGGGGACCTTGTTATAGTGAGCTAATTTTACAAACAAACTCCTCCAAAATGAGGCAAAAACACACTGGGATCTCTGCCCAGGGCCAAGAACCTAAGAGTGAGTCAGACACAGGAAGTGGAAATTTTAAACCAGACCAACTCTCAGACCGCGTACACATGTCCGAGAACCTCGTCGGGCTAAACTCATCGTTCCGCCCGACGAGGTTCCCGATGAGCGGTCGAAAAGGTCGTCGAGCCAAATTTCCTCATTGAACAAAGAGGAAAAAAAAAGCATGCTCTCTATTTTGGCTCGACGAGCTTCCCGACGGGACGCTCGTCGAAAGTGTACACACGACCGAGCTTCTCGGCAGAATATGTCTCCCAGCGAGCTTCTCGCTGGATTCTGCCGAGAAGCTCGGTCGTGTGTACGGGGCCCAACAGTTCAGCAAAGGTCCTTCGCCTCGAAAATGCTCTGAACCTAGAACACCCTAGTTTAGAAACCTCCAACCTTGTTCTCTACTGTAGCCAAAAGGCAGCCCCCTGGAGGAGATGCCCAAATGGAACAAGCATACTGGTTAACCTTTAAAAAGATTTTTTTGACAGTGCCCTTGCCCTAATGAGGTTCCTTATGTTACCCCCCATCATGCTGCAAGCCTGCTTTGCGCCTTCACACAGCGCTCAGTGGCCAAAAGTTTTCCAACTGTAGCTGTTGTGCCAAGCAGGATGGCCTTTTCCTGGACATCTGCTGCCTGAACAACATTCACACGGGCATGCCAAGCTGAACATTTTATCCAATAACAGCGGCTGTGCCATCTAATGAAAGAGTACGAAGCAGGAAAACTGAAAAGAATACCTTCAAGGCCGGACAAGGGTTTCATCCACATAAAATAACAGCAGACTGGGGGAGCTTTACTCTACATAATCAGCAGCAGCATAACTAGGGAAGAGGCACCCATATATGTAAATAAAAAGGCAGCAAGAAAACCAAACGGCGAAAAAGACTTACAATCTCACCGCAGGATCAGTCTTGGAAAGAATACGATCCAAACTTCACTTAATTGGAAACACCTTGGTCAGGTATTACTGCATAGAGTTTACACAGGGTCCAGACACAAGCGATCACACCAAAGGCAGTCCCCACGTCCAGGCATCTTCTATCGTAGTGGAGTTTTGGCAGCAGACATCTAAGCATATTAGCTATAGGAACCGATCTGAGTAACAGCAATCTCTTGATCCCAACTGGAACCACCTGAGCATCTGGTATTTCTTGTGCAGTGATCAACACCTTCAGACACTGGCAACTTCTTCCTGTTGTGGCTTAGCCTGCAGTTTCCTGCATGTGAAATTCTTACCTCCTTGCTACAGTGGTTCTGCTGGACCTGTGGTTCTACTCACATGTGCTGCTGTCTTCTGTGTTAACCTATGGGGTTGACTGCTCTACGATGTATTTATATCCCTGCTATTACTTCCTGGTCTGCTCCTCTATAGACATGGTCAGTGCACCTTGCATTGCCTGAGCAATTTTCTAGATTCTCCTGATTCCTGCTATCACGCATTACTTGTATTCTATGTCTCACATCCCGTGTACAGACCCTGGCTTTGTTTACCGGTGTTTGCCTGCCTGCAGCATGCCCTGATGTTGGCTTTTTTCCTGAATCCTCTTCTGTCTCCTGCTGTCTGTACATGCGAGAGGACTCTGCATCTTCAGTTGAGTGTACCTGGGGGCCATGACCTGGTTCCAGTCTGCTGCTAGTCCATCCCCACAATCAGGGGTCCTGGTGAAGAAACAGGCTGGGGCTTAGACTCCATATCCTGGGAACCCAGTGTTGACCTTCTACAAGGGATCACTACCCGAGGAACCGGACTTAATGTATAGGAGGGGTTATATAGGGGAGAACTCCAGGTCTGTTTTTTACCAGTGTCCAATCACCTGTAGATGGCGAATAACCCCCTATTTTTAAACCCTACGAGTAAGGAATAGGATAGCTCCGTGTCCCATGATGTATAATAAATATTTATTTTCTTTTTTACCATTACTTTTATTCTTCTGCAACTTCTATTAAGATTTATTTTTGGCTTGATCAGTAACCCTCTGTGTGGGGCTGGCCTGTAATTTTTGCTTCAGATGCTGGATCCTACATTAGGCACCAAACTTGGCATGAAGTGCACTGTGTGTAGTTTAAATACATGTCCAGGGCTGTAGTCCAAACAGAGAAATCAAGAGCTATTTACTATGTGTTACGCACCTTGTTGTGTTATTCACTGTTGTAACTCTCAAACTTTCTTCTCAACTATTAATTCAGTGCATGATGATGAGGTTGTGATATGCCTCTAGGTAGATGCAATTCTGCTGCTAAATCAGTATTTTCTTGCTGCCTTCTGTTACTGACACAAAACCACAAAAACACAGTCAGTGCTTGGCTTATAGCTGCTTCTGCATTCTAGACACGCAAGAAAAATTCACTTACCTCTGCATCCTATTATGTGAGTAATCAACAGGGATCCCTTCACTTTAGCAATGGCAGATTACAGGAGCAAGGGTGATGGGTAAAAAAGGGCTAAATGACTTGTTCTGATGATGGTTAATACGAAACTCAGAACATTACTCAGGGTGATAGTTGTTCCCTTGTCTCAGAGCAATGAGAATTGGCCTAATCATAAAACAATAGACACTCCTAAGCCTTTTGCTGTAACATACCCTAAGGGAAGGGTGGTTTTTCAGTCCTCAGTAAACACCTACAAATTATACTGAGGATTAGGAATGAGCCGAACACCCTCGCGTTCGGTTCGCACCAGAACCGTCGAACAGACCAACCCGTTCACGCAAACATTTAGAACCCCATTGAAGTCTATGGGACTCAAACGTTCAAATTCAAAAACGATCATTTTAAAGACCAATATTCAAGTTATTGTTGGAAAACGTTTTGAGAACCAGGGTTTTGCCCCAGGGAACATGTATCAATGGAAAAAAGTTTAAAAAACGGTCGTTTTTACAGGAGCAGGACTCCTGAAAAAAACAACCATTTTTAAAACTTTTTTTTCCATTGATATATGTTCCCTCGGGCAAGACCCGGGTTCTCAAAGACGTTTTCACAGGCAAACTATAGACACCCAGCAGGTACAAAATTTAAAGGAATTTTTCATTTTTTATTTTATTTAAGCATCATTAAAATCACTGCTCCAGGAGCAGTGATTTTATTGATGCTTAAATAAAAAAATAAAAAAAATTCCTTTAAATATTGTACCTGCTGGGTGTCTATAAAATGTGATAACGTCTTTAAATAGCACAATCACCTGCCTGCCAGTAAATTAGGAAGAACTGATCTAGCTAAGCTATACAGTGTATAAATATATGTACAACTCCTAGGGATGTATATATATATATCCTCTACACACTGTAAATTAAGCTAACTGACTAGCCTGCTTGCCTGCTCTATCTAGCTATATAAAAAGACTATCTCTCTGTCTGCTCTCATTAGCAACCGCAACACACTACACGAGGCCGCCCAGCAGGCAGCCTTATATAGTGTGGGGCGTGTGCTAAAGCCCTGAGCCATAATTGGCCAAAGCCACCCTGGCTTTGGCCAATTATGGCTCTCCGTTTTTTGCGCTCTGTGATTGGCCAAGCATGCAGGGTCATAGTGCATGTTTGGCCAATCATCAGCTCGCAATGCCGCAGTGAATTATGGGCCATTGCGCGTCACTCGAATTTGGTGCAAACAACACGTCTTGTTTGAAATTCGCCGAACGTACGAACAGACAATGTTCGAGTCGAACATACGTTCGTATCGAACGCGGAGCTCATCCCTACTGAGGATGTTACGTCTTTAATTGATTATGTTAATAGGCATTTTGAAGCCCTCTTAAAGGATGCCTGTGCCCTTGCAGGTCGAGCCCAGAAGCCAGCTATTGCCGTCATGTCTGTTTTTCAGACTATTGCTAGCCAAGCAAGAGCCTTGGGTAAGCTCTATCACCACTGCGCCAATGAAAAAATGTAAATGAATTCAACTACAGCTGCTGCTTAGTGAATGATTTAAAACAGAAAAAAACGTAACCTAAATAGGTGTAAAAAAATTGCAGTGCTAATTAATATAATAAACATTAACATATAAACACAATCACATCACGAGACAAGCGATATAAAGTCCATAAAAAATTGATGAACAAATTTGATGAGAAAATTCCTTATTCTGTGAACCTTCCACCCAGGCCCAGATTTATTCCCTTTGCCGCCCCAAGGCCGGGTCCTTCTATGCCGCCTCCCCCCCCCCCCCCCCCCCCCGCCCAAAAAAAACTGAAAGTCCCCCAACCCTGAAAACGCACCTACATAGAAAATTTATGAGGATTGAGGGGTGAGCTGTGAACAGTGTATAGGATTGAGAGGTGATCTGTGTGTACGGTGTGCAGGATTGAGGGGTGATCTGTGTATAGTCTGCAGGATTGAGGGGTGATCTGTGTACAGTGTGCAGGATTGAGGGGGTGATCTGTGTGCAGGATTGAGGGGTGATCTGTGTACAGTGTGCAGGATTGAGGGGTGATCTGTGTATAGTTTGCAGAAATGAGGGGTGATCTGTGTACAGTGTGCAGGATTGAGGGGTGATCTGTGTACAGTGTGCAGGATTGAGGGGTGATCTGTGTACAGTGTGCAGGATTGAGGGGTGATCTGTGTACAGTGTGCAGGAATGAGGGATGATCTTTGTATAGGGGATTGAGGGGTGTATGGTGTGCAGGAATGAGGGGTGATCTGTGTATAGGGGATTGAGGGGTGTATGGTGTGCAGGAATGAGGGATGATCTTTGTATAGGGGATTGAGGGGTGTATGGTGTGCAGGAATGAGGGGTGATCTGTGTATAGGGGATTGAGGGGTGTATGGTGTGCAGGAATGAGGGGTGATCTGTGTATAGGGGATTGAGGCGTGATCCGTGTACGGTGTGCAGGAATGAGGGGTGACAGTGGGGGACAGGAGGGACATTTAGGATAATTGGGGGGAAGATGACGGACATTTGGTATAAGTGGGGGATAGGAGGGACATTTGGGATAAGTGGGGGGGGGGGCATTGGGTATAAGTGGGGGGAAAGGTGGAAACATTGGGGATAAGTGGGGGGGCATTGGGGATAAGTAGAGAAGAGGGTGATGCTCTATGTATGTGTGTAGAGTAGACTGTGTGAGTGTAGTTTGCCCTATGTGACTGTTATACATGCTGTGTGACACAGAGATGTCCATTTACATTCACAGCAGCACACATGTCCATGGAACAGCAGAGGAGCAGAGCTCTGAGCAGTATACTGCATGGTCTCATTGGACTGGAAGCAGCTCAGTGTCCTGAGTCTCACAGCCAATAGGAAGCCAGGAAATTCGGCATGCACTGCTTGTGAGGAGAGAGGCAGAACTCACAGTGCTGCCTTTGCCTTGCAGAGGATGATTAGTTGCAGTAGCAGCTGCTCCCTCGTCTCACCTGCTTGTTTTGTTCTGATCCTTTGTCTGCCACACTTACTGGCTGTCTGCCATAACCAATGATGAATGATGGAGGAATGATGAGTCCCAGATACTGCGGTCAGGAGGAGAGGAGGAGGAGAATATAGCAGAGGCGGGACTCCATAGCCCTGCCGTCTCACATGACCCCATTTGCCCAATCACAGAGTGCCGACCGCCCAGCTGACATTAAACATGGCGGCCGGATAACAGGGGGACACAGAAAATAGAAATTAGGCTGATGGAGCCAGAGTGACACACGCTGACACAGGATTTCGCCCCCCCCCACACTGCGCGGCGCCGCTCCTGCACCCACTGCCCCCCCGAGGCCTGGCCTCGGTGGCCTTGTCAGGAATCCGGCCCTGCTTCCACCTCACCACCGTGCTGTGATAACTCTCCTCTGAAAAACGCACTCACGAGACGTATTTGCCTTTCACTCTCATGTTAGGCTAAATCACTTGTGTATGATCCCACAAATGGATAAACGAATCTCAGCTGGACCACTGTGATAATCTGGACACAGTCAGTGAGGTGAATCATTTCGAAAAAAAAAAATTACAATATGAAGATGATTGATAGTGGATTAAAGAATAAGTCCACTTTTAACCCACATAATCCAGCAAGCAATCACTTCATAGAGCTCTTTAACCACTTAGCAACCAGCCGCCGTCAAATAATGGCGGCAAGGTGGTTGCTTAACTCTGGGATCACGGTATATAACGTGATCCCAGAATCGCGCCCCTGGGGTGCGCACCTGGGAATGTCTGTGTCACGGATCGCGGTAAATTGCCGCTGACAGCGGCCGTTTACCAAGTGATCGCTCCGTCCAATGACGGAGCGATCACATGTAAACAAACCGGCGTCATTTGATGACGCCGGTTGCTCCCTCCTCTCTCTGTACCGAGCGGTACAGTGTGAGAGGGGGAGCGCGGATGGCAGCAGCACTGTGGGATGGATCTGTGACTATTGCAGTCACAGATCCATCCCTGCATTAACCCCTCCCTTCCCTGTGCAATACTCTGCAGTACCCCCGGCGCAATACTCTGCAGTACCCCCGGCGCAATACCCCCCGCACAATACCCCCCGCACAATACCCCCAGCACAATACCCCCGATCGTTTTTTTTTTCAGGCTTCCCAGCCTAGAGGTGAGATGTGAGGTCTTATTGACCCCATATCTCACTGTAAAGAGGACCTGTCATGCTATATTCCTATTACAAGGGATGTTTACATTCCTTGTAATAGGAATAAAAGTAATCAAAACATTTATTTTTGGGGAAAAACATGTCAAACTAAAATAAAGTAAAATGAACAATAAAAAAATAATAATAATAATTACAGCACCCCTGTCCCCGTGTGCTCGTATACAGACGCGACCGCACACGCAAGTCCCGCCCACATATGAAAACGGTGTTCAAACCACATGTGAGGTATCGCTGCGAACGTTAGAGCGAGAGCAAACATTTTGGCCCTAGACCTCTTCTCCAACTAAAAACATGTAACCAGTAAAAACATTTAAAGCGTTGCCTATGGGGATTTTTAAGCAGCGAAGTTTGGCGCCATTCCACAAGCGTGTGCAATATTGAAGGGTGACATGTTGGGTATCTATTTACTCGGCGTAACTTCATCTTTCATATTATGCAAAAACATTGGGCTAACTTTACTGTTTTTTTTTTTTAAAGCACAAAACAATTTTATTTCCAAAAAAAACGCGTTAGAAAATTGCTGTGCAAATACCATGCCAGATAAAAAGTTGTAACGGCCGCCATTGTATTCTCTAGGGTCTTTGCTAAAAAAGGATATATAATGTTTTGGGGTTCTATGTAATTTTCTAGCAAATAAATGATGATTTTTCCATGTAGGAGAGAAATGTCAGAATTGGTCTGGGTGTTGCAGAACACCTGATGGTGCTCCCTGCATGTTGCGCCTCTGTATGTGGCCACGCTGTGTAAGTGTCTCACACATGGGGTATCGCCATACTCGGGAGGAATAGCAGAATTTGTTTTGGGGTGTAATTTGTGGTATGCATATGCTGTGTGTGAGAAATAACCCGCTAATATGAACATTTTGTGGAAAAAAAATTAAAATAAAAAAAATCTTGATTTTGCAAAGAATTGTGGGAAAAAATGACAACTTCAAAAAAACTCACAATGCCTCTTTCTAAATACCTTGGAATGTCTTCTTTCCAAAAAGGGGTCATTTGGGGGGTATTTGTACTTTTCTGGCATGTTAGTGTCTCAAGAAATGAGAGAGGCTGTCAGTACATCAGATGTGATCAAATTGATACATTTTCAGTAATTGGTACCATAGCTTTTAAATAATATCCAATTTTTTTTTGATTTGTTACCAAAGATATGTAGCAGTATACATTTTAGGCCAAATTTATGAAGAAATTTCGTTCTTTTTTCATTTATAGCGAAAAAAATAAAAACCACCAAAAGAAAGCTCTATTTGTGGAAAAAAGGACAAAAATTTCATTTGGTTACAGTGTTACAGTGTTGTCATTCAAACTGTGAGAGCACCGAAAGCTGAAAATTGGTCTGGTTATTAAGGGGGTTTAAGTGCCCAGTGGTCAAGTGGTTAAAGGGGTAGTTCCCCCAAAAACCTTTTTTTTTAACATTGATTGAGGCTCGTTATGTCAAGGGGAATCGGGTTTTTTTTTTTTAGAAATGAAGCAGTACTTACCGTTTTAGAGATGCATCGTCTCCGACGCTTCCGGGTATGGTCTCCGACTATAGGCGTTCCTATTTGATTGACAGGCTTCCGAGGTCGCATACATCGCGTCACGATTTTCCGAAAGTAGCCGAACGACGGTGCGCAGGCGCAGTATAGAGCCGCACCGTCGCTCGGCTTCTTTCGGCTACTCGTGACGCGATGTATGCGACCGTCGGAAGCCTGTCAATCAAATAGGCACGCCCAGACCAGACGATCATACCCGGAAGCGACGGAGACGATGCATCTGTAAAACGGTAAGTACTGCTTCGTTTCTAATAAAAAAACACCCGATTCCCCTTGACATAACGAGCCTCAATCAATGTTAAAAAAAGGTTTTTGGGGGAATTACCCCTTTAAGAATCTAGTATTGAAAGATATTGAAGATATGACCTTAAAGAAAAGACCTAACCCTGAATACATCAAGGAAGGGATTTGATCACTCGAAAATAAGAAAAATATCATTGTACACCCAGCAGATAAGGGGGGGGGGGGGGTTGGTAGTGGTACTTGATGAATCTTTTTATGTACGCCAATTAAATGAGCTATCAGATCAGGTCACATATAAGAAGCTGGAGTCAGATCCTACGGAATCTTATAGATCCCAGCTGGAACTTATTGTAGAGTGGGGCTATCAATTCAGAGCCCTTAATGCAAAGGAAAAACGTTACCTGGTTCCTACGGCTAGTAGGAGTAGAATACCCATAATATACACCAGGGGTGCCCAATCTTTTGAAGAGCGAGGGCCACTTAAGCGAACTGGTAAATGGTCGCGTGCCACAATGAGCGGAGCAGGAGCATGACAAGTCGGTGTCCACGGACACAGCTCACTCTACTCTATAGGCTCTCCGGCCCAATCGAATTCGCCCAGATGGAAGGGGGCAGATGCCTATTTTTTTAGGTAGGCGGGTGTAAACGGACACAAGTCTGTTTATATCTGCTGCTCCATAGAGGTGAATATTAAGTCCGATTGGGTCTGAATGATCATGTGAAAGAGGCCTAAGGCTGCTTTCACACTGATGCACTGTGATTGCCCCAAACCGTGGTTACAGCGCAGTGCACCTGTTGATTTTCTGCCGGTTAGCTGCACTTTGCCGTAAACTTCTATTATATCCTGCAGGTGTGGCACACTTTCTGAAAGTGCAACAAACCCGCAGGTAATAACAGAAGTCTATGGCTTAGTGCTCGTTTCCCCTACCAACAGCTTAATTCACAAAACTGCTGCTCTGGGATGGCAGTTCGGCAACCCGTGATCTGAACTTGCCAACCTGCCATCCCAGAGTAGGAGGCCAAAGGGCCACATCAGAGGACTCCCTAGTAAACAATGCCCGCAGTAAAAATTCTATCGGAGAGTGATAGATGACCTTCTTTCATTAGTGAGAATATCATCAATTTCATAGATGGGACGATAGAAAAAGAGATGAATAGGTTGACCAAAGTGTATTTCAAACCGTCGGACCGGAAAATAGCTAGTCTATCAGAAGTGGCCATCACCCATCTTGAATTAAAAATATACCAAGGGGACAGATGTTATGAGTCCGAAGAAACTGCACTAAAATGTGGGATTATCACCAACAAGCAGATCTGCTAAGGGACAAATTTGTGCAGAAGGGGTACACTGAGGAATCTCTGAATAATATCATTCAGGAGGAAGCAGACATCCCAAGAGAATTATGCCTTAAGAAGAAATATGAGGTCCAGGGCCCTAATAATCAACATCAAATGGGATTTATATCCAATTTCCATTGTCAGTACCCCTGCTGTGCTCATTATAAGGGGTTCCCACCATCCCTGTGCTGTGCCAAGTTCCTGGGTTTGTACCCCTGCTGTGCTCATTATGAGGGGTTCCCACCATTCCTGTGTTTGTACTCCTACTGTGCTCATTATGAGGGGTTCCCACCATCCCTGTGCTGTGCTGAGTTCCTGGGTTTGTACCCCTACTGTGCTCATGAGGGGTTCCCACCATCCCTGTGCTGTCTTCCCAGGTTTGTACCCCTGCTGTGCTCATTATGAGGGGTTCCCACCATCCCTTTGCTGACTTCCTAGGTTTGTACCCCTACTGTGCTCATTATGAGGGGTTCCCACCATTCCTGTGCTGACTTCCTGGGTTTGTACCCCTACTGTGCTCATTATGAGGGGTTCCCACCATCCCTGTGCTGTGCTGAGTTCCCGGGTTTGTACCCCTGCTATGCCCATTATCCCTGTGCCGAGTTCCTGGGGCTGTACTTCTGCTGTGCTCATTATGAGGGGGTTCCCACCATCCCTGTGCGGAGTTCCTGGTTTGTACCCCTGCTGTGCTCATTATGAGGGGTTCCCACCATCCCTGTGCTGTGCTCTTGGGTTTGTACCCATTATGAGGGGGTTCCCACCATCCCTGTGCTGTGCCGAGTTCCTGGGTTTGTACCCCTGCTGTGCCCATTATGAGGGGGTTCCCACCATCCCTGTGCTGTACCGAGTTCCTGGGTTTGTACCTCTGCTGTGCTCATTATGAGGGATTCCCACCATCCCTGTGCTGTGCAGAGTAGTGTGAGAGGCAGAGATGGATGGGTCTGTGTGAGGATGGAAGGAAAACAAGATAAGATAGTGGCTGAGAGAGGGAGGGAGATGCCAGGAGGAAGAGACATTAGGAAGCTGGACACACGGTAGTTACATGGCAGAACTGACCTGTATGAAAAGAGCCAGTGAGGGGAACTTCTTAGATACCTTCTCTGCTGGATTGGCCTTTGGACCTTCATAAAAAATAAAAAAAAAACACGTCACTCAGCCACAGACAGAGAGGCTGTACTCCATTCGGGCTGCTCTGTCTGTCGGTGGTTGAGTGACATGCCCAGCTGGGAGATCTCTCTGTACTTGCAAGTGTCCAGGAGCCCAGCCAAACGTGGGAGACTTGATATGTCTGCTTCAGTGTCTCCAGGGAGGAGGGGGACAGCAGGAGAGATTACACCATGCCTGCAGTTCTGCTTCCTCCCACCTGATGCACTAACTCCTCCCATTGGCATCTCCTATCTTCAAAGTAACGCGAGATTTCGGCAATAGGCTATTTGCAAGGACTACTGGGAAACATGATGCCTATTCCAGAAACCCTTGCAAATAGCCTTGTGACTTAATAGCCTAGGCTAATAAGGAGGAGGAAGTAATGAAGGACTACAAAATAAATAAAAATTGTCCATTCTGAACACTATGAGATTAGGGCATGCAGCACAGACAAACATAAAAAAATGGGTGGAACTCCACTTTAACTTCATTGTTATTTTCACTCATTATTTTTCCCTTAGTTTTACATAAATCATTATTATATTTAACAATTGGTTTATATTAGTGCACTGATCATAGATCGTATCACCCCTTGGATTGTGACAGCCTGAGTCAGGGGATCATGGTGGTGTGCTATGGTCTCATTTGTTTATTCTAATTTTACTCCTGGTATTGGATAACGTGCCTTTATACAATGCTTGCTTATTTTAGTATTGTTTATTGTGCCAAATTTAGTGACCATATATTTCTGGGATTGATATGAATCATGCCGTCTGTAACTAGTAATATTATTTTAATTTAGGGTTCTCGCTCAAAATAATTGTTTATTATTTAACAAAAGTTAGCTACTGCTTTTACAATGTTATTTATATGCAGATTAAAGCGGAGTTCCACCCAAAAGTGGAACTTCCGCTTAATCCACGCCTCGCCCCGCCCCCTTACATGCCACATTTGGGGGCTTCAGAAGGAGTGGGACTTGCTGTCCCACTTCCTCCTTCCGCCGAGGGGCTGCTAAGGCGATACGTCATATCGCCTTTTGGCAGCCCCTCCCTGTAGGCGATCGCCTGGGACACGTGACAGATCCTAGACAATCGCCTGTCGAATCGGATGGCGCAGCGCCGCTCACGCATGTGCAGTGGGTGGCCGCCGTGAAGCCGAAAGCTGTCACGGCCACATGCCCACACTAAGGCCGCGTACACACGATCAAATCTGTCTGCTGGAAACGGTCTGCTAGACCGTCCCAGCAGACAGATTCGATCGTGTGTATGGGCGAGCCGACGGATTTGGCCACCCGACAGATTTCAAAGCATGCTTTGAAATCCATCGGGTGGGAACCCGTCCGCCCGACATGTCTGCTGGTTAGTACACTTACCAGCAGACATGTCGTCTCGCACCGGCGCCGAATGGATTCGGCGCATGCGCGGAAGTGTTTTACTTCCTGGTGCGGTGACGTGGCGGCGTCAAAGTCACCGCCACGTCACCGCGCCGTCTGCTGGTGGGGATTTTGGTTTGCTCGTGTGTACACGCGAGCAAACCAAAATCCAAACAGACAGATTTGTTCAAATCGGTCGGACAGACCGTTTTGAACAAATCTATTGCCTCGTGTGTACGAGGCCTTAGAACAGGGATCCTCAAACTACGGCCCTCCAGCTGTTGCGGAACTACACATCCCATGAGGCATTGTAAAACTCTGACATTCACAGACATTACTAGGCATGATGGGAATTGTAGTTCCTGAACAACTGGAGGGCCATAGTTTGAAGACCCATGCCTTAGAATAAAGACTCCGGCCGGAGAGGGGGGAGAGGAGCGGAGCCCCGGCCGGCGCATCGCTGGAACGTGGAGCAGGCGAGTGTATGTTTATTAAAAGCGAGCAGCTACAATTTTTGTAGATGCCGAATTTTAATAAACATTAAAAATTACTGGAACACCCCTTTAAGTTGGCATCTTGATAGATGCAAGGCTGATGTGATGAAGTGTGTGCAATTCAAGCAGCTTTCCTCTCAGAAGGTCTGCAAATTGATGTGCTTTGCGATCATGGGGACATGATGTGTGCGCATGCGCGGGATGAACAGTTACATGTTAGGCAGGGGGAATCTATAAAGGAAGTGGGTGGGAGCTCAGTAGCCAATCCCATGACTAAGCATTTACTGCAAAACATGGCTAACGTGGCTACAGTTTTACTAGCTTCACGGACTAGAGACGCCGCTGCTGTTTAGACAACTTGCCGCTACCGGGAGCTAGGAATCTGGAGTGTGGGGAGCCTATACCAACTGAGCACACACCTCAGGTTGCCGTGACCACCTAGCACTGCAGAGCCTACTAAACACTGATGTTTTCTGTGATTTGTTTGAAGCTGACTTTTTTTACATGTGAGTTTAATGAAGTGTTGCTGCAATTTTGAATTAAACACTATAAGAGCACTTCTTTTGTTTTTATGTACATTATTCAGGGATTATCACGGTGGTCCAGCTGAGATTCGTTCATCCATTTGTGGGATCATACACAAGTGATTTAGCCTAACACGAGAGTGAAAGGCAAATCTGTCTGGTGAGTGCGTTTTTCAGAGGGGAGTTATCACGGCATGGTGGTGAGGTGGAAGGTTCACAGAATAAGGAATTTTCTCATCCAATTTGTTCATCAATTTTTTATGGACTTTATATCACTTTTCACGTGGTGTTATCGAGTTTATATGTTAAGTTATTGTTTATTTATTATTATATTAATTAGCGCTGCAATTTTCTTACACCTATTTAGGTTACGTTTTTTCTGTTTAAAAAGACAGACATGATCCTGTTTTTGGTTACACTGATATTCAGTGTATGCGCAGGAATTTGTAGTTAAAAGGTTATGGTCTGCTTCACCCGATTGAAAAAGGTGGCTTGTAAATGCCCATTTGGGGAATCCCTTGATAAATTCATCAAGGAAGTCGCTTGTCTTTGTACTCCTCATCTGGTTGCCGCCACACACACACACTTTACACCAAATACATTTATCTTGGTCTCATCAGACCACAGTACATGGTTCCAGTAATCCATGTCCTTAGTCTACTTGTCTTCAGCAAACTGTTTGGCTTTCTTGTGCATTATCTTTAGAAGAGGCTTTCTTCTGGGATGACAGCCATGCAGACCAATTTGATGCAGTGTGTAACTTATGGAGCACCGACAGGCAGACCCCCTCACCGCTTCACCCTCTGCAGCAATGCTGGCAGCACTCATACATCCATTTCCCAAAGACAGCCTCTGGATATGACTGAGCACATGCACTCACTTTTTGTTCGACCATAGCGAGGCCTGGTTTTAGTGGAACCTGTCCTGTTAAACCACTGTACGTCTTGGCCACCGTGCTGCAGCTCAGTTTCAGGGTCTTGGCAATCTTCATATAGCCTAGGCCATCTTTACGTAGAGCAACGATTTTTTTCAGATCCTTAGAGAGTTTTTTTTTTTTTTAAGTGTATTTTGTGCGTGTACTCGAGAGAGGAGCCGGACTGCAGGAGTTGGGAGTAGGCAGACCTCCCCAGAGGCAATCTGCCATCTTTCTCCATGCCCCCGGGTGGCAATGGCTGGTGCGGGGGATGCGAGGGGTCCTCCCACATAGCCCGCCCTACCTTCTCTGCTTTGAAGCCCAACAGGGCAGAGGGTCTCCCGATAAGGGAGTGAGAGGATCTAGCCCGCTCAGCCAGCCCCGTTAGTCCTTCGCCTCTCTTTTTTAGAGACCGCCTGGCCAAAGTGCGTGCATGTTAACCCAATTTCGAGTGCGTGTAAGTGTGGTGGTTTTTGTGGCAGGGGGGTAGGCGTACTAAGCGCAGGCTTACCTCGCATAGCACACCCACCGGGAGCTGGACTGAGACCACCAAACTCAATTCACATGCAGCTGAGACCGGGATCCGAACCCTTGGCTGCAGAGGTGAGCGGCTTGTCAGCGCAGTGCCAATCGCGTTGAGCCACCGCAGCTCCCTTAGAGAGTTCTTTGCCATGAGGTGCCATGTTCAACTTCCAGTGACCAGTATGAGAGAGATAACACCAAATTTAATACACCTGAGACACCAACGAGTCACATGATCCCGGGGAGGGAAAATGGCTATTTGGGCCCAATTTTTACATTTTCACTTAGGGGTGTACTCACTTTTGTGCTAGCCTTGCTATGCTCACAGGGCATCCCCATAATGGAATACCTGGATGACAACCTACTGTGGGAACAGTCAACATGTGCCTGATCAGTCAATATTCAACAAGTTGTGCAAACTCTCCCGAAGTTCAGTTGGATCCTGAACCTCAAGTGAGCTCTGGAACCGACCCATTGCTTGGAGTTTGTGTCTTCTTCTGGATACTGCTCTGTCCAGGATTTTTGTCCCAAAAGACAAAATCCTGACTAATTGCAGTTAGGATGTCCAATTCTGCTTTTGCATGAGAATTCTGGACTTGATGGTGGCCTCCTTTGATGCATTTCCCTTCACCCAATTCCACTCCAGACCATTGCGACTACCCGGAACAAGAAAGCACATTCTCCGGCCAATTCAATATCAAGTTCTCTATGGGCTGAAGGCTCACAAATCCAGCACTGAATTTAGGGAAAATCAGGGGGCCAGTTGACTACCCCACTGACTGTTAAAGGGGGGGGTAAAAATACTCCGACTGTTGGGGGGGGGGGGGGGGGGGGGGTAAAAAAAAAAAAAAAAAAAAAATATTATATATATATATATATATATATATATATATATATATATATATATATTAGGGCTGTTACTGATCAAATGTCTTTTTTTTTAATCGATTAATCGACAAATTTCGATTAATTATAACGCACATTTAGCTGATCTCCTTGCAGGCTGATTCCCAGTGCAGCTACCAACCACTGGAAAAATGGATAGCAGGATACAAAAAACACACAAAGGCAGCGCTCGATGGGAATAGCATTAAAACTTTTATAGTCTTCAAGTAGGTAACAAAATAAATATTGCACTGGAGATAAAATCGATGTTGCTACATAAACTGTAAAAATGGTGCGAGTAATACCAAACGGTACTAAAAGCAGTCATAAAAACCTGTAGCAAAGTATGATACTGGTATAAAAATGTGTACAAAGATGCCACTGCTGAATCCAGATGAGGAGAGGTTAACATCAGTCTGTCGGCATGTAGATGTCCCATGAAGGGAACTATCAAACTCCCAGTGGATGGCTGTAAAATCCCAGGGTGATAGAGGGAAGTGATAGAGGGAAGTGTAACAGCCCTTGCGTGTGGCAGATAGTAAGGTCCCGTCGGCATGCAGATATGAAGGCACAGCAAAGGAGCCCTTCAGATGGACACGGCAAGCCCCCCCAGTGTCCATGACGTCGCTGGATCTCCGACGGAACTCCCTGAAGGCCCAGAAGGTGGCGGAGAGATGAGAATCAAAAGAATTTTAATTGATCAAAAAAATTTTGATCGATCAAAAAAATTAAAGATTAATCGATCAATTAAAAGTTAATTTGCACAGCCCTAATTATATATATATATATATATATATATATATATATATATATATATATATATATATATATATAAAAATAAATAAAAATGCCTTGTGAAAGTATTCAGTCAACTTTGCGACCTTTTGCCACATTTCAGGCTTCAAACAAAGATATACAACTATTTTTTTGTGAAGAAACAACAACAAGTGGGACACAATCATGAAGTGGAATGAAATGTATTGGATATTTCAAACTTTTTTAAATAAAAAAAAAAACTGAAAAATTGGGCGTGCAAAATTATTCAGCCCCTTTACTTTCAGTGCAGCAAACTATCTCCAGAAGTTCAGTGAGGATCTCTAAATGATCCAATGTTGACCTAAATGACTAATGATGATAAATAGAATCCATCTGTGTGTAATCAAGTCTCCGTATAAATGCACCTGCACTGTGATAGTCTCAGAGGTCCGTTTAAAGCGCAGAGAGCATCATGAAGAACAAGGAACACACCAGGCAGGTCCGAGATACTGTTGTGGAGAAGTTTAAAGTCAGATTTGGATACAAAAAGATTTCCCAAGCTTTAAACACCCCAAGGAGCACTGTGCAAGCGATAATATTGAAATGGAAGTATCAGACCACTGCAAATCTACGAAGACCTGGCCGTCCCTCTAAACTTTCAGGTCATACAAGGAGAAGACAGATCAGAGATGCAGCCAAGAGGCCCATAATCACTCTGGATGAACTGCAGAGCTCTACAACTGAGGTGGGAGACTCTGTCTATAGGACAAAAATCAGTTGTATACTGCACAAATCTGGCCTTTATGGAAGAGTGGCAAGAAGAAAGACATTTCTTAAAGATATCCATAAAAAGTGTTGTTTAAAGTTTGCCACAAGCCACCTGGGAGACACACCAAACATGTGGAAGAAGGTGCTCTGGTCAGATGAAACCAAAATCAAACTTTTTGGCAACAATGCAAAACGTTATGTTTGGCGTAAAAGCAACACGGCTCATCACCCTGAACACACCATCTCCACTGTCAAACATGGTGGTGGCAGCATCATGGTTTGGGCCTGCTTTTCTTCAGCAGAGACAGGGAAGATGGTTAAAATTAATGGGAAGATGGATGGAGCCAAATACAGGACCATTCTGGAAGAAAACCTGATGGAGTCTGCAAAAGACCTGAGACTGGGACGGAGATTTGTCTTCCAACAAGACAATGATCCAAAACATAAAGCAAAATCTACAATGGAATGGTACACAAATAAACATATCCAGGTGTTAGAATGGCCAAGTCAATGTCCAGACCTGAATCTAATCGAGAATCTGTGGAAAGAACTGAAAACTGCTGTTCAAACGCTCTCTATCCAACCTCACTGAGCTCGAGCTGTTTTGCAAGGAGGAATGGGCAAAAATTTCAGTCTCTCGCTGTGCAAAACTGATAGAGACATACCCCAAGCAACTTACAGCTGTAATCGCAGCAAAAGGTGGCGCTACAAAGTATTAACTTAAGGGGGCTGAATAATTTTGCACACCCAATTTTTCAGTTTTTTAATTTGTTAAAAAAGTTTGAAATATCCAATAAATTTAGTTCCACTTCATGATTGTGTCCCACTTGTTGATTCTTTACAAAAAAATGACAGTTTTCTATTTTTATGTTTGAAGCCTGAAATGTGGCAAAAGGTCGCAGGGGGCCGAATACTTTCGCAAGGTACTGTATATACATATATCCAATTATATATACAATTTTAAGATTGGGATGATCAGACTCCAGCAGTGTTTTTAGTGAGTACGCCAGTTCAGAACTGAATTAAGTACCTGGTAGCCCATTTTTATTTAAAAGCACAAAAAGTGCACAAATACATCAGTAGCCCTCACAGGGGGGTTCCACCATTACTATATCTTGCATACTCAACACTTTAGCCTCCTGGCTTTCATTCTTGCCATACGGCTGCTTCAGGCCTTAAGTCTGCTCCTCAGAACAGCGTTTTATAGAGTTAATCTCACACCTAGCTTTCTCCTGATCAGCACCTTGCTGTTCAATCACCAATGACATCTTCCTCCTGCAGACATGCATACTCTGGCTGCACCCATGCAGCCTCTGACTCCTCTCAGAGGGATGGGAGTCCACTGGAGCCCTGAGCCATAGTCAGGTCAGAACTAAATAGCCAAACACACAGATGTGCGATCAGTGTGTCTTTTTCTCCAAAATATGGAGTAAACCAGCAATCTTTAAGGTCGCACAGGGTCCCACCACTAATAAATGTATTTATATATACAGTGCAGAAAATAAGTATTTGAACACCCTGCTATTTTGCAAGTTCTCCCACTTGGAAATCATGAAGGGGTCTGAAATTGTCATCGTAGGTGCATGTCCACTGTGAGAGACATAATCAAAAAAAAAAATCCAGAAATCACAAATTATGAATTTTTAACTATTTATTTGTATGATACAGCTGCAAAGAAGTATTTGAACACCTGTCTATCAGCTAGAATTCTGACCCTCAAAGACCTGTTAGTCTGCCTTTAAAATGTCCACCTCCACTCCATTTATTATACTAAATTAGATGCACCTGTTTGAGGTCATTAGCTGCATAAAGACACCTGTCCACCCCATACAATCAGTAAGAATCCAACTACTAACATGGCCAAGACCAAAGAGCTGTCCAAAGACACTAGAGACAAAATTGTACACCTCCACAAGGCTGGAAAGGGCTACGGGGAAATTGCCAAGCAGCTTGGTGAAAAAAGGTCCACTGTTGGAGCAATCATTGGAAATGGAAGAAGCTAAACATGACTGTCAATCTCCCTCGGACTGGGGCTCCATGCAAAATCTCACCTCGTGGGGTCTTAATGATCCTAAGAAAGGTGAGAAATCAGCCCAGGACTACACGGGAGGAGCTGGTCAATGACCTGAAAAGAGCTGGGACCACCGTTTCCAAGGTTACTGTTGGTAATACACTAAGACGTCATGGTTTGAAATCATGCATGGCACAGAAGGTTCCCCTGCTTAAACCAGCACATGTCAAGGCCCATCTTAAGTTTGCCAATGACCATTTGGATGATCCAGAGGAGTCATGGGAGAAAGTCATGTGGTCAGATGAGACCAAAATAGAACTTTTTGGTCATAATTCCACTAACCGTGTTTGGAGGAAGAAGAATGATGAGTACCATCCCAAGAACACCATTCCTACTGTGAAGCATTGGGGTGGTAGCATCATGCTTTGGGTGTGTTTTTCTGCACATGGGACAGGGCGACTGCACTGTATTAAGGAGAGGATGACCGGGGCCATGTATTGCGAGATTTTGGGCAACAACCTCCTTCCCTCAGTTAGAGCTTTGAAGATGGGTCGAGGCTGGGTCTTCCAACATGACAATGACCCAAAGCACACAGCCAGGATAACCAAGGAGTGGCTCTGTAAGAAGCATATCAAGGTTCTGGCGTGGCCTAGCCAGTCTCCAGACCTAAACCCATTAGAGAATCTTTGGAGGGAGCTCAAACTCCGTGTTTCTCAGCGACAGCCCAGAAACCTGACTGATCTAGAGAAGATCTGTGTGGAGGAGTGGGCCAAAATCCCTCCTCCAGTGTGTGCAAACCTGGTGAAAAACTACAAGAAACGTTTGACCTCTGTAATTGCAAACAAAGGCTACTGTACCAAATATTAACATTGATTTTCTCAGGTGTTCAAATACTTATTTGCAGCTGTATCATACAAATAAATAGTTAAAAAAATCATACATTGTGATTTCTGGATTTTTTTTTTGATTATGTCTCTCACAGTGGACATGCACCTACGATAACAATTTCAGACCCCTCCATGATTTCCAAGTGGGAGAACTTGCAAAATAGCAGGGTGTTCAAATACTTATTTTCTGCACTGTGTATATATATATATATATATATATATATATATATATATACACACACACACACACACACATACATACATACACACACACACACACACACACACATACACACACACATTCCTATGCACACTGCGCTTTTCCTAATTGCAGTGCAAAAAAATAAAAAGTTAAATTGAACTTTAAATCAACATAAACTTAATAGTATTTCAATGGGAAGTATGGTTAATGTCCGGTTCCATATTTATCACTGTTAGTCATAACAAGTGATGCAAGTGTGCATCAGTTAGTCTGGATCTGGTTGGAGATTTCAAATGTTTAATTTGGGGAAAAAAGTCTGTTCACAGACATAGGTGCTGCCAAAGATAGTTGCCATTTTGAGTGCATGGTTCCTGAGATTAACAAAATGTCCCAGAGGGGAGAATGCATAGAAAGAAGTAAGGCTGCTTGACTTAAATGTGTATTTCAGAGTCACAATTATGTAGTTCGTCCAGTTCCATTTGATAAATTGGATCAACAATTTCAATGTCAACAGAAAATTGGTTTTGGAAAAGCTGCATGTCCTGTTCATGGAGATGAAGCTCTTGAAATCTAAATTGAAACTCCTTTTACAACGTTTGGTAATGCAACTGCTGGTTTCTCCGCCAACAGGTTTTGAGTTGTGGGGAGACGGCAGAAGTTTTTCTCCATTTGTTTAATGAGGTGGTCTAATTTTACTTCAACAGCTTGCACATGTGATTGCATATCACAATTGAGCATCCCCTTTCCTTGAAGTTGCACATGGAAACGGTTGGGTAGCTCTTTTACATCAGTAAGAAAGGCAAGGTACCATCTTCATTCTGCAGCTTTGAGCTCTGGTACGTCTTTTTTGAAAGCAGAAATCTGTGGAAGTTTTAAAAACATTTCAAAACTCTCCCGCGACTCTGTGTGGTACAGAATATCTTCATAGGCAACATTTAGTTCAGACAAATTCCTGAAACTGTCTGGTTTAGTGCATGAGCTCTAATGAAATTAACACAATACACCACAATTTTCATGACAGAGTCCCACATCAGTGGATTTACAACACAATGCCTGTTGGTGGAGAGGCAATATATGGCTATTGGATGTGAATGGCTGTGTTTGATCATCTTAGGTAATGCGTGCAACCATTAACTTTGCTTGCCCATAGAGACAGTGCGCCCATCAATGCAGCCTGATCAGTGTCCCATCAGTGCAGCCTCACCAGTGCCCATCAATGCACCATGATCAGCGTAGCCTCACCAGTGCCCATCAATGAAGCCACATAAGTGCACAGCAATGCAGCAGAGGAGCCAAGATGGCGGTCAGCCACAAGGACGGGGAAATCAGCAGCTAGATCCATGCCAGCCGACCAACCTTAGACAGCCTCAGGGACAGGATGAAGCTGACGAGTGACCTGGGGAATGGATGCAGCCCAGGCAATGGCTGAGATATCCAAGATGGCAGCGTGCCACGAGTATGTGGCCGGATTAACACTGCAGATGAGTGGACTGTAGAGCGGAAATATTGACTGGGTTCAAAGGAGGGGCTGGAGGAAGACCGGCTGAGCAAGGAGGGAGGCTCACTGGGCAATTAGAGGCATAAATGGTGCAGGATGAAGTCAGGATATTCCTTTCAAAGCAGCTCATTCAGACACCCCCCCCCCCTTTGCCTGGGTAATTTGCCTAGGTTGGCCGTATCCAGCCTTCGGGGCATAGTTTGAGGACCCCTGATTTACACAACAGTTGCCAGCCTGACAGGCTGGAGAGGAATTTTGGGCACCTCATAAGATCAGGGGATTTGGCTGCCTGAGGAAGCAAAATTTCCCAGTAACATACTGGAACTCAGAGCGATTGTTATCCCATTAACTCTCGACTGCAATGTCCTCTGACCCAGATCAAGTTGGATAATACTACAGCAGTGGTACACATACAGTGCCTTGAAAAAGTATTCCTTATTTTGTCATGTTACAACTAAAAATGTAAATGTCTTATTGGGATTGTATGTTATAGACCAACAAAGTGGCATATAATTGTGAAGTGAAGGGAAATTATAAATGGTTCTCAATTTTTTTTATAAATAAATATCTTATAAGTGTGGCGTGCATCTGTATTCAGCCCCCGTCACTCTGGTACACCTAACTAAAATCTAGTGGAACTAATTACCTTCAGAAGTCACCTAATTAGTAGAGTCCACCTGTGTGTAATCTAATCTCAGTATAAATACAGCTGTTCTTTAAAGCCCTCAGAGGTTTGCTAGAGGACCTTAGTGAACAAACAGCATCATGCAGACCAGCGGACACACCAGACAGGTCAGGGATAAAGTTATGGAGAAGTTTAAAGCAGGGTTAGGTTATAAAAAAAAAAAAAATCACAAGCTTCGAACATCTCATGGAGCACTGTTCAATTCATCATCCAAAAACGGAAAGAGTATGGCACAACTGCAAACCTACCAAGACCAGGCAGAGAGAGTGAGCATTAATCAGAGAGGCTGCCAGGAGACCCATGGTAACTCAGGAGGAGCTGCAGAGATCCACAGCTCAGGTGAGAGAATCTGTACACAGGACAAGTATTAGTTGTGCACTCCACAAATCTGGCCTTTATGGAAGAGTGGCAAGAAAGTCATTGTTGAAAGAAAGCCATAAGAATTTCCGTTTGTCAGAAGCCATGTGGGGAACACAGCAAATGTGTGGCAGAAGGTACTCTGGTCAGATGAGACCACAATTGAACTTGGCCTAGAAGCAAAATGCTAAGTGTGGCGGAAAACTAACACTGCACATCACCCTAAACACACCATCCCCACTATGAAACATGGTGGTGGCAGCATCATGCTGTAGGGATGCTTTTTTTTCAGCAGGGACAGGGACGCTGGTGTCATGGACTAACTCGGCCACTAGATGGCGATAGCGGCACGCGCATTCGCGGTGACGGCGCGCGGGCACGTGTGGACACCATCTTGGCGCCAAAGAGGGGCTATTTAAGCGTGCTGACCCTTTGGCCTCTTGCTGCTGGATCTACAGCGCGTCCCTGAAAACCGACCTGACATCTGTACCTGTTAACTTCCTGTTCCTGAAACCGGCTTGCCTCCGACTACCCCTGATCTCCGCCTGCCCTGACCCACGGCCTGTCTGACCACGCTTCTGCTTGTCCCGCCTGTCTGCTGCCCGCCAGTTACCGACCCCCAGCTTGTTCACGATCCGTCCCTGCTCGGTCCCTGCACCAAGATCCGCTCGCTCACATTGACCCGGCTGGCCTGGCCCTGCTATAGACTGTTGTACTACAGGACACCTCCCTCTGTGCTGAACTCTGACCAGTGGAATCCGGCCTCAGCTACCGGGCGTCCTCAGCTCTGTTGATCCTGCCCAGAAGTGCAGCGGCCCCCAACTCTACCGGCACCAGCGGTCCTGCCAGGCGCTTGTGCGACTCTGCACTTTCGGGCTCCCTGTCTTCTCTATCAGGGCCTCCGGAGTGGGAGGAGCACGAGCAGCCGTTCAGTGAGCAGAGAGACCTGTCATCCGCCGGCTCAGCGGAGATCAACGGATAGATCTCCCGCTGAGCTGGCGGACTGCTGCAACGGATCCATCCCCATGTGGAAGGGGGCCTAAGGAATTCACCATTAAAAGGCATGCATAAGAAGAAAGCTCAGCAGACCAATTTTTTAACTGCAATATTCTGCAAATGTGCACAGAGAGCAGCATCATCCTAGTGACATGGCAAACTGCATTCTCCAGGACATTAATACAAAATAGCAGTGCCAAAGGCACAAGCTAAAAAATTGTTCCAAAATAACAGAGCCCTCAAAAAGGCAGAACATAGTCTATTCATTTGTCCAGTCCACTAAAGCCTGACAAATGAACAGTTGTAAGGCAGGACTGGCAAGAGCAAAAGATGCCTTTAGTAAGGTTTAATAGGTGTCTGTCAAATAAAATCCCTAAAAGTAGAAACCATCTTAAACCGAACAGTGAGATGCTGGTTAAGAACTGTGTCAGGATCCAACAGAAAAAGGAATTTTGACTTGCCTGTAAATTCTATATCTTGGAGTACAGTTTAGGATAAAAGCTTGGTATCCATAGACCATGGGGTATAGGCTTGTGCATTCAGGGATTTAAAACTGGCAAAGCATTTGAAGACAACTCCAAGGCGCCTCTCCCATAGAACACTGTTCCATGCAATTAGTCCTCAGTTTTGTAGCAGATTAACCAAGGAACAGAAGGAAGAGTGGACTGTGTCCTGAACTCTACTCCAAGATCTGGAATTTACAGCAAAGTTAAAAATTGCACTCATTTTAATAATACAGTACAGGACGCAGGCTTGGTATTCATAGACCAAGACATCCCTAAGCAATCAGGAGGGAGGATGGGCAACAAAAGGCAAATAGAACCCAACTTGTGCAGCTGAAAGAACCGTGTGGCCATGAGCCACATCCACAGAGGGTTGCCTGGTAGCAGCAGTAGACCAGGTGGTAGACTTGCAACATTAGGCAACAAAGACATGATGCCCAATTGCCCAAGAAAACATCCATTGATTCAGTAGAGTGAGCACGTACGCATGGAGGAAGAGTCTCATTCAGAGTGTGCTCATAAGAGCAGTCAACATGTCCCTCTAGCCAAGGGGAATATATAGGCAGGATGTCTCCAATGAGGTCCTGAGAGTAATAAGCTTGGACAGTCTGTGGTGCAAGACCACCTCTTTTAGGAGGAAAGGTTCTCTATGAAAGAGAATTGCAGAGACCGAGGCATGCCTGGAGGAGTGAGAGCTGCCAAGAAGACTTAGAGGAGAGATCATCCTGTGGGATTTCCAATTGGGTTCAAAGCGTCGTTTCTGCAATGAAGGATAATGTCAAATGGCCATGTGACAAACTGGAAGTGATTGTGTGCTACTAAAAGGCATAACATTTTCTGAATGGGAGGTAGGCATGGTTGGATGTCTACCAGACTACAAGTATTTCCTTTGCCTCAGAAAAAGGCAATTGTTAACCTTGCAGATTCCATGGCAAATTTTGATTAAAATCTTTCTAGGACAGGGGTTTGCAAACTTTCAAAGCAAAGGGCCAGTTTACGGTCCTTCAGGCTTTAGGGAGGCCGTACTGTGCCAAGTGAAAAAAAAAATGCTCCGGCATCAGTGCCCCATCATTGGTTTTAATGAGAGAAATAGTGACCCATTCTTGATATCAATGAGGAGAGTAGTACTCCATTGATGGTGTCAGTAGCAGTAGAGGAAATGGTGCCCCATCATTGGTGTCAATTGGTGGAATATTGCCCCAAGGGCCAGATAAAAACAAAGCAAGGGCCACATCCAGCCCCCGGGCCGCAGTTTGGAGACCACTGCTCTAGGAGTACTGAAACTTCTTCCTGCGACAAGAGATAATAAACCATTTTATTATATATTAAACTATTTCATATAGCACCTTTAAAAAGGCAAGGCCTCAAAGCGCTTTATAAGAAAAAAAAACAAAAAAACACACAAGAAATACACAGGATAACAAAGTATAAAAATTATATTATACAGAGATATATATATATATATATATATATATATATATATATATATAAATAAAAGCTTGCCTAAATATTTAATTTTAATGAGTTTAGAGAAGATTATTCTCTGGAGCATAACAGAAGAAGGCTCTGTCTCCCATTGAGTGTAGGTGAGTAGAGGGGACACAGACCAGAATTTGAGGAGCAGAGGTTATGAGGGGGGAGTAAGTTGATAAAAGTTCAGAGAGATAATGGGGTGCCAAGCCATGTAGAGCCTTCTAGATGATCAAGAGGATCTTAAGGTCTATGCAAAACTTGAAAGGGGTAGCCAGTGCAAGGCCTTCAGGAACAGGGTAAAATGATCACTTGTACCAAATATTGTTAGGGTCCTGGCTTCAGAATTTTGTAGTCGATTAATAGTGGTGTTAAGTACACCAGTGTGTAGAGCATTACAGTAGTCGAGTCCGGAGAACACAAATGTATGGATCAGCTTTTGAGCTACAGTGTATGAAAACATAGGACGCAGCCAAGCAATGTTTCTCAAGTAGAAAAGTGCTGACATTTTGTACATGTGGATCAATAAGTTAAATTGGCATCAAATATCACCCCTGGCTTATTCAATTTTGGTGTCCATTTATGAAAGATAAAAGCTGTGATCGCTCATCTGCACAGTTTATGTGGCTAAGATGAGGAGCAGAGAACATGTTCTCTGATCCTCATCATACAAATGTTCTGTCAAAGTTTATGAAAGTGAATTCCCTATGGGAATGTTTAAACATTCTTCCAGAAGAGCTCTTGTGAGGTCAGGTACTGATGTTTGCCGAGAAGGCCTGGCTCGCAGTCTCTGTTCCAACTCATCCCAAAGATGTTCCATCGGGTTTAGGTCAAGACTCTGTGCAGGCAAGTTCCTCTACCCAAAACTTGCTTATCAATGTCCATATGGACCTTGCTTTGTGCACTGGTCCAAATCATTTGGGGGAAGGGAGGATTGCGGTATGGCAATATTGACCATAACAATAACCAATAATCCCTATTAACATGGTAAAGGGTGCTTTGGGGTGGGGGCAGAGACCACCCACTGACCCATGTTGTGTACCTATTGGAAGATTTCCCCTCTATTACTGTTCTGTTAATAACCCAAAACTTGGAAATTTTTTACTTTCACTTTTGATGATAAATGTAAAAGGGATAAAATAGAGGTCAATCTCCCTAATTCGGGCAGAAGTAGCAATAAATACCTGGTGTCCTAAACCATTTCCAAAACTAAAAGAAAAAAAAGGTTTGCCTTTAGTTATACTAAGAGGGTTCACTCTGGGGTACGGTTATAGTGTGATGCTCTCGGGGCATGTTCTCAAAATCTTTGCCAGTGTCTAATAGAGGAGGTACGATTCTATAACCCAGGATCTGCAAATACCAAGCCAGCCCCCTTCATTGTTCAATTAAGACAGACCATTTTTTCATAATTTCCTTTTTCATAGAATACAACGCCGCAAAGAGTTTTGAAGGCTTAAGTATTTTGTCAGCATTTGGACAATCCTCATGCAAAGCAGTGTTAAAATTGATTGTAAACTTTTTTTCAAACATGTTATACGTACCTGCGCTGTGCAATGGTTTTACACAAAGCAGCCCTGATCTTCCTCTTCTAGGGCCCCCCCGCCTGAGCTCCTGGCACCACCCCGAAAAGGTGGACATAAAATCTTGAAGTCTCTCTGCTGATTGTAAAAACTTACTGGCTCAAGATGAATTTCAGGTACATAATTACATAGATACATTGTTCCAGATTAGACCAAGGTAAATTTGTATGCACCATACCTGGCCAATGCCACTGGAAGATGGAAATAGCTGAAGACGACCACTCAGTGATCTCCATTTGCTTCTAGGTCCTGTGCAGAGCAGCCAGTCAGATGTACTGTGAACACAGGAATGCTTTACATTTTCTGAATTAGCACAAAGGAACAGTGACATCACACTCTCCGACTCGTTCAATCACAGAACCCTTTGCATTCACTCAGAAGCATTCTCTGAATGACACCGAATGTTGAGCTGCTGACCTCTGGTGGTCACAATGAATAAGGAACGCCATGCAGCATGAGATCTAGAAGCAAGTCGAGATGACTGAAGTAGCCAGGTCTACTTCAGGTGGCTTTCAGGGCATCGGCCAGGTAGGATCGATATTTAAATATGTGTTTATTTACATTGGTCCAAGTTGGACTATTGTAACTATGTAAAAAATATACCCTAGCATGTAAATCCTTTCCATGAAAATTGATGGGGGGGGGGGGGGTTGCGGGGGAGGGGAAAAATACTGATGCTTAATTGTTCTAACATAGTAGCTCCTAATTCTCAGCCCACATGTGTGTACTCATTAGAAATCTTCAAAGACTGAATCATACCCGAGACTACTCCAAGGCTCTAAGACCTGGAAAGCCCAAAAAACGCACATTCCAGCAGAGTCTGGGTATGACCATCAAACCTATTGAAAGTGAATCGATTAATCTAGATAGCTGCATAAAGAGTCCCACTCAGAAGCATGTAAATGAAGTCTTCATTGAAGAATAAAAAAATAATCTCCAAAAGAAAATAGCAAAAAAATAAAATAAAGCGCCATTTATTCCCTAGGACACAAGCAAAAAACCAAGCATGCTGGGAGTGCAAGGGTTTACACCTTGCTGGCCAATGGTTTGTCAGTGTCCTATTCCTCCTGTGGTCAGCAGTATAACCTGCCTAAAAAGAACTAAATCATGTGTCCCCTAATGAATCGAAAAAATATTTACTTTCATCATTACAAAACAAAGATCCAGTTCCATGAAGTTCACTGTAAGTTGTATATACTCTAGGCAATCTGCTTGTCTTCACCTTGGAAAACTTCTAGCTAGAGAGACAACATGCAGCATATACAAAACTTCACCAAACTGAATCTCCACACTGGCGCTGTAAAATTAGGTATGGTTTTACTCACTTTATTTCAAATCGCCTTACACACCAATAACACTTTGGGTTAACAGTGAACGTCAACAGCTCAAAATATAAGCGGCCAGGCATTGAGAGGGCTCAATTATGAAAAAATGCCTTATCAAAGCACTTGTGTAAAAGACTTTGTAAGTGACATGATTCTTTAAGTACAATTGTCTGTTTCGGCTTTTTCCAAACTTTCAGGCCTGAAACGTTTTTTGTGATTCCCAACGACGCTCAGCTTAACACTGTTCCAAACCATGGTTCTAGAATTCCATTCACAATACTCAGGAGCTTATTCACACCATCATTTTGCCATTCAATTCAAATGGAGTAAATTGTAAAATGCAACAGGTATAAAACACATCCCAACACAAATTAATGCAGCACACATCAAGGTGTGCATTTTTTTTTTTTAACAAGCCCTCTGTGACTTCATGTCCCAAACTCTAAACCACAAGATTCTGAAAATATTTGGCTACATTGTTCGTTTTATTATTGGATTCCAGTAATGATAAAAAAAAAATACATAACCCATTTTGGCATTGTTTTGATTATACTTGTCCATCCAATATTAAAACGGAGACAAAAAAATAAAATTGAAAAAAGGGGAAAAAATTTAACTGATTTTGCAGGTAGTGAGCTTAAAACCAAGTGCAGCTTCCACTACTTGGTTTATTGAGAACCATTCAGATAATTTCACAAGGTTTTTTCATTTGTTTAGCAAGTTGTTTCTCTTCCACTGATGATAGCAAGCGGAACTGCAGAAAAAAAAAAAAAAACCTTGCACAGCGAAAAAAGTAAGGGGCCAAGAACACAGCTTTATGTATAGGTGCAACGATACTGCTACCCGCACATGGGCACTAATGCAAGGACAGAACCTGTTGGTCATACTGTGCAATCATTTTTTTTATGTGAGCCAGTTTATTGTGGAGATATTCACAGCGGTTCTTCTCTTCACTGTAATTCGGATTTGACTGTAGGGGAGAAAAAAAAAAAAAAAGGTGGTCAAAATTCACTAGAAGTCACTGACCCTATCTTACCTCTAACTCCCAGGTCAACTTTTACAGGAAATATGTTCAATGTTTCTTTTCCCCATCGACTTGCATTACCAATTCACACATTTTTCCAAATTCTAAAAAGTGGAAATTTTAAAATGTATAGACCTTTCCATGTAAACAAACATCTTGAACCAAAAAAGGAATGCAGAATATCCATGACTTATGCAAGCCACACTCTACTTCCGTGGACTGTGTGCTTCCAGGTCTTAAAGAAATTGTAGTTAATTTACGTCTACAGTTTCATTGAAGGCTACAGGACATTTGTTAAAAGTACTTCTACATTCCACCCTGCTGGATATATAGAAGTGTTGGAGAGTCGGATAGTGACAAAGAAAAAAAAAAAAAAGTAATATTTTCATTTAACCGCCAAGTCTTATAGCCGACCTTTTCCACATAACTTTCACCAAAAGGAAGAAAGGTAAAATGCTTCAATATCACCAGCACTTAAATTCTGCTTTGCAAATTGCATGATGGATCAGTTAGCCCAGATATCACGTCAATGGACTTTAGTTCTGATTACTTACTTTTTTAATTTTACGATACTCTTGTAAGATTTGATCATGGATAGTCTAAAATGAGAACAGAAAAAGATTCATGTTACTATACCAAACATTTAAAAACACACAAAAGCATATGATGCAGATAAAGAGTGTCCTGACCTCCAATGATGTAGCATCAGTAAAATTCTACTTTTTATTCACCATCAGCATACACTTAAATCAATTTCTAGGCCACCACTGTATATCATGCTATAAATCGACAAAAGGCAGTGCTGGGATAAAACCGTTACCTTGTGTCAAATTGGGAAGCAATCTTTAACCAATACATCAAATTGTAAAGTTCACCTACAGTGACACCAAAGTTTATAAGTCGTTACATGTAATCTTAAAGCCGAGGCCCAGGTTTCCATTTACCATATTTATCAGCATATAACATGCACTCCCCCCCTCTTCCCCGGAAAAAGAGGGTAAACCCTGCCTAAAGTGTTATACGCCGATATTTTGTTTTTTATCTACCAGGGGGTGGGGGATCGGGCATTCTGCCACGGGCGCCACCCATGGGGGGGGGGGGGGGGTGTCAGGCTGGCTGCCCCGTCTTCCATGGCCCTGGGACAGCGCTGCCATACTTTAAAAATAATACATTACCGACGGCCCTTTCCCATACACCGTTCCTCCTGTGTCACTCTCAATGTAAATGGAATCCTGCAATACCTCAAGTAATGCCGCTCGTTCTGGCTGCTCTCCTCCTCCCGCTCCGTATCATCCTCGTGTGTTGCTTTTGATTGGAGGAGAGCGGTCATGTGACCATCAATTAAACAGCAGAGGAGAGTCACATGACAGGGTCCACGAGAGAGTGACGTTAATCTCCTGGGCATGCATGGGGGCCTTATTAATTAAAGGAGTCTATGTACTCTGGGAAACGTGTCTGCGTAATGTGCAGGGGGTTGTGGAATTTTTTTCCACCTGAAACTGCCCTCTTAAGATTATGTGTTATACACCAATAAATATGGTACTTTAAATAAATTTGTATTCAAGAGAAACCAAACTAGGACTGCAATGTATATGGTAAGCAATAGCAACAAGTATGATAACCTAATACACTGTGTACATAAAATATGGAAAGCAACAGTGCAACTCTAAAACAATCACTTTTTTTTTTTTTATACAATATATATTTATATATTATACACACACACACACACACACACACTCGAAACTAGAAAAATGTGAATATCATGCAAAGGTTCATTTATTTCAATAATGCAATTTAAAAGGTGAAACTACTATACGAGATAGAATTATTACATGCAAAGCAAGATAGTTCAAGCCGTGGTTTGTCATAATTGTGATTATGGCTTACAGCTCATGAAAACCCCAAATCCACATTCTCATAAAATTTGAATATTGTGAAAAGGTGCAGTATTCTAGGCTCAAAGTGTCACACACAAATCAGCTAATTAAGCCATAATACCTGCAAAGTGTTCCTGAGCCTTTCCCGAGTCTCTCAGTCTGGTTCAGTAGGAATTACGATCATGGGAAAGACTGCTGACCTGACAGTTGTGCAGAAAACCATCATTGACACCCTCAATAAGGAGGAAAAAGCCTCAAAAAGGTAATTGCAAAAGAAGTTGGATGTTCCCAAAGTGCCGTATGAAAGCACATTAATAGAAAGTTATGTGGAAGGCAAAAGTGTGAAAGAAAAAAAGGTGCACAAGCAGCAGGGATGACCACAGCCTGGAGAGGATGGTCAGGAAAAGGCCATTCAAAAGTGTTGGGGACTTTCACAAGGAATAGACTGGAGTTAGTGCATCAAGAGGCACCACGGCACCACACACACACACACACACACACACACACACACACACATCCTGGACATGGGCTTTAAATGTCGTATTCCTCTTGTCAAGCCACTCCTGAACAACAAACAATGTCAGAAGTGTCTTACCTGGTCTGTTGCTCAGTGGTCCAAAGTCCTCTTTTCTGATGAGAGCAAATTTTGCATCTCATTTGGAAACCAAGGAGCCAGAGTATGGTGGAAGAAAGGAGAGGCACACCAATGTGAAGTTTCCACAGTCCGTGCTGATTTGGGGAGCCATGTCATCTGCTGGTGTTGGTCCACTGTGCTTCATTAAGTCCGGGGTCAACGCAGCCATCTACCAGAAGATTTTGGAGCACTTCATGCTTCCTTCCGCAGACGAGCTCTATGAGGGATGCAACCTTCATTTTCCAGCAGGACTTGGCACCTGCCCATACGGCCAAATGCACAAAAACCTGGTTCTATGACCGTGGGGTTACTGTGCTTGATTGGCCAGCAAACTCGCCTGACCCGTGCCCCATAGAGAATCTATGGGGCATTGCCAAGAGAAAGATGAGAGACAAAGGACCAAACAATGCAGAAGAGCTGAAGGCCACTATTGAAGCATCCTGGTCTTCCATGACATCTCAGCAGTGCCACAGGCTGATCGCTTCCATGCCACGCCGCATTGAAGCAATAATTGCTGCAAAAGGGGCCCAAGCCAAGTACATATGCATGTTTATACTTTTCAGAGGTCCGATATTGTTCTATGTACAATCCTTGTTTTATTGATTGCATGTAATATTCAAATTTTCTGAGATTGTGGATTTGGGGGTTTCATGAGCTGTAAGCCATAATCACCACAATTATGACAAATCACGGCCTGAACTGTCTTGCTTTGCATGTAATGAGTCCATCTCATATATTAGTTTCACCTTTTAAATTGCATTAGTGAAATAAATGAACTTTTGCACGATACTCAAATTTTTCGAGTTTCACCTGTACACACACACAAACACCATCCATCTATTGTAGGTGCATTTTCTCTATTAAATAGCATATACTGTACTGGTTTACACTATGGAGCAGGGTAGGCAACATGGGGCCCTCAGCTGCTGCAGAACTACAAGTCCCATCATACCTCAGAGCAATTGTAACTGCCAGCCATTCAATACCTCATGGGAAATGTAGTTCCAAAACACAAAACAGCCAAGTATCATTACTTATTGAGCTTGGTTGCGTAGTGATCGTGGGAATATATCTGCGTGACCTTTTGGCAACATGCCTTAGAGGCCCCAAGGAGTACAAACTAAGCACTTTTTGACCACTCTTTATTGGGAGTCATTTGTTTTCGGTAAGCCCCCACCTTTAAGACATACTGGTAATATGCGGTCCTATTGTTGTGAAGCTTAGAGACTGTTGGGATTTACCATCTGCTCTCCTCTGGTCACATGTAGAGAAAATTGCTTCACCAACCTTCTTGTTCTTCATTGAGACTGTTTTGCTTAATACTTTTGCACTTATAGGTTTCACATAATTTTACAATTTTCTTATTTGTATTATGTACATTTTTATTTGTATGTAGCACTAATGTGAGATTCTTATAGTGCTCCACTGTTGCTTACCATAAATTTATACTGCTAGGGCCAAGCTGGCCCACGCAAACTATTTCCATTAGTAAGTTATTTGATGGCTGTGAATGCTGAATCATATTGTAGTAGCTTCAGCAACCTACAGTATGCAGAACTTTATTCCACAGCAGGGGTTTCCAAGCTTTTCAACACAAGGACCACATTGTAGATTTTACAAGTATTCGGGGGCTGAAAAAAATCAGTTATGCATAAATGAATGACATTTTTTTAAATAGATTAATATATTTTACATGAATCATTCTTGAACATCTGTGTCCCCCATGAGAGCTTCCTTGCACATTGTGTCCCCCATCAGAGCCACCCCCCCCCCCCCCATCATCAGTGTCCCCCATCAGAGCCGCCCCCCATACAGCAGCTGCTGTAGATGGGCATGCTATGTTGGCAGAGTCTGGGTGAGCTGCGGGCCGGACAAAACACACAAGCGGGTTGGATGTGGCCGGCAGGCCAGGGTTTGTAGACCCCTGTTCCACAACATTACATGCGACTTCCCCTCTGCCACAACTATAAAAACAAGTTAGGCTGAGTACTTCTCAGCCAGAGGAAGCCTTTTATTTTTATTAACGAATGCAAGGCTTCCTTCGATTGGCCAAGGTGGAGAACGGGACATCTGCTTGCCTTTCCACCCCGGCCAAACAGAGCAAGTCTTGTAATCATTGATAAAAGTACAAAGGTTTCCTCTGAATGGCCGACAAGCACTCAGCTTAACTTGATCTTGTTCCGGCAGCAGATGGGAAGTCACGTGTACTGTTGCAAAATGCAGCGATGTATAACGTACATTGCTGATGCTACTACAGTATAATAAAGCGCTCGCAGCTGCTGAATAACTTGGTAATGTACCGTATTTATCGGCGTATAACACGCACCCTAACTTTAAGATAGAAGTTTCAGGAAAACAACCTTCCACAACCCCCTGCGTATAACATGCATGCAAAGTTTACCCTCTATTTTCAGGGTAAAAAAGTGAGTTTTATACACCAATAAATACAGTATTTAATTCATATGAGCCAGCTTATTTACTAAAAAAATTATAGAAAACATAGACTTTGGCTTTAAGCTATGCATTACCAGTCCTGCATTTACCTTAGGTTTATTAAAAGGGGTTGTAAACCCTTGTGTTTTTTCACCTTAATGCATCCTATGAATTAAGGTGAAAAAACACCTGGCACCCCAGCCCCCCGTTTTACTAACCCGAGCCCCGGAATTTGCCACGGCGGAGACACGCGCTTCTTCTGCCCAGGGTCCTCGGCTCTTGATTGGATTGATGGCAGTGCAGCCATTGGCTCCCGCTGCTGTCAATCAAATTCAATGATGCGGTGCCGGGGGCCGAGTGTGGCATTCAGTGTCTATGGACACAAATGCTGAACCTGGGAGCATGCCAGCAAGGTAACCCCCCTGGGGAGCACCTCACCTAGGGGGGGGGTTACGCGATGCGGGGGAGGAGCCACAGAAGGACCCTAGAAGTGAAGGACCGGGGCCACACTCTGCAAAACGAACTGCACAGTGGAGGCAAGTATGACATGTTTGTTAGTAGTTAAAAAACAAAAAAAAAAAAAACAAAGCTTTACAAATAACTTTAATGGATTATACAATAAAAAACAGCTTTAACAGTTTCCCACATAAAAGACTAACTAGTTTTGATTAGTTTGAAAATGTACTACACACTGTTTGATACATTATGGGGTTGCTTTACTAAACTAATAAAAAACTTCTTACTGAGCTGAAACAAGTGTTCAGGGTTGACCCCCTCGTAAATCAACCACATTTTTGCTTAAGCTTTGGGGCTTAAGGGGCATTTTCTTACTGTCACAGAATATACGTCTACTAGTCATAGTGGCTTGCCATAGCTGTCCTAGGATCACTACGGCAAAAAATATTGTATTTTGACATTATATGTATGTAATACATATGAGAGCCTTGTCCATTAATAGGAAAATTATATACCACATATTATGTATTAAACCTATACAGTTCTCAATATAGGAATTTTGTACTTCCAGTAAAACACTTTTCATGGAATTTGAGGGACACAGGAAGTCTCTGATCAGGTTATACCATCACCAACTGGGAGGACTGAACACTGGCACACAAACTAAAATTAAGTCAACTCCCAGGTTATCTCCTCCTACTACCAGGATGCATGTGATGGTCATTGGAAAGTATCACCTGCTTAGAAATGGCTAAAATCTTCAATGCTGGCAGTGGGAAATTATCTGAGGGGCAGAAATTGCCAATTGCTCAAGGAACCCTGGTTGGGAATCCCTGCTCTAAAGTGATCGGTCACATGGCCTGGAAAGCACTCCACAGCTAACTTACTAGCACAAAGGCTGGAAAGTGCCCCATGCAGAGCCCAGTGTCAAAAGGTCATTTAAAAGCTACCCTGCAATGTCAGGTCCAGCGGGGTCCAGACGTGGTACAAAATTGGTGGTTCTAAAGGACTGACCCAGATAGCTGCAATCAAAGAGAAAGCTTCAGCAGCAACAGAAAAAATTTAACAAAGAGAAATAAAACAAAATAGAAAAGAAAAGGAAAAAAGGGGGTTAGCAAAAAACTTTGTATTTTTCAACAGAGAAAAGCGTAAGAAAAAAGGACTAGTAGGACACCAGGAAAAAATAAATAAAAATTGGAGCCATGCTGGTAATAGAAGAGGTTATCCAGGGCTGGCCAACAGTTTGTTTGCCACAGTCTATTCACCTGGTCGGTAGAAGTATAACCCAAAGGTTAATTACGACTTCCTATGTCTTTAAATGGATGCATAAAAAAACATTTGCAGAATGGCCCTTATGTACAAACAGCTACCAATAATTCTGGCGCTGCAAGCCTGCTGGAAAGTTCAGTTAGAAGAAGCAATGTAATGGTAATGTCTGCGCTTTATACCTTATATTCCTCTGAACCAGAGCATAGCTGTTTCAGCTGACCATCCAGTTGTGTAAATTTGCTTGTTATCCTCTCTATCCTTGCATGTAAATCTCTGTATTCGTTGTATTCTTCATTGAAGTCAGTTTTGTAAGTCTGACGCTGCTCCTGAGATGAGATTGCTGTATATTTCCTAAGATATTACAAGAAATTAAATAGTCTAGCAATACATCTAAAAACAATACTTAAAGCACAAAATAAGAGTTCAAATACTTACAAGGTGTAATCTGGCAGCTCTGAGGTTGATGTTGGATTACTGGAATTACTGCAAGCTCCATTTAAATCTAGAAAAATAAATATTTTATAAAAGTCGAACTATAGACTTCACAAAACACAATTGTGCTTAATCTGGCATGTTAACAAAGCTAGGTAAAAAAAAAAAGAAAAAAAAAAAAAAAAAAGGAGCGGTTAATAGAAAACCTCCATATATACAATCCGAAAGCTAAACAAGAGGACCAGGGGAAATACGAATCTCATTTACTTCAGTGGTGGGGTAAAAATCCTACTGGATCCTTTAGGAGGCAATTGAAAATTCCCCGGATCAAATACCAGTGCCTTGACGGAAGTCGGAAGTAAAAAGGGAAATTTATTTATTTACACCATTTTTTTGTAAATGGTTCACTTAAGATAAACTGCTGTACAAAGTTGGAACAGAATAGATTGACACAATACCAATTTTATACCTTGCATTATCAAAAAGGTAATCAAGTCTATTCCTAAACATACAACTACTATTTTAAGCAACTACCTAGGCAAATTGAGAAATTTTAAGGAGAACTACCTCACTTTATATGGTTATGGTAGACCATAGTCATTGAAATCAATATTTTTTCCAACTGCTGTTCGCGGTGTAGCTAATCTCGTCACTTGTGGTCATATTTAAGACTGTAGGTTATGAAAGAGAACCACAGATAGAAGCAGCCTGCATGACCCTAAAACGTATGTCCCACTACCAAGGCAGAGAAAAAATTATTGGATGGGCAAAAAGCAATTTTACACACTAGAAGACAAGCTGAGCTCTATCTTGGCGAAAAAATTAATTGTCAGCCAAATCCTATGTTTTAGCCCTCCCCAAATTAAGATTAAGTACAGACTTATACAAAACTCTCAACTAATCTCATGTGAATTCTTACATGTTTACATTTGCCCAGAACCACTCTAGAGACTGGACAACTTTTTTTTGTAACCTTTCTCCCCCACATAAAAAAAAAAAAAGAACGTAAACTTCCCTGGTTTGTTTGTACCTATAGGTAAGCATTAATATGGGTTTACCTATAAGTACTGTAAATGTCTCCTAAACCCTCAGCGTTTAGGAGATATTTACTGTATACGCCACCATCATCGGCACATGCGCTCTGAAGGAATGGCCGCCCATGCAGTTTCTTCAGAGCCCTGTGCCGTGACCGGCGGCGCATGTGCTGTAGTGACATCATCACGGCTCTGGACACTCAGAGCTGGAGCTTGCGAACCTGGGAAGAGGTCAGCCATCTCAGCGGTGTGCAGGCGCCGCTGGAGGGCTTTATTGGTGAGTAGCTCATTATGGTAAGCAGCTCATTATGCCTCTGTCTTAGAACAGGGATCCTCAAACTATGGCCCTCCAGCTGTTGCGGAACTACACATCCCATGAGGCATTGTAAAATTCTGACATTCACAGACATGACAAGGCATGATGGGAATTGTAGTTCCTGAACAACTGGAGGGCCGTAGTTTGAAGACCCATGGTCTTAGAGTGTTTTTTTATTGGAGTTTACATCCTCTTTAAGCGGGATCACTGGTAACTTATAAGAATTCTCAGAGGGGGAAGTAGAGTTAGCCACTAACCAAATTATTCTGTAAAAAGCACCGGGTCCAGAAGGGTTTTTGGGCCAATACTATGAAAGAAATATTTAGAATTTCTGCCCCCTTACCTGTGCAGTTTATTCAGTGCCATTAGATATCTACCCCCCTATGAGAATGTAACCTGCATATAGGTTACCCCAAAACTTGAGATTGGAGTAATTACTACTCCATCTCCTTGGTGAATTATTACAAAATATTAGCCATGAGGATAAACTCTTTCCTGGCTAATTATATTTGTCCCCTTTAGACAGGCTAAGCATCAGACTAAAAGGGTGATTGATATTACAGGCGGTCCCCGAGTTACAAACATCCGACTTACAAAATGGAGGGAGACATCAGGAAGTGAGAGGAAATCTCCCCCTAGGCAGGGAAATTTACTTCTGTAAGAGTTATCATGGGAAAAAAAAAAAAGTGTCTCCACCGACGCTGTATCATCAATCCTTGTTTCTACAACAACCAAATATTTTAAAAATACAACTGTCATAGGGACATAAAGTTAGATGAATTCTTCTAAACAGGGGCACAGACCGCAAAACAAAATGTTACAGGGGGGTTAATCCTACAGACCCCACACTGTAACCCAGGGACTGCCTGTATATAAGCTATTTAGGATAACTGGAATGAAGGAGGAAAGAGGAATGGTATTGCTTCTTTTTCAGATCTCCAAAAAGCTTTGGATTCTTCTTCTTGGGAGCGTTTTATACTCTGCAAAAATTAGGGTTTGGGACTTGGGCCTAAATGTATATCCATTTTCTGGATTCTATATACAGAACCCATCGCATCTGTCATTTAAAGGACTACAAAATCACAAGAACCACTGTGGAACTTGTAAAGGATGCCCACTGTCTCCATTTCTATTTATCTTGGCATAGGAACCATTGGCAATAGAAGTTGAAAAAATCCAGGTATTAAGGGTATTAACATTAGGGGGCAGAGCATATACACAATTTGCTAAAGTTCTACAACAATTCTTGGTCAACTCTGCCTTAATGTTAACCAAGCTAAATCTCAAGTCTTAAATACATTACTTGATATGCAAGCTCTCCAAAACTTGCAGAGCAATTTTCACTTTAACCTTTTGCCGACCGCCGACCGTCGTTTTACGACGGCAGGTCGGCTCGGCTGCGCAAAATCACGTAATATAACGTGATTTTGCATTGCAGCAACTAGGGGCCCCGGGTACCCGTGATCCCTCGTCACAGTGCGGGAAACGGGAGCTGTGTGTGTAAACACACAGCTCCCGGTCATTTCAGGGGGAGAAATGACTGATCGCATGGTCAAACAATGTATGAACAGCGATCTGTCATTTCCCCTAGTCAGTCCCACCCCCCTTCAGTTAGAACACACCTAGGGAACATAACCCCTTCCTCGCCCCCTAGTGTTAACCCCTTCCCTGCCAGTGACATTTTTACAGTAATCAATGCATTTTTATAGCACTGATCGCTATAAAAATGCCAATGGTCCCAAAAATGTGTCAAAAGTGTCCGAATTGTCCACCATAAGGATGCAATAAAGATACAGATCGCTGCCATTACTAGTAAAAAAAAAAGCCATAAATCTATCCTCTATTTGGTAGACGCTATAACTTTTGCGCAAAGCAATCAATAAAACGCTTATTGCGATGTTTGTTACGGAAAATATGTAGAAGAATACGTAGCGGCTTAAACTGAGGAAAAAATGTTTTTTTTTCATATATTTTTTGGGGAATATTTATTATGGCAAATAGTTATCCGTCTATTTTTGTTCATAGCGCAAAAAAAAACAAAAAAAACGCAGAGGTGATCAAATACCACCAAAAGAAAGCTCTATTTGTAGGAAAAAAGGACGCCAAATTTGTTTGGGAGCCAACGCGCACAACCGCGCAGTTGTCAGTTAAAGCGACGCAGTGCCGAATCGCAAAAAGTGCCCCAGTCATTGGTCAGCAAAATGGCCCGGGGCTGAAGTGGTTAAAAATGGCAGTCAGAAGCCCTTCCTTATTTAAACACACACACACACACACACACACACACACACCCCCCTAATTTTAAACCTCATACAGTGGGTATAGAAAATAAATCACCCCCCCTTTAAAATAATCACATGTTGCTGCTTTACAGATTTACAGAATGAAAGACAGACACCGTTTTATCCAGCTGTATTTACCCAGTGCAACTTAGAAACATCCAAGTGAAAGATAACACCAACATGTGAGAGAACAAAAAAAAAATGAATCACCCCCCCTCAAAAAATTACTTTTAAACTAAATCTGGTGTAGATAATCACCTTCTCAATGGCACACAAAGCCATTTGACTTTCAACTGTGATCAGCTGTGGTCACTTTGATTAGCTTAGCATGAAAAAAGCTATCCTGGAACATTTCAGTCATTGGTAGTGCAACTGAAGCATTCAACCAACAATGGGTAGCAAGGCACTGTGGAAGGCATTTAGCACAACACAGACACTCCCTGAATTAGGATGTCGCTCCAAACTGGATAAAAGCCAGAAGTTAACTGGTCAGAGAGGCTACCAAGAGGCCTTCAGCAACTCTGAAGCAGTTATAGGAATTTATGACAGTGGTAATTATGTGCATGTAACTATCACAAATTCTCCACAAATGTGGCTAGTATGGGGGGTTTGCAAGAAAAGTGCCACCCCTTAAAAAAAAAAAAAAAGGCAACATGCAGTCATGACTGATGGTGGAATTCCAATATGGTTCATCATCCTACCGTAAAGCATGGAGGTTGCAATATCCCATTATGGGGCGATTCTCTGCAGCAGGGACTGGAGCACTTGTCAGGGTAGAAGGAAAAATGAATAGGGCAAAATACTGTAAGATTCTTGAGGAAAATCTGCTGCCCTCAGCCATAAAGTTTTCAGTGAAAAGAAGGTTTACCTTCCAACAGGACAGTGACCCAAAGCACACATGACCACACAGTGGTAGAGATGTGTAGGCATGGAAAAAAAACTGAAAAATTCGGGGAAAAAAAATAAAATAATTGTGGAATATTTTATATTTACATGATGAATAAAATATTTTAAGACAAGGTGTTCAAATATTTTCAAAATCATTTCTAAAAAAAAAAAAAAAAAATGATAATGATAATCAGATTATTCAAATTTGACAAGCAAGTCCTAGGTAACAAACCTTCCTTTAGGAGGTGCTGTGCTGCTATTGTAACAAGAAAAAGGTTTCAGTTTTTCTTTTGCATGTTAGTGGGTGTGTTTAGTTTGTTCTGTCCTCTTCACTAGGCCTCAAAAGCATTGGAAGAAAATACAGAGCAACAAAAAGGACCTAAAAGTATATACTTAATTAAAAAAACACTCCCCCCATCTTCAATTCTTTTTATGAGAATGGGTTTAATTTATTTTTTTATTTAATACTGTGGAAAGGAAATATGAAAATGTTTTACTTTTGGTTTTGAAAATTGTTTTGTGGAGGCTTTTTGGCTGTTCCACATAAACTAGTAAGCAGTTTGGGAGATTGTTGCTCCCTTTGTTACAAACAAATATTATAAAAAAGTAAATTCTGTTTGTGATAATTGTTTGGCTACACTATATTTTTAATATGCTAGTTGTGATAATTTTATGCCAAGTCAATAAAATTGTCCATAGTCCTATTTTATGTTCCTAAAGTAACAGAATGACTTTCAATCTTAAAAAGACAAAAAAGTGATAATGTAGCATTTTTTTTCAAATTTTCAGAAAAGTTAATCAACCACATCTCTACACAGTGTTTGAAGAAAAAAGTGAATGCCCTTGCATGGCCTAGTCAAAGGCCAAACTTAAATCCCATTGAAAAAGTCTGTGGAAGGACTGGACGACTGCAGTGCACAAAAAAAGTCATCAAATTTAACTGAACTTGAGCAGTTCTGCAAAGAAGAGTGGGCAAATATTGCAAAGTCTAGATGTGCAAAGTTAGTGGAGACATATCCCAGACTAAAGGCTGTAATTAGAGCAAAACATGGTTCAACAAAATATAGTGGTCTTTTTACCCCCCAACTAGCCCATAACCTTATGCCAATGTATGTTGTTCACATTGAACCTGTGGGACCATCTGAGCACAGCCCATGAATTGAAATCCTCCCACAGTCCATTAGCCCACATTCTCTCCAATCGACTGGGTCCTAACTCATCCCTTTTACTTGGTGGACAAATAAAAGGCCCTTTGCGTATAGCCAATTTTTTTAAACCATCAGGGTATTTTATCAAAAGAATGCTGGAAAAATACAACCCACTTTGAAAACCGATTGCTACACCCACAACACTTTTCTTAAAAGCTCAACATCATTCGGATTTGACCACTACGAAGGCAATGGGGTATCTTTGCAAGAATACTGACAGGATAACTAGTCACATCTCTGCAATATATTGCTTTGCTCAATTTGAAATCTGATAAAATTACCATAAATGGTTAGATGGGAGCGAGATTTGGGCAAGGAACCTAGTGAATGTAAAACTGGTCCTTAACACCACCAAGCCATATATAAATGCTTCTTTACTGAAGCAAATCACATAGACCTTTTAAGGTAGTACATGGTACCCACGTAAATAGCTTCCTAGGTCTTGGGTGCTTCTCTGAATTGTTTCAGGGAATGCAGCCAAGAAGGATCGATGTACCACACATGGTGGACTTCTGTTCAAAAAGGTCATCAAATAATCTTAAAAAAAAAAAACACACCCTGGCAAGCCATTCTGTGACATTCCACTGAAGCAGCACCAAGACACACCAAAAACCTGATCTCATTATCTTAGCAGTCAAAATAGCCTTTTGGGAGCGCTGTATACAGATCTCCTAAACCACCCCAGCCTATTGGAAAGCATTGGCAACTTGGGTGGTTTTAACCCTTTCTTCAACCCCTAGCAAAACATTACGTTAAAGCGCCAGCGCTTTACCGCTAATGCGACCCCCAGTGTAAAAGTGCCCTAAATATACGGCTCAAAGAAGAGAGACTTGTCAAAACTTAGGCTGAAAACACCGAATCCCCGGCATTCATTTTTTGGGATACGAGGTTAGCAAGATTTGCTTTTAAACATGTTCTAATGAAAAAACACAATCCCAGAGCAATTTTATATATTTTTTTGAAACCAGCCAATATCAAAGAGATAGCAGTACTTACCCAGGACATCCTGAAGAGTGCCACTGATTTTCCCAGAGGTACATTTTTTTTTCCCTTCTGGGTTCTTTTCCTTGGTTCTGTCTCGTTCTTTGTGCTTTTTGGACTTCTTTTTAGGCTTTCCATGTGTGGGATTACAGTTTTGTTTGGCCACAGGAGAACAGTCCGTCTGTGGTGCATGACCGAGCCTCTCGGAGGCTTCTAGGCTTTCACAGTCTTTTTGTTGTGTGTCAGTGTTGGAGTCTAAAAGAGGGTCATGGGACTGTTGTATCTGAGAACTGGAGATCACAGACTCCAATATGGGAGGCTGCGTAGGAGGAGCTGGTGAATCCCTTCCATTGGAGGAATTTAACTTTCCATTGAAAGTAGGCTGTGAACGGTGTTTAAAGTGCGATATACGGACTTTCTTGGGAATTGAGGGATCAATCGGTTCTGGGTTTTGAGAGGGTCGTTTCTGTTAAGATGAAGAAAAACAACATTTAGTTTCCAAACTACACATGCAGGGCTGCTTTTACACTATGATATTATAATAAAAGCAAAATATTTAAACGGTTCTTCATAAAACTGCAGGGTCAAAAAAAGTGTGATTTGAGTTCAAACGATACATTCAACTTTTGTTTTCTACTTTGGTCACGTGATTACATTTCCTAGAGATGCTGCAGCACAGCCAGGGAGTGGGCAAGGCTAAGCAACAGCACGTCACATGTCCTGTCACATGGCTTTAGCTATCGCACCCCCCTCAATCCATACTGTTCAGAATCATGTGTGTTGTCATTCAAGCATCTGATCTGCCTAGGGGGCAGAGCATATAACACCGCATTTTGCTCTGAATGGGTAGGAAGGGAAGTAAATTTAACTGCTAAAGGGGATATTACATTACATGTGATTTAATGTGTTTTAGCTCTACCTTCAACCTGTACCAGGCTGCAGGGATGAGAAGAGTGCCATGTGGCCTAGTAAGACCAGTGTGTAAAATTAAGTGTCATACTCATTTCATTTCCTATATATTAAATCCTCAGTAGACACTGTATGTATGTATGTATGTATGTATGTATGTATGTATGTATGTATGTATGTATGGCTACGATAATGAATATGGCTACACGAGCAGACATAATGTATTCCGTTTTTATCATATATCCTACACACTGGAGAGCTAGATTGTCCAAAGTTATTTCATTAGTAAACATGATACTATCCCAGGAAGGGCACATGTTCTGCTAAAAATGTATACAAGACAGCTTTACCAATGCAGAATCAGTTCAGTACTAAAGTTTATATTCTTGCTTTGCAAACCAGAGACCGTTCCACCTTATAGAAAGCCACCACTGACAAAGAACTGATTATACCATTTCTAAATTGTTTTTGTATACTACAACCAGACACGGCAAACATTTTTGCAAGTGCTTAATCTTAAAAAGAATGTTAGCCTACTTTTCCGGAAGCTGATTCATAATGGAAATCAAGTAATCTTTGACTTGTAATCTAAAGATGATTCATATCCTGTAATTATTTTTAAGCTGTTACTGCATAAAGTAACACTACATATTTCATACCACTTTATAAATACTTTAGGCTTACCCACTTCCAATGTCACAGCCAAGCATAGGCTTGTATAATCCATCTCTACTTTCAGCACAAGTCTTAATTTAGTCCCTTCCTGCCGACTGTACACATTCAATATGTGGCCCCACAGAAGTGGGTTTTTATCCGTGGGGCTGCATATATGCATACCTGTGTTTGTGTGGGAGAGTGTTGCACAGGGTGCTCCCAGCAGAGACCAGGCTCTCACCAAGAGTCCCAAGTTCTTAACAATTGTGATTTACTGACCAACTTATTGCTGCGATAACCTACGATTAGCTATCATAGTGATCAGTCACTGTACAGGATCAGAATATATTTCGGATGGTATTTTTTTTTTTTTTTTTTTAACCGTCAGTATCGGTGTGTTTTAAGATTAAAAAAAGGCAAACATTTTTGAGCTCTACAACCGGTAAAAAAAACACATGTGGTACTGCTGCTATCAGGAGAAATAGGATTGTTGTACTCACCGTAAAATCCTTTTCTCTGACACAGCACTTTAAATCTTGACCTTAGGGTTATATCGCCACCTTCAGGAAAGGACTAGGCAGAACATGTAATAACAGAAAAACTGCACAGTACTGCCCAGGGGGCGATCCTACGGGCTATGACTCCTCACACTGCATCGAGCTGCTCAGTTTGTTAAAAAGCAGTACAAACAGAAAAGGAGGAGGAGGGGTGGGTGCTGTGTCCGTCGAACTTCAGAGAAAAGGATTTTACGGTGAGTACAAAAATCCTATTTTCTCTTTCGTTCATTGATGGACACAGCACTATAAATCTTGACCTTAGGGACGTCCCCCAAGCAGTGTAAAAAACACGAGGGGTGGGAACAAGCAAAAAAACTCCACCCAAACAACCAGAGCTCCTCAACGGAGGAGTTGCAACCTTAAACCGCTGCCTGCAAAACCTTGCGGCCAAAAGGAAGCATACGCAGATCCACCCATATCAACTTTGTAAAATTTAGTGAAAGTGTGAACGGACGACCAGGTCGCTGCCTTACACACCTGAGAAAAACGGATGCTTGAGGTCGGAAAGCCCAGGAGGCACCAATTGCCCTGGTCAAATGTGCCGTGACAGAAAAGGGAGGCGCCCGCCCCCTTAAGGCATAAGCCTGTATCACGATTTCTCTAATCCACCGAGAAATGGTGGCCTACGAGACCGCCAGGCCCTTTGGACCAGTTACCGACGCAAACAGTGATTCCGACCTCCGAAACTGAACCGTAGCTGACAGATACACCCGCAGAGCCCGGACCACGTCCAAGGAATGCAAAGCAACCTCGTTCAGATGCAACGGCCCGAAGACACAAGGATGGAAGCACAATGTCCTCATTTATATGAAAGGCGAAGCAACCTTCAGAAGAGACTAAGGTTGCGGGCGTAGCACCGCCTTATCCTTGTGGAGGATCAGGTAGGGGGGACTTGCAAGATAAGGCTGCCAAACACTCCTGGCAGATTTAATAGCCACCAGAAAGGCTACTTTCTGAGAGAGTGACAATAGGTGGGATCTACCTAATGTTTTAAAACTGCGTTTTTTGAAGTACCGAAAGCACCAGATTCAGAGCGAGAATGCTTGGGTGAATGCGTGCGAGGTCAGTATGAATGCGATGGTAACGGTTGGATACTTCTAGTGTTTATTATGCAATGACAAACTGTGTAGGGCCCTGTCCCACTTGTGGTTTTGGATTTCCTCCGTTGAGGATTTGAGGTATATATTGCTCTCAGGACAACGTATAACTCTGTTGTGATACTCTTAAATCTGCACTACTCTATGCACGAGATGCAACCGTTTATGTGCCTCTACGATAACTATCTGCAGAAAATAAAGTGTTTAAAAAAAAATGCTGTTTCATTGCTTCCTGGCCACTGCAAATATTCCTTCTGTGTGTGTGGAATGCCAACACAGCAGCACCTAAGCCACAGTCCATGGAAAAGGTGGCCCTTTCAGAAGGTGTGTTATTGCATAGAAGTACTGACAGGGTCACTTTAAAGTATCAAAAGCTACAACTTATTTATTTTTAAGTTAGCAGGTTTGTGAAAGGGACACAACTCTTGTCCATTTATTTATCTGCCCCCCCCCCCCCCCCGAGTGTCTCACTGTATGTTTGCCAGGGTGATCAGTGTCACTGGGAATGAAATTCATAATGGTTTACACAATTTTCAAATACTGTATACAGTTCTCATAAGTTTACATACTCTGGGAGAATGTATTATTTCTTTCCCATTTTTCAGAGAATATGAATGATAATCACAAAAAACTCAACTGTGTTTACCATTTAAATCACAATGACAACAACCCAAATGACCCTGGTCAAAAGTTTACATACCCCAGTTTTTAATACTGTGCATTGCCCCCACATCAATGACAGCTTGAAGTCTTTTGTGGATGAGGCTCTTTTTTTTTTCTCAGAGGGTAAAGCTGCGCATTCCTCTTGGCAAAAAGCCTCCAGTCACTGTAAATTCTTGGGCTGTCTTGCATGAACTGCATGTTTGAGATCTCCCCAGAGTGGCTGAATGATATTGAAGTCAGGAGACCGAGATCGCCACTCCAGAACCTTCATTTTATTCTGCCGTAGCCAATGACAGACAGACAGACTTGGCCTTGGGTTTTGGATAATTGTCACATTGGAATGTCCAAGTACGTCCCATGCGCAGCTTTCTGGCCGATAAAATACTGCATTCATCTTGTCATCAATTTGACCAAATTTCCTGTGCCTTTGAAGCTCACACATCCTCAAAACATCAGCGATTCACCTTTCACAGTAGGAATGGCGTACCTTTCATCATGGGTCTGGTTGATTCCTCTCCAAATGTAGCATCCATGGTTGCGATCAAAAAGCTTAATTTTGGTCTTATCACTCCAAATGACTTTGTGCCAGAAGGTTTGAGGCTTGTCTTTGTGCTGTTTGACATATTGTAAGTGGGATACTTTTTGGCATTTGCGTAGTAATGGCTTTCTTCTGGCGACCGGACCATGCAGCCAATCTTTCTTCAAGTGCATCTTGAAACAGCCACACCACATGTTTTCAGAGTCCTGTATTTTACCTGGATGTTATTTGTGGGTTTTTCTTTGCATCCTGAACAATTTTCTTGGCAGTTGTGGCTAAAATTTTAGTTGGTCTACCTGACCGTGGTTTGGTTTCAACATGGAAACCTCATTTTCCACGTCTTGATTAGAGATTGAACAAGGCTAATTGGCATGCTCAATTCCTTAGATATCTGTGTATATCCCTTTCCTGTTTTATACAGTTCAACTAACAGATCCTTTGACAATTCTTTTGCCTTCCCCATGACTCAGAATCTAGAAACGTCAGTGCAGCGCTGGATGAAAGATGCAAGGGTCTTTCAGGAGTCCAGAAACTCATTGACCTTTATATACACACACACACACCAATTACAAGCAGACAGATTACAGATGAGGATGGTTACCTTTAACAGCCATTCAAACTCCTTTGTGTCAACTTGTGTGCATATGATCAGGCCTAAATCACAAGGGTATGTAAACTTTTGATCAGGGTCATTTGGGTAGTTTCTGCTGTCATGATTTAAAAAGAGTAAAAACAGTCGATTGATAATAAACGGCTTCAGCCAAACACCAAACACCAAACCATGAGTGAAAAAAGTTTTTGGGTTATTCACATTCCCAGAAAAATGGGCAAGAAATCAAATTTTGCCAGGGTATGTAAACTTATGAGCACAACTGTACATGTGTTCTGTCTGAGCACATTTATCCTCACTTGCAAGAGCAAGTTTCCCCACATTTGCAAGAGGTCAACACGCAACTACGCATGTGTGACACGAAGTTCCTTCACTTGTCCTCAATTATATGTGTTTGATAATGGCCTGTTCACACTGCAGCAGGTTAGTGTGCAAGAAGCAGTTGTTTGGACTGCAGTTTTGATGCACATTTTATTGCATCATAGGGCTCTTTTTTTCCTTAACCACTTCTGACCGGCCCCACGTCCAAAGACGTCATCTTTTTGAAGATGGATATCTCGGTAACGGCAGCAGCTGCTGCCACAACCGAGATATCCATCTCTTCATGGGGCGGTCCTGTTAACGATAACGGCGGTCATCGCGGCGGATTCGCCGCGAGATCGCCGTTACCGGCGGCGGGAGAGGGTGCCCCCCCCCTCCCGCCGCTCTCCCGCGCCTTCCGCCGCTTACCGTAGCCGTCGGTAGCGGCGGAGGCGATCGGGTCCTGTTGCTGGCTGTCCGGGGATGCGACTGAGGGAAAAAATGTCCCTCAGCCGTCCCCATACCTCTGCTGGGCGGAAGTGACGTCAAAACATCATTTCCGCCCAGCCTCTTAAAGAGACATTTAATTTGTTTACATTTTGACTTTTTTTTTTTTTTTTCTTTTTTTTTTTTGCATTTAAGCCTGAATATGAGATCTGAGGTCTTTTTGACCCCAGATCTCATATATAAGAGGACCTGTCATGCTTTTTTCTATTACAAGGGATGTTTACATTCCTTGTAATAGGAATAAAAGTGATAATTTTTTTTTTTTTTTTTTCAGTGTTAAACATTATAAAATAAATAGAAATAAAAACGAAAACGAAAAATTTTTTTTTTTAAAGTGCCCCGTCCCGACGAGCTCGCGCGCAGAAGCAAACGCATACGCGAGTAGCGCCCGCATATGAAAACGGTGTTCAAACCACACAAGTGAGGTATCGCCGCGATCGTTAGAGCGAGAGCAATAATTCTAGCCCTAGACCTCCTCTGCATCTCAAAAAATGCAACCTGTAGAATTTTTTAAACGTCGCCTATCGAGATTTTTAAGGGTAAAAGTGTGACGCCATGCCACGAGCGGGCGCAATTTTTAAGCGTGACATGTTGGGTATCATTTTACTCGGCGTAACATTATCTTTCAAAATATATAAAAAAATTGGGCCAAATTTATTGTTGTCTTATTTTTTAATTCAAGAAAGTGAATTTTTTCCAAAAAAGTGCGCTTGTAAGACCGCTGCGCAAATACGGTGTGAGAAAAAGTATTGCAATGACCGCCATTTTATTCTCTAGGGTGTTAGAAAAAAAATATATATAATGTTTGGGGGTTTTAAATAATTTTCTAGCAAAAAAAACTGTTTTAGTCTCGTAAGCACCGAATCTGAAAAACAGGCTCGGTAACGAAGTGGTTAAACTTCAGTCATGTCTCTGTACAGCAGCATGGTTGGGCTATCAGACAGATGCGATTTTATGCAAGCAAATTGCATAGCTCAGGAATAGAGAAACACACTGTTCTGGTGTAAACTGAACACAAAAAAAATAAAATAAAATTCTGTGTCATTGCAGTTACCTACATTTAGCCATGAGGACACAGCTTAATGTGAATTGGCTCATACATAAAAGCCATTTAAATCAGACAGATATTAGATTTATGTACAAAGCTACCATTGGAATGTGTGCAGTGTAACAATATCACGATTGTCTCATTAAATAGAAGATGGTTGCCAGTTACCTGAGCTATCAGACTCTACCGCCTTCAGCTTTACAGATACGTTTTGCTACCAATCTAAAGAATGTCGTGAACATTTAATTAGGGCACTGTCTAAGAATGTTAAATCATAGCAATAGAGAATATTTTATATATATATACACACACACACATATACACACACACACACACAATGCAACTTGACTGCTGTTGACACGGATGATCCATTTGTGTTTGTGACTTTTTATCACATAAAAAGTGCCTACCTTCTCTCACTTGCCAGATATTTTTAGACCAGGAGTCACCCAAAACTCCAAGAATTTTTAATTTTTTTGTCACCGAGGTGATTAATTGATCAGTCTTCAAGTATACAACTCTAAAAAGAGTTTGCAGAGAATAGTTTTCTCTTGCGTTCATTCTTGACCGAAGGGTTATATCACCACCAAAAAAAAAGTAAGCTACGAACACAGCACCGCCTATGGGCAAGCCTAGTTTGTGGTCAACCATGTACCGGCTAGATTATATCTTACATTTATTGACACAGCTCTTCCTTATTCTTGACCATAGGGACATCCCAAAGCAGAGCCTCAGTGAGGGATGAGCAAAAAACACAGACGAAACCTGCAACAATATCCAAAATAAAACTCCCAGAAGAGGAACAAGAAGCTTTAGAGGCTCTCCAATCCGGGAACCAAAATACGCATCCTAAAGCTGGCAGAATGCACCCATTTCCTAGGCAGTGTGCGTCATAACAGCAAATGGGGGAGCCTGACCCCCAAGGGCATAAGTCTGGACAACCATATGACTGAGCCATTAGGAAATAGTGACAGAAAAGGTATATGAACCACCTTGACCACAGCCAAGGAGTGAAGCGCAACCGCCTAGGGATATGAACAGCGCAGATAAAGGGAAGAACACAGGTGAAGTTAAACACCACGCTCAGAAGAAAGGAGGGATCTGGATGGAAAACCACTTGAAAGCGCAAACCCAATAAAAAAAAGATGTACAGGACAAGGCCGCCAAAAAACATCCAGGAGGCACGCAGAAGAGCTACAGCCAAAAAGAGGAATGCTGGGAAGAGCAAGTCAGGTAACCCCCTGCAGATTCCCAAAGGGAGGCACCTGAAGAACCGAAAGAACCAGTTTCAGGTCCCACAGTGGCAATAGAGAATTGCATGGGGGGGACGGGGGACCTACACGCCAAACCTCGGAAGGTACAAAGCAAGAAATGCACGGTCAAAAGGCGATGAAAGGAAATCGCCATGGTCGAGACCCAGCCCTTAAAAATCCTAGTTAGACTTACCGCTGACGGTATTTCTAAGAGCCTTTCAGGACAACCTTGAAGAGCGCAGCTCCGCCTCTTCATTAGGAAACACATGCTGGACTTTAAAACCCCTCCTCTTCCACCATGGCTCAGTTATTGTGGTCCGACTCCCTGGAAGATAAAGCACAGAAACCACAACACCATGATAGATTTATAACTTATTACTCTAAAATACATTTAGGGAGGGAAATAGCGGTTGTCCTGAAAGGCTCTTAGAAATACCGTCACCGGTAAGCCTAACTAGGCCTTTCTCACCTCGCCTTTCAGGACAACCTTGGAGAGGATAAACAAGTAACTTACCCTAGGGTGGGACTACTGCCTGCATCACCTTCCTGCCAAAGGCTTGATCTGTGGCAACAATAGATCCAGCCTGTAATGTTTCAGGAACGTTGAATAGCTGGACCAGGTGGCGGCCTTGCAAATTTGTTCGGGAGTAGCACCCGCTCTTTCGGCCCAAGATACTGCAGTTGATCTAGTTGAGTGTGCCATAATGCCTGAGGGAGGTGCAACACCTTTGGTTTTGTAAGCTTCCGTAATTGCGAGTTTAAGCCACCTTCCGAGCGTACTTTTGGATGCTTTTTCCCCTTTACGAGGGCCTGAGAAAACTATAAACAGAGCATTTGTTTTTCTGAACTCTATGGTGACTAGGAGGTATTGTATCAGACACCTTTTCACATCTAAAGTATGAAACGCTTCTTCTCCAGCGTTAGGATTTAAAGAAAAAGTGGAAAGATAATTTCCTGTGAACGATGAAAATTAGATGCCACTTTTAGGAGGAAAGCAGGATCCGTTTGAAGAATCACTATCTGGAAAAATTCTTAAAAAAGGTTCAGAAATGGCCAGAGCTTGTAGCTCACTAACTCGTCTTGCTGAAGTTATTGCCACCAAAAAAACAGTTTTGAGAAATACATTTTTCAAATAAGTATTTTCTAAAGGTTCAAACGGTGCTCCCGTTAAGCCCTGCAAGACAACTGATAGATCCCAACTTGGAAAAATTTTAAGAGTCACTGGTCTGCTTCTTGAGAGTGCTCTAAAAAATCTGGAAAATCAAAGGCTCTCTAGATAGAGTCCTTTCTAAAAAAAACAGAAAGAGCCGCTACCTGCGTTTTTAACGTACTAGCTGCAAGACCTTTCTCCATTCCTTCATGGAGAAACTCTAGAATTGAGACAAGACTTTCGGGTTGGAAATCCTTAGCGGAACACCAGGAATTAAATGTCTTCCATACCTTCTGGTAAATAGACCTGGTTACTTCCTTCCTACTTGATAATAAAGTTTTTACTACCTTATCGGATAAACCCTTCTTTTTTAGAATGTCCTCTTCAGAAACCAGGCACACAGATTCAATCTGTCTATTTCTGGATGGCATACTGAGTCCTGTTTTAGAAGGTCCTTTCTGGCTGGTAGTCTCCATGGGGACTTTATGGCTAGATTTAACATTGTTGCGAACCAAGGCCTTTTTGGCCAGAAGGGAGCAATCAGAATCAGACTGGTGTTCTCTTACCTGAATTTCCTCAACACTAGTGGAATTAGGGGAAAGGGGGGAAAAAGCATAACACAGATGGTAGTCCCATGGGTGGGCTAGAGCATCTGTGCCTATTGCTTGGTCTCCCCTGTGCAGGGAAAATAATTCTTGGACCTTGGTATTCTGTTGGCTGGCAAAAAGATCCACTTTATGACCCCATTTCACTTTGATCATATTGAATATCTCCCGATATAGGCTCCATTCTGCCTCTTTTACTCTCCTTCTGCTTAACAGGTCCACCAGTAGATTTTGGGACCCTTTTAGGTGAATTGCTGATCGGGAGATTACGTTTCGTTCTGCCCATGCTAGTAGCTGGTTGGCTAGTTCCATCAGCCCCTGGCTCCTGGTCCCTCCTTGCTTGGTCACGTAGGCTACAGCAGTTGTATTGTCTGATAAGACCTGTACATGACAACCCCTCAGTATTTGTTGAAAGGCCAGGAGTCCCATAAAAATGTCTCTTAGTTCTCGCCAATTTGATGACCTCCTTGCTTCCACCTTGGACCAAGATCCTTGAGCCGTCTGTCCGTCCAGGTGAGCACCCCACCCCCATGAACTTGCGTCCGTTGTCAGATGCTTGTCCAATGGAAGGACCCAGGAGCGACCCTTTGACAGATTGGACTGGTCTCTCCACCACCAGAGGGACCTCTTTGCTCTTGATGTTAGCCTGAAAGATTTCTCCAGAGATTCCTGATGAGACCATACTTGTAGGATGTTTCTCTGTAGGGGTCTGGAATGTAACCTGGCCCATAATACCACGGGGATCGAGGCCGTAAGCTGGCCTAGCACTGCCATAGCTGTCCTTACTGACACTACCAGATTCGTCTGGATCTGACAGACTGAAAAATTGATCTTTTCTATTTTTTCCTGAGGGAGAAATACCTTTTGGAGAGTTGAGTTGATGTTGTAGCCGAGGAACCTTATCTCCCGAGAAGGGTCCAAGTTTGATTTCTCCAGCTTTAACAACCACCCCAGATCCCTGAGGTGCAATTGTGACACCTGGAGATCTGTCACTAACTGATCTTTTGAATCTGCAAAAAATAGGAGATCGTCCAGGTATGGGACAACCGAGACTCCCCTCAGCTTCAAAGGCTCCAAGGCTTCCGCCATCACTTTCGTGAAAATTCTGGGGGAGGATGAGAGGCCGAACAGCAGAGCTTTGAACTGTAGATGCCAAATTGAAGTTCCCAAGTTGACTGCCAGACGTAAAAACTTTTGGGAGGCCTGAGCTATAGGAATGTGTAGGAACGCGTCCCTTAAATCTAGCGATGCCATGAAGCACCCTGGTGTTAATAGCTTTGTAATCGTATGGATAGTGTCCATGCGAAAATGCTTGTACCTGATTGCCTTGTTCAGGATTTTTAGATTTAGAATCAAGCGGAATTTTCCCGAGGGCTTCTTTACCAAGAATATATGGGAGTAAAACCCTTTCCCTTCCTGGTGTTTTGGGACTTGGATAATGACTCCCTGTTGTATCAGATCCTTCAGAAGGATCATCATTGCGGAAGCTTTCTCCTGAACCCTTGGAAGGGTCGTGATATAGAACCTGGATGGAGGACACTCTGCGAATTCCAGGTTGTACCCTTGTGCAATGATGTTTTTTATATAGAGACTTTTGGTGCTAAGATTCCACTGAGGCCAAAAAGCGGACAATCTTCCCCCCACTGGAGTCAGATTGTCATTTGTCTTTTGAGGACTGGTCTTGGGGGGACCTAAAGAGAATTCCTCCTCTTCCTCGCTGAGGAACCCAGCATTTTTTATTTTCCTCTTTTTTGTAGGTCTGCTGAAAAGAACGAAAATTTTTCTTGATGGGTGGCTTCTTTTTGGTAGGAAAAGCCTTCTTTTTGTCAGCTGTTCTGTCCAGAATATTTTCTAAATCTGGTCCAAACAATAAGTCACCTGAAAAGGGTAGTCCACAGAGCTTAATTTTGGAAGCAGTGTCCCCAGTCCAGGTTTTAAGCCAGACTACACGCCTGGCTGAGTTAACCAAGGCGGAAGATCTGGCTGCCAACTTGATTGACTCTGCTGATGCGTCAGCCATATACCTAATTTACTTGAAAATCAAAGGAAAGGACTCTAATAAGTCTTTCCTTGAAGTGCCCGCCTTTACATGGCTCATAAGTTTTTCCACCCAGCACTCTAAATTTCTTGCTACCACCGTAGAAGCCATGGCTGGTTTAAGGCTGAGAGAGGTAGAGTCCCAGGCCTTTTTTTAGCAGAGAATCCACCCTTTTATCCATGGGATCCTTCAGTACTCCCATATCTTCAAATGCCAGATCTGTTCGGCGGGATACTTGGGAAAAAGCCGCATCTACCCGAGGCTTTTTATTCCACACTTCGGAATCCTCATCCTCGAAGGGAAATCTCTTCCTTAGGCTTTTAGAAAAGAAAGGACCCCTTTCTGGATCTTTCCACTCTCTTTAACGGTATCCGAAACGACCTTATGAACTGGGAATACTTTACTTTTGGATTCATCCAAACCCTGATACATTTTGTCGTGAAGAGACATTTGAATCTTTTCCTCCTGAATTTCCAGAGTAGCATAAATTGCATCTAGCAGATCATCCACTTCATCTAGAGAGACCTTATATCTAGAGCAGGGATCCTCAAACTACGGCCCTCCAGATGTTGTAGAACTACACATCCCATGAGGCATTGTAACACACACTGACATTCACAGACATGACTAGGCATTATGGGAATTGTAGTTCCTGAACAACTGGAGGGCCGTAGTTTGAAGACCCATGATCTAGAGCTTCTGCTATCATCTTCCTCTCCCTCTTCATCTGAAGATATGACTGAGCAGAGAGTACTTGTCCCTTCATCCCCTGAGTCCGCAGTCTCTTTAGAGGTGGAGGCTCTAGGCCCGCGGGCCGAATCCGGCCCGCCAAGCCTTGTCATGTGGCCCGCCAAGCCTCCACTGCTTGTTCCAGTGCTGCCCGCTCAGGCCGCACATCGGGAGGTAATCGGTGCCCGCAGCCTGGACAGGGTTAATACAGGTCGTGGCCGCCGCTCACCTACCGCTATGCGGCCGTGCCTGTGTCATCTCCGGGCTCTGGCGCGGCTGATTGGCTGAGCTGTGTGTCTCGCTGATGTAATGGGGGGCTCTGTGCGGACGCTGATGTAATGGGGGGCTCTGTGCGGACGCTGATGTAATGGGGGGCTCTGTGCGGACGCTGATGTAATGGGGGGCTCTGTGCGGACGCTGATGTAATGGGGGGCTCTGTGCGGACGCTGATGTAATGGGGGGCTCTGTGCGGACTCTGATGTAATGGGGGGCTCTGTGCGGACTCTGATGTAATGGGGGGCTCTGTGCGGACTCTGATGTAATGGGGGGCTCTGTGCGGACTCTGATGTAATGGGGGGCTCTGTGCGGACTCTGATGTAATGGGGGGCTCTGTGCGGACTCTGATGTAATGGGGGGCTCTGTGCGGACTCTGATGTAATGGGGGGCTCTGTGCGGACTCTGATGTAATGGGGGGCTCTGTGCGGACTCTGATGTAATGGGGGGCTCTGTGCGGACTCTGATGTAATGGGGGGCTCTGTGCGGACTCTGATGTAATGGGGGGCTCTGTGCGGACTCTGATGTAATGGGGGGCTCTGTGCGGACTCTGATGTAATGGGGGGCTCTGTGCGGACTCTGATGTAATGGGGGGCTCTGTGCGGACTCTGATGTAATGGGGGGCTCTGTGCGGACTCTGATGTAATGGGGGGCTCTGTGCGGACTCTGATGTAATGGGGGGCTCTGTGCGGACTCTGATGTAATGGGGGGCTCTGTGCGGACTCTGATGTAATGGGGGGCTCTGTGCGGACTCTGATGTAATGGGGGGCTCTGTGCGGACTCTGATGTAATGGGGGGCTCTGTGCGGACTCTGATGTAATGGGGGGCTCTGTGCGGACTCTGATGTAATGGGGTGCTCTGTGCGGACTCTGATGTAATGGTGCTCTGTGCGGACTCTGATGTAATGGTGCTCTGTGCGGACTCTGATGTAATGGTGCTCTGTGCGGACTCTGATGTAATGGTGCTCTGTGCGGACTCTGATGTAATGGTGCTCTGTGCGGACCCCTGAATCCCCTGCACTGTGTACGTAGCATAATCCTGACGTAATCCTGAACTCTGCATTCTGTATGTAGTGCGAACCATATACAACTGGCCCTTTGAGGGCAACCACACTGCTGATGCGGCCCTCGATGAATTTGAGTTTGCCACCCCTGCTCTAGGCCTAGGTGGTGATTGCTGCATTTCAGTTTGAGCCACTGGGTTCTGAACCAACATAGTTTGAACTGAACTCAGGGAACTTTTAAGTTTCTGCACTGAAGAGAACAAATCCCTATATTGCTGGGATGTTTCTTCTTCCACTAAATCCTTAATACAGGATCTGAATAGAGCCTTTCCCCAGGTATCTTTCAAAGGATTTTAGCAAGAAGGACACTTCCTTTTACAGTGCGGAAAATAAGTATTTGAACACCCTGCTATTTTGCAAGTTCTCCCACTTGGAAATCATGGAGGGGTCTGAAATTGTCATCGTAGGTGCATGTCCACTGTGAGAGACATAATCAAAAAAAAAAAAATAATCCAGAAATCACAATTTATGATTTTTTAACTATTTATTTGTATGATACAGCTGCAAAGAAGTATTTGAACACCTGTCTATCAGCTAGAATTCTGACCCTCAAAGACCTGTTAGTCTACCTTTAAAATGTCCACCTCCACTCCATTTATTATCCTAAATTAGATGCACCTGTTTGAGGTCATTAGCTGCATAAAGACACCTGTCCACCCCATACAATCAGTAAGAATCCAACTACTAACATGGCCAAGACCAAAGAGCTGTCCAAAGACACTAGAGACAAAATTGTACACCTCCACAAGGCTGGAAAGGGCTACGGGGAAATTGCCAAGCAGCTTGGTGAAAAAAGGTCAACTGTTGGAGCAATCATTAGAAAATGGAAGAAGCTAAACATGACTGTCAATCTCCCTCAGACTGGGGCTCCATGCAAAATCTCACCTCGTGGGGTCTCAATGATCCTAAGAAAGGTGAGAAATCAGCCCAGGACTACACGGGAGGAGCTGGTCAATGACCTGAAAGAGCTGGGACCACCGTTTCCAAGGTTACTGTTGGTAATACACTAAGACGTCATGGTTTGAAATCATGCATGGCACGGAAGGTTCCCCTGCTTAAACCAGCACATGTCAAGGCCTGTCTTAAGTTTGCCAATGACCATTTGGATGATCCAGAGGAGTCATGGGAGAAAGTCATGTGGTCAGATGAGACCAAAATAGAACTTTTTGGTCATAATTCCACTAACCGTGTTTGGAGGAAGAATGATGAGTACCATCCCAAGAACACCATCCCTACTGTGAAGCATGGGGGTGGTAGCATCATGCTTTGGGGGTGTTTTTCTGCACATGGGACAGGGCGACTGCACTGTATTAAGGAGAGGATGACCGGGGCCATGTATTGCGAGATCTTGGGCAACAACCTCCTTCCCTCAGTTAGAGCTTTGAAGATGGGTCGAGGCTGGGTCTTCCAACATGACAATGACCCGAAGCACACAGCCAGGATAACCAAGGAGTGGCTCTGTAAGAAGCATATCAAGGTTCTGGCGTGGCCTAGCCAGTCTCCAGACCTAAACCCAATAGAGAATCTTTGGAGGGAGCTCAAACTCCATGTTTCTCAGCGACAGCCCAGAAACCTGACTGATCTAGAGAAGATCTGTGTGGAGGAGTGGGCCAAAATCCCTCCTCCAGTGTGTGCAAACCTGGTGAAAAACTACAAGAAACGTTTGACCTCTGTAATTGCAAACAAAGGCTACTGTACCAAATATTAACATTGATTTTCTCAGGTGTTCAAATACATCTTTGCAGCTGTATCATACAAATAAATAGTTAAAAAAAATCATACATTGTGATTTCTGGAATTTTTTTTTTTGATTATGTCTCTCACAGTAGACATGCACCTACGATAACAATTTCAGACCCCTCCATGATTTCCAAGTGGGAGAACTTGCAAAATAGCAGGGTGTTCAAATACTTATTTTCCGCACTGTAGGTGGTGGCTTTTTTGATTTTTCCTAAAAAACTAACACAGAAAGAAATTTTCTAAAAAAAATATATATATATTTTTTTTAAACCGCCACCATTGAAGAATCTTTTTTGGAAAGACACACCAAAAAACACCACCTAAGTGCAGGAACTGACAGGGACCGAGAGAAGTTACCTCTGACCCTGCCATACAGGCTCCCTTAAGGAGGAATAAACACCAGATAAGTCTATAAGGTAAAGAATTGAGGCACCACTGTACCCCTCCTACCTGGACCTGAGCGGCGTCTGGGGCGCCTGTTTCCCCCATCGCTGCTGAACCCTCTTCCATACTGTAGCAGAGAAGCAGCTGGGACCGTGGAGGTTTTTAAATTTTCCCGGGTCGGACGTCCTCTGTAATGGCCGGAACCGGAAGACGCCGCTCTTTAGGCCTGTCTCTTGACCCCTGCGTTCCAGGCAGCGTGAACCACGCGCCGCCCCGCCCCCACAGGAAGCCGCGCCGCTGTGAATGGCGTCCCCCGCCACCCAGGACCGACATGCGGAGGAAAAACGCTGATAACAGCGATCATACCGCCTGGCCACCTGAGCCAACACCGCGGACCCCGGGCACTCAGCGCCGCTGCCTGTGGAGCCTTCACTCCACTGAGCAGGGAGAGGTTGGAGACTCCGAGAACACCCCCCTACACTTAGGGGGGGCTGGGATGGCCCCTGCACACATGCAGGAAACAACAAGTCAAAAAAGGTAAGCTTACCCCAATCCACCCTTGGAAAGAGCGCAGCTTCCCCTGGTTCACAAGCATGTCCTTCCACCATGGCAGAGGAAACACAATAACCGAGGCCATGGTGGAAGAGGAGGGGTTTTAAAGTCCAGCATGTGTTTCCTAATGAAGAGGCAGAGCTGCGCTCTCTCCAAGGTTGTCCTGAAAGGCGAGGTGAGAAAAAAAAAAAAAATGGAACTTAAGGCCAATTGCTGATCCTTGCCCGCTTGAGAGAGCCAATTTGAGATACTAAACAGGAACGCAGGTGTACATTTCTAGTCTCACACTACAAAATGTAAGTCTTTCAAGTACGATGGGGATCTTCAAATGAGTGGAAATAAGCAGAGTCAACATGGTTGGAATCACAGAGCCAGACAACCCCCAGACAGGGTGATAGACAGCAAATTGTCCTGTAGAAACACCTCCCAGGGAATGTCCGTGACCAGCCACACCAGGTCGGCATCCCAGGGTCGCGGAAACTCTTCTAGACCCGGATCCTTGAACCTGCATTTTGTCATCGGCACATGTGCACTGGGGAAAACTGAAGCAATGGCACATATTTGCATATGCCTCTGTCTGTGTGCCGTGATGTCATCGCGGCGCCAGTCAATCACAGCAATGGAGTTACGATACCCAGAAGTAACCCCCGGGAGAGATTACGGCCCCTGGAGTGGTGTACGAGGACGGCTACAGGGTCTTCGATCTCAGGTAAGCAATTCATAATGAGCTAGTATGCTATGCACATAATAGCTCATTGAGCCTTTGTCTTGCAGCGGGTTTTTTATTCCCACTAAGGGTTTACAACCACTTCATTGAGATTATTGATTAAAATCTGTTGAACACAACACTTTCCAAATATGTGACAAAACTGAGAAAATTTGTTTAGTTCCATAACCTGAAAGATTAATATTATAACTTGGATTACAGAATCTTCAAGTTTTTCACTCAAATTAGTTGATGCAAAAATGAATACACCCCTATAACAAAAACTACTACATCTAGTATGACCTCCATGATTTAAGGACAGCACCAAGTCTTCTAGGCATGGAACGAACAAGTTGGTAACATATTGAAACACCTATCCTTTTGCCACTCTTTTAAGCATGACCTCTTTTAGAGCCTGGATGCTGGATGGAGAGTGATGCTCAACTGGTCTCTTCAGAATTCCCCATATGTGCTCGATTGGGTTCAGATCAGGAGACACACTTGGCCAGTCACTTTCACCCTGTTCAGAAATGCAAAATTGTGTAACAAACCATTGCCATGTTGTAAAAGTGCACAACGACCAAGGGCGCGAAATGATGGTAGCATCTTCTCTTTCAATAAAGAGTAGTTCATCTGAATTCATGCGCTCATCAATGAAATGCAGCTCCGACACCAGCAGCACTCAAGCAGCCAGAGAGGCACTGTCACCACCATGTTTCACTGCAGGCAACATGCTTTTCTATTTGTACTCCTCACCTTTGCGATGTCATACAGTTCTGAAGCCATCCTTCCAAAAACATTTATCTTGGTCTCATCACTCCAGAGCACAGGGTCCAAGTAGTCTTAGCAAGTGCCCTGGCAAATTCTAGGTGGATTTACTGTGCATGGTCTTTAGGGGAAGCTTCCTTTGTGGTCGACACCCATGCATACCATTCCTCTGCAGTGTTCGTTGTATTGTGTCAACAATCAACCCAGTTTGGTTTTCCACTTTTGCCAACTGCAGTGAACCTGCGTGGCAATTCTCTAACCCTCATCATAAGACACTCCTGTCAAGGTCCTAACTTCTGGGGACGACCTGGACATCTGAGATGGTTGCAGTTCTGTTGTAAAAATTTTGTATCACTTTTGCTACAGTATTCTGACTAAGTAGGTAAGACTAAAGCCCCATACACACTACCAGTTTTCCTGCAGGTTTTTCTCTTCAGGTTTACCAAAACTATGTAGTGCAATGGCCGGCCTGATTGCATACAAATTAGAATTTTTAGGCCACGTTCACACAACTGTTTTTCTCGACAAAATCAATCAAGAAACTTGGTGGCAGAGCTTTTTTGCCGAGGAAAACGGTTGTGTGTATGTTTTTCATCGAGAAAACTGTTGTGGATCTCGACGAGAAAAAAAAAAGAGAACAAGTTCTCTTTCTCGTTGGGGGTCTCAATTTCCTTGTGTTTCTCGATGTGGCTGGTATACAACGAGAAACACTTGTGTGTATGCTTAGAAACCCGCGCATGCTCAGAATAAAGTATGAGACGGGAGCGCACCTTCGGTAAAAGTAGCGTTCTTAATGGAGATAGCACATTCGTCACGCTGTAACAGACTGAAAAGCGCGAATCGTCTCTTACCAAACCTTTACCTAACACACAGTAACATGAGATTAGTAAAAGCATCCCCAAGAGTGGCGCCAGTGGAATTTAACTTCCCCTTTATAGTGCCGTCATACGTGTTGTACATCACCACGTTTGAGAACGACGAGATTTTGTCTTGACTGTGTGTACGCAAAGAAAGCTTGGCAAGATAGTCGACAAACCTCACAAGGAACTCGTCGAGGAAACAATGTTTCTTTTACGATGAGTTCCTTGGTCGTGTGTACGAGGCCTAAAGGTTTGACCTCATATTAGATGGTTTTGGTAAACCTGAAGAGAAAAACCTGTAGAAAAACTGATAGTGTGTATGGGGCTTTAGACATTGCAGCATGTACAATTTTTTTTTCAAAAGTCAGCAGCTACAAATACTGTAGCTGCCAAGCTAAGATTACCTGTCCCAGGATCCCACAATGCCAACTCAAGCAAAATGAGTCTATCGGCTCCATGTGCCTGCACTGGCATCTTCACTAAGGGAAACAGGAAGTGAAGCCTGAAAATGTTGTATATTGTCGCACAACGATTGCGGCGATCTTACTGGCAAGTGGGAGCAGGTACCTGGTTTTGACAGTAAATGTGGCGGGGGGGGGGTCGGACACACAAGCACAGATTCCCCAATTAAGTGGAGCGCCGCTATAAGCAACGCTCTTTTATAATCCACCGTCTGCTGGACACCTATTTAATGAATAGACTCAGCTGTAGTTGAATTCATGTTAATTAGGATTGTGTTGTCTAAAGTTTTGCTTCCAAGACTTTCATTTGGGTGTATTCATTTTTGCAATATGGTCTTAAAGTATTTTTTCTAACCAATACATCCGTGTGTTCAAATTAACAAATCTTGGTTGCAATAAATGGCCAGCATTTGTGGGAGTATTTTGTAGTAGAGTGTCCCATAGAAAATGTTGATTCTAAAAGGAAAGGTTTTCTGACAAATCTGTTTGGGTGTACTTATTTATGCTGTAGGTATATCTGAGACTCCACAGGCAGCTTACAGCCCTGGACAAAACGCTCACCCATAACCACCCAGCCAGACAGGACATCTGTCCATCATGGTCACCATCAAATGGAGAGAAAAAAAAAAAAAGACTACTTCTCAACCCCAAGAGTTGTAGACCAAAGCCACGAGGAAAGGAAGGCCCAGAACAAAAAGATCTCACGTAGCTCTGGCAGTTCAAGGAAACAGGAAATTTGTCCCACTTGAAGAATTCCTACTGCAGGACCCCTGTCTGAACAGGGCATATGGGACCACATCAAAAATAGACACTATGAGGGCCAGAGCCTACATGCAAAAATTCATAAAAAAGACCATCTGCCAAACAGGGGAAACCATGCCAAAAATGAGATTCTGAAGCTTGTGAGAATCGATCCTAGATATTCCAGATGCCTGGTCGGGATCAGAGAGAACTCATACAGGCTGAGCATAAAGATCACCATGTTGTCCCTCAGCACAGAGACAGACTATTCTCGCAGGTGGATATCCATATAGCCTACCACAGCAATCTCCCCGCTGTCTCAGTAGTGCTAGGGTCAGAGCCAGCACCTCAGTACACACCCGAGAAGCAAAGGCAAGAACAAAAATGGCACCATTTTATAATGCAGGGCCCTGACCACAAGAACGTAGGAAGCGCTGGTTCCTGGCACAAACAGGAATGTGCAAGTACGTGTTCCTGAACACTGTAGGGGCCAGGAAACCCCCCAGAGGAAAAAAAGGCCAAACGGATAGAGTCAAACAGCTGCATGCACACAAAGGAATACATGGTCCGAGGTTCCATATTGGGAGAACTCCCAACTTCCTCTGAAACGTAAATGGAACAGAAAAGCAGCGATGAACCTCCCTGGGTCCAGAACTGGCTCATCAGGTCCTAAATAAGCAGATCATGCACCGCCCAGTAAACAGATAGGAAGAAGCACTTCATTCGAAAGGAAAGGAAGTGAAGGGACAAGGAGGACAACATGACAAATTAAACACTGCTCACCTGTGGGCTCAGGGACTGAGGCTGGAAGCTGCCTGCTCAGAGGACACCACTGCAGGCCACCCTGAGCCTTCAGGGAAACACAAGTCCACACCTGATGGAGGACACAGACACTCACACCCCCCGGGGAGTATAGGGGAGGCATGAGGTACCTACATAACACTCCAGTGGCCCAGGGGAGGAGAGGGGCAAGTAGGGCACATCATCCATTTACCAACCATGAAAGAGGGTACCTACCCCTGAAAGAAGACCTCTCCACCAGAACAGGGGGGCTGTCTGTCAAGGGGAAACTATGAAAATATGTTATAAGTATTTTTAAATAGCCTTGCAGGATAAAATGTCATTCTTGCATGTGTGTGCCGTTTTGTTTTTTGGTCTTAAATCAACACCATCTTGAATGTAAATGCATTTTAGGGTGTGTGCCCCCCACAAGTATATTTTTGTATTCGGCCTGCCCAGGGGGACACAGAGCAGCGAGATGACTGCATGCGCTTGCTGACCAAGCTGAGGTAGCTACTGGATCAATATTACCAGCCCGTAGTCCATCCCCAGCTGTTTGAAGATCCTTGCAAGAAATCCCAGGAACTGGGACTACAGAACCACAGGTCCCAGCAGCGAGCTAGGTCTATACTCCTCACTAGGCAGAAATAAAACTGAACTGCCTATGACGGATGGGATGAATTACCAACTAGAACTGCCCATAGTGTCCCACTCCTGTAGGTGCCGATATAACCCTACGGCCAAGAATAAGGAAGAGCTGTGTCCATGAAAGAACGCAAGAGAAAACTATTCTCTGCAAACCTTTTAGAGTTGTTTATTTGCAAACCTTTTAGAGTTGTTTATTTGAGAAGACAGATTGATCAATTAATCACTATGCATAATACTTGGTTAGCTGCACCCACCACATTCACATGAGGACGTCTTCATAAAAGAAAAGAAAAAAAGCAGGCTGAAAGAGGGGCAATCCACTTTTTTTTACCAATTTCTTTCATTCTCTAGCTTGCACTTGAACATTTAATTCAGAAAATATCATTGGTTGCTCTCAACATGTGCTCTTTCAGTCTCGCACAGCAGATGTAGTTAAAATGCATTCCATTCTATTTTAGTGACAAGTGATAAATATCCTTTACATTACATATAAGCCCCACTCAATTTCTTCATGGAATGCACAACAACGTTCAAAAGCATGTTTGTGCCCGATGGAACGTAATCCAGGTTACTTTGTTTTCAAAAAGCAGATTTGTTTTAAGATTAAGATTATGTAAATGGATATTTAAGATCAGTTTGTACTTTTTTTTTTATTCCTCTACATAAAAGAGAACAAAAAACACAATGGAAAGTAGTCTCCACCCCTTACTGGTGTATCCTTTGAAAGGAAGAGAACACACAATAGTACAAGAGCTCAAAAACGCCTTAAGGATAGAGCTCAGAAATAAAAGCCAATCAGCTTAAAGCAGAAATAACCAAAAATGTAATATATTTGCAGCTTACCAATCATTAGCTGTGGTGGTTGCATTCATCTGGTGATCTGCCAGTAAGTAACATCTTCCTCGTCCATTTGGAGCCGAATACACTGAGGAAGGGCTGATCTGTGAGCATATACCATTCATTCGGGTCTGCGATTTCTCTTAAGAACTTTTAGACCTCTGAGCTTTTGAGGTCCAACCATCCGGTTAGCACCTATGGTGTATTGATTTGGTGGTTGGTGCACAGTGGTGTTGTACTGAAGATCATTTTGCTGCACAAGCTTTAGCTTCCATTTTTCAATCTTGCGGAGCGTTTGGTCATTGGAAAAACATTTACTAGACTTAATTTTTGATTACTGTGGGAAAAGGATGTTTACACCACGTTCACAATGAATGCAGCTTTGAAATTGTGCTACTGCAGCACGATTTCAGAGTCGCCAATCAGTGTGATTTCATGCGTGGCTTGTCATCTGCGCGACTTCGTGCACAGATGTATATCCATGTCGCACATTAAATCGCCAAAAATAGTGCAGAATCCTTTCAAGTCAGTGCAAGTTGAAGTCGCACCGATTTGAATAGTTCCATATGAACAAATAGGCAGCGTCTTGTCATGCAATTTCAAACTACTGCACTGGTGTGAACGGGGGGGGGCTTATGAATTTGTCGCTTATGTATACTTGCACTTTTAGGTACTGTAATTATTTATAAATGTGGATGTATGAATTCTTTTCACCATCTGGTTTGCAATTTAATTTAAACCTTCCCTATCCCCGATCATTGTAGGCACCCCTGTCAGTTGTAAATGTTTTGTCCCAACACTCTTAACTAATAAGTTTGAAGGACAATTAATTATTTTGAAAAACAGACTAGGCAGTTCACCCGGTGAAAATAAAAGAAAGCAAGCAAAAAAAACAAATGCAGCCATCACACCACGAATTGGTAAGCTGCAAAAAAAAAAATATATATATATTACGGACACATACACTGTATGTATGTATATATGTATATATGTATATATGTATATATGTATATATATATATATATGTATATATGTATATATATATATATGTATATGTATATGTATATGTATATGTATATGTATATATATATATATATATATATATATATATATATATATATATATATATATATATATATATAGGGCTGTGCAAATCAACTTTTAATTAATCGATTAATCTTTAATTGTTTTGATCGATCAAAATCTTTTTGATGGATTAAGATTCTTTTGATTGGTACTCACCTCTCCACCAGCTTCTGGGCCTTCAGGTAGTTCCTGTCGGAGATCCGGTGACGTCTCTGACACCGGCGGGGTTTGCCTTATCCATTTGAAGGCTTCTTTGCTGTGCCTTCATATCTGCATGCCGGTGGGACCTTACTATCTGCCACACACAAGTGCCTCTATAACTTCCCTCTATAACTTCCCTCTATAACTTCCCTCTATAACTTCCCTCTATAACTTCCCTCTATAACTTCCCTCTATAACTTCCCTCTATAACTTCCCTCTATAACTTCCCTCTATAACTTCCCTCTATAACTTCCCTCTATAACTTCCCTCTATAACTTCCCTCTATAACTTCCCTCTATAACTTCCCTCTATAACTTCCCTCTATAACTTCCCTCTATAACTTCCCTCTATAACTTCCCTCTATAACTTCCCTCTATAACTTCCCTCTATAACTTCCCTCTATAACTTCCCTCTATAACTTCCCTCTATAACTTCCCTCTATAACTTCCCTCTATAACTTCCCTCTATAACTTCCCTCTATAACTTCCCTCTATAACTTCCCTCTATAACTTCCCTCTATAACTTCCCTCTATAACTTCCTATAACTCCCTCTATAACTTCCTATAACTTCCCTCTATAACTTCCCTCTATAACTTCCCTCTATAACTTCCCTCTATAACTTCCCTCTATAACTTCCCTCTATAACTTCCCTCTATAACTTCCCTCTATAACTTCCCTCTATAACTTCCCTCTATAACTTCCCTCTATAACTTCCCTCTATAACTTCCCTCTATAACTTCCCTCTATAACTTCCCTCTATAACTTCCCTCTATAACTTCCCTCTATAACTTCCCTCTATAACTTCCCTCTATAACTTCCCTCTATAACTTCCCTCTATAACTTCCCTCTATAACTTCCCTCTATAACTTCCCTCTATAACTTCCCTCTATAACTTCCCTCTATAACTTCCCTCTATAACTTCCCTCTATAACTTCCCTCTATAACTTCCCTCTATAACTTCCCTCTATAACTTCCCTCTATAACTTCCCTCTATAACTTCCCTCTATAACTTCCCTCTATAACTCCCTTATAACTTCCCTCTATAACTTCCCTCTATAACTTCCCTCTATAACTTCCCTCTATAACTTCCCTCTATAACTTCCCTCTATAACTTCCCTCTATAACTTCCCTCTTTAACTTCCCTCTTTAACTTCCCTCTTTAACTTCCCTCTTTAACTTCCCTCTTTAACTTCCCTCTTTAACTTCCCTCTTTAACTTCCCTCTATCAACCTGGGATTCTACAACCATCCACTGGGAGTAGTGATCATTCCCTTCATGGGACATCATGCCGACGGACTGATGTTAACCCCTCCTCGTCTGGATTCAGCAGTGGTATCGTTGTACACATTTTTATACCAGTATCATACTTGGCTACAGGTTTTTATGACTGCTTTTGCTACCGTTTGTTATTACTCGCACCATTTTTTACAGTTTATGTAGCTACATCGATTTTATCTCCAGTGCAATATTTATTTTGTTACCTACCTACTTGAAGACTAAAAGTTTTAAATGCTATTCCCATCGAGCACTGCCTTTGTGTGTTTTTTGTATCCTGCTATGCATTTTTCCAGTGGTTGGTAGCTGCACTGGGAATCAGCCTGCAAGGAGATCAGCTAAAAGTAGTTGGATCTGTATGTGCGTTATAATTAATCTAAATTAGTCGATTAAAAAAATAAACGATTAATCGAACACAAAAAAATTTCAGTAACAGCCCTAATATATCCTATCACACACACACACACCTTCTCATTCAAAGAGTTTTCTTTATTTTCATGACTATGAAAATTGTAGAGTCACTCTGAAGGCATGAAAACTATGAATTAACACATGTGGAATTATATACATAACAAAAAAGTGCAAAACAACTGAAAATATGTCATATTCTAGGTTCTTCAAAGTAGCCACCTTTTGCAGCAGACACATCTCTAGAACAACTGTTAAGAGGAGACTGTGTGAATCAGGCCTTCATGGTAGAATATCTGCTAGGACTCTTGTCATTGGTGCCATTTTGGGAAGGTTTATCTTCTCAAGATGAGAGCCAAGTGGAGGAAGAAGTGTATGTGCAGACTGAAGCGTAAAAGGCAAAAGATGAGGCAGAGGTCCAAGTAAACGTCTCCTCCACTGCTGCACCTGAGACTTGCCAGCTGAAGACAGCACTCCCATGTGGATCCATTCAGTGTATAACAACCTGGCCATATAATCTGACGGATGACAAGTCTGGGAATACGTGATACACTTGTGAACGTGTGCTTCTGGAAGTCCCCTGTGTTGTCAACCTAGCATCAAGGACTGACATGCTAATTCCCTCTGGGAGTTTGGACTTGATTGTCTTCTGGTCTCATGCAGCAGATGTAATAAACATGTTTTTTGTTAAACCAAAAAAAAAAAAAAATCAATATCTGCTAGGAAACCACTGCTAAAGAAAGGCAACAAGCAGAAGAGACTTGTTTGGGCTAAAGAACACAAGGAATGGACATTAGACCAGTGGAAATCTGTGCTTTGGTCTGATGAGTCCAAATTTGAGATCTTTGGTTCCAACCACCGTGTCTTTGTGCGACGCAGAAAAGGTGAACGGATGGACTGTTTTCCACGGTGAAGCATGGAGGAGGAGGTGTGATGGTGTGGGGGTGCTTTGCTGGTGACACTGTTGGGGATTTATTCAAAATTGAAGGCATACTGAACCAGCATGGCTACCACAGCATCTTGCAGCGGCATGCTATTCCATCCGGTTTGCGTTTAGTTGGACCATCATTTATTTTTCAACAGGACAATGACCCCAAACACACCTCCAGGCTGTGTAAGGGCTACTTGACCAAGAGGGAGAGTGATGGGGTGCTGCGCCAGATGACCTGGCCTCCACAGTCACCGGACCTGAACCCAATCGAGATGGTTTGGGGTGATCTGGACCGCAGAGTGAAGGCAAAAGGGCCAACAAGTGCTAAGCATCTCTGGGAACTCCTTCAAGACTGTTGGAAGACCATTTCAGGCGACTACCTCTTGAAGCTCATCAAGAGAATGCCAAGAGTGTGCAAAGCAGTTATCAAAGCAAAAGGTGGCAACTTTGAAGAACCTAGAATATGACATATTTTCAGTTGTTTCACACTTTTTTGTTATGTATATAATTCCACATGTGTTAATTCATAGTTCTGATGCCTTCAGTGTGACTCTACAATTTTCATAGTCATGAAAATAAAGAAAACTCTTGGAATGAGAAGGTGTGTCCAAACTTTTGGAGATATATTATATATATACACACACACATATACATACACACACTATATATATTTTTTTTTATCAAACACAATTGCCGTTTTCAGCTGTCACAGTCTCGTTCCCGAAAAAAAAAAAGGCAAATGTTTAGCTTTAACAAATATACAAGAGTATATGGATACAATTTATTAAAATCGGTACAAAGCAGGGTACAGCAAATCAAGGTGGAGCTGAAGTAAAAAATAAAAAAAAATGCTAATAGGCAGATTTTTTTTTTACCAAAAAAATAAACATAGGGGTCAGCGACGCACCGACCGGGGCTCCGCTCCCCTCCCCCCCTCTCCGGCCAGCGTCCTCATCACAACTGTGGGCACCCTGCCTTGACAGCCTTCGGCTTCACAGCCGGGCACCCACTGCGCATGCGCCAGTGGCACTGCGCATACGCGAGCGGCGCGACCTGCCGCTGATTGGACAGGCGATCGCATGGGACCCGTCATGTGTCCCATGCGATCGCCTACAGGGAGGGGCTGCTGTAGGCGATTAAGCTTAATCGCCTAACCAGCCCCTTGGCGGAAGTGGGACAGGAAGTCCCACTCCTACTGAAGCCCCCACTCCCCCCCCAAAAAATTACATGCCAAATGTGGCATGTAAGGGGGTGAGGAGTGGGATTAGCAGAAGTTCCAGTTCCATTTTTGGGTGGAACTCCGCTTTAAGTGACTGCACATATTTGGCCTAAAGATACTTTCTGCATTAGATCTGCCTTACACACTTTTTATTTAATGGAAAACCGCTTTATGCAGAGTTCTGTGTACACATACCCAAAGCAGCTCAGGCTACAATGTTTTCCCCAGAAATGTTATGGTAATTAAATCAGGTTTGCCAGATGTAACCCCTTTTACATCGCTTGCATTGAGGTATATGCTATCGCAGACTAGTGATGTACAATTTATAACATACCTGGGGGTATGGGGAAGTGGCATTCACATTGTCTTTGGGAGGGCTCAGAGGTGCATTCTTTGTCTGTCCACATGGATTTTGTGGCTGGCTTACCTTCCTAAAAAAAAAAAAAATATATATGTTTTGTAGCACACAGTCAAAAAGCTGCAAAGATGTAGATTTCCAGAGCCAGAGGGTGCCAAACACCATCATTTAGAACCGTAAACTATAAGTTATTTTAAAACAGATTTTTTTTTAAGGCTCCTTCACAATCTTGCATGCATTAAGGCTGTTAGAAACCGTGCACCTATCCTGCTGATCTAAGTATCCAGAGTGTACGAGGTGTATCCTTTAAATGTACATTTTTAGACCTCTCCATTCAACCTACAAATAAGACTTTTGTCCAACCAGCCTATTTTCTAACAGGCTGGTTGGATAGCTGGCAGAGCTGATCAGTGTATTCAGAAATCAGGGAACTCTCCCCACTGCCAATACACAAAGGCTCAGCAGGAAGGATGGAATAAGAAACTCCGACCTAGGGTGACATAGCTGCTCTATACGGTTGTCCCTCCAGGACAGTTAATGGCAGGATCATAACGTTAAAAGAAAATGGAAATTAATTATAAAAAAGGAAAAACTTATGCAGCCACCACATATTCAATGACCAGTAAGCTGTAATACACATTAAAATGGTTGTAAACCTCAGCTGTGAAATCTGAGCAAAGCACGTATACAGTGAGGAAATTATTTGATTCCCTGCAGATTTTGTATGTTTGCCCACTTACAAAGAAATGAAGGGTCTATAATTTATATCATAGGTGTATTTTAAAATGATAGAGGCAGAATATCAACCAAAAATCCACAACGCAGCAACGCAGCCATGAATTGAAATCTTGCACTGCCCACAAGGTCCCACTCCTCAAGAAGGCACATGTACAGGCCCATCTGAAGATTGCCAATAAACACCCTAAATGATTCAGAGATGAATTGGGAGAAAGTGCTTTGGTCAGATGAAACCAAAATTAAGCTCTTTGGTATTAATAGACTCGCCAGGTTTGGCGGAAGAAAAATGCTGTCTATGACTCCAAGAACACCATCCCTACAGTCAAGCACAGAGGGCCAATGGATGGAGCCCATGTATTGTAAAATCTTGGATGAGAACCTTCTTTCCTCAGCCAAAACACTGAAGATATGTCGTCAATGGGTCTTCCAGCATGACAATGACCCAAAACATACCACCAAGGCAACAAAGTAGTGGCTCAAGGAGAAGCAGCACATGAAGGTCATGGAGTGGCCTAGTCAGTCTCCAGACCTAAATCCTATAGAAAATTTATGGAGGGAGCAGAAACTACAAATTGCCAAGCGACAGCCTAGAAATCTCAAGGATTTAGAGAAAATCTGTAAAGAGTGGACCAAAATCCCTATTGAGATGTGTGCAAAACCTGGGAACCAACTACAAGAAACGTCTTACCTGTTTTGCTTGGAGATCAAATACTAATTTTACTTACTGAACTGCAACTCAATTTATAATATTTGTATTGTTTTTTCTGGATTTTTAGTTGATATTCTGTCTATATAAAATTTCAAATGAACCCATGTATAAAAATTATAAACCCTTTATTTCTTTGTAAGTGGGCAAACTTACAAAATCTGCAGGGGATCAAATATTTTTTTTCCCCACTGTATCTGTAGTGTTTACTTGTCTATCTCCAAAGCTGTGAGTGCAATTTCTCTCTGGTGTTTCATTACAGTCATCAGCATGTCCAGTGTCCGAGAAAAAAGTTTTCCCTGACAGACAATACATTTGTGAGGGGGAGGAGAGCTCAGCACACAGCTTGTCTATTCAGGACACAACTCTGTATCCTTCCTTCATTCCTGTGTGTGAAGGAGGGTGTGTCCCTTTCCTTAAATCGGTTCTCACACACTATCTGCAGCTCTCCGCCCCTCTGATACTGACAGAAGCAGAAGGATTGTATCAAAATTCTTCACATTTGAAGGGGTGTAAAGAGGAGAAGACTGCAGAAAAAACAAGTAAAACCTATGTGTTGTGTGTAATCTCTGTGCATCACCTAAGGCCAGTCAATTTACCAAGTATATGTGAGGCTTTACAACAACTTTAAAGATATAGACAGCAATAAAAACAATTTTCTGTGCTATAAAAAAAAAAAAAAAACATTTTGTCTGAAGTTGGGCTTTAATAGATCACATATTTATTAAAAATAAATTTGTATGTAGCTGCCCAGGAAAGATAATTATTTCATCCCATCTCACCTGCAAAGCATCCCAAAAGAACAGTAGAAAGGTTCTGTTCTACACTATACTAAAGGTTGGTTTGCATTATGGGACACACTTTACCCTCTCTACACAGTCTCCAGCATGATTACTATAAAAAGCAGCTCTGGAACCACTTAGGACTGCAGTACAACAGTATCTGCTATATAACCCATTTAAAGTCAAATTAATCAACAGATACGCATTTTTTTTAACTTTGAATGTAAAAAATAAAAAAAAAGTAGGAAAATATACAGCACCATATTCCATTTAGCCTGGGTTCACACTGTTGTGATTCGGACCCCCACTGCAGGTACCGATCACATTCGATCTCTGAGCAATACAAGGTCAGCCATACAGTTGTACGGTTGAACTCTCTTTAGATTTGCACAGAAAATAGTGAAGGGACTTGTTTTTCCCTGCAATAGAACTGAATAACTTTGGGTGTTCTAACCTATGCAAGTTCATAGCTCATAGTTTAGATCGTACTGCGATCTGTGAACAAAACTGGGACACCCGCAGCAGTAAGCCTGCAGGAGAGGAGCAATGCGGTAACCAGGCTCAAAGTCTTTGTTTTTCGCAGTTAGGCAGACTATCTTTGTTAACTATTAAATTGGTGTTAAACCAAAAAATGTTATATATTTCAGCTTACCAATCATTAGATATGGTGGCTGTATTCGTTTTATTTTAGGCCTTTCCCTCCCTCTGTTTTCGCATGGTGATCTGGCCAGTAACACATCCTGCATTAGGGTGCCCCCACCCTGGATGAAGGAAAAACAACTTTGGACATTTGCATTGTCAGTCTGAAGTGTTAGATGTACTAACAAAATTTAAATACACAAACATATTGAAGCCTAAACTAGCTTTTTTTTCTTTTTTTTTTTTACATTAAACCGTTTTGTTCCTTTTGGGATAAAAGATTTATGTAAATAAAAGCTGATCATTTAGCACTCCGGTCAGTGTTAAATGGTTTGATTCAACCCTCTGCTACGTTTGCAGGATAGTTTTGTTCTGTAAATAAAAACAGATTTCCTGGCTGCTTCACCAGGTAAAGTATATCTAAAGGCAACATTTTTTTTCCCGGTTTTGTTTTGGACAGAGAGGAGAGGATTTTGAAACCTGCAAGATTTTTTGCTCATTCGTGTCCCCGTTACAGAGATTTACCCTCTCCATTTTTCCTGTTTACCATTATCATTGAAAGTGAAAATTAAAAGAAAATCACAAATTTTGGGTTGTTCCCAAAAAAGCAAGAGCAGAAAAATCTTCAAATGAGGACACTAGTTCTGGTGACCTGAGGGCCCCAAGAGATTTCCCTTAATTTGCAAGACTTCCTCTCCCTTACTGTTTTGGCTATGGGACAGGATAAAAGGTAAATCTTCCTAATGGGACAAAGATGGAAAAGGTAATCCTTAGGTTAACCAATTCCCCCCTTCTCAAGCCAAAATTACAATAGTTTTTTCCCCCCATAGTTTTACTTTAATAAATTTGCCCTAAATGTGTGAACCTGGTAAACTATCTTTGCAGCATCCAATTATGAACATTAGAAATTAGGTGCAACTAATGAGCGATAACTCATATAGAACACTGTGGTGGATCCAAAGATCCACCACAGTGTTATAGATAAGAGTTATCGCTCATTAGTTGCACCTAATTTCTAATGTTCATAATTGGATGCTGCAAAGATAGTTTACCAGGTTCATACATTTAGGGCAAATTTACACTGATAATCACTCCATTTGTGGTTATTTGGTAGCTAAAGAAATAAAGGGACACTGCTGATGCACCACTGTCCCTTTATTTCTTTAGAGAAATGGTCTACACACCCAATTGTGGTAGTCCCTATGCTTATTTATAGTAGTACTCTGAGCACTACATCACTCCTTTTAGTCTTCTCACTATGCAGGGTTCAGATCACGGTTTTTACTCGCAGGAAGGCCTGTTTTTTGAATGAATGGAATAAGGTTTCATAAGCCTGGGAAGAAAACAAGAGGATAGTGCAAAATTAAAACCAATAGTAAATAAATTGACCAGTAGACAATGCAAAAGAATCCTGGCAGCAGTGCGTGTTAAACTTGGTCTTGCTAATGAAAACCTGATTTAGGTAACAATTTCAAAAGAAAATCGGAAAAATTTAAGTAAGAACTTACAGGGAAAAAACAGCTTGCATTTGTAACTGCAGAAATTCAAATAATGAAAGGATCAAACTGAGAACATACCGGACAAGTATTAGTTTTAGTAGCTGTTGGTCACCTTCCGAATAACCAGGCCAGTCTTTCTGCACCTCTTTGTAAATAGAGTCTTTTAATGTGAAAGTGCAGTCTTTGGCGCTTATATTTGCCACCTGAAATTTAAAAAGAAAATAAAAGCATATGTAAATTTTGCAGTCAATCTAGCCAATGCTATAAAAGGAGGAGTCGTCCAAGACAGAGTAAAATCATATTTTGGGTTGCTTAAAGTGGATGTAAACCCTCACATATACCCAGTGAAGTAAACAACCTCAGATGATACACAGAGACGAAACAAATCTCCCTTCATACGTTTTACATGCATATTTGCGGTCTTTCCCTTTCTATATTTTTTAGAATTCTTACATCGGGTTAGAATTTTCACTTCCTCATTCAGCAGGAGGAGGAGTGTATTCTTGGCTTACACTGGGAGACAGCGGATTGGAGAAAAGGCACACATCCCAACTCCACATAGGCAGAACGACAAAGACACTTTCTACTTTATAGCAACCTCACATTAAACACATTCTCGGCTGCTTTTAGTTCCCGTCTGAGAACTTGTTCCTTTTATCAGCATTATAACTTCTGACTAAACAACAGCAGAAAGACATTGGACTTCGTGCTTTGGAGAGATAAGCAAATACTACAGATATATGTACCTAGGTAAAATTTCACTTTAAATCCAAACCTCTAAACCCACAAATGACATACTATTTTTTTTCCCCCAAACTAACACTTTTTAGCCCTTGTTCACACTGAACTCACGCAATATGAATTTAGGGAAGATTTGAGACATCTGTGCGACTATGCACAGATGTCTATTGAAAATCGCCCCCAAAGTCACCAAAAGTAGTGCAGGAACTACTTTTGGAAATCAGTGCCGCGCTGCTTAGTCAGCATTGCACCGATTGGGACAGTGCTGTTGCCCGCAATAGGCTGCGATTTGGCATGTCAAATCGCTCCAATGTGAACGGGCGCTTAATCAGTGTACAGCATTAAGTCAATTAAACTCCTGGGATATTGATCCAGTCAGTTAAGTAGCAGAGGGGGTTGGTTAATTAATTTCAGCTGCTTTGGTGTTAAAGTAATTAACAGGTGCACTAGACGGACAACAATGAGACAAATGGTTTTACAGGTGGAGGCCACTCAAATTTGTTTTCCCTACTCATCTTTTCTGACTGTTTTCACTAGTTTTGCATTTGGCTAGGGTCAGTGTCACTTCTGGTAGCATGAGGCGATACCTGAACCCTGCACAGACAGTCCAACTCCTCCAGGATGGCACATAAATGTGTGTCATTGCCAGGTTTGGTGCGTCTCTCCCAGCACAATCTCAAGAGCATGGAGTAGATTCCAGGAGACAAGCAGTTACTCTAAGAGAGCTGGGCAAGGCTGTAGAAGGTCCTTAACTTATCAGAGGGACCGGCATCTGCTTCTTTTGTGCTTCTTTGTGCAAGGAGGAACAGGAACTGGTTTAGCACTGCCAGAGCCCTACAAAATTACCTCCAGCAGACCACTGGTGTGAATGTCTGAACAATCAGAAACATACTTTATGAGGGTGGCCTGAGGGGTTTCTTTCCACTATGCCCTGTGCCCACTGCCCGGCACCGTGGAGCTTGATCCATTTGCCATTGAATACCAGAACAGGTCAGCCACTGGCACCCTGTGCTTTTCACAGATGAGAGCAGGTTTAAACCTGAGCACATGTGACAGACATGAAAGGGTCTTGAGAAGCCGCGGAGAACTTTATGCTGCCTGTAACATTTAGCGTGAATCTCTGGGTGTTGGGTCAGTGATGGTCTGGGGAGGCATATCCATGTAGGGACACCCAAACCTCTACAGGCTAGACAACGGCACCCTGACTGCCATTGGGTATTGTGATGAAATCCTTGGACCCATTGTCTGACCATATGCTGGTGCAGTGGGTCCTTGGTTCCTCCTGGTGCACGACAATGCCCAGCCACATGTGGTGAATGTAGGCAGCCAGCTCCTGAAGGATGAAGGAATTTATACCATTGAATGGCCCCCCCATGTGCGCCTAACCTAAATCAAATAAAACACCTTTGGGACATTACGTGTTGGTCTATCCGATGCCGCCATGTTGCACCTCAGTCTGTTGAGGAGCTCAGTGATGCCCTGGTCCAGATCTGGGAGGAATTACCAGCACACAAGCACATGGGAGGACCATTTTGAGTGGCTGTAACAAAAATTCACCAAAATGGACTAGCCGGCTACATAATTTTTTTCACTTAAATTTTCGGGGTATCTTTGAATTCAGCCCTCTGCAGGTTGAACATTTTCATTTCCAAGAAACAATGTGGCAACAATTTGTTCTAAACACATTACCCAGTCCATATCAGTATAGATATCCAGCATGATATTTTTCCTCATTGAGATCCGATGTGTTTTTGTTTTTTTTGTATAATCAATATTTGTTAACAAAGACAGGACAAGATCAACAATCATAAGGCACAGAACCATTGACCGCGCAGGGATCTGACGTGTTTTTAAAGAGTTCCTTTAATTTTTTTGAGCAGTGAACATACAAATGAGCAGATTTACCTGCCAGATAATTTGCTTCTATCCATTCTTCAGATTTACACAGCTTTGGATATGAGACAGGCTCTGTCCAACTTGTTGCAGCTTCTAATGCACACTATGAGAAGTGTACAGTTCGTAGTGAAATAAAGGTACAGTATCAGTACAGGCAAAATCATCTGGTGCAGCTGTGCAAGACTGAAGGCAATGATGTTCAGCTTTCACAAAAAATGAACACATACTACACAAGGCTTGTTTGAAGAAGTGTGCAAGATTTTTTCTGGCATCAGGAGAAATCTGCTGAGAAATGCCCAAAACGTAGGCAATTTTTCTCCACCACAGTGACCACATCTCAAGGCTGTCTGTACTGACCTTTCCCCCAGTTATTGCTGAAGAATTAGCATACAGCATAAAGTAAAGAATTCCAAGTATCCATCATTATGATACAACACACGCATCGTTTAGCCACTTCAATACCAGGCACTTACACCCCCTATTCCTGGCCAAGCCAATTTTCAGCTTTTAGCACAGTCGCTGTTTAAATGACAATTGCGCGGTGATGCTACACTGTACCCAAAACAAAATTTTATCATTTTGTTCTAACACAAGGCTTTTTTTTTTGTGTTTTTTTATTTTTTGCTAAAAACAAAAAAATTTGTGTCGATTATAACATTTTGTAAATACGTTTTCTCCTTCACCGATGGGCACCGACAGGGCGGCACCGATGGCCTCCTCCAGAGGCTCTTTACCAAGATTGGTGTAGCGGTGTGTTAGACTGACACGCCTCAACATCGATCGCCACGGTGCGTGCCCCTGACACGGTTATCCTGTTGAACCACCATCTGGCCTTCCTTGTGCTATAGGCCGGACGGGAAGAGGTTAATTTACATTGTCCCATCTTCCTGTATGTGAATGATGGCAGTAATTATTTTAAATAATAATAAATAAAAATAATATAAGTATCTTGCTCTGAATATACTGTACAGCCGTCATATGACCGAGGTCTCTTCCAGCCTGTTTGTAGGGAAACAGTGGCAGGAGGAGCTTCTAGTTTAAAATAAATAAATGGAATACAGAATAAAAACAAGTAAAATTAATAAACTATTAAACAAGAAAAAATTGCGCTTATCTAAAAATAGTTCTCAAATACCAACAAAGGTGAAATGAAAACAAACACTATAACAGGAAGGCAGCAGCTCTTATGCAAATCGCACTAAGAAGACAAGATAAAAACGGGGGGGTTAGAGCTGCGCCATGACATCCGGACACAGTGTGAACCGATAGTCCTCAATCCCAATAGGGTAAAAAAGTTCTTCCACACAAATTAAAGATGAAAAAGAGTCTGTATTATATACAGCTAGGAGAGATATGTATCTGCTTGGGGCGGGATGTAACAGTCACCAACGTGATACACTGCACACTTCACTCTTCGGTGAGACCCACCACCAGTTGTATTAGCAGCTTACCAGATGGACTATAAATGACAGCAGTCGGCTATAGCCCAGCCACGGCCTTTGCAGGGAAATTCACTTCCTAGATGGAACTCAGCAGACCCAGACTCCAGTCCATCAGCCAAACACCAGACACCACCACGCGGTCCTCATCAATATTACCAGCAATATCTTCTCTCTACTTCCTCCCGACCGTCAGGAGGAAGTAGAGAGAAGATATTGCTGGTAATATTGATGTAAAGTGTGGGCTTTGATCAATAAAATCACTGATATTTAACACTAGGATTTGACTAGGACCATCACCTGGATTGCATCCCGATTAGCTTGTCAGAAGGCTCCAGTGCTGCCAAGCAACCTTCAGGGAGTTCAACTGTCTACAACCAATAGAGATGGGCTCGGGTGTGTTTGAAATCCCACATGTCTGATCCTGCCAGGAAGCCGACACTACACAGTGCTAATCACAGCCAGTGAGACATTTCCTGATCTGTGCAGAGCTGCAGACCGGGAAATGTCTCACTGCCTGCGATTAGCGCTGTGGAGTGTGGGCTTCCTGGCAGGCTCTGGCATGTGGAATTTTGAACATGCCCAGCCCATCTCTAACACATTGTGCTGGCCCTCCTGTACATCAGCCCCATAAAGTAACCAACACTGGGTTCCTATGTGCAGCTGCCGCTGCCATGAAGACAGAGACCAGCACTGTGAATAGCCAGGACAGGACAGCAACTCTGGTTGTTCCAGCACTGGGCCACACTGGGAGGATGCCCCCATCCACCTATAATGTGTAGATAGGTGGAATGGATCATTTCTTTTTTTTTTTTCCATCCAACCTAATAGTTGAATGAAAAAAGTGATCAATGTATGGGCTGCCTAAGAGCTAAGACCAGCCATAGACAGTTTAAATCTCAGCTGGCTCAGGAGGAACTGGCTGAGGTTTGAACCATTAATGAACAGATTCTCTTATGATAATCACTGTTTGTCGGGAGAATACAATTGCTGGGCAGGAGGGGATATTCCCCTGTCAGCACTGTCTGTGTTGATGGGGAAATCATGCAAGTTTCTTTCCTGCAATCTGTGGATGCAGGAAAGAAATTTGCACTGTATATTACCTGCCTAACTGAAAGTGAAAGTAAATTGTGAGAATGTCTTGAAAGAACAGTAGAGGGGGAGGGAGACATATGGGGGAAGAGAAGGAATGGAGATAATGCAGTTCAGTGATTACAGTGTACTGCAGTACACACACTTACCCACTGTCCAGGCTAGAATCTCAGGCATCATATACACACAGCCAGGAATGCTGCTGATCGTCATATTACACGCCCACACATCCCCTCTCTTCAGATACAGCATGCCGAGATAGTGTGGGCGGGACTGGGAGAAGGAGCTGTATTCCTTCCCTGCTCGTATGCAAGGAGAGTGGCTGGACTCGCTGGGCTGTGAAAGTGTCATAGACTGACACTCGGCTCAGCTTACAGTCACCACTCTCTGAGTTTACAGGCCGGTTCTCCTGTCCTAAGGATGGGTGAAATCAGTCTGTTTTTTTAGAAACTGAGATGAAGGCTTGGGGCCCCCCTCCCCCACAGTGCTCGTGGAGTACTTCCTGCAACTCGCTCTTCTCTGTGCCAATGAGGATGCAGGGGAAGTAGCAGATCGGGCGGCTGTGGCTGTGTGAGCGCTCGCATTATGCAGTGTCAGTGAGCAATGGGAGGGGGAGGAATTCCCCGGAGAAGCTTACTGGGGACACTTTACCTCTCAGGAGAGACTGTTACTCCAGCGGCGGCCCGGACTAAATACCCCCTAGGGACGCCATTGTGAGATAGAGATAGCGATAAATGCGAGCGAGAGATCTATATAGCGAGATAATAGGATTTTTAATAACAGCTTACCTGTAAAATCCTTTTCTTGGAGTACACCACAGGACACAGAGCCTTTAATCATTACATAGTGAGTTGTATAGTTCACCAGAGGTGATTGGACACTGGCACACCCAATGAAGAAGAGTTCCCCTCTATATAACTCCTCCCATAAGGGAAATACCTTTTTTGTAGCAGAGCAGTAAGGATCCTAATAGAAGGGCAGGACCTGTGTCCCGTGTTGTACTCCAAGAAAAAGATAAGCCGTTATTAAAGTCCTATTTTCTTTATCGTACACCACAGGACACAGAGTCTTTAATCATTACATAGTGGGACGTCCCAGAGCAATGCTCAATATGAGGGGAGTGAGACACAGATCAAGCAGACCACCACCGGACGCGAGGCCCTAAACTTCTGCCTGTAATACACTACGCCCGAAGGCGGAATCCTCATGTCCTCTTACATCTATTTGATAGAATTTGGTAAATGTATGGACTGAAGACCAAGTTGCAGCTTTACAGATTTGAGCCATAGAAGCCTGATGATGCACTACTGCCCATGAAGCACTCAATGCCCTGGTCGAGTGTGCTTTAACAGGAAAAGGATGAATCTTGTTTTTCAAACCATAAGCTTGAATTATCACTTGTTGAATGCACCTAGAAATGGTAGATTTCGATAAAGCCTGGCCCTTTTTGGGACCTTCTGGCAAAATAAACAAAACATCTGTTTTACATATCTGAGCAGTTGCTTGCAGATAAACTTTCATTGCTCTCACTACATCAAGAGAGTGCAATAATATTTCCCCCGCTGACTGTGGCTGTGGAAAAAAGGAAGGTAAAAACAATATCTTGATTTAAATAAAATGCTGAAACCACCTTAGGAAGAAAAGTAGGATGGGGACGTAGCACAACCTTGTCTTTGTGACAAACTAAATAAGGCTCTTTACAAGAAAGAGCTGCCAACTCAAACTCTCCTAGCAGAGGAGATAGCAACCAAAAAGGCCATATTCCTAAAGAAATTAACGTAATATGGCGAATAAGCTCAAAGGGCTGCCTTTGCAGGACCGACAAGACTAGATTCAAATCCCATGGACACAAGGGAGGTTTGACTGGTAGATTTACCTGCAGTACCCCCTGAATAAATGCCCGGACTAGGGGAGGAGATGCCAGAGGCGGTCTCTGAAAGAAAATTGATAGAGCTGAGATTTAACTCTAAATGGTAGTCAGGGCTAGTTTCATATCGACGCCCAACTGACAAAAGGCCAGAATCCTGCTAATGTCATACTTTTGCAGGATTCCACCCTCTGGATTCACACCAGGAAACATATGCCTTTCAGATTCTATAATAGAGTCTGGAGGCCAACTTTCTAGCATTAATGAGAGGGGAGAGAACTGGACCCTGGAGCCCACGTTTCTTCAATATGTAGGTTTCAACAGCCAAACCGTCAAATTTACCTTTTGTATGGAAGGATGGAACACTGGACCCTTCGGTAGTAGGTCTTGGCAGAGTGGAAGAATCAAAGGTTCCCCCCACTGCCATCCTTACGATTTTGGTGTACTAGGACCTTCTGGGCCAATTTGGAGCCACCAATGAGTACTGGTATTCCCTCTTTTTTGATTTTGCAAAGCAAATCGGAGGGAATGCATAGATCAGTGAAAACTGATCCCAGGGAATCAGTGCATCCACTCCGAAGGCTAGAGGATCTCCTATCCTTATCCTGGAGGCTAGTAAATCCACATCTGGGGGTCCCCCATTTCTGACATATAGTCTGAAAAATATCAGGGTGGAGAGACCACTCCCCTGGCAACAGTTACTGGTGGTTCAGGTAATCTGCCTGCTAATTTTTCACCCCTGGAATGCAGATTGCAGAAAGTCAAGGACTACGATCTTTTGCCCATACCAATATCCGGTTCACTTCTTCATGGGCATCCCAACTCCAGGTGCCCCCTGATGATTGATACAAGCTACCGCAGTAGCATTGTCGGATTGAATCCGAACAGGGTTACTCTGTAACCTGCGTGTCCAGGTTCTGAGGGGTAGATACACTGCTCCAATAAGTTAATAGAAGGCTTCTTTCGAACTTGGACCAAGTTCCTTGGGCCGAGACCTCTTCCAGAATTGCCCCCCAGCCAGAAAGGCTGGCATCCATAGACACCACCTTCCAGGAGACTGGGAGGAAGGATTTTCCTCTTTTCAAATTCTTGGTCTCTAACCACCAACTGAAGCTCTGGTGCACCCTTGAAGGTAGGTTCATTAGTAAATCTAAAGCCTGGATTCTCCTGTTCCAGGCAGCCAGAATACTATTTAGAAGCAGATTCGAATGAAACTGGGCATAAGGGACTGCCTCGAAGGAGGCTACCATTCTCCCCAATAACTTCATGCAAAGACGAATAGGTGGTCTCTTTGCCTTAACCATGCAGACCAGTTCCTTTAAAGCTTTGATCTTTGGCTCTCGAAGGAACACTCTGCTTTGGGCTGAGTCTATGATCATGCCCAAATACTCCAGCCTTCTTAGGGGCTGTAGGTAAGATTTCTGTAGGTTTAGGATCCACCCTAAACACTGAGCACACAGATTTAATCGTGCTACTGATTGCTCCACTAGAAGCAAGTCGTCCAAGATAAGCCATAAACGTTATGCCCTACGCTCTTATATTTGGCAAAAGAGGGGCCAGCACCTTTGTAAACACCCGGGTGCAGTAGCCAAGCGAAATGACAGAGCCACAAACTGGTAGTGACGCTGTTCTACTGCGAACCTTAGGAACTTTTGGTGAGCAGGATGGATAGGCACGTGCAAATATGCGTCTAATATCTATTGATGCCAAGAATTCTCCGTCTTGTAGGGGGGAGACCACTGATGGAATAGCTTCCATTGGGAAAAGGCAAAATGTTCAGAAACTGATTTAGCGCTTTTTAGATCCAGAATGGGTCCAACGTCTCCGTTTGGTTTTGGAACCACAAAGAAGTTTGAATAAAATTCTAAACCTTGCTCTTTTAGGGGGACTTCCATGATTACCCCGAGACAGCAAGCGATCCAATGCTTGGAAAAAGGGTTTTCTCTTTAATGGATCTTTGGAGATGGTTGAGCTTAAGAACCGATAAGGTGGGACTTCTCCGGGTTTTCAACTTGTACCCTAGGGATACTGTGGAAAATACCCACTTGTCCTGGATCTCTGTCTGCCAAGCTGCTGCAAACTGCTGAAGGCGCCCCCCCCCCCCCCCAATTGGCCAAGCGGGGGCAACACTTCACAAGGGGGCTTTGGGGTTCTGCTTGTTTGTTCTGACCCCATGGCTTTTGGGGACCCTGGGCTTGACTCTAGGTCTTAGCTCTAGTGGCTGGCTGAGAATGCCGTCGCCACTGTCTGGAGGTAGAGGTTCCGGAACTGGGGAGAGAGAGCGCGTGTTTAAAACAAGGGCGCTTACTCTTATCTGGTAACAAAGTAGTTTTACCACTTGAAATCCTTTGGATATATTTATCCAGATCATCCCCAAAGAGTCGCTCCCCATAATAAAAAAAAGGGAAAACTGGCCAAAAGCTGTTTACATGGAGCTTCCGCTGACCAATGCTTTAGCCACAGATTCCTGCGCATATGCACCAACTGAAGCGTAAGGCGGGATTGTCTGCTGAATAGAATATTTTATGGCATCCACTGTAAAACATAAGGCCTTATGCAGGTACTCCCATAGTTTGACCTGATCTGGGGGAAGCTCTTTAAGCCCTTGCTTCACCTGTTCCCTTAGGACCTGACACATACCAACTGCTACCACAGCAGGTTGAGTTACAGCGCCAGCAATAAGAAGGGAAGATTTAGTAAAGATTCCAATTTCTTTTCAGAAGGATCTTTAAATACCTGAGCATTGTCTACAGGACAAGTTGGGTTTCTATTTACACAAGAAAATGCTGCATCTACCGTAGGCAGTTTCCATTTCTTAGCACACTTTTCCTCCATAGGATAAAGAACACATTTTCTTGGAGGGGAAACGGTTGTCTGGATGTTACCAGTCTGGAGGTTACCAGTCTGCACAAATCAGATTCTCCAAAAAAAGGATGAACAGTCATGCTTCAGAAATCAAATTGCTCTACGAATGTTGAGGCCAGGAGCAGTACAGGCGATAGTAGATTGGGTTGCCGACAGTGCCTCCAGTTCCTTCACATTGTCTCCCATCTAGTCTTGTGCTGAAAGATCAGAGTTGGCACCTGCAGCCGATGTCCCATCAGTCTTTCCCCTCACCCCCTTGCAAATCAGCTAAGCAGTCTGAGCCACAAATCATGCAGCAGTCTCTTCTGCTTTTTGATGACTGTTAGCAGGGTTTCCCAGGGCCATCCACCTAGCCCTGCCCCAGAAGTGGAAGAGATTGAGTGCACGGATGCCCAACCACTTATGTTTCAAGACGAGTACATGGGAGGACCATCGCAGCACGTCTCGGATGATGAAGAAACACAATTGCCAACTGCTGCTGCTTTCGCAATTGTGCAGACCGACAAGGAGGGCAGGGGTGAAGACTGGGTGGAAAATGGAGGACAATGAGGTCCTCGACCCCACATGGAGTCAACGTCATGCAGGTTACCTGTGTGGTTCGGAGGAAGAGGCAGTGGTCGCACAGAGCCACCAGCACAGAAGAGGGAGCAGGGTGCAAAAGCGGAGCGTCCGTCCCCTAGACGGTACGCCTGCTACTGCCCAACGCAGCAAGGGACCGAGCACACCAAAGCCAGGTCCAAGGAGTTCCCTAGCATGGCAGTTCTTCACACAATGTGCCGATGACAAGACACGAGTGGTTTGCACCCTGTGCAATCAGAGCCTGAAGAGAGGCATAAACATTCTCAACCTGAGCACAACCTGCATGACCAGGCATCTAAGTGCAAAGCAAGAGATGCAGTGGAGTAGACACCTCAAAAACCAAGAAAGGTCTCTGGCTCCTCCTGCTTCCTCTTCTGCTTCAGTCTCGGCCTCTTCATCTAACTCTGTATTGATAGTGGCACCTGGCACTCCACAAACAGAGGATCTGCCAGCAACACTACCACCTGGGTCACCAACCATTTCAGCAATGTCCCATGGAAGCGTTCAGCTCTCTATCTCCCAAATACTGGAGCTGAAGAGGAAGTACCCCCCTACCCACCCTGGCCCTGAATGCCAGCATTTCCAAATTCCTGGCCTTTGAAATGCTGTCATTCCGTCTGGTGGAGACAGTTTTAAAAGCCTGATGGCATTGGCTGTCTCACAGTACGTCGTGCCCAGCCGCCACTACTTTTCCAGGCGAGCCATCCCTTCCCTGCACAACCAAGTCAGGGTCAAAATCAGGTGTGCACTGCGTAATGCCATCTTTGTCAAGGTCCACCTAACTACGTATACGTGGACCAGTAAGCATGGTCAGGGACATTATATCTCCCTAACAGCACACTGGGTAAATGCAGTGGCGGCTGGGCCTGAGGCGGATAGCAGTTTGGCACATGTCCTTCCACCACTGAGGATTGCAGGGCGCGCCAGTTTGCCTCCTGTTGCCAACTCCTCCTACTCCGCTTCCTCATCCGGTCAGCGTAACACATTCACCACCAACTTCAGCACAGCCATGGGTAAACGACAGCAGGCAGTTTTAAAACGTTCCTGTTTGGGGGAAAAACCTCACATCACGCAAGAGTTGTGGAGGGACACGGAACAACAAACCGATGAGTGGTTGGTGGCAGCGAGCCTCAAACCGGGCCTGGTGGTGTGCGATAATGTGGCCTAGCCGGTTTGACGCACATTCCCTTGCCTGGCGCATGTGCTGAATTTGGTGGTGCAAAGGTTCCTTAAAAATGACCCCGATATGCCACAGCTGCTGCAGAAAGTGCGGGAAATCTGTGCGCACTTTCGGTGTTCTCACCCTGCTGCTGCTCGCCTGTCAGCGCTGCAGCGTAACTTCGGCCTTCCCGCTCACCGCCTCATATGTGACGTGCCCACAAGGTGGAACTCCACCTTGCACATGCTGGCCAGACTGTGCGAGCAGCAGCAGGCGATAGTGGAGTTTCAGCTGCAGCACGTACGAGTTGCTCTGCGGAACAGAACCACTTCACCACCAATAACTGGGCCTCCACGCGAGACGTGTGCCTTGTTGCGCTGTTGCGCTGTTTCGAGTACTCCACCAACATGGCCAGTGCCGATGATGCCGTTCTCAGCGTTACTAACCCAGTCCTATGCCTCCTTGAAAAAAAAAAAAATTCAGGCGATGATGGAAGAGGATGTGGCGGAGGAGGAGGAGGAAGAAGAATCGGATAAATTCCAAGGCTTTCAGGGCAGTCATTCACAAGTGGCTCCGAGAGTGGGTTCCTGCACCAAACGCCAGGTACACAATTGTCCAGCAAGGGAACAGTTCTGGAGGAACCATGATCACAGCAGGGTGGCACCCCGACCAGCTCATGGCCATCACTGGTGCGTGCCTGGGGCGATTCAGAGGACAGACGATACACCTCCCACAGAGGAAATCTTTTCGTTGCCTCTGGGCAGCCTGGCACACATGAGCGATTACATGCGGCAGTGTCTCAGCAACGACCGCCGAGTTGCCCACATTTTAACGGGTGTTGATTACTGGGTGGCCACGCTGCTGGATCCCCGTTACAAAGACAATGTACTGTCCTTAATTCCCACGGTGGAGTGCGATTGCAAGATGTGCGAGTACAAGCGCACACTGGTAGACGCGCTGCTGGTGGAATTCCCACCTGACAGGGGGGGGGGGGGCGCACAGTGGAAGCACAAGGCGAAGGAGGAGAAAGAGGTTGCCAAGGCAGGCGGGGTACCGCCAGCACCTCAGAAGGCAGGGTTAGCATGGTCGAAATGTGGAAAAGCTTTGTCAGCACGCCACAACAACCAGCACCACCAGCTGATATGGAATGTCTTAGCAGGAGGCAGCATTTCACCAACATGGTGGAGCAGTATGTGTGTACACGCCTACAAGTACTGAATGACGGGTCTGCCCCCTTAACCACTTAAGAGCCGGACCTTTAGTCAGCTAAAGGACCCGGGCAGGATTTGCGATTCGGCACTGCGTCGCTTTGACAATTGTGCGGTTGTGCGATGTGGCTCCCAAACAAAATTGGCGTCCTTTTTCCCCCCACAAATAGAGCTTTCTTTTGGTGGTATTTGTTAACTTCTTCCTTCATTTATTTTTTGCGCTATAAACAAAAATAGAGCGACAATTTTGAAAAAAAATGCAATATTTTTTACTTTTTGCTATAATAAATATCCCCATATATATATATACACATATATATATATACACACATATATATATATATATACACACATATATATATATACACATATATATATACACACACATACATACACATACATACACATACATATATATATATATATATATACATACATATACACACACACACACACATACATATACATACATAAAATAAACATTTCCCTCAGTTTAGGCCGATACATATTCTTCTACCTATATTTGGTGGTGCAGAGGTTCCTTAAAAATTACCCCGATATGCCACAGCTACTACTAATGGCGGCGATCAGCGATTTTTTTCGTGACTGCGACATTATGGCGGACACTTGACACATTTTTGGGATAATTGTCATTTTAACAGCAAAAAATGCATTTAAATTGCATAGTTTATTGTGAAAAATTGGATTTTTGTAAAACTTACCGTAAAATCTATTTCTCTGGAGTTCATGGACGGACACAGCCTTCAAGTCCTTACGATGGGGTATATACCTTCCTCATAGGAGACATTAGGCAGAACAGCATACAAAGTGTTAACACCTTGCTTCTACAGCTCCTCCCAGGGGGGCGTGGTCCCCCGGGTATATATCCCCCACACTGCCAGAGCAGCCTCAGTCCGTAACCAAGCAGTACAAACCAGGAGGGGAGGGTGCTGTGTCCGTCCATGAACTCAGAGAACTGAAAACACAACACAGCAAAAACAAGCTGCGCCCCAACCGAAACGGAGATTCCCAACAGGGGAACTCCAACCTCAAACTGCCGCTTGCAACACCTTGCGGCCAAAGGAAGCATCCGAAGATGCACTCACGTCTACCTTGTAGAACTTTGAAAAGGTGTGAACCGACGACCAGGTCGCAGCCTTGCACACCTGCAACACAGAGGCTTGATGACGGAAGGCCCAAGAGGCACCAATTTCCCTGGTCAAATGCGCCGTAACCCAAAAGGGGGGCGCCCTTCCCTTCAGAGCGTATGCCTGAACGATCACTTGTCTGATCCACCGAGAAATGGTGGCCGCCGGGACAGCCAGGCCTTTTTTTGGGCCCGGCAACTGACACAAACAGTGAGTCTGACCTCCGAAACGGAGCCGTAGCAGCCAAATACACCCTTAGGGCTCGGACCACATCTAGGGAATGTAGAGAGGCCTCCTTCCGGTTCTTAGGCCGAGGGCATAAAGATGGCAACACAATGTCCTCATTAATGTGAAAAGCCGAAACCACTTTCGGGAAAAAGGAAGGCTGCGGACGCAGCACCGCCTTATCCTTGTGGATTACCAGGTAAGGGGCCTTGCAGGACAAAGCCGCCAGTTCAAACACCCGTCTGACCGAAGTAATAGCCACCAGAAAAACTACCTTCTGGGACAAGGTCAACAACGGTATCTGCCAGATGTCCTCAAAGGGAGCCTCCTGGAGCACTGAGAGCACCAAGTTCAGATCCCACGGCGGCAGTGGAGGACGCCTAGGGTGGCCACATGTCTGACCCCCTGCACAAAAGTGCGCACCAGGGAGTGCGCAGCTAGAGGCCGCTGAAAGTAAACAGCTAGGGCCGAAACCTGACTCTTCACCGTACCCAGAGCAAGGGACTGGTCCACCCCCCGCTGTAAGAACAGCAAGATCCGCAACATGGCGTACGTACGGGGGTGCCAGCCCATCTCCTCACACATGGAGATGTAAGCCTTCCACGTCCGATGGTAGACCTTGCGGGAAGTAGCCTTACGTGCCCGAAGCATGGTGGAGATCACCGGGCCCGGCAGGCCCCGGTCCTTCAGAACCTGGGTTTCAACAGCCACGCCGTCAAAGCCAGCGACTGTAAAGCAGGGTGAAAGACAGGGCCCTGCGACAAGAGATCTTCTCTAAGAGGCAGACGCCAAGGGGCGTCTGCCACCAGACGCACCAGATCCGCGTACCAGGACCGGCCCGGCCAATCCGGGGCGATCAGAATCGTCGGAACCCCCTCGGCTTCCAGTCTGCGCAGCAGGCGCGGCAACAACTGCAACGGAGGGAAGGCGTGGATCAGGCGATAGCCGCTCAGGGGGGCTACTAACGCGTCTGACCACGGGTCCCTTGACCTGGCCACGAACCGCGGCACCTTTCGATTGAGGCAGGACGCCAGCAGATCCACGTCCGGAGTGCCCCACCTGTCGCACAGGCTCCGAAACACCTCCGGGTATAGCGACCACTCCCCCTGGTGGAGCGTTTGGCGACTCAGGTAGTCGGCTTGCCAATTTTGCACTCCCGGAATGTACACCGCCGATAAAGCGGGAACAGTCCTCTCGGCCCACCGAAGAATGTGAGCAACCTCTGTAGCCGCTGCCGAACTCCGTGTGCCTCCCTGATGATAGACGTACGCCACAGCCGTGGCGTTGTCCGATTGAATCCTGACCGGTCGGCCCTGGAGACTCGGGGACCACTCGGCGAGGCACAGCTTGATCGCACGGAGCTCCAAAATATTGATCGGCAGACGGGACTCCTCCTGAGTCCAGCGTCCCTGGGCCGACCAAGAGCCCCAGACACCCCCCCCCCAGCTGGAGAGGCTGGCGACCGTCGTGACCACCGTCCAGTGGCACGGGGGGGGGGGGGGAAGGACCTCCCGGTTTGAAGCATCGGAGAGGTCAGCCACCACACCAGGGAAGCCCTGGCCAGGGGACTCAGCTGAATCTGGACATCCAGAGACGAAGGAAGCTTGTCCCATCGTGACAAGGTCTCGCTCTGCAGGGTCCGGGTGTGAAACTGAGCAAACGGTACTGCCTCGAAAGAGGCCACCATCAGCCCCAGAACCCTCATGCAGAACCGCAGGGAGGACCACCTGTGGGTCGACAGCAACTGCACGGCAGCCCGCAGTTTTTGAAGCTTCTCTGAGGGGAGAAAGACCTTTGCCTCCGCGGAATCCAGGATCAGCCCCAGGTATTCCAGGCGCTGAGAGGGAACCAGTACCGACTTCTGGACACTTAGAAGTCAGCCGAACTTCCGAAGAGTTCGACACGTGATAGACTCGTCCTCCTCTAACTCTGAGCTTGATGAAGCTCTCAGAAGGAGGTCGTCCAGGTTCCCCATTGTAGCGATCCCGCTCTGCCTCAGCAAGGCCAGAACAGGGGCAGGCACCTTGGTAAAGACCCGAGGGGCCGATGCCAAGCCGAACGGAAGGGCCACAAATTGGAAGTGGTCCTCCCCAATCGCTAAGCGCAGATACTTCTGATGCCTCGCGCAAATGGGGACATGGAGGTAAGCGTCCATGATGTCCAAAGATGCCATAAATTCCCCCTGACGGAGCGAAGCCACTACCGAGCGAATCGACTCCATCTGGAATTTCCGCACATTGACAAAGCGATTTAGGGCCTTGAGGTCCAGGATCGGGCGAACCCCCTCCTTTTTGGGTTGGAATAAAATCCCTGAAACCGTTCCCCCGGGGGAACCGGTACCACCACTCCCCTGGTCCTGGAGGTAGCCGGAGGTTGGAGGGGAAGAACCTGTGCGGTGGATAAGAGAGGAATTCTATCTTGTACCCCGAGGAGACTACCTCGCAGAACCACTGATCGGAGAGAAGCGCAAAGACGTCCCCCCACCCGAGTCCCAGGCGGGGGCAGCACTTCATGCGGAGGCGGGCTTGTCCGAGACCTTACTGGGCTTACGGGTCCAGGGTCGCCTCTGCCCCCCAGTGGGAGGTTTGGCGCCCTGAGAGCTCCATGCTGCCGCAGGGGGCGCACGAAAAAAGCGTTTAGGGGCAGTAAAAAAGAGGGCCCCTGCTTGCAGCGGGGATCTTTCCCCCTCCCAGCCTGCGGGAGTAGTGTACTCTTACCTCCCGTGGTGGATTTTATAATCTCGTCTAGAGACGCCTCAAAGAGCCGATCCCCCTTAAAGGGCAGATCAATCAAGGCCTTCTTTGAGGACTGGTTCCGCCGACCAGCACTTAAGCCAGACCGAGCGGCGGATTACCACCGCGGAGGCCCTGGAGAGCAGAGGGATCGTATCCAAGGACGACTTAAAGACAAATTTCAGACCCTGCACTAGCTGGTCAGCCAGGTCCACGCAGGTCTCGGAGGCGCCTTGCGCCTGCAGTACCTGGAACAGGCACTTGGCCCGTTCGGTGAGCGTCTGCGATACCAGAGACCCGGCCAGAGCCGGTCCAACAGCCAAACCCACAACAGTGAATAGGGAGCGGGCCACAGCCTCCACCCTCCTATCAGCAGGATCTTTAAAGGCAGGAGTCCCCTCTACCGGTAACGTGGTGGCCTTGCTCAGTCTGGACACCGGAGGGTCCACTGGCGGGGGAGACGCCCACTTCTTTACAAAATCCTCCTGAAAAGGATAACGGGCCGCAAAACATCTAGGTACAGTAAAGGACCTTTGCGGTGTCTCCCATCCCTTGTACAATAGTTTGTCTAGGTACGGTACAGAGGGAAATACTTTTGTGGTGCGGGTTGGCTTACGAAAACCGAAAGGGACCAACACCTCAGGTTTCTCCGCCAAATCTTCCATGTTTAAAGTGTCCCAGACCGCAGAGATAAGAGCTCCAACAAGGGCTTTGTCATGCCCTGATTCTGCATCAGAGTCATCCACACTGTCCGCGTGGGTTAACCCCCCCCTCTGCCGACATGACAGAACCTGCTGCAGAAGCTGCAGTCCGGACTGATTCAGTGTCAGAGGCGTCTCCGGAATTAAGCTCAGGGAGAGGGCGCTTTTTACCCCCCCTTCAGGCAGTAGCCGACTCAATGCGGGCAACAAACGCCTCCAGGACCGAGGTCACAGCCTCCAGGGAGATTGCAGAGGTAGAGGCCGAAGGGGTTAATTGCGGCATAGCAGGGGTGGAGGACCCAGAGTCAGACTCCATTGTGCCCCCCCGCTCAGCGCAGCACTGCAATGCAGAGCAACCCACCGGACACCTCCCGGCCGAATGACAATGTGGGGGACCCCCCAGAGGACTCACCACCCCACCCGAGCTGCGCTGTGTCAGGAGCTGCAGAAGTGCTGTCTGGATGCTGCTGCCGCGCTGAAGAACCGCCGTCTATTTGCGGTCTTTTGCCGCTATTCTGGGCACTAGAGGCTGGGACCAAGCCAAAATGGCCACCGTGCATTGAAAAAAAAAACCCGCGCGGGCTACGGGAAAATGGCCGCCGATGAAAAAACCCAGCAGATTCTCGGCACGAATGCGGGTTAACCCCTTCAGCGACGGCACAAAGTGAAAAACACATCACACAGGCCCCCAGCCCAGTAAAAAACACCCACAACAGCACAGCACACACAGCCCCAGTACAAAACAGCCCCCCATGACACATATGCAGCCCAGTGATAGCGGTCCTACAGGAGAGTCCCCCCCCCTCACAGCCGCCCAGCATGGGAAAGGAGGTAGAGGAAAGGGAGAGAGGAAGGCAGGGTAGACCCTCATTCGACCTCCCCAGGGAAGTGTCAGCCGTACCTACCTTGCAAGCAAGGCGACTACTTACCCATCCTGCGATCACCGGCTGGCGACCTTCCTGACTGAACCAACATCCGGTGAACGGCATTGGCAGTCGGCCAGACACACTGTGACAAAGCCATAGAGACCGGTCATATGTGTGCCCTAGGACCGAAGTCCCCCGGCCACCACTGGAGCGACGGGGCATGTCGTGGACGGACGCAAACAGAGCTGAGGTCGGCACACACTCGATGGCCGAACATGGGACGACTACAAGGGTCAGTGGACCCAGCCTGTCACCCTGTCGGCAGTTGCTAGAAGATCACAGGATCCAAAAAGCAGGAACTAAAACAATAAAACGCAGAAAAAACGCGAAGAAAAAAGCCAGAGTACATGGACTCCAGCAGTGCCATGAATCTCCTGAGTTAGGCAGGAAAAAACTGAGGCTGCTCTGGCAGTGTGGGGGATATATACCCGGGGGACCACGCCCCCCGGGAGGAGCTGTAGAAGCAAGGTGTTAACACTTTGTATGCTGTTCTGCCTAACATCTCCTAGGAGGAAGGTATATACCCCATCGTAAGGACTTGAAGGCTGTGTCCGTCCATGAACGTAAGAGAAATGACATTTGCAGTTTGGGAGTTAACCACAAGGGGGCGCTGAAGGGGTTATGTGTTCCCTAATGTGTGTTTACAACTGTAGGGGGTGTGGCTGTAGGTGTGACGTCATCGATTGTGTATCCCTATAAAAGGGATCACACGATCGATGACGCCGCCACAGTGAAAAACTGGAAAGCCGAGCTTCGAACTGCGTCGCGGGAGCACACCGCGGGCGCGCGCCTGCGACCCACGGCTGGGTACTAGTACAGGACGTACCTGTACGTGGATGTGCTCAGCCGTGCCATTCTGCCGACGTATATGTGCAGGAGGCGGTCCTTAAGTGGTTAAACTTCTGGGTCTCCAAATTGGGCACATGGCCTGAGCTTGCCCTTCACGCCTTGGAGGTGATGGCCTGCCTGCAGCCAGTGTATTATCTGAAAGTGTATTTAGCACGGCAGGGGGAGTTATCACAGACAAGCGCAGCCGCCTGCCCAGAGCCAATGTAGACAAGCTCACGTTCATTACAATGAACCAGGCATGGATCCCACAGGACTTGTCCGTACCTTGTGCAGAATAGACACGTATACCGGCCTTACCCAGCCATTATTGTATTTTTGATCTTTCTCACTTTTTTGGGGTGTACCCCAATTAAAAAAAAAAAAAAAAAAAAAATGAAAAAAAAAAAAAAACCTTTCCTCGTCCTCCTCCACCGCCGCTTCCACCTACACCGCCACATCCGTCACCTCAACCTCCTACTCCAAATGGACCTAGGTCAAGATTATTTTTTTATTGTTATGTATTTTATGTTATTTTAAGTTATTTCCCTATCCACATAGAGTGGATAGGAAAATAGAGCAGAGTACTTGCCATGGTCTTACCAACATTTTGCTGCCATTTGCAGCCCTCTAGCCCTTTCCATTACTTAGCAAAAGGTGGCTACTTTGAAGAACCTAGAATATGACATATTTTCAGTTGTTTCACACTTTTTTTGTTATGTATATAATTCCAGATGTGTTAATTCATAGTTTTGATGCCTTCAGTGTGACTACAATTTTCAGAGTCATGAAAATAAAGAAAACTCTTGGAATGAGAAGGTGTGTCCAAACTTTTGGTCTGTACTGTGTATATATATATTTGTGTGTGTGTGTGTGTGTGTGTGTGTGTGTGTGTGTGTGTCACTTACTACTGACCCCTCCGCTCTGCAGCATCTACTACTACTACCAACCTCTACATCACCTACTCCCAACCTCTGAACTCTGCGTCACTTATACCTGACCCCTGAAATTTGCTTCACTACTGAACCCCTGCACTGTGTCGCTTTAAGCCACAGCCAGTATTCAGTGCAATGAAAATCATACCCAGTCTTGCTGCGGCGCTGCAGTTTTTCTCAGCTACGAGGATCCGATCTTGCACACAGACCAACGGTTTTCAAGAAAATGCCCCTGACCTGAGTTAATCATTGCATATCCATTCCAAACAGCAGGATCAACCATTATTTTTTTTTTTTTGCAGAATAGAGAAATCTACTGTATTTGTTGGCGTAAAACACTCACTTTTTTTACCCTGAAAATAGAGGGTAAACTGTGCCTGCGTGTTATACGCAGGGGGCTGTGGAATTTTTTTTTTCTAAAAATTCCCTCTTAAAGTTTGGGTGTGTTTTATATACCGATAAATACGGTAATTCTATAGGGTGGCTGAGTATAAACAGAAGGCAATACACATAATTTATTGTTCGTTTTTAATTATTTGGGTTAAAAATGACACCAAGAATGAAAAAAAATAAGGAATACAAATCTAATGTTATGACCCTTCAGAAATGGCATGTATATAATATGCAAACATATTTCTTACTTATAGATAATATATGGCTAAACATACTATTTACCTGTTGCAGGAGGCCATCTAGACAGTCTTTGTCTTGTAATGAAAGCCCATCTTTCTGTAGTCGGAGAATAAGCTCAGGCTTCTTGTATGGTTTAAGGGCTAGTAAATGTATCACCCTGTCTTTGAAGGGTCGTTGAGAAACGGTGGTGGAGGGTGTGGTGGTGTTTTTTTTAATCGTATTTGCTATATTTACTGGTGTCGGTCGCTTCCTTAATGGAACAGCTTCAGAGATTCCTGGAGCAGGTTTCCGGACTTGGACCTTTTTGATTGCTGGAAGAAAAGTAAAAAGTTGGTATGTATATATTCGATATACATTCTACCCCTAACAAAATAGGATTAGTAAAACCACCAACAGAAATGCACTTGTCGCCTAAACATACTATAGAGTTTTATCGTTTTTCCATAAGACCCTTTACAAAAACCTGAAATTAACTTCAGCATATAGAATTTTCAAATCAAATTTTTAAATTGGAGTACAGTTCAGGACACAGGCTTGATATTCATAAACCCCCGTCTTTTAGGCTCCATTCACACCTAGGCGTTTTTACGCCCGACGCTATTGCTGCTTGAAATACGCTAGAGGGGTGAAACGCTGTACGCCTGAAGCTCAAAACAAGTCCCGGACCCTTTTTTTCAGGCGGCTTTGGCGTTCGGCATAGCCGACAATGTTAAAATTACCCCTCCAGCGAAAACGAGGTTAAAAAACGACGCGGTTTGTCGCGGCAAATCGCGGTACAATACGCCGCGCTATAGTGTGAATGCAGGGTTAGGCTGGTACCTTCAGGTGATTAAAAGGCAAAGCTTTGAAGGACACACACCCTGGGTGCCTCCATATAATCCCAGTCCACTCTGCGAGTGCTAGCAATACAGAGTAACACAAGATTAGAAACAAGGGTGGTTTGTGTTCTGTACTATACAAGATGTGGAATTTACAGGCAAGTTAAAAAAACAACTAGGCAAACTGAACTGTGCCAAGAGACCAGACAAGAACAAGAAATACATGTGCTCAAATACAAATAGCTTGTACATGTATACAGTCGATCAGGGGCTAAATGAGTGCGACAACACTAGAAATTCTGGATTCCCTGCCCCACTTTGTGCCCCATATTGGCAATTGTGTCCACAGCAGCAATTGCAGAGATTGCTATAAATTATTAGAGAGATTGCTATTAATGGGGTTGTAAAGGTTTGTGTTTTTTCACCTTAATGCATCTTCTTATGCATTAAAGGTTCACTAAAGGAAACATTTTTTTTTAGCTAAATAGCTTCCTTTACCCTAATGAAGTCCTGGTTTCATGTCCTCATTGTTAGTTTTTGCTGTAATCCTTCTCTGTTCTGCACACTTCCTGGTTGTCTGTTTCCTTATAAAAAAAAGTACTGGGAGCTTCTCTCTGTGGTCTCTAATCAAGAAGGTGTGATTACTGTGTGCGTCCGAAACCCCTCAGAACCAATCAGTTTTTCAAAACAAACACTGCCCTGTATTGGCTCTGTCCTTCACAGAAGCATGAAACGAGATGAAAAATGAAACTGAAAAACTGCAGGCACATTATATGATTGATTTTTATCTATTTTTAATCAATCATTTTTAAAAGGAATCAGTTAACTATTATGTCTCTATACCCTGTAAACATGTTTTCCTTTACAACTCCTTTAAGGTAAAAAAAACATCTTGCTGTCATGCGCCCCCCCCCCCCCCGTTTTACTTACCTGGGCCCCGTTAACCTGCTGTGCGCATCCTCGTCTCTGCATTGATTGGATAGATTGATAACAGCGCAGCCACTGGCTCCCGCTTCTGTCAATCAAATCCAATGACACGGCCGCCAGGGGGCGGGACCGGGTCATACCGTCTGTGTCTATGGACACAGAATGTGACAGGGAGCGCACGCCCACAAGCTAACCCCCTTAGGGAGAGAGCTTCCCAGAGGGGTTTAGCTATTGCGGGGAGGAGCCGAGAAAACCACAGAGGGACCCCAGAACAGGAGGATTGAGGCCACTCTGTGCAAAATGAACTGCACAGTGGAGGCAAGTATGACGTGTGTTATTTATAAAAAATAAACCTTTACAAACACTTTAATTGGATAGATGGAAATTACAAAGAAAACCTCATTGTGTAAAACCGTTTAAAATGTATTGGTTAAAAAACAAGTAGGAATTACACTTGCATGTAATGGTGCCTAATAACCTGGCATGCGTTTTTTGGCGGATGTGTGTCGCGATGACACGATCAAGCCTCCACAACATAAATCTGCCAGATGTCATTTCCATCTATCCATGTGTGGACTTATCCAGTGCATGAGCTGCTAGCTAAGGATTTATTTTGAGCATGAGCACCTATGATCACTGAACATGTTGGGACTGTAAAGGACTTATACGTATTTCAGGATCATTTGTCATCACCTAGCGCTGTGATTTTTATACATTTAAAACTAACATATGCCTCCTCATTCTTAGGCATGAGAATGCCTCTTTATTGTAGAGAGGACTTTGAAGTGCTTGGTGGCCCTTGTTGGCCACATCTTGTGCTAAAGGGGCTGAACTTGGATTTTGAAATTGAAGCTTGGATAGAGCGTGATGGTGCTCTGTGTTTAGAGGGGCTAGGAGCTCCTGGGAAGGACTTTAAAGTCCAAGCTCCACCCATCACAGTAGACCCACCCCCTAAGGAGTCAAGGGACTGGGTTCCACAGTGTGAGAATGTGGGGTCCGGGTGTAGCTCCTAAGGTTTCACTGAGGTTGCACCAATCTGGATATATGGCTTCTGAATAAGCATTTGAAGACAATAAAGGTTGAATAAAAAATTGGGAGGTAAATAAAAAGCAAATATTCGTAAAGCTGGACATTTTAAGCCACAATTTGTTTACTTTTAGCACCTTAAAACGTATTGCCGGCGTGAATGTATTGTGCAGTGTGATCTGAAAGATTTCCATGTCTGTCTTGTTTCCTTGATGACAATATTCCTTAATAAATTTGTTCTTAAAATGATGTGACTATCATTCTAGTATGCGCTTGTTTACAGCTTACAATAAAAAATGTTTTACATCATGGTCACTGCCACAAAAAGTATATCAAATCTAAAACCAGTGCTGCGCTACTAGCGAATATCTAAATCAGGGTTCCTCTAGAGCAGTGGTTCTCAACCTTCTAGTGCCGTGACCCCTTAATAAAATTTCCCAAGTTGTGGGGACCCCTAACAGTAAAATTATTTTCATAGCCTGGGTTGAAAGCACCCAAGGCAAGGCAAGGCAAGACAAGAAATTTGCGTCCCTAACCCACAGACATTTAGCGTTTCCTGAGTGCTTTCCACTCGTACAGTATTAAAACCCCTTATAGTACATTTTAAGATGTACCACTCTCTTTGTTCAACCTTCTTTCCCTTGCATCTCTCTCTATCCCAATTCCTTGTTTTTTCCCTCATCCCTCCCTCTTAACGGTCTTTCTTGCTCTCTTTTTTCCCCCCTTTCTCTCGCTTTTTCTTTGTTCCTCCCCCTCTTATCTCCCTTTATGGTAGAACAGTGCAGGCTTCAGGAACAGCCCAAGATTTGGTGACCCCTGGCAAATCATCATTTGACCCGAGGGGGTCCCGACCCCAGGTTGAGAACCACTGCTCTAGAGGTTGCTAGATGTTTGAGCAATTTCTGTTCAAGTTCCCACTCACATTAAACATTTTAGCCATCTGTAAGGGGGTACTTCTTCCCAATGACCAATGGTGCAAGGAGCATTCTTCCCTCTGACCATGAGTGATAGATATAGTAATTTTTAGCAGAGATTCCCTGAAACCGGAAAATTGTTTCAAGGGTTCGCCTGTGTTGAAAAGGTTGACGAGGGCTGATTTTAATCCTCCCCATAACAGAAAAAAGGGGTACAATTGTATATAGTGACTGATATTTCTCATGATACAGGGATGAGTAAAAAAAAAAAAAAAAAAGTAAAAAATTGTTCCAAATATCAAGATGTACCACCACAATGTGCCCAAAAACATCAGTACATATGCAAGTGCTCGCCTCCACCAGTGTGCTCTGGCCGCTCACCTAATGTTTTGACCCTTGTTTTACCAGCGGATCAAAAATAGCAGGTCCACACTGGGGATAAACAGAGGTTCTATCTAGAGTGCTGATGGTATACGGCTCCTTTGTGTCTCACTCCCTCTTGTCAGCCCTCGGATCTCTCTCAAAGCATAGCACTTGAGCAGTTCAGGCTATGTAAACATTGGATAATTCCGACGAACAGCGAGATGGTCATGAGATGACATCTGCAGAGAAGGCTCCGCCCCCTATACACATTGCGTCAACAGGCGTGACTTCTTCAGTAGAACCCTACGCCAGATAGAGCCTCTGTCCATCCTCAGTGGGGGCCTTTTTGACTCGCAGGTAAAAAATGGATCAAAAAATGAGCTGAGCGGCCACAGTACACTGGTGGAGGCAAGCACTTTCATATGTACTGATGTTTTTGGGCACATCATGGTGGAACAACACGTTTTGGAGGTATGGCTTTTTTTTCTTGATATTTACTTTTTTTTTAGACCATTTATGATCACTGTATTACGAGAAAGTCAGTCACTATATACAATTATACCCCCTTTTCCTATGATTATCACTATTAGAATGATTTAGATATTTATATTGTTACACGTGGAGTTAACATGCTTGTTGAGTGCTAGCAGCGACTGGGTTATTTGTTATAGTTTTATATACATTTTGCACATAATGATTTTTTTGGGATTGCGCCGATTGAGTATTGGAGTAGAATTCCTGCCACCAAAGTTGTTCTTTTAGAAGAAAATTGGTAATAAGCTCTGCATTGTTTGAGATCAACAGGTCCAGCAGAGCATTATTTCTAATTGGCGCTTCTAAAAACTGTACCAAAAAATTGTTAGATTGACAAGTTTTCACTCTATTGCTACTCCAGTAGTGTCAGTACTCCAATTACAGGATAGTTAAAAATCACTCTGGGCCCTTGCAGTCCTTTTGTAACTGTGAAAAGAGTCTACCTCCATTGTTGTAAACCTCCATTTCTATAATAAGGCTTACCTATAGGTACAGTAAACATCTCCTAAACGTGCGCCTTTAGGAGAGATTTTCTCTGTACTGCACCAATGAGGTCATCAGTGCATGCGTTGTGAAGAAATGGCTCTCTGTGACATTCCTTTCACTAGCGAGGGCCATCACTGGCGGCTCCCACGCGAGTGATGTCACGCGACTCTGGCCAGTCACAGAGCTGAGTCCGCGGCCCCAGATGGATGCGGCCTGCAGCAGGGACATGGTGTGCTTCGTTTGCAGGTAAGTGCCACATAATGGGCTAGTATGCGATGCATACTAGCCATTATGCTTTTACTTTGCAGGGAACAAAAGAGGAAGTAAAACCCATCAAGGTTTACCTCCTCTAACACTTGCAGTGTGCACACCCATATGCAGCGCCATCCATTATGCCTCAGCACCATCACATGCCCAACCAACAAGGTCCTCTTACACTAGGGGTGCAACGGATCAAAAAACTCACGGATCGGATCAATCCTCGGATCAGCAAAAAAAATATTATTAAATGTACACATCAGATGCCCCCATCTCCCCCACTGCTGTAATATCCACTCATCTCCCCCATTGTCATATTCACATGCTCTCACAGAATAGAAGCCGGCTCGATCAGATCCACGGGCAGGGATGGAGGGGTGATGACGTCAGCGCACACCTAAGCAGGAGCCGCCGGGTGTACCAATTCATAGAGGGGGGATTCCGGCGATCGTGGTGACTTTATGCCTATATAAAACAATGTTAATGGTGGCTCCAGTGGCATCTCTAGGTAGATCTATGTATAAAATAGCGAAAAGAAGGCAGCCATCCTCAGAGGGTGTCCATAACCTCTAAGCAAATCAGAGTGAGAAAGGAGGGGGTGGAGGCACCAACTGTAATGTTCCAAAACGTTTCTATAAAATGTAAGTATAATATATATACTTGCTGGTTCACTTGGAGATATATTCCATTGGGGTGTCCTTTGGTCTGTGGGTGCTGGTCTGCAGGCTCTAGCGATGTCCCCCTGGCTACTCAGCGATGTTGCATGCAGGAAGCTCCACGCTATCCAGCGTGAAACGCGGAAGCTGCGGTAACGTCGCACGGCAGGGCTGGCAATCAGACGAGAGGTGGGGAGTGCAACAGACTACGTGCTCGAGCTAGGCCGAAGCCGCGGCCTTTCCTAAGGCCGAGGCAGCACTCCGCTAGTCGCGTTGTGTGCCGATCCGAACAGGTCGACCCGTTCGGATCACGGATAGGTCACGATCCGTTGCACCACTATCTTAAACTCAGTGACTCACTTTCCCATCACTCACTCCCCCTGCCCCTTTGTTGCACAACCAATATTCTAGGGAATAGAACCTTGGAGGTCCCTCACTTCATTAGTCTAGTTCAGGGGTCTTCAAACTATGGCCCTCCAGTTGTTCAGGAACTACAATTCCCATCATGCCTAGTCATGTCTGAATGTCAGAGTTTTACAATGCCTCATGGGATGTGTAGTTCTGCAACAGCTGGAGGGTCGTAGTTTGAGGATCCCTGGTCTAGTTCTTCAAATGTATTCCCAAGAATCTTCCAGCATCATTCCATGTATTGTCACTGGTCCCAACATAAAAGTAACACAGCCGAGTCATGCCCAGCCCCTCACAGTAATTTTTTCACCTGGTTCACTACATGCAGAACCCTGCCACCAGGGGAAACGCAAACCATTTAGTTGAGGCGATCATGGTGATATATTTTTAAGTGCTCCCGATTACAAAATCCCCCAATAACCAACTGTCTAGATGAGAGTTTAAACATGGAAATCCTAAAATACTTGCCTCCATATCTGCTACCCATTTTGATAACAATGGCACCTCTGCTCTTGTTCTCCTCTTCAGCCTGCGCCATGCTTTGCCGCGCCTTCTGATAGGAGTCATCTGTGGCACATACAGTGATTTTATCCTGGATGTAGCCCAAACAGTCAAGGGTGACATTTCCATTACTAGAGTAGATAAAAGAGGAAAGATATTTACATTCAATATGTAAAAGATACTGCATTTCCTATCAATAAAAATAAATTTTGGCACATTTTTTGACCACTTTACCCAAGATTGATTGTATAACATGTATTAGATGAATGCCTCACTGTGCTGAAGTCAGACAAATACAGCGTGCAATCTACTGGCTCCTATGGGTACTGCACTATACAATGTATATTGTTTTACAGAACTGTTGAGCATAAAAAAAAAAAAAAAAGTGAACGGTTTGCCATCACCAACATAACATAACTTAACACACTCAAAATATTCGATCTAATAAACAAATGATTGTTTTCTTGGGCATCTTTATACATGCAACCCTTTACTATATTTTTATTTGTCATGTCAAAAAACACACACACACACACACACTTCACTAAAATTCTCACTCACTCTGGTACTGCACTTTCAATTGTGGATTTTCAAAGATTCAAATGCACACACCAAATGTGCTTTAAGTCACAGCGGTAGGCATCGCAATTGATGCTGGATCTATACTGGTGGACATGGTTTTTGTTTTTTGTAATAAAGGAATTGTCAATAACTGGAGGCTGTAATCTGGAGGGCCAGATCCCGATAAGACTCCTGCTCCCAGAACCCCCCAAGCAAGGGTTGTGGGGAAGAGGCCCTTGTCCCTATCAACATGGGGACAAGGTGCTTTTGGGGGGGACCCACTCACAGCTGATCAATTATTGGCTGTTAAAGTCAATCAAATTGCTGGTTGCATCCTTAACAACCAGCTTTCGTTAAAGACGCTGGTGTCCACTGTCTCAGAAAATCTGCATCTGAACCGTATCTGAAATCACCGCTGCTTTGGAAAGTCGCAATGAAAAAGCTTTTACTTACCTGCGCCCCGTATTTCTGTTGGCGGAGACACTCTTGTCCTCTCTCCACAGGGTTTCTGGCTCTTGATTGGATAGATTGGTTGCAGCGGAGCCATTGGCTACCGCTGCTGTCAATCAAATCCAATGACGCGAGGTAACCCCTCAGGAGAGCGTTTCTTCTGGGGGGTTATCTGATGCGGGGAGGAGCCGCAAGAGCTGCTGAGGGACCCCAGAAGACGGGGTGCGGGATCACTCTGTGCAAAAACGAGCTGCACAGTGTAGGCAAATATGACAAGTTTGATTTTTTTTAAAACTAAATTAATAAAAATTAACCTTTACAATCACCAAGTTTACTAACAAAAGTTTTTCATTATGTTACTTGGATGTTAATGTTTCTGTATTCTTACAGTAAATATAAAAGGGGATTTTTTAGACAGCTTACCTGTAAAATCCTTTTCTTGGAGTACATCACGGGACACAGAGCAGCATAGCCATTACCATGTGGGTTATAGAGCGTACCTTCAGGTGCTGGACACTGGTGTAATCAACTACACAGGAAGTTCCCTCCCTATATAAGACCCTCCCCTACTGGGAGTACCTCAGTTTTGTAGCCAAGCAGACTCCCCAAATTCTTCCCCATAAGAGGGGCGGGAGCTCTGTGTCCCGTGATGTACTCCAAGAAAAGGATTTTACAGGTAAGCTGTCTAAAAAATCCCCTTTTCTTTATCGTACATCCCGGGACACAGAGCAGCATAGCCATTACCATGTGGGATGTCCCAAAGCAATGCCTATGAGGGGGGGGAAACAACCAGGTAAAAACCACACCAAACCAATTAATTTTTTTTTGATTAAATCAAATTAAGGGTACCCTGAGCTCGAGGAGCTATACTGCGGCCTGCAGTACTGCCTGGCCAAAGGCTACCTCGGCATTCCTCCTAACGTCCAGCTGATAAAACTTCGCGAACGTGTGGACAGATGACCACGTCGCTGCCTTGCAGACTTGAGCCATAGAAACATGGTGGTGTACTGCCCAAGAGGCGCTCACAGCCCTCGTAGAATGGGCCTTTACCGACAAGGGAGGAGGTACCTTTTTCAGGCCATAGGCCTGGAAAATTAATTGCCTAATCCACCTAGCGAGAGTGGATTTAGCTGCTGCCTGTCCCCTCTTAGGTCCCTCTGGCAGGATAAATAATGCATTAGTCTTACGAACTCCTTCCGTGGCCTTGAGATAGGCCTTCATGGCCCGAACAATATCTAAGGCATGTAGCAAACCTTCCTTCTTAGAGGTAGGCTTTGGAAAGAAGGCTGGCAGAATTAAGTCCTGGTTTAGATGAAAACCTGATATAACCTTAGGCAAGAAGGACGGATGTGGCCGTAGAACTACCCTATCCTTGTGCAGAACGAGGTATGGCTCCCTACATGATAAGGCTGCCAGCTCTGACACTCTCCTGGCGGAAGCCATAGCTACCAAAAATACTAACTTCCTAGTTAGCAACACTAACGGAATCTCGGCCAAGGGTTCAAAAGGTCGTCTTTGCAGGACCGATAGGACCAGGTTTAAGTCCCACGGGCAAAGTGGAGATTTGATTGGAGGGTTAATATGCAAAACCCCCTGCAGGAAGGTTTTAACCAGAGAATGAGTGGCTAAGGGCCTCTGAAACCATACTGATAAGGCAGAAACCTGCCCTTTGAGTGTGCTCAGAGCCAACCTACTTTCCACTCCTAGTTGTAAGAACTGGAGAACCCTGTCAATGGAATATTTACGGGGATGCCACCGCTGCGACTCACACCAGACAATATAAGCCCTCCAAACCCTGTAATAGATTGATCTAGAGACTGGTTTTCTGGCCTTGATCAAAGTGGAGACTACCTGGCTAGACAGGCCCCTACCCCTAAGAATTAGGGATTCAGCCGCCAGGCCGTCAAATTTAGATGCCGTAAAGCAGGGTGGTTTCGGATTGGGCCCTGTGAGAGAAGGTCTGCGCGGAGCGGTAGTGGCCATGGTTCCCCCAGCGACATTTTCACAATCAGAGAGAACCACGATCTTCGAGGCCAAGCTGGTGCCACCAAAATAACCGGTTTGTGCTCCATCCTGATTCTGCGTAACAGGCGGGGTAGCATCTGAAAATGCGGAAAGGCATACAGCAGACTGAATTGATCCCAGGGGCAGACCAATGCATCGGTCCCGCATGCCAAGGGATCCCTAGTTCGGGATATGAACCTGTCTACCTTCCTGTTGTATCTCGATGCCATGAGATCTACCTCCGGAGACCCGAACCTCTGGCAAATCTCCTGGAATACCTGGGGGTGGAGTGCCCACTCTCCCGGGAGTAGCTGCTGGCGACTTAAAAAGTCCGCTTGAGAGTTGTCCACCCCGGGGATAAATACTGCTGAGATGCACGGTACATGAGCTTCTGCCCATGTGAAGATCCGATTCACTTCCCTCTGAGCGGCACGACTTCGTGCCCCCCTGATGATTTATATAAGCCACAGCCGTGGCATTGTCAGACTGTACTCTCACCGGGGACCCCTGTAGGCAGGGTGTCCAGGTTTCTAGGGCTAACCGAGCCGCCCTGATTTCCAAAATATTGATGGGAAGGGACTTCTCTGATCCTGACCACACTCCCTGCTGGGTTTGATCCTCCAGAACTGCCCCCCAACCCAGCAGGCTGGCATCCGTGGTCACTACTTTCCATGACACGGGACTGAAGGCTCTTCCCTTTGACAGATTCTGAGGAACTAGCCACCAGTAAAGACTCTGCCGCGCCCTGGAGGAGAGGGTTAAGGGAAGGTCTAATGCCTGAACCTTCTTTTGTTCAATGCTGAAAGAATGGCTGCCTGTAACATTCGAGTATGGATTTGGGCGTATGGCACCGCCTCGAATGTGGCCACTAACTTTCCCAGCAGTCGCATACATAGGCGAATAGTTGGTTTCCTCCTGCTCAGGACTAAGTGTATCAATTGTCTTATGGCTTCGCCCTTCGCCTGGGGCAAGAAGACCCTCTGACGTTCTGTATCTAGCAACATGCCTAGGTATTCCAACTGTCTTGTGGGCTGCAAGACCGACTTGTCTCGGTTTAGGACCCAGCCAAAGGCCTCGAGGCGCTGTATTGTGAGGGCTACTGCTTGCTTCAGGCTGGAAGCCGATCGATCTATGACTAGAAGGTCGTCTAAGTATGCCAAAACCGTAACAACCGGAACTCTCAAACTGGCCAATATGGGGGCCAGAATTTTCGTGAATACCCTCGGGGCCGTTGCCAACCCGAACGGGAGAGCCACAAACTGGTAGTGGCGATGATTCACTGTAAAGCGAAGAAACCTGTGATGTGCCTGGAAGATCGGCACTTGAAGGTATGCGTCTTTTATATCTATTGACGCCAGATAGTCGCCCTGTTGCAAGGCGGCCGCCACTGAGCGTATGGACTCCATGCGGAAGGACCGAACCGTTAGGTAACCGTTTAGCCGTTTTAGGTCCAGAATTGGCCTGACGTCGCCATTGGGTTTTGGTATGACGAAGAGATTGGAGTAAAACCCCAGTCCGCATTCTTGAGCTGGAACCTCCATAATTACTCCCTGGAGTAAGAGACGATCCAATGCTGTTAGCAGAGATGCCCTCTTTACCGGGTCGGTTGGTAAACTTGACCCCTGAAATTGGGGTGGGAGAGATTCCAAAAATTCCAGTCTGTATCCTGCCGAAACTGCGGAGCAAACCCATTTGTCGGGGACTCTGGCTTCCCAGACCTCTGAAAAGTACTGAAGCCTTCCCCCCACCCGAGTGAGTGGGGGCGCCCTTTCATAAAGTTGTTTTGGGGGCTGCCTTAGTTGGCTTGCGAGCCCAGGGCCTCTTGCCCCCTGAGGCTTGACCTTGTGCTTTACTGCTGAAAAATGGACGACCGGGTGGCCGTCGGAACTGTTTGGAGGCTGAAAGACCTGAGGCTGGGGAGGTTTGGCGTTTAAACGCAGGAACACGAGGTCTTCTTTTACTCGGTAAAAGAGTACTCTTTCCACTAGAGATTGTCTGAATATACTTATCCAGATCTTCCCCGAAAAGCCTTCCTCCATGAAAGGGGAAGCCGGCTAAGAGCTTCTTGCACGGGGTTTCGGCTGACCAGTTCTTTAGCCATAAGATCCTACGCATGTGCACCAGAAAGAGTGACAAACGGGATGCTTGTTGTATGGAATCCTTTATAGCATCCACGGCGAAACAAAGTGCTCTTGGGAGGTCAGCTAGCTCCCTAGCCTGCTGGGCCGGTATATCCTTTAGTATTTGTTTTGTCTGCTCTTTCAAAGCTTGACAAACCCCAATGGCCGCCACTGCTGGCTGTACTACTGCCCCTGCCGTGGCAAAGGAGGCTTTAAGCAATGTTTCTAAACGTTTATCGACCGGATCCTTAAACATCTTTTTTTTTTTCCACCGGGCAAGTTAAGGACTTATTTACGCAGGAGATGGCTGCGTCCACTGTAGGGAGTGCCCACCTTTTTGAAAATTTCTCTTCCATCGGATAGAGTATGGAAAAATTTTTAGGAGGCAAAAAAATTCTGTCAGGCTTAGCCCAATCCTGGAATATCAAGTTCTCCAAGAGAGGGTTTATGGGAAAAACCGCACTATTTAATGGGGCCCTCATGGAGCCCAATGATGATACTGCAGGGACCTGAGGTTCAGGTAAAGGCAACTTAAAGGCCGTGCGGACCATGTCCGTTAAGGATTGAATTCACAAACTTTCTGCCTGGGAAGCCGAGAAGGGTTCCTCCATAGTGGATTCTTCCACTTCTGACCCTTCTAGGTCCTGATCTATCTGATCCTCTTGGAATTCCAACTCCTCAGGGGAGAGGACCTCTGCATCCGAGGATACCATTTTAGGTGACGGGGATCTGCCCCGTTTCCTGCCAGGCAGAGAGTTTGCAATCAAAGTTGTCAACCTTCTTTCTAGCCCACCCAGAGTGGCTGCTAGCATATCCTCTGTGATAAACACAGGGTTGGGTTGGACCGGGTCAGCCACCGCCCCGAGCAACCCTGATGGCTCCTCCAAGGCAATGACCGCAGATCTATCCGGAGAGGATGGGACTGCCACTGTTTGGCCCAGATCCTCCGAGCCCGACAGGGAACACTTTTGCTTTTTTGCAGTTTTTCCAGCCTTGGATGTCCCCGCGCCCTTGGGAGCCATAGTACAACCTTGAGGTACTCCTGATTGTCAACAACCTAATGTTGCAGCCAGAAGCAAAAGAATGTAAATTATAGGCTGTGGAAAAAAGGATTTTTAATAAACAGCTTACCTGTAAAATCCTTTTCTTGAAGTACATCACGGGACACAGAGCGCATAGCCATTACACTTGGGTTATATGGGTACCTTCAGGTGATGGACACTGGTGTAATCAATTTCACAGGAAGTTTCCTCCCTATATAACCCCCTCCCACTGGGAGTGCTTCAGTTTTGTAGCAAGCAATTCCTCCGAGGTTACACAATGTTCCCCAAAAGAGGGGTGGGAGCTCTGTGTCCCGTGATGTACTTCAAGAAAAGGATTTTACAGGTAAGCTGTTTATTAAAAATCCTTTTTTCTTTATCGTACATCACGGGACACAGAGCGCATAGCCATTACACTTGGGATGTCCTAAAGCAATGCTCTATGAAGGGAGGGAGACCGTAAGGCCAAGAATAGCCAAACAAAACCATTATCAGGAAGTAAAGTAGCTCCACCAACAGAGAAAAGGGGGCGTGACCCAGACCAGAGGATTCTATACTGCTGCCCGTAGGACCGCCTGCCCAAATGCTGCGTCCGTACCCTTTGCAACGTCCAACTTATAAAATTTAGTAAACGTATGTACGGAAGACCAGGTTGCCGCCTTGCAAACCTGTGCCATAGAGATCTGATGGTGTGCCGCCCAGGAGGCACTCATGGCCCTCGTAGAATGGGCTTTAACTGATAAGGGAGGTGGAACGCGCTTCAGACCATAGGCCTGAAAAATCAGCTGCTTAATCCACCTAGCCAAGGAAGACTTGGCAGCCGGCTGACCCTTCTTGGGGCCATCCGGAAGAACAAAAAGCACATCTGTTTTCCGAATCTTCTCTGTAGCCTTGAGATAGACCCTCATGGCTCGAACTACGTCCAAAGTATGAAGCAGTCTTTCTTCTCTGGACTGGGGAGTAGGAAAGAAGGATGGTAGGACTAGGTCCTGATTCAAGTGAAAACTGGATATGACCTTAGGAAGGAAAGAAGGTTGAGGCCGCAGAACCACTCTGTCCTTATGCAGAATAAGGTATGGCTCCCTGCATGACAAGGCTGCCAGCTCGGAAACCCTTCTGGCCGAAGCCATAGCCACCAAGAAAACCAACTTTCGGGTTAGTAGCACAAGAGGGATTTCTGTCAGAGGTTCAAACGGCTGCCTTTGTAAAGCTGACAAGACCAGATTTAAATTCCAGGGGCAGAGGGGAGCTCTAATAGGGGGATTCACATGCAAGACCCCCTGCAAGAAGGTTTTCATAAGCGAATGGGTGGCCAAGGGTCTTTGAAACCATATCGATAAAGCCGACACCTGCCCCTTTAGAGTACTAAGAGCCAACCCTTTGTCAAACGCCAACCTGGAGGAATCGCAAGATCCTGTCAATAAAAAACTTGATGCCATTTTTGAGACTCGCACCACTCCACATAGGTTCTCCAGACTCTGTAATAAATATTTCTAGAGACCGGTTTCCTAGCCTGAATCAACGTAGATATAACCTGAGAGGCCTCTGCCCTTAAGAATTAGGGATTCAGCCGCCAAGCCGTCAAATTTAGCTGCTGTGAAGCAGGGCGGCAGATTGGGCCCTGAGACAGCAGATCTGGGCGCAGGGGGAGCGGACACGGCGCCCCGACTGACATCCTCACGATGAGTGCGTACCAAGCTCTCCTGGGCCAGGCTGGGGCCACCAGGATCACAGGCCTGCGCTCCACCCTGATGCTCCGTAGAAGGCGGGGAATCATCTGCAGTGGAGGGAACGCATACAGGAGAGAAAACTGGTGCCAGGGGCAAACCAACGCATCGGTCCCGTAGGCCGAGGGATCCCTGGCTCGGGATATGAATTTGTCCAACTTTTTGTTGGATCTCGTTGCCATAATGTCCACATCTGGAACTCCGAATCTTTGGCAAATCTCTTGGAATACCTGGGGGTGAAGAGACCACTCCCCCGGGAGCAACTGTTGACTCCTCAAAAAATCTGCTTGAGAATTGTCTATCCCTGGGATGAACACCGCCGAGATGCAGGGTACATGGGCTTCGGCCCATGAGAAAATCAGGTTTACTTCCCTTTGGGCTGCTAGGCTCCTCGTGCCCCCCTGGTGGTTTATGTATGCCACCGCAGTGGCATTGTCGGACTGTATCCTTACTGGCAGACCCTGAAGGGGGAGAGTCCAGGCTATCAGGGCCAGCCGAGCAGCTCTGATCTCTAGGATATTGATGGGAAGCAGTTTTTCTGCCTCCGACCACTGCCCTTGCTGGGTCTGTCCTTCTAGAACTGCCCCCCCAACCTGACAGGCTGGCATCCGTGGCTACTATCTTCCACGTGATGGGGCAAAAGGATTTCCCCTTTGACAAATTTTGAGGGACCAGCCACCAGAACAGGCTGCGCCGGACTCCTGGGGAGAGCACTAACGGACGATCTAACGCCTGAATGGACTTGTTCCAAGCAGAGAGAATGGCTGCCTGGAGATATCTGGTATGGATCTGGGCGTAGGGCACTGCCTCGAAGGCGGCCACCATCTTCCCCAGCAGTCGCATACATAGGCGAATAGTCGGCCTCTTCTTGCCTAAGATTACTTGAACTGCTTGAGTTATTGATCTGACCTTTGCTTGAGGTAAAAATATCCTCTGGCAGTCTGTATCTAGCCGAAGGCCTAGATATTCCAACTGCTCTGTGGGTTTCAATATCGATTTTTCTTGGTTCACAATCCACCCGAATTCCTCTAGATGCCGAACTGTGCGAACTACTGCATGATTGAGGCTGGAAGCTGAGCTGTCAACCAGAAGATCGTCCAGGTATGCCAGGACCAAAATGCCTTCTGTCCTTAGGACGGCTAGCACCGGGGCTAACACCTTTGTGAATACCCGCGGAGCTGTTGCCAACCCGAAAGGGAGGGCTACGAACTGGTAATGACGGTGATCTATCATAAAACGAAGAAACTTGTGATGTGCCGGGTAGATCGGCACGTGCAGATACGCATCCTTTATGTCTATAGATGCTAGAAAGTCGTCTTGATGTAGGCTGGCTGCCACCGAACGTATGGACTCCATACGAAAGGTCTGAATCTTTAGAAAGCGATTTAGGCGTTTGAGGTCTAAGATAGGCCTGACGTCGCCATTGGGCTTTGGTATTATGAAAAGGTTGGAGTAGAATCCCAGACCCCATTCCTGGGTTGGTACTTCTACAATTACTCCTTGGAGCAAGAGACGATCCAATGCTTTTACAAGAGAGGCCCTCTTTAATGGGTCGCTTGGAAGACTTGACCCCTGAAAATGAGGAGGGGGGACTTCCCGAAACTCTAGCTTGTAGCCCGTGGCTACCACGGACACGCATGCGTGATTCGCGCTGTGCCGTGCTCACTGGTCCCCGCTGCATTTGAAAACCGTGTTTTTGGAGTGACGTACTACCCGCAGAGTGGACTCCAGGAAGTGGGTGCAAATACAGGTATCTGCACCCCCCTGAAAGGGTGCCAAATGTGACACCGGATTGGAGGGTTCCGATGAGTGGAAGTTCCATTTTAGGGTGGAGCTCCATTTAAGATTTGCATAAGGTCAGCCACGGTTTGCTCCCAGCACAGGGATTCCCTTAATTCTCTTGATTCTCCATGGGTTTATACAGTACACTGGCTCCAATGCTTATACAGTATAGCCGTTTTCATCAAGATTAAAATATGGGCACCCACAACATGTATTGCAATATAAAAAGATGTACATTCTTTAAGCTATTTATATGGGCATAACACACCCGAGTAACTTCCAATACAAAAGTGAAGATGAATTATCTCCTATACAAAACACATATCTTCCCAGTGAAAATTAAAAATATTTGACCAGACAATGGCAGCTTGATCCTTCTATTAAGCTTCTGCATCAGGTTTCTCAAACCTTTGCATGCCTGCACTTTGCGATAATGACTAGGCTCTCCCATTCATGACATTGTAAAAAAGGTGCGGAGCGTGGGTAATCTTAAAAGGATGCCCCCCCCTCCCCCAAAAAAAAATGTTCTGCGAACAACCATGCCTGCAGATAAAATGTATATACAGTGCAGAAAATAAGTATTTGAACACCCTGCTATTTTGCAAGTTCTCCCACTTGGAAATCATGGAGGGGTCTGAAATTGTCATCGTAGGTGCATGTCCACTGTGAGAGACATAATCAAAAAAATAAAAATAATCCAGAAATCACAATTTATGATTTTTTAACTATTTATTTGTATGATACAGCTGCAAAGAAGTATTTGAACACCTGTCTATCAGCTAGAATTCTGACCCTCAAAGACCTGTTAGTCTGCCTTTAAAATGTCCACCTCCACTCCATTTATTATCCTAAATTAGATGCACCTGTTTGAGGTCATTAGCTGCATAAAGACACCTGTCCACCCCATACAATCAGTAAGAATCCAACTACTAACATGGCCAAGACCAAAGAGCTGTCCAAAGACACTAGAGACAAAATTGTACACCTCCACAAGGCTGGAAAGGGCTATGGGGAAATTTCCAAGCAGCTTGGTGAAAAAAGGTCCACTGTTGGAGCAATCATTAGAAAATGGAAGAAGCTAAACATGACTGTCAATCTCCCTCGGACTGGGGCTCCATGCAAAATCTCACCTCGTGGGGTCTCAATGATCCTAAGAAAGGTGAGAAATCAGCCCAGGACTACACGGGAGGAGCTGGTCAATGACCTGAAAAGAGCTGGGACCACCGTTTCCAAGGTTACTGTTGGTAATACACTAAGACGTCATGGTTTGAAATCATGCATGGCACGGAAGGTTCCCCTGCTTAAACCAGCACATGTCAAGGCCCGTCTTAAGTTTGCCAATGACCATTTGGATGATCCAGAGGAGTCATGGGAGAAAGTCATGTGGTCAGATGAGACCAAAATAGAACTTTTTGGTCATAATTCCACTAACCGTGTTTGAAGGAAGAAGAATGATGAGTACCATCCCAAGAACACCATCCCTACTGTGAAGCATGGGGGTGGTAGCATCATGCTTTGGGGGTGTTTTTCTGCACATGGGACAGGGCGACTGCACTGTATTAATGAGAGGATGACCGGGGCCATGTATTGCGAGATTTTGGGCAACAACCTCCTTCCCTCAGTTAGAGCTTTGAAGATGGGTCGAGGCTGGGTCTTCCAACATGACAATGACCCGAAGCACACAGCCAGAATAACCAAGGAGTGGCTCTGTAAGAAGCATATCAAGGTTCTGGCGTGGCCTAGCCAGTCTCCAGACCTAAACCCATTAGAGAATCTTTGGAGGGAGCTCAAACTCCGTGTTTCTCAGCGACAGCCCAGAAACCTGACTGATCTAGAGAAGATCTCTGTGGAGGAGTGGGCCAAAATCCCTCCTCCAGTGTGTGCAAACCTGGTGAAAAACTACAAGAAACGTTTGACCTCTGTAATTGCAAACAAAGGCTACTGTACCAAATATTAACATTGATTTTCTCAGGTGTTCAAATACTTATTTGCAGCTGTATCATACAAATAAATACTTAAAAAAATCATACATTGTGATTTCTGGAATTTTTTTTTTGATTATGTCTCTCACAGTGGACATGCACCTACGATGACAATTTCAGACCCAATTTCAGAATGACACTCATTTTCCCAAAGTCTGCTGCTTCAGGGTTTAGCTTTTTGTCAGATGTTACTATGGTATAATGAAGTATAATTACAAAGCATTTCATAAGTGTCAAAAGCTTGTGACCATTACATTGGGCAGAGGAGAAGCCAACCAGCGGGTCCAGGGACCCAAGTCCGCCAGGCACCCGTTATCGAGCGAGGCAGAACGACTGTCTGCCTATGTAAACAAGGCAGATCGCTGTTCTGACAGGAGAGAAGATGGAGAACACAGATCTCTGTCTTTACCCAGTCAGAACATCCCCCACACAGTTGGCAAGCAACGCCCAGGAAACACATTTAACCCTTTGATTGCCCCCGTTAACCCCCTTCCCAGACAGTGTCATTAGTACAGCGACAGTTCATTTTTTAGTACTGATCACTGTATTAGTATTTCTGGTCAACAAAAAGTGTCACTTTGTGCCAGACTTGTCTGCCGCAATGCTACAAGTCCTGGGTGGGAAAAAAAAAAATCCATAAAATCCCATAGATTTTTTTTTTTACCAAAAAATATGTAGCAGAATACATAATGGTCTAAATTGATGAAGGATTTAAAAAAAAAAATTTGGATGTGCGTTATAGTAGAAAGTAAAATATTTTTTTTCCAAAATAGTCACGCTTATTGTTTATACCACAAAATAAAAATAAAAAACTGCAGAGGTGATCAAGGACCACCAAAAGAAAGAAAGCCATTTGCATTCATCAATTTTATTTGGGTACAGGCGTTTAGTGTTCCTTTCTGCCAGAAAACTCCTCTCAAAAAGTTTTCTTTTCCTGTCGCTAGACGCTGAGCTTATAATATGCCTCTAAACATCCTAATGTCTATAGAACAACATTGAGCCGCTTCTACAGGCACAATTCCTGTAGAAGCAGTGTTTATACCCCTTGTGCATGGACTCTTAAGATGTACTCATAGGAAAAACTCCCACATATGCATATAAAAGACATATGCCACAAAGCAGATTAGAAATATCAGAGATATATCATCACAGCTTGAAAAAATCCTAAAGAAGGTCTGAAACCCCAGGTGAACCACATAAGCTAGATGTCCTGCTACCAATTTATCAAATCGGTGTGCATACAAGTGTAGGAATTACCTTAAGAGAAATTGCAAAGAAAGCCAAGATGTCAAAAGGCATCAAAAAGCACTTGAAAACTGGAGAAGAGTGTCAGGTTTGACAGGTCAAGTGGCTGCAAGAAAGTCTTTGCCAAGATGGCAAAAAAATAAAATAAACACTTGCCTGGACCATGAAGCATTGCCATGGACTACAGAGGACTGGAAGGTCTTATGGAGCGAAGAATCCAAAATGCTAGAGAAAGGCTGGTTCTTTGGTGTGCGACACTAACTTTCAAACGTGGAGAAGAAATCGTGATGGTCTAGGGTGCTGATCCTTTACTGGACCAGGAGTTGGCAACTTGCACAGCGTGAATGGCACCCTGAACCTAAAACTACTATCACACAATTTTGCACAGCCATGCATTACCCTCAGGAATACGCCTAGTCAGAGAACAAGATTATGACCTAAAAGCATACCTCCTGGCTGTATCAGAACTACCTTATTCATTTCTTCCAAGACAGTAGGCTTCAAATCATGGAATGGCCAGCAAAGTCTCCAAACTTAAATCCCATTAAGCTTGTTTGGGATAAACTGGACAGAAGGGAGAGAGAGTAAAGCAACCTACAAGTACAACACATTTTCTAGGAAACAGTGTTGGGAAGAACCTTCGAAAAAAATTATTTGATTTCCATTGTATAAAGTGTGTTCAGCCATTAGATCTGCAAAAGGTGGCTACGTTGAAGAGTTAAAAATTAAAAATTGTTAAAAAAAAAAGGATTCCATGATTTCCATGTTTAGTCATTTATTTTGGTTGCATATTTGTTCTATGCTTTACTTTCAGAGTACACCAAGACATTAAAGTGGAGCTCCAGCCGCGATGATTTTTTTTTTTTTTTTTTTAAAGTCAGCAGCTACTAACAGTGTAGCTGCCGACTTTAAAATAAGGACACTTACCTTGTCCTACTTGCCCGCGCTGATGGGCCCCCCGATGCCGGTCGCACGATCGCTCCGGGTCCCGCACCGCCATTCACACTATGGGAAACAGGCAGTGAAGCCGTACGGCTTCACTGCCCATTTCCTACTGCGCCTGCGTGAGTCTCACGCTGGCTTGTGAATGGGTGCGCTGCTCTCTGAGAACACACACAGTTCCCAGAAAGCAGCGCGCCCCATTCACAAGCAGAAGGACAAGAAGAAAAGGCACCGCGGAGTGGAAGAGGCAGATTACGGACTTCCGCATAGCAACAGGTATTTTTTATTTTTTTTCCAGGTTTTTAATTTTTTTAAACATGGGAAAATGTTGTTTTCCTGGGTGGAGCTCCGCTTTAAACTCTATAAATTTCAATAAAAACTAGAAAAATGGGGGTGTTCTAACTTGACTAGTAGTGTAGGCCAACCAAAAACTGCGTTTAGAGGCCTACAAAAAAAAAACACAACACGACAAAAAATATATATAGGATATGCTGCATGTCTGTAAGCAGTATTTTATATGCCCATGCACACGAAGATTTGATTCCCTGCAGATTTTGTATGTTTGCCCACTTAAGAAATTTAGTTTTGTTTTCATCATAGGTGTATTTTAAATGAGACAGAATTTCAATGAAAAATCCAGAAAAAAAACCAGAGTTGTAGTTCAGCGAGTAAATACTGTGCCTTGCGAAAATATTCGCCCCCCCTTGAACTTTTGCCACATTTCAGGCTTCAAACAGAAAGATATAAAACTGTAATTTTTTGTGAAGAATCAACAAGTGGGACACAATCATGAAGTGGAACGAAATTTATTGGATATTTCAAACTTTAACAAAGAAAAAAACTGAAAAATTGGGCGTGCAAAATTATTCAGCCCCTTTACTTTCAGTGCAGCAAACTCTCTCCAGAAGTTCAGTGAGGATCTCTGAATGATCCAATGTTGACCTAAATGACTAATGATGATAAATAGAATCCACCTGTGTGTAATCAAGTCTCCGTATAAATGCACCTGCACTGTGATAGTCTCAGAGGTCTGTTTAAAGCGCAGAGAGCATCATGAAGAACAAGGAACACACCAGGCAGGTCCGAGATACTGTTGGAGAAGTTTAAAGCCAGATTTGGATACAAAAAGATTTCCCAAACTTTAAACATCCCAAGGAGCACTGTGCAAGCAATAATATTGAAATGGAAAGAGTATCAGACCACTGCAAATCTACGAAGACCTGGCCGTCCCTCTAAACTTTCAGCTCATACAAGGAGAAGACTGATCAGAGATGCAGCCAAGAGGCCCATGATCACTCTGGATGAACTGCAGAGATCTACAGCTGAGGTGGGAGTCTGTCCATAGGACAACAATCAGTCGTATACTGCACAAATCTGGCCTTAATGGAGTGGAAAGAAGAAAGCCATTTTTTAAAGATATCCATAAAAAGTGTCGTTTAAAGTTTGCCACAAGCCACCTGGGAGACACACCAAACATGTGGAAGAAGGTGCTCTGATCAGATGAAACCAAAATCAAACTTTTTGGCAACAATGCAAAACGTTATGTTTGGCGTAAAAGCAACACAGCTCATCACCCTGAACACACCATCCCCACTGTGAAACATGGTGGTGGCAGCATCATGGCTTGGGCCTGTATTTCTTCAGCAGGGGCAGGGAAGATGGTTAAAATTGATGGGAAGATGGATGGAGCCAAATACAGGACCATTCTGGAAGAAAACCTGATGGAGTCTGCAAAAGACCCGAGACCAACAAGACAATGATCCAAAACATAAAGCAAAATCTACAATGGAATGGTTCACAAATAAACATATCCAGGTGTTAGAATGGCCAAGTCAAAGTCCAGACCTGAATCTAATCGAGAATCTGTGGAAAGAACTGAAAACTGCTGTTAACAAACGCTCTCCATCCAACCTCACTGAGCTCGAGCTGTTTTGCAAGGAGGAATGGGCAAAAATTTCAGTCTCTCGATGTGCAAAACTGATTAGGACATACCACAAGCGACTTACAGCTGTAATCGCAGCAAAAGGTGGCGCTACAAAGTAATAACTTAAGGGGGCTGAATAATTTTTCAGTTTTTTATTTGTTAAAAAAAGTTTGAAATATCCAATAAATTTCGTTCCACTTCATGATTGTGTCCCACTTGTTGATTCTTCACCAAAAATTACAGTTTTATATCTTTAGGTTTGAAGCCTGAAATGTGGCAAAAGGTCGCAAAGTTCAAGGGGGCCGAATACTCGCAAGGCACTGTATTTGATCCCCTACAAACCAACAATTATTCTGGCTCCCACAGACCAGCTTATTGTATGTGCTCATGTAGTCATGTCAATTTAAGAAGGTGCTCCCAACGACGACTCGTATGTATAAAAGACAATCTTTCTTCCAAACCTCCCCATCATGGGCAAGACCAAAAGAGCTGCTAAACATGTCAGGGACAAGACTGTAGACTTGCACAAGGTTGGAATGGGCTTGAAAACAAAAAAAGGATGAGTTCAAATGTGTTCTCAAGTCCAGTTGCCTGCACCCGCCAGGAAGCTTACACTCTGCAGCCCTATATACAGGTAGCGAGACATTTCCCGATCTGTGCAGTGGCGGGAAATGTCTCAATGCCTGCGAATTGCGCTACAGAGTGTCAACTTCCTGGCAGACACAGGCACTTGCGAACACGCCTGAGCTTATCCTCATTAAAGGCCATCAGCAAAGAGGCTTAGTGATAAGGAGACAACTGTTTGAGCGATTATTCACTGAACTGCAACTCAATTTATAATATTTAGTATCATGTGTTTGTCATGTCGTCTCGACCATTTAACCACTTAACCCCCGAACCATATTGCTGTCCAATGACCAGAGCACTTTGTGATTCGCCACTGCGTCGCTTTAACTGACAATTGCTCGGTCGTGCAATGTGGCTCCCAAACAAAATTGGCGTCCTTTTTTTCCCACAAATAGAGCTTTCTTTTGGTGGTATTTGATCATCTCTGCGGTTTTTATTTTTTGCGCTATAAACAAAAATAGGACTATTTTGAAAAAAATGCAATATTTTTTACATTTTGCTATAATATCCCCCAAAAAATATATAAAAAAACATTTTTTTTCCTCAGTTTAGACCGATACGTATTCTTCTACATTTTTTTTTTTTTTTTACGAAAAATAACACACGCAATTAGCGTTTTATTGGTTTTCGCAAAATTTATAGCGTTTACAAAATAAGGGATAGTTTTATTGCATTTTTATTAATTTTTTTTTTTTTACTACCAATAGCGGCGATCAGCGATTTTTTTCGTGACTGCAACAATATGGCAGACACTTTGGACAATTTTGACACATTTTTGGGACAATTGTCATTTTCACAGCAAAAAATGCATTTAACCACTTAAGACCCGGACCAATACGCTGGCAAATGACCCAAGGGGTTTTTGCGATTCGGCACTGCGTCGCTTTGACAATTGCGCGGTCGTGCGACGTGGCTCCCAAACAAAATTTGCGTCCTTTTTTTCCCACAAATAGAGCTTTCTTTTGGTGGTATTTGATCACCTCTGCGGTTTTTATTTTTTGCGCTATAAACAAAAATAGAGCGACAATTTAAAAAAAAATGCAATATTTTTTACTTTTTGCTATAATAAATATCCCCCAAAAATATATAAAAAAACATTTTTTTTCCTCAGTTTAGGCCGATACGTATTCTTCTACATATTTTTGGTAAAAAAAAAAAATCGCAATAAGTGTTTATCGGTTGGTTTTCGCAAAATTTATAGCGTTTACAAAATAAGGGATAGTTTTATTGCATTTTTATTAATTATTTTTTTTTTACTACTAATAGCGGCGATCAGCGATTTTTTTCGTGACTGCGACAATATGGTGGACACTTCGGACAATTTTGACACATTTTTGAGACAATTGTCATTTTCACAGCAAAAAATGCATTTAAATTGCATTGTTTACTGTGGAAATGACAGTTGCAGTTTGGGAGTTAACCACAGGTGGCGCTGTAGGGAATGTGTGCCCTAATGTGTGTGTTTACAACTGTAGGGGGGTGTGGCTGTAGGTGTGACGTCATCGATCGCGTCCCCCTATTACAGGGATGACGCGATCGATGCTGCGGCCACACAGAAGCACGGGGAAGCCGTGTGTACACACGGCTCTCCCCGTTCTTCCGCTCCAGGGACGGATCGCCGAACTCCAGCGGCGATCGGGTCCGCGAATCCCGCGGTCCTGGCCCAGCCGTGCCATTCTGCCGACGTAAATGTGCAGTAGGCGGTCCTTAAGTGGTTAATAAGCATGCATTACATGCACATTTCTCTATGCAGACTTTGCTTTAAAGTTTAGCCCAGGACCCTGTCAGTAAAAGTGGAGGTAAACTTGCACTGGAGATCTAAACACAACATGCAGCCGGTGAAATCACCAGCGCATTCGCTCTGAAAGGAAGGCACTGTGCATGAGCGGAGGACTTGCGCACATGCATTGGAGTGACATCGCGGCTCCGGCCACTCAACCGGAAGGAAAACCGGGTGAAGATGGCAGTGTCGGGGAGCTGTGACTGCGCTTCTCTGGAGGGCTCTGTGTACAGGTAAGTCTGTCACAATATGCTAGTATGCGGTGCATTATGACATTATGCCTTAAACCTGCAGGGGGGGCCATTGCTTTTTCTGGGGGTTTACTACCGCTTAAATATTACAGGGTCTGAATGACATTTCTAGTTCAGCTTAGGGATGGGCCAAATGCCTAAAACAAAAAATACCACAGCAGACCTCCCCTAGATCACCCCTCTTTGCCCCTCAAAGACAAAAAGCATTGGAGGTAGGATGAGTGGTTACCCTGAACTCAAATGACAAGATTCCTCCATCCACCTCATTTGTGCAGACGGAACCACCAGTTTTTTTGTTTAGCCCAATGGCTGAAGAAAAATTAATCCTCTATGGCTAGCTTAAGGGGTTTCTAACTCTAGTACTAAACCGTCTGCCTATAACTACACATGAGGGGCGTGCCAGCGTTTGAATAAAAGGTTGGCTTTTGTATATCAAATTTTATTGTACCGGACAATTAAAGATTAGCATGTATGTGCAGACACCCAAGGTTTACGAAAATCACAAAATGCACATCAACATTTAAAAAAAAAAAAAAAAAAAAAAGTTAATTAGATTGGCTATCGCTCACCTTTGAGTGTATTGCTGAATGCAGTCAAAGCTCCCCTGAGGGCTATCCCTGCCTACATTTGACAGATAGAACGTGAAAGTCCGCACTTCGGTTGGACACTCAGGCCGAGGAATTGTTATATGCTGTGATAAGGTGAAAAAAAAATAAAATAAAAAAAAAGGGGGAGGAAGAAGGTCAACAAAAACAGCACAACATTAAACTAAAGACAACACTGGACTGAGGAAACATGGACCAGCACATATTTAAATAATGGCCAGGTTAAAAAAAAAAAAAAAAAAATTTCATTTTTAATATCACATATTAAATATGCACATACGCTTATGTAATCTATACATATCTATCACTAGCCATATCTACCTTTTTCCCCCCATTCTTTCATATGCCATCATGCGCTATTAATCTTACTAATGTCACTGTGTACTACCCTTCATCATTCAATTCACATTTATTTAAAAGGTTTCAGTTTCTATTTGATAGCTAAATCGCAAACATAATATATGCAATGTTTATCATCATGGTTTTCATTAAATATATTCAGCACATTTAATTCATTTTCTGTACAGCTCTGATTGAATAACTAAATATTTTATTTACACCTGCTATTTAATGGTCAAAGCATCTTTGACTGCAGGGCTCAGTGGTGGGTTACGTAAAGAGTGCAGGATTTAGGGATGCTTTATACACAGAATGCAAAACCAAAGTTTCATCGCATTTCTACATTTGGCCCGGCTCTAGTACCTCCCTATGTAGGCAGCTCTGCCTTGCAAGGAGATGGTTCTCTCTCCAAAGATCTGTCCCTGCCATGCCCCACCATGAGTACATGCAGGGATCAGTTACATCTGGGAGCTACTGAGAGCATAGCTGTCCCTTGTAAACATATAAAGCTTCTGTGTTTACAAGTGGCAGAGGGGAGCGGGAGCAGAGAATGAGATCCAAAAGGTAAAGGAATAGAATTATGGCTGCAAAACCTAGTGCAAGAGCCACGTGATAAAGTCAGGCGAGCCGGATTTGGCTTGCGTGCCTCGTCTTTGATATACGTGTTCTAGTGTCTGTTAATCTGCATAACTAAAGCCTCATGCACATGGATGCTTAGTAGAGCTGCACGATTCTGCAAATTACAATTTTTTTGCTTAGAAGATAGATCACGATTCTTGCAGTGCAACATCATCTTTCACATTAAAACAAAAAAATTGGGATAACTATTTTTTATTATTTGAAGTGTATTTTTTCCCCAAAAATTGCATTTGAAAGACCACTGGGCAAATACAGTGCGACATAAAATATTGCAGCAATTGCCATTTCATTTCCTAGGGTCTTTCTAGCAAAATAAATAGGATTTTTATAACCGCTTACCTGTAAAATCATTTTCTTGGAGTACATCAATGGACAGTTATATTCCCCCTTCAGGTGCTGGACACTGGTGTAATTAGACAGGAAGTTTCCTCCCTATATATCTCCTACAGTTTTTGTAGCAAAGCAATAAGTGTCCCAATATCCCCAAACAAGAGGGGCGGGAGCTCTGTGTCCTGTGATGTACCCCAAGAAATGGATTTTACAGGTAAGCGGTTATAAAAATCTTTTTTTCTTTATCGTACATCATGGGACACAGAGTCTAGTAATTACTAAGTGGGATGTCCCAAAGCAATGCCTGCTGAGGGGAGGAAGACACAAATAACGCAGACCGCCATCAGACGTGAGGACCTATACTGCTGCCTGCAGCAGACTGCGCCAAAAAGCGGCATCCTCTTACCATCTTAGTCACCTGATAGAAATTAGTGAACGTAAGCACCGACGACCAAGGTACGGCCTTGCAAATCTGAGTCATAAAGGCTTGGCAATGCACCGCACATGAAGTGCTTACTATCCTGGTAGGGTGCACTCTAAAACAAGCCTGAATAATAACCTGATGAATTAACATTCAAAACAGTTGATTTAGATGCTGCCTGCCCTTTCCTAGGGCCTCCTGATAGCGCAACAACATCAGTTTTCCGTATACGAGCAGCCGCTTAAGATAGGCCTTGACTTTTCTCACTCGAACGAGAGAGTGTAACCATTTTAGTAGCCGATCTAAACACTGCCTGCCCATTTCTAGGGTCTTCTGGCAGCACAACAAAAACATCAGTTTCCTATATCTGAAACTTTATATAGATCTTTAACTGCTCTCATCTATATTGAGAGAAAAGCAATAACTTTTCCTTCTGCAGAATAAGTTTCTGGAAAAAGGGAAGGCAAGAATATCTTGATTCAAATGAAAATTCGATCCTTCTAGGAAATAAGGCTGGGCGAGGATTTAACATCACCCTATCCTTAATTATTCTTAAGTATGGCTCTATACAAAGAAAGTTGCCAATACTGAAACTCTTGCAGAGGCTACCGCCGCAACCAAGAACACCGATTCCCTTGTTATAAGGATGAAGGGAAATATGGTGCATCGGCCCAAGGTGCTGACCTTGTAAGCCGACAAAAGGCCTGGATCAAAGAGTGCGAAGCAAGCGACCTTTGATAATACTGACAAAGGCCGAGATCGGAACCTTGATGGAACTTAAGGCTAGCTCCATCTCCTTTCCTAATGTAGGAAGGCAAGAATTTTACCTATGACATACTTCCAAGGATGCCACCCCTTGGTTTTTCACCGGGAACATGGGCCTTCCAGATCCTATGATACAAGGTCCTGGAGGCCAGCTCTCCTGTATGAATCAAGTTAATTTGCAGCCGATTCTGAAAGCCCCGATCCTCAAGAATGCGGGCTACAACAGCCAGATCATTAATTCCCATGTTTGCAAGACGGGATAGAGTACCTCCTTGCGAAGTAGGCCTGTACAATTTGTAAAGGGACCTGGGTCCTCTACTACCACCATTACGATTCCTGCACAGCAAGGTCGTCTGGGTCATGACGGAGCAATTAGGACGGCTTCCGTTCCTACCAAACGAAAGAATGAACCTTTAGACTGGGATTTTAACACAGGAGTTCCAGACCTCTGATGTTGCATAGAAGCCACAGAAGTCGCAACACTGGGGGGAGAGAACCCATAAACCAGTGACAACTGGTCCCACGGGGTCACCAACGCATCTGTCCCGCATGCGAGTGGATCTTCTGTCCTCGACACAAAGCAGTCCAACTTCTTGTTGAACCTGGAAATCAATAAAAGTTATGTACAGGGTACCCTTTCTCTGGCATTTGGTCAGAAAAAATTTGGAGGGCATTCTCCCGGAAACCATTGTTGATGGCTCCAGAAAACCGCCTACCAATTCTGCATTCCATGAAATAAAGATGGTCAATAGGCAAGGCACAAGCTCCTTTGCCCAAGCCAGAACATGGCTTACTTCCCTCCGACTGTGTGACTTATAGTGCCTCCTTGGTAAAACAAAGTAAATCACTGGTGTGGGATTGTCGGATTGTACTCTGACAGAACAATCCTGCAACCTAAACGACCAGGCCCATAAGCCAGAAGCTCCATCTGTAGCTCTAGAATGCTGACGGATAAGGCTCACTTGGAGCTTGACCACTTCCCCTGGGCAGTGTTCTCTTCCAGGCCTGACCTCCATCCCTAGAGGGCAGCCTTAGTAGCCGCCACCTCCCAGGTAACGGGCATGAAGGATCTTCCTTTCTGCCAATCTTTTGGTTAAGAACCACCAATGGAAACTCCAGCGTATCCCTGGCCCACAGAATAATGTTTACATCAGCCTTGAATGAAACTGAGCATAGGGAACTGCTTTGAATGAAGCCACCATCTTCCCTAGCAACTTAAGAAAAAGGCAAATATAAGGAACTGTTCCTTGCCTTGACCACATAGACCAGCTTTCCCATAGCGCTGATTTTGTCTGAGGCAAAAAACTATTTTGGGCTGTGTCCCAAACATTCCAAGTTTCTTACCAAACAAAAGAATGTACCTTTAGACTGGGATCCTAACTCAGGAGTTTCAGATACTTGATCATGCTGGACACACTTAGATCCAGCCATGCTACTGACCGATCTATCAGCAGCAGTTTGCCTCGGTATGCAATTACTGCTTTACCCTGGGCCTTTAGACTTGCTAAAGGCAGGCCCTATCACCCTGTAAACCCGGGCACGATGGTTAACCCAAAGGGCAAGATCACCAACTGGAGAAGGTGCTGTTCCCCTGCGAAACGCAGACAATCTCTGCAGTCTGATGAAAACAAAAACACATATGCAAATAGCTCCCTATATATGTGGTAAGTGTAAAGGCTCATACACACGGTCTGACTTTTTGCCAACAAATTTCGAAAATGAGCAAGTTCAGTCTGCAAACTGACAAACTTTACGTCAACAAGAGTCCGATGGTGCCTAGTCTGACCGTGTGTACAGCAAGCAATCTGACTTTTGTACAAAAGCAAAGACCAGCCGGAAGCGTTTTGTCTGGTAAAACTAGTGTTTGTATTTGAAAGAGCACATTTGTGATGTGGCAAGTTCTGAAATCAAGAAAAGCAGCGCACATTCTCTCCTTTATAAATTATAATGTGATAATACAAAAAGCTGCTTTGCTGGTGATACTGACGGAGTAAAAACAAATGTCTTTACTTTGGATTCGTGTATTTTGGTTATACGATTCAAACATACTTCTATATTTTTTTATGAGTCAAGTTAGCACAACCCCATTGCGCAGCATGTCTGCTTGACGAACGGATGTTCAGAAACAATTAAAATTGTACGAAACTGAAAATCGCGAATGCACACAGACGAAACCTCTACTAACTCAATTTATTTTTTAAAACCCCCAAGAAGCAGACAGAGGCTTTGGCCGTCTAGGCTGAGGGCAAGTTATATGCAATATGAATCTCTGAAAAAGACTGCAGCTGCAACTCCAGAACTTGAAAGGCTTCTGATACCTCTGCCTTGTTACACTGCACCTGTTCCCTGTCCTCTGATGGTGAACTTTCATCCTCAGGTCTTTTAATCCTTTTGTTTGAGGATTTATAGCAGGGAAAGGGGCACACCCCAGTTTGTTTCTTGTGAGGATGCTGTGAATATAGCAGTTAACCTCTTCTAGACCAACAAATGCAATGTAAAAAAAACGTCCAAATAGACAAATTCAGAGTGGCTTCAATGTTGTGGTAGGCTGCAATGCCTGACAGGGCCTATGGCTTAACCTGTGGGCTGCCTCAAGTCTCTACAGGGGAGGAAGGTATCATGCAGGCATGATAAGGGCCACCAGATTCAGGTGGCGATACCCTGGTGCCCGTTCTTTTCTACAGGGAGACAAAGTCCTAAGCTAAAAGCAGAGGAACGTAACACAGGTGCATCAACAGCTGAACTTAGTCTACCAAAAAAAACCAATGCCTGCTAATCTGCACAGCTAGATGCCGAGTAGGCATCTTCGGTATGTCTGTATCCAACACTCACGAGGTGCTTACGTGCCCCAAGCTGCTGCGTGCCTCTGGCTTTACAGAGCTCCGACGTCTGGGCTTTTTTTGAAGGGCTCACCCTGCGCCGGCGACCACATCGTTCCCCCGCCTACAAAAGCAGATTCCCCCCCCGCAAGGAGCGTCGTGGACCCGGACTACGAGGGACTCCCCCACACAACTGTGGCAGAGCCTGAAGCGGAGAAAGTGAGCCGCTTAACAGACCGGCTCACACTGTGCTTTCGTTCCTGGAGAGCATGGTAAGCGAAACACCAGGTATGTCTCTTTACTGCCTTTAGTGGCGGAAAACAGATAAGATATGCAGCTACTCATGGAAGACAATCCTTAAGGAATTTACCTATAATTGTCTTCACTTACCTAATCTTTGGTATGTGGTTATAACCAAAGTACTGGAACCCATGAGCCAGCCCTCCGAAGAGAGGCATTACAGGCAAAAGCCTTGTGCTTTTGATACGAGGCCCCAGGTACCATTCACTTTGGCCCAAGGAACTTTGGATGGATCTGGTCTTTAAATCCAGCATGGATCCCTCCAGTGGAGTTCCTCAGAGCACATCTTCACTCGTGACCAACACCTTAGACATTGGCGAAAGAAAAAACTGAGGCGCTCCCAGTATGGGAGGGGTTATATAGGGAGAAAACTTCCTGTCTAATTGATTACACCAGTGTCCAGCACCTGAAGGTGGAATATAACCCACTTAGTAATTAGACTGTGTCCCATGATGTACAATATAGAAAATGTTTCATGTTGTTACAAACTTGGCAGACTGATTTTTTTTTTCTTCATACACACACACACACACACACACACACACACACACACACTTTATCCCTTTGATTTAAGGAGGAAGCATAGTTACAATGTTTACCGTTAAGAACTTGGCAGACTGCCCAGAGTGAGCAGATAAAGTCTCTCCACTTGTTATATGAAAGATCGGGAAACTGCATTGGAGATGTCAGGGGGGTTGAATCGAGATCACAATTTTTTAACGATTAATTGTGCAGCTCTAATGCTTTAGCAGCTTCTGTGTGCCAAGGACAAAGCTGTAAAGCTGCTGCACATGGCCATTGCATTGATGCCTGTGCACAGAACATGCAGATTCAAAGGTGCCAGAAAGTCAGGAATTGTATGCCTTGAAAAACAAAATCAGACCACAACAATCATGAATGAAACCTCAGTTCAATTAAATAAGTTATTCATTCAAACTTAACCTACCCCTTGGCTGCCTTCAAATCGAATAGCTGGCTTAACACTTATGGAGTCCTACAAAAAAAAAAAAAAAAAAATTACATTAGAGAAAAAGTTTCACATTTGAACATTCTGCTCTCTTGCTGAAGATCAAACAGTTCAGAGAAAAAAATAAAAATAAACACTAAAACGTTACTAAAATAAAAAGGGGCCTGATCAATAAAAACAAACAATCTAAGCACACCATACTAGTAACTGGTGAGCACTGTGTATAGAACACAATTTGTATGTTTAATTTAAAACCTGGCTGCATCAGGGACTATTAATCATGACATTTTATTAAAATATGACCATAGTAGTGTGGGGAAAAAAAAGTAATTGGAAATATAGGGATGTAATGGATCTTTGTAACTACCTAAAATATGCCATATTTACTCAGTTTAACAGTTAAAGTCAGAGGATTGATTGGGAACAAGCATGAATCATTCATAGTTCCAGTTAGGCTGGTTGAAAAAAAAAAAAAGTCCATCCAGTTCAACCAATAGAAAAGGAAAAAAATAAATAGCAAAAAAAACAAACAACTTTTGAAAGACAACAGCAACAATTACAGCACTGATTCACATTGATACAATTTGTATGAGTAACACGCTCCTATGTGGCTGCAATACAGGAATACCCATTGTTTCACCACTCTGGAATCAACTGCCATGTTAATAAAAACAAATATACATGTCCGAGTGAAACGATCAACATGGAAATGTCCTATAGTACAGTGCAGTATGTTTGACAAACATGTTAGGGGCAATACAGACAATATACAATATTCATTTACCGAACACACACACACATGGTTTTCCCGTAGAAAAAAAAAAAAAAAAAAAAAAAAGAAGGATGGTTTTCCCGATGGAATTCCTCTCAAGCCTGACTGCATATGCACGGTCACACAAAAGTTCTCTTTCAAGTGTTAAGAACGCGGTGACGTACAACACTACGACGAGGTGAGAAAATACGTTTAATGCTTCCGAGCATGCGTCAAAATGGTTTCCGAGCATGCATGTTTTTTCTCCCGTCGGAATTTCATACAGAGAACGCTAGAATTTTTTCCCGACGGGGGGAAAAATAGAATTTTTGAACTCACCGTAAAATCCTTTTCTCCGACAACCATGGACGGGCACAGCTCCTTAAATCTTGGCAAGTGGGTTATGTAGGGAACATAACCCACTTGTCAAGATTTAAGGGGCTGTGTCTGTCCATGGACAATAAGAGAAAGAGATCCTGCTCTTTTTTTGCCACAGTTTTTCTCAGATGGAGCATAAACACGGTCGGGATTCCCGACAAAAAGCTCTGCGTTTTTCCGACGGGAAAACCGGTCGTGTGCACGGGGCATTACTCTTGAGGCAAAGTATTATCCTTTTCTTGGACAAAATATTAACATGTTGGCACGTTGGATAATTGCAAGCAAGTTGCAAACAAAAGGAAAAGATTTTGGCATGAAAAAGGTTTTCCTACCCTAAAAACCTTAAAACAGGCCAACTTTTCAGATGTGTATATTGAATTTTTTAAGTATATTGAAATGCATTTCAACATTCCCTGCGTATACTGTAACTTTAGCCATTGCAAAACTCCACAGTATTTACATTTAGAAAGCAAGACGCAAGGTTTTTAATTTCAATACAATGATTCACAATTCCTGGCAAATTCCATTAGTCATATACACAGATGTGTTCAGGGAAGTTACTGTTACATTCCTTAACTTACATTCTATTGAATCAAGCATATGACCAAAACATAATTTAAGGTGCAAACTATCACATTATGCTTTTCCTTGCAGGCAAGGCAAAAAAAAAAAAGTGCAGCGATTTACAACCACTTTAACTTCGTTTTGTCTTCAACGCAAAAATAGGCCAATCAAGCCAAGAATGACAGCCTGCTGCATCTACATACATATTGTATTTGTTCTTGTGACAGTTACACATTTTCTGTGGAATGCAAATGTTTATATTACCATATGGCAACACATTAGCACATCTCCATATGCGTTCACAGTTCTACTTTAAATTTAGAAAAAAAAAAAAGTCCAATGACCCAGATTTGCAGCAGAAAATCTTATTCAACCTCGCTCGAATGTTCATCTTGTAGGTGGCTTGGATTGTAGAAATGTTCTTTACAGAATTTATATGCCAGTACCAGAGGCCACAACTGAACTTTCCTGAAAAACCTATGGGATCATGCTTCAAGAATGTCACCTGTTGTCTTTCTGTACTACTTGGTGAGCCACTGACCTGAATCAAATATGCACATTCAATAGGTCACCTATAGGTATGTCCCAGATCACTGATTGACTAAGGGGTGAAAAAAAGAATAACAAAAGCCTGGACTGCACAGTGATTTTCAATGGCACCCCAATGCACCAAGGCAAAGCATCCCTGGCGCACATGCGTTGCAGCACATCACAACATAATCATGTTGAAGAATATTTATAAAACTGGAAATGAGTGTTCTTCAATAATTTATTATTGGAACTTTAACCCCCCTGGCGGTATTCCCAAGTCTGACTCAGGGTTATATTTTTATGCTGCGATCGGTAACCCCGAGTCAGACTCGGGCTCGCCTCTCAGAGTGCACAGACAAGGTTTACTTACCCTGTCCCTGGATCCAGCGATGCATCCGCGCTGTGTGAGCGAGCGGGTGCTCGGTCGATTCACACAGTGCCTCTCTGTGCCGCTGAGCTCCGTTCCCTGCGACGTTACGACGCACGGGGACGGAGAACGGCGCCATATTCAAAAAAGTAAACAAACACATTACATACAGTACACTGTAATTTTATAGATTACAGTACTGTATGTAAAAAATACACACCCCCTTTGTCCCTAGTGGTCTGTCCAGTGTCCTGCATGTACTTTTATATAATAAAAAAACTGTTCTGCCTGCAAACTGTAGATTGTCCATAGCAACCAAAAGTGTCCCTTTATGTCAAAAATGGTTTTAGAATTACGTCATAAAAAAAAAAAAGACAGCGGCAATTCTGCAACTGAGGAAATGTCAGTGATTTTGAGTTAATTACATTATTGAATAATTGTTATAATTTGTATTATTTGTTATATTTATAATTATTATATAATTTATAAAAAAAAATTAAAATGTCATACCCGGGATGCCTATTAGACTCTTGTTTGGTCAGATTTAAGTGAGTTATTCCTAAGAACTACAAGCCTACAGTATAAAACGCCAAATTTCCTTACAAATAATGGTACCGCTTTCAGCACCTAAAATCTGAAAGAATCATACCGCCAGGGAGGTTAATCATATGTGCAGCACCATTGTGTAAATAAATTGTATTCATTGATCAAAATCTTAGGCCCCATGCCCACCGGCGTTAAAAAAACAAGCTGTAAAGCTAGTACAACGTCCGGGACATGATGGAGCAGTCACATAAGGGATGATGATGTCAGCAGGTGGCCCTGCCCCATGCCAATATAAGTCATGCCACACAGCATACCCAGCATTACACCGGGAGATCGCGTTGAGTCAACAACGGGAGAATAGAGGGAGAAGACATCAAAAGAGACACCAGATCAGCCTTAAAGGGGTTGTAAAAGGTTTGTTTTTTTATTTTCCAAATAGGTTCGTTTAAGCTAGTGCATTGTTGGTTCACTTACCCTTTCATTTAGATTTCCCTTCTAAATTTTTTTTTTTCTTTGCCTGAATTTCTCACTTCCGATTACTGCTCAGTAAGCTTGCTCCCCATCATCAGAGCCGTTCTGGCTGGGGGTTAGTCCTTACTGAGGAGGAACAGGAAGTGAGAAATTCAGACAAAAGAAACATTTAGAAGAAAAAAAAAAAAAAAAAAAAAAAACAACACTAGCTTAAAAAGGAACCCATTTAGAAAATAAAAAACAAACCTTTACAAATCCTTGAATAAAATACTTTAAAACCCTGTGTACTGGGTTAATTTTGGCCAGGGTTGTTGGGAAAAGGCCCTTGTGCTCATCAACATAGGGACAAGGTGTTTGGGGAGGCCGAAGAGGAAAACACATAGGTGCCACTCTAAGTGTAATAAGTAGCGTAACATTTATTGGATAAAAACAGCAGCAAGCCAACTCACAAACGTTGGGGAGATTAGGCATGCATCACCAAAGAAAGGTCCCCGGCTGTCACTGTATGCGGCTGTGTTGTGGAGCGGTTGGCAGCGGTGGATGCCGTTGCTTCCTTGGTCTCACTGGGAGCCGAGATGTCAGTTCCGGATGGACGCTGGATCAGATGAATGGCACTACTTCCAGGTGATGTGGGGGAGCCAGTAGGCAGGTCAGATAGATGGCAATACTTCTGGGTAATGTGTGTATTGTCATCCATCTGACCTGCCTACTGGCTCCCCCACATCACCTGGAAGTATTGCCATCCATCTGATCCAGCGTCCATCCAGAACTGACGTCATAGCTCGTCTCCCAGTGTGTCAGAGACGGAGGAAGCGACGGCATCCACCGCCGCCAACCGCTCCACAACACAGCCGCATACAGTGACAGCCGGGGGAAGTTTCTTTGGTGATACATGCCTAATCTCACCAACGTTTGTGAGTAAGCTTGCTACTGTTTTTATACAATAAATATTACACTACTTATTACACTTAGAGTGGCGCCTTTGTGTTTTCCTCTTCTGCCTTTAGATTCGCTTCCAATCTTCACTAGGCTGCCTGCAAGTGTTTTACGAACTCAAAGGACTATATCAACAGTCTAAAGTTTTAATTAGCTCTCATGAGCTCACCTGTTTTTATTTGTTTTAGCTGCATTTCCACTGCTGCTGGTGCTAGCGCTTACTCTGTGTTTTGGGGGGCCCCCTGCCCCAATGCATCCCCCATTTATGAAGAGAATAGGCAAAATTTGCAGGAACAAGGTTTGCATAATCTTACTCATCATGACAAACTGGTCAGACAAAAAAAAATAAAATGATTCCCCTCTCTATCCAAAATCATTTGTATCTGGAGAGTTTTGATACTTGGGTCAGCGTAGATGAAAATTTTACTTTTTGCCAAAACGTCAGTAGCCGAGTAACAGCAGTGTTTAGTCTGCATGTTTGTAGAAAGGTAATGTGTTGGAAATGGATGATAGAGCAGACAAAGACAATGAATGTACCATTACGTTTCCCATGTTTAGAGAAAGAAAGAGTTCCACTTGTGTGCAAGTTTATTAAAAGTCAGCAGCTATAAAAAAAAAAAAAAAAAAAAATAAAAGTGTAGCTGCTGACTTAAAGTGGTTGTAAAGGTTTGAATATATTTTTTTAATAAGAAACATGTCATACTTGCCTCCACTGTGCAGTTACTGCACCTGTGGATAAGTTTGAGAGCAGCCCAGTAACCACTGCAGAACAAATATGCCCATATATACACTGATTTTAGTAATACATTTACCTTTACCAACAGCATTATATTCAATTTTATTCTATCCCAGAGCAGGAGGTCGCAGGCCACATCAGATGGCTCCGCGGGCCACATGTGGCCCCCGGGCACCACTGCCTTAGGAGAAGCATTCTCCCAAAGGGGGTTACCTTGCAGGTGCGCTCCAGAGTCCTGTATTCAGCTTCACAGCCGGGTGTGCACTGCGTGAGTCACGCTGCGCTCTTAGCGGCCAGGCAATCTTCTAGTACCGATGGAGTGTCCCAGAAGATTGCAGGGGGGGGTGGGGGAGTCAGAGCCTAGGCGTCGAGAGCAGGAAGTGGGAGCTGGTTACCTGCCAAAACTAGATACCTGCTCCCCCCCCCTCCAAAAAATGACATGTCAAATGTGGCATGCAAGAAGGTGAGGAGTGCTATTCCTCCTCTGACAAACGCTTGAGGAGGTCCTCTGCTTAACTTATTAAACCTTTTGTACAGCTCCAGGGTGGGGTCCACACCTTACGGTGACCTGTACTCACAAAAGATGCCACAGACCCGATACTCGGACTTGTAGGTGCTGTAATTCCTAAGGAGGGAGAGAGACACACGACACAAGTTTAACCATGCCAACCCATCCCACAAACTGCTTACCACGTGTCCGACGCTGTTTATTGCTGAGCAATAATCAGTTGTGTGACCTCCTCAAAAATTTCTGTCACTGTATTCTGCGCTTCTTTTGTCCTATAAAGCAGGCCTGACATGGACAAGGTGTATGCATGTATATTAAATTACATATTTTGATGACAAACGGATGTCAGCGGATCGGATGTTAACGGATTGTCCGCTAACATCCGTTTTTCGTCTGTTCCGTTTTTTTACAGAAGAAAAATAGGGGTTTCTTCCGTTCAAAAAAAAACGGAGCTCAACAGAGACGGATGTTAACAGACGTTAGCGGATGCTCATCCGCCAGCGTCCACTATCCCATAGGAAAGCATTGCAGTCCGTTTTGATCCGTAAACGGACGTATAAAAAAACGGACGAATAGCCCGGACGTGTGAAAGGGCCCTTAGGATGAGCGCGCACCTTTTTCAATTAGGAACTGTCAGATGGTGGAGCTGAAAAGCAGGAGCCAGCAACTGGAACAGAGTGTTTTTTTTTTTTTTTTTTTACACCCAGCAACACTTGAAGTACAGTAATGGTTGTACTTTCCAGCTTGAAAGCAACTGGAATTTTTACCTTACAGAGCAGTAATCCAGACCTAGGATAATCATGAGGCAACGTACTTTACAAAGAACAAGTCAGGAAAAAAAAATTCAGCTTTGATCTTTTTCACAATAGCCACAAAAGGATATAAACCCAATGTGTGGGCCAAATGTGTTTGCAAACCCAGTTAAAAGGGGGGTTCGTCATTTTTAATGTTTATTAAAAGTCAGCAGCTACAAAAAGTGTAGCTGCTGGCTTTTAAGAAACATACACTCACCTAATCCACGTTCCAGCGACGCTCCGGCCGGCGTCTTCATTCCAAGTGTGGGCACCCAGCCGTGACAGCTTTCTGCTTCACGGTCGGGCACCCACTGCGCATGCGCGAGCAGCGATGCGCCACCCGATTGGACAGGAAATCGCCTGGGACCTGTCACGTGCCCCAGGCGATCGCCTATAGGGAGGGGCTGCCAAAAGGCGACATGCTGTATCGCCTTTGCAGCCCCTCGGCGGAAGGAGGGAGAGGAAGTGCCACTCCTCCTGAAGCCCCCAATCCCTCCCCCAAACAAATTACATGCCAAATGTGGCATGTAAGGGGGCGAGTAGTGGATTAAGCGGAAGTTCCACTTTTGGGTGGAACTTCACTTTAAAAATATCTGACATCACTGTGCTGTTAACAGCCAGTGCAGAGAGCTTAGCTGTGGGAGGGACCAGTTGGTCCACCCATTACAGGCTGCCAGCTGAAAACTACAGAATGGGGCGGATACCCTAAAACAGATAAAGCAGCAGTGACTCGTCTTTAAAGTGGCTGTAAAGGCACAATGTTTTTTTTATCTTAATGCATTCTGTGTAATATTTTAAAAAAATAAACTTGTGTGTAGCAGCTACCCTATTACCTACCTGGGCTCCCTCTCCATCCAGCGATGTGCACGAGTGCCTCAGCCACCCAGGAGTCTCCCTCCCAATTGGCTGAGATACAGCAGTAGCGCCATTGGCTAACTGACGTTGACAGCCAATCAGGAGGGAGAGGGGGCAGGGTAAATTGCAACTCCATGTCTAAATGGACATGGGGAACTGCAGTTGGCTGCTCCCATAGCAAGCCGTTTGCTATGGGGGCACAACAGGAGGGAGGGGCCAGGAGCAACGAAGAGGGACCAGAGAAGGAGGAGGATCTGGGCTACTCTGTGCAAAACCATTTCACAGAGCAGGCAAGTATAACATGTTTTGTTTTTTGGCTTTTTCTTCAAAAATAACAGACTTGAAATATCACTTTAAAAGAGGAAGCTGCTACATGGAAGCAACGTTTCACACTGGCTTATTGCACAGATCTGAAAGAAATAATCAGTTGCCTCCCGTGGAAGTTTTATAGATTACTCTGAATACACTCCGATTTGGAGAAACCTCTCCTATGTACAACTGGCTAAGCTACAGAAGGGGTCCAGGTGGCGCACCTTTGGTGCGACTATTGTCCCATATATTTTGCAATGACAAGCCGATGTCATGCCCTGAAATACAAAACAGATTTAAATGACCCCCACTATGTTTTACTCCCATCTTCAGCTCAGGCATGCAGGTGACTGGGTTATGTCTTCTATGCCTATTTTTCACTTATTGCAGTCTAGCACTGAAACTAAGGGGATTATATCACAATGCAATCAAATGTTACTAACGCAACACTTACGGGCACACCCCATTAAAGCAGTGTCCCTATGGGAAAAGGACCTGGGGCCACACACACTAGAGATGAGTGGGAGAATGCTCTTTAAATTTTGCACAAAAAGTATCATCACAATTATATATAGTACATTACACCCCGAAAAAGCTTAATAAAATAGGAAGAATGGCAGACTTGTGTGGTAGGTGCAGCCAGCACACTATGGACCTTGTCCATCTCTGGCGATGCCCAAAGCTCCACCGCTACTGGAATGGGGTACTTGGAATGCTCAAATCGGGTGTTTCAAACTAATGTGCTTTTAGACCCAATTTGCTTTATACTGGGAGTTTTGGAAGAGGTGATCAGGATTGCATTCTCTTGGGTGCCATTTCGGGTGCCTTGTGGATAATACACATGGGGGAATACTCGTTATGGAACGGTATTTATCGACATAGGGGGAGCCCGGGTGGGTTTGAAAGAATTTGGTCACTATGGCTGGATACACCTGGAGTTGGTAATGTCTAGACTGCAATGCACTACCGGGTGATTCTGCCATGCTTGCATTACTCAGTATCGAATGCACTAAATTAATACGATTTCAAGAACTATGACCTCAAGTAATATGCCTAGAAATTTTGCTGGTGCAACGATAACTATGATCCGACAATGTATGTACATTGGAAGTGGTTTAACCGCTTTCCGACTGCCTCACACAGATATACGTGGGCAGAATGGCACGGGCAGGCAAAGCAATGTGTGTATAATATATACAGTGCAGAAAATAAGTATTTGAACACCCTGCTATTTTGCAAGTTCTCCCACTTGGAAATCATGGAGGGGTCTGAAATTGTCATCGTAGGTGCATGTCCACTGTGAGAGACATAATCAAAAAAAAAAAAAATCCATAAATCACAATGTATGATTTTTTTAACTATTTATTTGTATGATACAGCTGCAAAGAAGTATTTGAACACCTGTCTATCAGCTAGAATTCTGACCCTCAAAGTCTGTTAGTCTGCCTTTAAAATGTCCACCTCCACTCCATTTATTATCCTAAATTAGATGCACCTGTTTGAGGTCATTAGCTGCATAAAGACACCTGTCCACCCCATACAATCAGTAAGAATCCAACTACTAACATGGCCAAGACCAAAGAGCTGTCCAAAGACACTAGAGACAAAATTGTACACCTCCACAAGGCTGGAAAGGGCTACGGGGAAATTGCCAAGCAGCTTGGTGAAAAAAGGTCCACTGTTGGAGCAATCATTAGAAAATGGAAGAAGCTAAACATGACTGTCAATCTCCCTCAGACTGGGGCCCCATGCAAAATCTCACCTCGTGGGGTCTCAATGATCCTAAGAAAGGTGAGAAATCAGCCCAGGACTACACGGGAGGAGCTGGTCAATGACCTGAAAAGAGCTGAGACCACCGTTTCCAAGGTTACTGTTGGTAATACACTAAGACGTCATGGTTTGAAATCATGCATGGCACGGAAGGTTCCCCTGCTTAAACCAGCACATGTCAAGGCCCGTCTTAAGTTTGCCAATGACCATTTGGATGATCCAGAGGAGTCACGGGAGAAAGTCATGTGGTCAGATGAGACCAAAATAGAACTTTTTGGTCATAATTCCACTAACCGTGTTTGGAGGAAGAAGAATGATGAGTACCATCCCAAGAACACCATCCCTACTGTGAAGCATGGGGGTGGTAGTATCATGCTTTGGGGGTGTTTTTCTGCACATGGGACAGGGCGACTGCACTGTATCAAGGAGAGGATGACTGGGGCCATGTATTGCGAGATTTTGGGCAACAACCTCCTTCCCTCAGTTAGAGCTTCTTCTGTTTCACGCCAAGCGTAGCAATCAATCGATAACAACCTGGATCCCCCCGCCCATTCTGGGCAAAGTCATCACCCCTAGCGCCAAAGTCAAAAGTCTTGGGGTCATCTTTGACTCTTACATGACAATGGATGCACAAATAGGGGCAGTAGTCAGCGGATCTCACTATCTGCTGCGCCTACTACGTAGACTCACCCCTTTTATTCCCAAGAAAGACATAGCGGTCGTGGTGGGAGCGATTGTAAACTCCAGATTGGACTATGCAAATGCCCTTTACCTCGGACTCCCCAAGTACCAAATCGCTCGTCTTCAAGTCGTTCAAAATACGGCCGCCAGACTTGTGACTGGGAAAAAACCCTGGGAATCAATCTCACCCTCGTTGAGATCCCTTCACTGGCTACCAGTTAAAGACAGAATCACTTTTAAAGCACTCTGTCTAACGCATAGATGTATCCATGGGAATGCTCCCCATTATCTATGCGAAAAATTAAAAATTTACAATCCCAATCGTATTCTACGATCCATCAATCAAAATCGGCTTCAGATACCGAAAGCCAGATACAAGTCCAAAGGAGACAGGAGATTTGCTGTCCAAGGTCCCAGACTATGGAACGCCTTACCAGCCAGCATTCGGTTGGAGGAGAACTACTTAGTCTTCAGGAGAAAGATTAAGACTCATCTCTTTTGATCTCAAAGGAGACAGGAACAAGCGCCCAGAGGCGATTTACTTCGCATGTGCTGCGCTATACAAGTTCTTCATTCATTCATTCATTCAAGATGGGTTGAGGCTGGGTCTTCCAACATGACAATGACCCGAAGCACACAGCCAGGATAACCAAGGAGTGGCTCTGTAAGAAGCATATCAAGGTTCTGGCGTGGCCTAGCCAGTCTCCAGACCTAAACCCAATAGAGAATCTTTGGAGGGAGCTCAAACTCCGTGTTTCTCAGTGACAGCCCAGAAACCTGACTGATCTAGAGAAGATCTGTGTGGAGGAGTGGGCCAAAATACCTCCTCCAGTGTGTGCAAACCTGGTGAAAAACTACAAGAAACGTTTGACCTCTGTAATTGCAAACAAAGGCTACTGTACCAAATATTAACATTGATTTTCTCAGGTGTTCAAATACTTATTTGCAGCTGTATCATACAAATAAATAGTTTAAAAAAATCATACATTGTGATTTCTGGATTTTTTTTTTTGATTACGTCTCTCACAGTGGACATGCACCTACGATGACAATTTCAGACCCCTCCATGATTTCCAAGTGGGAGAACTTGCAAAATAGCAGGGTGTTCAAATACTTATTTTCTGCACTGTATATATATATATATATATATATATATATATATATATATATATATATATATATATATATATATACATATACATACACACATATATACATACATACATACACACACACACACACACACACACACCGCTTTAAACCTGCCCCCTAGCGGGCGCCCGTGGCCACGGACTCTATGCCTGCCGGTGTCCCACGCTTGGGTCAAGGAACGACAGAACAGGGGGATGCCTTTGTAAACAAGGCATCTCCCTGTTCTTCCTGGCGACATATCACTGATCGTCTGCTTCCTCTCATCAGAAGCAGCGATCAGGGAAGTGTCACGGCAAGCCAAACCCCCTAACAATTAGAATCACTTCCTAGGACACAATAAACCCCTTCACTGCCAGTCACATTTATACAGTTATCCGTACATTTTTATAGCACTGATCACTGTATAAATGTGAATGGTCCCAAAATAGTGTAAAATGAAGAAAAAAAAAAGTCTGATGTGTCCGCCATAAATGTCCCAGTCATGAGAGGGAGATGAGAGAGGGAAAAAAAAAAAAAAAGATATAGCAAAAAGTACAAAATATTGTTTTATTCAAAATTGTCGCTCCATTTTTTTTATACCGCAAAATATACAAATCGCAGGAGGTGATCAAATACCACCAAAAGAAAGCTCTATTTGTGGGGAAAAAAGGACGTCAATCTTGTTTGGGAGCCACGCCGCACAACTGTCAGTTAAAACGACGCAGTGCCAAATCGCAAAAAGTGCTAGTCTTTGGCCAGCCAAATGGTCTGGGCTGAAGTGGTTAAAACTTTTTCCAATTCCAATTGGTTTTATTTTTTGTAAAATATATATATATATATATATATATATATATATATATATATATATATATATATATATATAAATAAAATATCCCCCCCCCCCACACACGCACACACTATATACATATTTTAAAATCACCTTTAAGGCGATATATTAATTTTTTTACAAAAATGGATACATTAATGCCGCTTCTGAACTCATCTGGGTATAAATAAAATTGTGGCGCGACAATTTTGCTTGATACGTGAATGTGTGCATGTACATCACATTTAGCACTTTATAAATAAATCCCAAGCATGCCTCTGCAAAAATAAGTTGCCAATGGCAGACCCCATACTTTTATTCAGATTTTTTTATTTTATTTTTAAGTACCCTCAGTTAGCATAAAAGGGGTATATGACCATAATGCCTCTATCCACACATTTCTGTACCGCAATCCCTGTGGTTAACAACCTGGTTACACTGCTTTTCACATATATAAAAAAAAAAAAAAAGAAGAAGTGTAAAACTGTATCTCAGCCACACAATGAACTTGCCTTGGAAATTTGATGCAGGAAGCAACAAGGAAGTTACACAGCGCAGACTCCAGGAAGCATCCTTCTACAAACCCGATATGTGTTTTTGTTCCGTCTGACTCAGACTAGTGTAAATTGAGTGAACTATATTACTTTAGCACAGCATCAATTTTAGCTGGATAGCACTGGTAGACCAATGAATACTATCAAGTGTTGGTTTTCTTGAAAGACATGATGTAAAGTTGAAGCTAGTTTTATTTTTGAAAGCGTTTGATTATTCCATGCAACATTCAGTGACAGAAACTGGATTGAAGTGTGTCACATGTGCTAGTTCAGTATCTACATGTAGCTATGCTAGTTGAGAACTGCAGTGAATATGGTAGCTTTTAGATTTCATGGACTGGACAACTATTTCAGATTAGGAGATTTTTTTTTTGTTTCAGCAATTGTCCTCATACTTCTAGTAATGTGAATTTTTCAGTTGGCCAACTGTAATTACAAAAACAAGCCCATAACACAGGGGTGGTCTTGTAATAAAGTCTGGATTTACATCACTGCACTGCTAGAATGCACAAAAACTATTTATGTTGGTGCATTAGAGTACAATTTGTTCTTGAGGGCACCGAAACACACCTTACCTGCAAACTATGGGTTTGATTTACTTAAGGCAAATACACTTTGCACTACAAGTGCACGTGGAAGGGCAGTCACTGTAGATCTGAAATGAGGGGGAAGCTCTGCCGATTTTATGATCCAATCATGTGCAAGCAAAAAAACGCTATTTTTTTAATTTTCCTTGTATGTCCCCCTCGGCTTTACAGTGACTACACTTCCAAGTGCACAGCAGATTTGCCTTTAGTTAACCCCTAAAGGATCAGATTTTCAGACAACAATGGTCAGATGAACGCATTTTAAATCTGACAATCCGTCCGTCTGTATGCTCCATTGGACAATTGTTGTCAGAATTTCTGACAACAAATGTTGGCTGTGCATGCTCTCAAATTTTCCGTTTGTTCCGTCGGATCATCTGATCGTGTGTTCACAAATCCATCGGACTAAAATCCAAAAGTACAAAACACGCATTCTTCAAACCAATGCCAACCATCAGAAAACAATAGCAGAAGTTGCCTAAAGGGTGGCGGTAAAGAGCTGTGGTTTGGTGAATGTTGTCTGAAAATGTTCTGCCGTGTGTATGCAGAACAAGTTTACGGCCAACGCCCCTTCGGACAAAAAGTCAGTTTGTCTGTACGAGGCTTATAAAAACACACAAACACACTACACCTGGTATTTGAGTCAACATTGTAGAGTATTTTCTTGAAATGCGTTGTGTAGGGGTAGTATGACGAAGAAAGAAAAAAAAAAAAAGAAAACTTGGGAGCTTTTGTTAAACGAGAGACACATGAGGCAAACTTACATATGATCTACAATAATATGTAATAGTATGTAGTACAATACTACATACAATATTATGTACAGTGCCTTGAAAAAAGTATTCATACCCCTTGAAATGTTCCAAACAAAAATGTAAATGTATTTTATTGGGATTTTATGCGATAGACCAACAAAATGGCAAATCATTGTGAAAGGAAAACAATGCTTTTAATAACCACTTAAGCCCCAGACCATTTGGCTGGCCAAAGACCAGGCCACTTTTTGCAATCCAAAACTGCAGCACTTTGACAATTGGGCGGTCGAGCAACATGGCTGCCAAACAAAATGTACGTTCTTTTTTTCCCACAAATATAACTTTCTTTTGGTGGGATTTGATCACCTTTGCCATTTTTACTTTCTGTGCTATAAACAAAAATAGAGCAGCAATTTTGAATAAAAAAAAAAAAAAAAAGCAATATTTTTAACTGTTTGCTATAATAAATATCTGCAATCTTTAACCACTTAAGGACCGCCTACCGCCAAAATACATCGGCAGAATGGCACGGCTGGGCAAACCAACGTATATGTACGTTGCCCTATAAGCCCGGTCATGGGCGCGCTACCGCGACCCGATCCGAAGCTCCGTGACCGCGGGACAAACGGACCCGATCGCCGCTGGAGTGCGGTGATCGGTCCCCGGACATGAAGAACGGGGAGAGCCGTGTGTTAACACGGCTTCTCCGTGCTTCACTGTGGCGGCTGCATCGATCACGTCATCCCTTTTATAGGGGGGAAACGATCGATTTCACACCTACAGCCACACCCCCTACAGTTGTAAACACACGTTAGGGAACACATAACCACATGGGGGCGCTGTAGGGGTTAACTCCCAAACTGTAACTGTCATTTCCACAACAAACAATGCAATTTAAATGCATTTTTTGCTGTGAAAATGACAATTGTGTCAAAATTGTCCGAAGTGTCCGCCGTAATATTGCAGTCACGAAAAAAAATGCAACAACACTATCCCCTATTTTGTAAACGCTATAAATTTTGCGCAAACCAACCGATAAACGCCTATTGCGATTTTTTTTTTACCAAAAATATGTAAAAGAATACGCATCGGCCTAAACTGAGGAAAAAAATAAAACAAAATGTTTTTTATATTTTTTTGAGGGATATTTATTATAGCAAAAAGTAAAAACATTCCACTTTTGTCAAAATTGTCGCTCAATTTTTGTTTATAGCGCAAAAAATAAAAAAACCGCAGGAGGTGATCAAATACCACCAAAAGAAAGCTCTATTTGTGGGGAAAAAAAGGACGCCAATTTTTTTTGGGAGCTACATCGCACGACTGCGCAATTGTCAGTTAAAGCGACGCAGTGCCAAATCGCAAAAAGGGCCTAGTCTTTAACTGCATTTTGGTCCGCGGTTTAAGTGGTTAAAGTGACTGCGACATTATGGGGACACACCGGAGACTTTTACCACCATTTTGGGACTATTGTCATTGATACAGCGATCGGTGTTATAAAAATGCACCGATTACTGTAAAAAAAAAAAAAAAACCCCCGTCAGTGAAGGTTAACTAGTAAGGAGCGCTGAAGGGGTTAAAGGGGAGTTCCACCCACAATTTCACTTTTTAAATATAAATACCCCTGTAATACACAAGCTTAATGTATTCTAGTAACGTTAGTCTGTAAACTAAGGTCAGTTTTGTTAGGTTGTTACAGCATTTAGTTAGTTTATAATCGTGTGTTTGGCTCCATCAATCTTCCCATCAAATCTGACCGGCTTCCCTGTCCCATGCTTCATGGTGGGGATGGTGTGTTCAGGGTGATGTGCAGTGTTAGTTTTCAGCCACACAACATTTTGCTTTTAGACCAAAAAAAATTTAATTTTGGTCTCATCTGACCAGAGCACTTTCTTCCACATGTTTACTGTGTACCCCACAGGGCTTCTTGCAAACAGGACTTCTTATAGCTTTCTTTCAACAATGGCTTTCTTCTTGCCACTCTTCCATAAAGGCCAGGATTTGTGAAGCGCATGACTAAGTTGTCCTGTAGACAGATTCTCCAACCTGAGCTGTGGCTCTCTGCAGCTCCTCCAGTAACCATGAGTCTCTTGGCCGACTCTCTGATAATTGATCTCCTTGCCCAGCTTGTCAGTTTAGGTGGCTGTACAGCCATGTCTTGGTAGGTTCATATATACACACACACACCATAGATCAGGGTTATGCAATTAGCGGACCTTCAGCTGTTGCAGAACTACAAGTCCCATGAGGCATAGCAGGACTTTGACAGCCACAAGCATGACATCCAAAGGCATGAAGGGACTTGTAGTTTTGCAACAGCTGGAGGTCCACTAATTGCATTTCCCTGCCAAAGATTTGTAGGTAGAATATATATAATATATATATATATATATATATAAAAACTTTAATGGAAACTAACCTGAGCTTATAAGGCTTTAATTTTTTCACTGAAGACATGCATCAGAATGCATTTTGGCCTAAATTTATGAAGTGTGAAATTTGTTTTCATAGGTCTATAGCAAAAAAAAAAAAAAAAGTCTAAATTTAATGTAGGTACAGTGTTGAATGACCACAAAATAACCAGTTAGTTTAGATTCACACTTCAGCAATGTCAGACATTGCATATGAGAGGCACAACAGAGTGGGTGTGAATCACATGCGATGTCTGTGCAGTGCGAGGTCAGCCACAGTTGTATGGCTGAACTCGCATTGATTTGCAGAATTTTTTTTTTTTTTTAACCGCACTGGAATTGGATCACATGGGTGTTCTCATCGCACTGCAATCTGGGGGCACCATTAACATTGTATTGACACCCGCAGGAGGTTCAGAGGGCAGTGAACTGCCTGCAGGAGAGATGCAATGCAGGAACTGGTACTGAAATCACGCCAGTTCTGGCATCCTACAGTGTGAACCTAGGCTTAAAGTAGCGCGGTGCCAAACAGCAAAAAATGACCTGGTCATAAAAAGTGTAATAGCCTCCAGAGCTTAAGCGAACACCAGAGCTTGATTTGTTTGCTCAGCATGAGCTGAGCACCCCCTATTATCTGGGCTGGTACCTCATTTACACTCAATGAGCTTCTGCTGAGCATTTCTGATGAGCACCCAAGACAAGTAGAATGTCATTAGGGACAAGATTGGGACCTCAATTTAGTCTCTTGGACAAGTATTTTTATTTATTTTTTCCACATCCCTGAAAATAATCTTCAGAAGCTAGTTTAATAACATAACCAAAACATCCAACCCTCAGAGTCGGTTCACACTGGGGCGACTTGGGATCCGACTTCGTCCCAAGTCGTGCTGTCCAGAAAAGCAATGTAAGTGAATGGGAGCGGTGTTAATACACACTACTCATGTCGCTCTGATTTCAGAAGAGGTTCCTGTACTACTTCAATCAGACTTCTAGGCGATTTGTACCCATTGATTTCAATGGAAGTCGCTTCCAAGTCTGATCACTGTTTTAATTGAAGCGACCTTTCAGCAAGATAACATACATTTCTCAGGCAAACCCCTCCCTCCCCTTCCCTCTCCCAGACCTGATTGTTGTTTTATTGGCCACTGGAATGTCTCCTGACCTGAAAAGGACTTCAAGTCGTGTTGTAAATCGCCCCAGATCACCCTGTGGTTCATGCTCATGTCGTGTTGAAGTTGCTTCTGAAAGACCTGCTGGAAGTCGTGTCGCCCCAGTGTGAACCGACTCACATGTCCATTTGCTGTTGAAAACACTCTTAAGGCTTTCAAATGGATAAAACAAACACTTACCAATGTAATATGTTTTTGGTCAAGTGGACTTGCATCCATCAGTATATACAAAAGGACCCCACTTTATAGATCACCATGTTATTACCCAATTATTTAAATGTCAAACACCTTCGTGGTGGGTAAAAGTTTTAGTGTACGACCTAAAGGCTAGGGCTCCATTCACAATTGTACGATTTCAAAGTCATGCTACTTTGGAGTGCATCTTTCAATGGGTGCAACTTGGATGCGACTTGCTGCCCCTTTGCAAATTAAGACCCACTGTTGCATGCAAAACATTCAGGTATGACTTAAGTTTTGAGGGCAACATTAAAGTCTATGACCCTCAAGTTGCATAAAAGCAAGGCCAAAGTAGTGCATGAACTACTTTGAAACGGGTGCAACTTTTTTTTTTTTTTTTTTACTCAAAAGCTAACTTTATTGAAAAGTATATGCATGATACATAAATCGATATAAGCCATTGTGACCAAAATAGTAGCAGATACATTAACACATTGGAGTACCCGTGTGACAGAAAGCTAAATACCCAACAGAAGTGGCGCCAACACATAAGAAAAGGCGAAAAAGAAAAAAAAAAAAAAAAAGGGGCGCGGAAGATGAGGGATGAACATATCAAGTACACGTTTCACCATCCGCTCCAGACCTTCTCATACTTGAGATGACACCCTCTATGTACATAGTTCAGTTTCCTACATGGAAAAAGTATCGTTAATCTTTTTTCCAGCACTGGATTGTAGGGGGCAGGGCCTGCATCCAATTATGGGCCACCATTTTTCTCGCCAAGAATAGTGACTCATGTAAAAAAGGTACGCAGGGGTCTGTCGGCATCCAATTCCAGCAGCAGACCGAGCAGGCACATGTTTGGGTCTAGCTTCGCAGGAGAGCCCATCTGGTTGTGCAAGAAGCGTATCACCTGCATCCAGTATGCTTGAATAGTTGGGCAGGACCATATGAGTTGGGTGAAGGAGCCTGGGGCATGATCGCATAGGCGGCACCCTGAGTTATACATGGGTTTGAAACGTGCTATCCTCTGGGGGGGTCAGATTCGTCCTATGTATAATATACAACTGCGTGAGTGGTCTGACAGTTTGGGGGAAACTTTTCACGCCCCCCAAATTTCATCCCAATCGGGCCAACGTCCACCTCCCATCTAGTCTTAGCTGCATAGGCCAAGGCCGTGGTGCTAGGGAGACGGATGGCAGAGTATAGGGTGGAGATTAGTTGGGGTGGTTCAGTGCCTGTGACTACTATAGAGTGAACTGCCAGGGACGGGTTGGAGTCAGTAAACTGACAGAGTTGTAAATGCCTAAAGAGAAGGCAATTGGGGAGGGAAAATTCGTTCTTTAGCATTTGGAATGTTATAAGTCCCATAGTGGTCATAATCTGGTGTATGTACAAGATCCCATGGCGTAGCCACACCGCAGGGTCTGAAATGATGGTGAAATCAATTGGTGACATTGAGTTGTGACTAGCTGAAAAGCACGAGAAGACTTGTGTGCAGGTTCTTGTGGCAGCAGGTGTCAACAAGGGTGAAGTCAGTCAGTATGCGGTGTAGTCTGGTATGGCACAGTGGGTCAAGGGGGGGTCCCCAGAGTGCCCATTCGGTCCAGAGAAGGGATGAGGGTCATGTTTAAGTCCCCAATCCACACTGCTGGTACAGAGGGATATTGTGTCAAAGGCAAGGCCCTCCTTGATTACAACCGAGTTGTATGGGGAGGGGACATAGACAGCTAGTAGCAGGATAGGGGATCCGTTAATAGTGATGAGCATAAACACATATCTTCCCTGCTAGTCTGTCTGGAGCAGCACTAGATCAAACAGTACCCATTTAGCAAAAAAAAAACACATTTCCCTTCCCTCAGAGTCCAGGGGGGGCAACTTCTCCGATTAGTGCATAAAGTATAGGCGCCACAAATGTGCAGCACCATCAGGGTGGTAGATAAGGTGATGCAGGAAGTCTCAGCAATGTATGATATACTGTCCTCAACAAGCTCATGATCCCCCGGAGAGAGCGGGGGATCGAGAGTCAGTAAGGTCACCCAGAGGCATGGCATGCTGCAAGGTCCAGTGGAGCGCAGAAAGGGATTTCCAGGACCACCCCCCCCCCGCCAATTTTGACGGTAAGCATGCTCTGGCACAGGGCAATAGCATCAAGTACTCGGTTAGTGGTCACCACGGATTGTTTCACATCTGAGGAGGAGCCAGCACCATCCCTGGCCTGTTGGTCTTCTTCTTCGCCCACTTGGCTAGCTTGTCGGCGGGAGCCTTGGAAGCCTTTTTCGACAGACATGTTCCTGGGGTAGTCGGGAAGATCCCCGGGTCTACCAAGATGGCCACTGCTTACTAGGCTGGATCCTCTATATGCCAGCTGCAGGGTGAGGAGGCACCGCCGCCGTGACTGCAGGCGATCCAGAGGCTGTACCAAGAAGAGACTGGGCTCAGGGCAGTCGGAGAGGCCCAGGAGAACTTGTTGGGCCTGTCGCCGGGTGGAGCAAGATGGTCGCTGCTCCAGGAGCTGGGCCGGAGGCGCGGACTGTTCTGAGAGAAGCTGCAGGATAAGGAGGCTCCACGGTGGTACCTACATGCGGTATCCAGAGGGGACTGGACTCACGATGGTCAGGGATGCCAGGAAAACCTGCTTGGGCCGTCGCTGGGTGAGGCAAGATGGCCGCCGCTCCAGAAACTAGGCCGAAGCCGCGGTCTGTCCCGAGATAGCTGCAGGACAGAGAAGACGATGGCGGCATTATAACAAGCTGGGAGGCTCTGGAGACCAGGAAGGAAGCAAGATGGGTCCCCAAGTGTACAGGATGGCAAAAAAAACGAGCAGGATTAAGGCAGGATGACTTGTACAGGAGTATTGCTCTCCAGGCCACGCCTCCAAGTTGGTGCAGCTTTAAGTCGCACATATATGAATGATCATTACTGGAAAATATGGGCTACGACTTGTCATGCATCAAGTCACACAAGTGTGAATGTGGTGTAAAAGTTTGCCTTTGAAACGGGTTACACCTGTATTTAGGTTGTAACATGTTCCAGCACCCTCCTCGCCTCCTGAGCCTCCTCTGACAGCAGGCAAGGCTTCTTGTCCAATATCACATTTAAAATGGCTGCAGCTAATAAATAATAATAATGCAAGTCTTATATAGCGCTGTCTTACCCTAACTTGCCAGGCAAGCTTCTGAAGCCACAGCCGAAGCTGTAGCTCATCGGGTCTTGAGGCGCTTATATAATAACATAATCACTATTACCCAAATCAATGGTACTCATTTTACCGACCTTGGAAGGATTGAAGGCTGAGTGGACCCCGCCGGGATCGAACGTGCGACCCTGAGGGCTCAGGTGATCACAGATTGCTGCAACGGAGCATTAGCCCGCTGAGCCACCTTACCAGCTTGCATGGCTCCGACATTCACAGCAATCTGCAAATTAATAAACTACAAGTCCCATCTCCAGCTCTGCACACAGATTTGTAGTTCTCAATGAGCTATGAAGTGTGCTGATCAATGTGCTCCAGCTGTCTGAAAAAACTGTACAGAGGAACATGCAGAAAGCTGGAGGACTTGTCTGCAGAAGCCCGATAATGCACCTATGATCCAGTAGTCTCATGTGCAAGGTTTTGTGCCTTTATTATTTTTCTCTTAAAAAGGTTAACTTAGCCATTAAAATGCAATTTAGTCATTAACACATAGGGGTGCAGTTTTTAAAACTAAATGACATAGTAATTCGTCCATCCAAAAAGTACATGTACATTTGTGCTTTGCAAGCAGGGCAAAAAAGGGTATTGGGCTACTTCCTGGGCTGGTAATTTTTTTTATCGATTTGAAAGGTTAATCGCAAGCTTTCATATTCCAGATGTGTCTGTTGTACCATGCATTTATACCATGTATGTATGTTAAAAAAAATCCTGTTCTCTTTATAGTGCTTCCCTTGTGTAAAATATCTGGTATTTCTGCTTTTCTATTTCAAAACGAACATGTGATGTGTCACTGGTAGCTCGTCCCTTTAACAGTTAAAATCACTCCATAGGACACACTTCACCGCCACCTAGTGGTTAACCCCCTTCACTGCCAGTGTCATTTTTACAGTAATCAATGCATTTTTATAGCACTGATCCCTGTAAAAATGACAATGGTCCCGAAAATATGTCAGAAGTGTCCGATGTGTCTGCCATAAGGTCGCAGTCATGATAAAAAAAAAAAAAAAAATCTCCTATTTCGTAGACGCTATAACTTTTGCGCAAAAATCAATATACGCTTATTGCGATTTTCTTTACCAAAAATATGTAGAAGAATACATATAGGCCTAAACTGAGAAAAACTTTACATTTTTTTCAAAAAAGCAAAGGGGATATTATAGCAAAAAGTACAAAAATTCAAGTTAGACTAAGGCCCCTTTCACATGTGCGGACCGTATGTCCGCATTTTCAACCATCCGTTTGCGGATGAAAACGGAACATACATTGTTCCCTATGTGATTACGGGTGCCGCCGACACCCGTAATTGTCAGCATCCGCAATGATCCGATTTTTCAGACAGAAGAATGTCCTATTTTTCTTCCGTCTGGCGGATCGGATGAATATGGACATACGGTCCATGTTCATCCAATCCCCCCATAAGGGAGAGCGGAGGAAAGACAGGGCGGTCTCTGCACAGTGTGCAGAGACGGCCCTGTCAGCCGACAGCTCAGCAGGGATTTTACGGAGGATCCCCGCTGAGCTTACAGACACACACGGAGCGGATCAATACTGAACCGCCCTGTGTGAAAGGGCCCTTACCGGTAACTTGTTTTCTAGGAGTCTTTCAGGACAGCACGAGTGGCTCCACCCACCAGGAAACTCCCCCCACACTTTAAAAGGAGGCTAACCCCACAGCTCATCAGTTGTAGTAGAGTACCTCCGGCCCAAGATGGAACACAGAGATCGATCTATCAAGAAAGGGCGGGTAGTTTGCTGTCCTGAAAGACTCCTGGAAAACAAGTTACCCAACTTGAATTTTGCCTTATCGTCTTTCAGGACAGCACATGAGAGGATAATCGAGACTTACTAACTAGGGAGGGACAACAGCATGCAGGACCTTTCTGCCAAATACCCGATCATCGGCTGACAGAAGATCCAGTCTGTAATGACGGACGTCAACTAACTTGACCACGTAGCCGCCTTACAAATTTGAACCGGGGTGGCACCAGCCTTTTCTGCTCATGTAGTGGCTAGAGCTCTAGTAGAGTGCGCTCAAATTCCCAGCGGAGGTGATAAACCCATCTGGGAATAGGCTTCTGAAATAGCCATTCTTAGCAATCTAGCAATTGACCCCTTTGATGTTTGGCGTCCCTTTCAGTTGCCAGAAAAAAAAACAAATAGAGTCTGAAGACCTAAATTCCTTTGTTACTTCCAAATAATGTAATAAAACTCTTACTAAATCACGGAATAATTCCTCCTTTCTTCCTGAAGAATTTGAACAAAAAGTTGTTAGGATGATTTCCTGCGACCTGTTATGAACTGACGCCACCTTTGGCAAAAACCCCGGATCCGTTTTAAGCACAATCCTGTATGGGTAAATTAACAAAAAAGGTTATTTTATTGAAAGAGCGTGTAGTTCCCCAATTCTTCTCAGTCGTAACCAACTAAGAATATCGTCTTATAACACTCACTCCCCCCCCCCCCCCCCCGAAAACAGAGGGTAAACAGTGCCTGCATGTTACACGCCGATATGTTTTACCAACAGGGGGCGGGGATTGGGTGGAGCCACCCATTGGGGGGTGTCAGGCCGGCCATCTCGCCTCCCATGGCTCTGGAACAGCGCGCCCTGCATAGTCTGAAGTTGAGAAAAAAAAAGTCACTTGCCAGCCTCTTCTACACCGCTCCTCCTGTGTGTCAGTGTAAAACGAAGCTTGTAAATATCTAAATTTTTCTGGCTGCTCTCGTCTAAGTGCAGCTTTGGGAGGAGGAGGGAGGTCACATGACCATCTATGTAAACAGAGGAGAGCAGTTATGTGACTAGGTCAGTGGAAAAAAAAAAAAAAGAAGAAGAGCTATTGAGGTATATGGAAACTTTGTTTTGCAATAGGAGTGCAGGGGGATGTATAATGGATGAGGGGGATGTGCACTGGATGGGGGGGGGGGGGAGAAATGTTTTCCTTAAACTCCCCTCTTAAAATTGGGGTGCATGTTATACGCCGATAAATACGGTAAATTCCTTAACGAAATTGCCTGTAATGGTTCAAAAGGCTCTTTTTTAAAGGCTTGCAAAACTACCGACAGGTCCCATTTAGGAAAAATATAGATTAGGCACTGGTCTGGACATAGCAAGTGCCCTGAAGAATCTCGTGACCAATGGAACTGAGAAAATAGTTTTTTCTAAGTATACACCCAGGGCAGCCACAAAAATCGACACGATGTCCAAGGTTCGTGTTTTTTTTTTTTTTTTTTTACGAACGACACCAACTGTTGTAGACTTTAGGGAAGATATCTCTAGTTGCGCTTTTTCTACTGGTGAGTAAAGTGGATACTAGAGGTTCTGATAAACCTTTGTATCTTAACAGCTGCTCAGTTACCAAGCGGTGATACTTAAACTGGCTATATCCAGGTGGTATATTGGGCCTTGACGTAGTAATTCCTGTCAGAGGAAACTTGCCAGAATGGTTTGACCATCATTTGTAGGATGAAGGAAAACCAGGCTTTCTTCAGCCAGAATGGAGTGATCAGGATTACTGATACTTTTTCCTTTTGCATCTTCCTTAACACCAGAGGAATTCGCTGAAAAGGGGGAAAGGCATAACCCAGATGAATGTTCAAGGGAAGGTGCAAGGCATCTATCCCTAGTGATCCACTGTCTCTGTGCAGAGAAGAATTGAGGGAGCTGGGCATTTTCTTTTGATGCAAACAAATCCACCTGTGGACATCCCCACATCTCGGTGATCAGTGAGAATATCTCCAGATTCGAGCTCCACTGCTTCTTGAATTTTTAACATGCTTAAAGGGTCACTAAAGGAAAAATAGGATTTTTTATGACCGCTTACCTGTAAAATCCTTTTCTTGGAGTACATCACGGGACACAGAGCGGCAATCCATTACTATGTGGGTTATAGAGTCTACCTTCAGGTGTGGACACTGGTGTAATTAACTACACAGGAAGTTCCCTCCCTATATAACCCCTCCCATACTGGGAGCTCCTCAGTTTTTGTAGCAAAGCAATAAGTGTCCCAATATCCCCAAATAAGAGGGGCGGGAGCTCTGTGTCCCGTGATGTACTCCAAGAAAAGGGATTTTACAAGTAATCTGTCATAAAAAAAATCCTATTTTCTTTATCGTACATCACGGGACACAGAGCGGCAATCCATTACTATGTGGGATGTCCGAAAGCAATGCTTACTGAGGGGAGGGAGACACAAACAACGCAGGCCGCCATCAGATGTGAGGATCTATAATGCTGCGCCAAAAAGCTGCATCCTTTTGCCCTCCTATGTACATCTGACAAGAATCAGTGAACCTAAGCACAGACGCCAAGTTGCAGCCCTGAAAATCTGCGTCATAAAGGCTCGGTAAAGCATCGCGCATAAATCGCTTACTATCCTGGTACGGAGCACCCCCCCCCAAGAAACAGGCGGAGTCCCACTCTCCGAACCACAAGCCTGAATAATACCCTGATGAATCAATCTTGAAAACAGTTGATTTTAGGCGCTGCCTGCCCCTTCCTGGGGCCTCCTGGTAGCGCAACAACAACATCAGCTTTCCGTATCCGAGCAGCCGCTTCAGATAGGCCTTGACCCTTCTACTCCAAAGGAGAGAGAGTGTAACCATTTTAATAGCTGAACTGAACACTGCCTGCCCACATCTAGGGTCTTCAGGCAGCACAAAAAACTTCAGATTTCTATATCTGAACCTTCAGATAGATATTTAACTGCTCTCATCTCTACTGAGAGAAAGCAATAACCTTTCCTTCCGAAAACAAGGTTTTGAAAAAGGGGAAGGTAAGAATATCTAGATTCAAATGAACACTAGATCCTTCTAGTAAATAAGGCTGGGTGAGGATTAACATCACCCTACTAGTAAGAATAAGTATGGTTTTATACCAAGAGGTTGCCAATACTGAAACTCTTGGAAGCTTCCACAACCAAGAACACCAATTCCCTTGTTAAAGGCTGAAGGGAAATATGGTGCATCGGCCCACGGAGCTGACCCTGTAAGCCGACAAAACTAGAGCCAATCCTCCAAGCACAAGGGCGACTAAACTGGTGGACTTATGCGCGTCACCCCTTGTATAATGGCTCGGAACAGAGTGTGAAGCAAGCGACCTTTGGAGGCAAGGCCGAGATTGGATCCTTGATGTAACTTAAGGCTGGCTCCCGTCTCCTTTCCAAATGCAGGAAGGAAGGAATTTTATCTTTGACAAACTTCCAAGGATGCCACCATCTGTTCCATACCAGGAACATGGGCTCTCCCGATCCTGGGATATCTGGTCCTGGAGGCCAGCCTTCCTGTATGAATCAAGGAAGTGCCGTCGATTCTAAAAACCCTGATCCTGAAGAATGTGGGCTAAAATAGCCAGACCATTAATTCACCTGTTGCACGACAGGATGCAATACCCCCTTTCGAAGTAGGCCTGGACAAGATGTAAGGGACCGTGGGTCCTCTACTACCACCCCTACTGTCCCTGCACAGAAAAGGTTGTCAGGGTTATGCCGGAGTAATCAGGCCAGCTTCCGCCATCCTCTAATGTTGCATGGAAGCCACAAACGCCGCGGCACTGGGGGGAGAGACATAACCAGTGACCACTGGTCCCACCAGATTACTAACACATCTGCCCCGCATGCGGGTGGATCCCTTGTCCTTGACCTCAAGCTGTTCAATTTCTTGTTGAGCCTGGACGCCAATACATCTTATGTACAGGGTACTTTTTCTGTGGCCCTTGGTCAGGAAAACAGTCGGGGTGTAGAGGTCATTCTCCCGGAGACACTTGACGACGGCTACAGCGAATCACCTGCCAATTCTGCATTTCATGAAATGACGAATGTCAATAGGCAAGGCACAAGCTCCTCCCTGGTAAATGAAGTAAATCACTTAATATGGTATAGTCTGATTGAACTCTGACCGCACCAACCAGCCCCTGAACGTTCAGGCCCCCAAGCCAGATGCTCCATCGGTAGCTCTAGCTGACAGATAAGGCTCCCTTGGAGCTCGACTACTTCCCCTGGGCCAAGGTCTCTTCCTGACCTGGCAAACCCTTTAGTTAAGAACCACCAAGAGGAATTCCAGCATATCTCTGGGACCGGTTCTTTGGATAATGCTAGGTCAACATCCACTCCTTCTAGGCCAACACAATACTGTTTATAACAGTCCTGAATAAAAGTATAGGGAACTGTCTTGAATGAAGCCAGCATCTTCCCTAGTGCCTTAAGCAGAAGGCAAATAGTAAGGAACTGTTCCTTGCCGTAACCACCTAGACCAGCTTTCTTATAGCGATGGTCTTGTCTTAGGCCAAAAGGACTCTCCAGGTGCAAAACATACCCAGCTTCTTGTCAATGAAGAATGTATCTTTAGACTGGAATCCTAACCCAGGAGGATCCAGATACTTGACCCTGCTGGACACCCTTAGGTCCAGCCATGCTGCTGACTGATCCATCAGCAGGAGTCTGCTTCGGTATGCCATTACTGCTATACCCTGGGCCTACAGACCTGCTAGAGGCGGGCCCTAGTGCCCTGACAACCCAGACACGGAGGCTAACCCAGAAGGGCAAGACCACCAACTGGAGACAGTGCTGTTCCCCTGCGAAACGCAGACAACCTCTGCAGTTCCAAGTAAATAAACACATATGCAACTGGCTCCCCATATGTGTATGTGGCAAGTGTTAAAGCCATATGCCTCAATGGAGGCGTGTGTACATGGCAGTGTGTGTTCATGGAAGCATGAAATCATAAATATGTCTCACGCCAAACATGCATATAGCATGTGTGTTCTGGAACGAGCATCTTTGCAAGCAAGCATGTGCTATAAACGTGTTATGCAACAATGTGCAACATGAACCCATGCAGACACGTATCTCTATGCAAACACAAGGCATCCTGTATTGCTTAATTAAGCCGCCATGTGCAACTTTAAAGTAACCATGCATGCGATTCAGCATCTTCCATGCGATCAACATCTTATGCATTTTAAGCACTACTGTGCGGACAAGAACCCTTGTGTGACCAAGCACCCCTGTGCGTTCCAGCATCCTTATGCACCCAAGCATCTTAATGCGACTTTAGGCATTTCTGTGAAACAAGCCTCTCTATGTGATCAAGTATCCCTGGGTAATTCAGGACTCTGTTGATCCAACAACCATGTGTGATCCAGCTTCTTTTTGCATTCAAGCATCTTTAAGCGATCCCTTTAGGCCTTGAGTAATCCAGGACTTGGGTGATCGGGTAATCCTGTGTGATTCAGCCTTTTTATGCCTTCAGGCCTCTTTATGCGATTCTAGGCATTTCCGTGGGAACAAGCCTCTTTGCATGACCAAATATCCTTGGGGAATCAAGGACTTGGGTGATCATGTAATCCTGTGTGATTCAGCATTTTTATGCCTTCAGGCCTCTTTATGCGATTCTAGGCATTTCTGTGGGAACAAGCCTCTTTGCGTGACCAAATATCCTTGGGGAATCAAGGACTTGGGTGATCATGTAATCCTGTGTGATTCAACCCTTTTATGCATACAAGCATCCTTTATGCGATTCAGCATTTTTATGCATACAAGCATCTTTATGCGACTTTAGGTACTTTTGTGGAAACAAGCCTATTTGTGTGACCAAACATCCTTAGGTAATCCAGGACGCTGATGATCAGGTAACCATGTGTGATCCAGCATCTTTTTTGCATCCAAGCAACTTTATGCGATTTTAGGCCTTCCTGTGGAAACAAACCTCTTCTGTGTAACCAAACATCCTTGGGGGAAACAAGGCCTTGGGTGATCAGGTAATCATGTGTGATTCAGCATTTTTATGCATACAAGCATCTTTTATGCAACCTCTTTTGTGGAAACATGCAGCACCATACAGACAGAAACATGTATGCTTATGCGATCCACAATAGAATCTGCTCTGTTACTTGTTTTTATCCCACATGCATTCCAAACTCATGTATGTATGTTAAGAGGAAATTATCCTCTGCAGATGTGCGTTTCCTCAATTAAGAGACATTAGCAATGTGTGCCCGCAACTGTGCATCCCTCCGATGCATTTGGTTAGCCTGAAGCCGACACCAGGCTGAGGATTATATGGAGGTCTTACTAGCCACCTATAGGAAAACCTCTCTTTACACTCCAAGGAGAAGATAGAGGTGTAATCAGAACCTGTAGGGCTTTTGATAGCTTCTCCTTGTTAGGCTGCAGCTCCTGTCTCCTGTCCTCTGACAGTGAAGCTTTTATCCCCAAGCCTTCTAATCCCTTTGTTTCAGGATTAAAGCAGGAAAAGGGGGACACCCCCTTTTTTTTTTTTCTTGCAAAACACAAAAACACATGCAGAGTGATTGCAATGTTGGGGGAAGGCTGCATTGCCTGACAGGTCTGATGGCTCAATATATGAGCTGTTTAAGTCTCTACAGAGGAGAATAAGGGTCCACCAGGTTCAGGTGGCGATCCCTCTTTATATTCCTACCCCTGACCTTATTCAATGGGGAGACCAAGTCCTAAGCTATAAGCAGAGGCACTTAACCCAGGTGCATCAAATAGCTGAATTTAGTCTGACACAATGCCTGCTCATCTGCACAGCTAGATGCGAGTAGGCGTCTTAGATGAATCTGTATCCAACTCACACAAGGTGCTTACGTTTGTGTCCCCCTAGCTTTACAGAGCTCTGACGTCCGGGCCCTTTGAAGAGCCTTCTCTGCGACTGCACTGAGCACGTGCAACATGCACGTGCAACATGGTAGAGCCTGAAGCAGAGGAAGTGGGACACAATAGATCAGCTAACACTTAAGCTTCCGTTTTTGGAAAGCATGGTAAGCAAAAACATCAGGCATGTCTTCTACTGCCCATAGTAGTGGAAACACAGATAAGACTTGCAGCTACTCACGGAAGACAATCCTTTGTATAGGATTAAGGGCATATTCTTTTTTTTTTTTTTTCGTACCGGCCCCTTCAAGGGGAGATATATAGGTACTGCAGCCATCCTGTTTAACAGACATGGTGGGCCAGGCTGCATGCCGGCTAGGGGAGGTATATGGGTGCCCTGAGCCATCCTGTCTCAGAAGACATAGTGGTTTACATTGCCCATGCATAGAAGCATAATATAGGCGAGACCCAAGTCCCCCACGGAGGACCTACTGTCGAACCAAGTCCCGTAGGCCCTCCTCTTACCTTCTCCACGCTGCAGGGTATTGCCAAGCAAGAGGCCCAATCTTCCCCCTTCACCGTGGGTATTGTCCTAGACCTTCAGGGACCGGGGTCCATGGCAGGAACACCAACTCCCCTGGACCTATATAGCATCCTGGCAGCAGAAAAAACATTTGGTCCTTGGAAGGCACAAAGTTCTGGAACCCAGGATCCAGCCCTCCGCAGAGAGGCATTATAGGCTAAACCTCGTTCTTCGTACCGAGGCCCGGGTACCGTCCACTTTGGCTATGAAGCACCTTGGACGGATCCGGATTTATGGAGGTTTTTTACATCCAGCATGGATCCCTCCAGTGGAGCTCCTAAGAGCACATGTTCATTCGTGACCAACACCTTAGACACTGATGAAAAAACTGAGGAGCTCCCAGTATGGGAGGGGTTATATAGGGAGGGAACTTCCTGTGTAGTTAATTACACCAGCGTCCACACCTGAAGGTATACTCTATAACCCACATAGTAATGGATTGCCGCTCTGTGTCCCGTGATGTATGATAAAGAAAAAATGTTTTTGCTGAAATGACTGTTTACAGGGTATAGAGACATAAAAGTTAACAGATTACTTTTAAAAATAGATAAAAATCAATCATATAATGTGCCTCTAGTTTCACTTTAGTTTTTAAACTGGTTTCATGTTTCTGTGAAGTACAGAAGACACAGAACAAAAAAAACAAACAAATCCAGGGCAGCATTTTGTTTTTAAAAGAGTTTTAGACACAGCTTACACCACAGTGAAAAACTGCCATGATATTTTATATAAGGAGCCAGACAAGCAGGAAGTGTGGAGATCAGAGCAGAATTACAGCAACTTCAAAGCAAAAACGAACAATGAGAACATGAAAACAGCACTGCATTAAGGTAAAGGAAGCCATTTGGCTATAAAAAAAATAAAAATATTTTAGTGACCCTTTAAGTCTATTCGTTAAGCGTGCCCTTGAGATGCACTTTTGACAGGGGGAGTAAATGCTTCTCTGCCCACTCCACGATTTCTGACAGCAATAGAAGAGATTTGCTCTTTGTGCCCTCTTGTTTGTTCAGGTATGCCACTGTAGTGACATTGTCTGAAAGAATCGGCACATGGGACCCTTGGAGGTTTGGAGAAGGCAGCCAAGGCTAGAGCAACTGCTTTTAACTCTCTCCAGTTTGAGGACCTTCCTGCTTCGGAACCAAACTTCCTGTGCTATATTTTGATCCCAGTGGCCTCCCCATCCCCAACTGCTGGAGTCTGTCGTGACCCTTATTTCTGTCAGGAAGGACCAAAGTAGGCCCTTTGACAAAACTGCCTGACTTCACCACCAAAGGGTCCTCTTAACCTTGGTTGGAAGCTTTACCTTTGTGTCTAAGATTTCTGGGCTGTGATCCCACACCTTTACAAGAAAACTCTGGAGGGGCCTGAAATGTAGTCTTGCCCATTGAATGGCCGGCATAGATGAAGTCATGGTTCCCAGGACTGACATAATCCCGATTGATACCTCCTGGATTGTCTGAAGACTGGCTACTATGCTTAAGACCTTTGCGCTACAGAATATATTAGCCTAGAAACTGAACTTTTGAGCTGGATTGAAATTGGATTTTTTTTTTTTCTAAAGTGTATTTTTGTGCGTGAACTCGAGAGAGAGGAGCCGGACTGCAGGAGTTGGGAGTAGGCAGACCCTCCCCCCGGAGGCAATCGCCATCCTTCTCCATGCCCCTGGTGGCAATGGCGGGTGTGAAGGGGGGCCTCCCACTCACCCCGCCCTACCTGCTCCTCTTGGGAGCCCAACTGGGGCCCAACGGGACCCCAATGGGGCAGAGGGACTCCCCCTATGAGGGAGTGAGGGGGCCTAGCCCACCCAGCCAGCCCCGTAGGTCCTTCGCCTCTCTTTATTTTAAGAGACCGCATGGCCAAAGTGCGAGTGTTTTAAACCAATTTTTGTGTGCGTGCAAGTGTGGTGGTTTTTGTGGGGGGGGGTGGGCGTACTAAGCACAGGCGTACCTTGCATAGCACACCTACCGGGAGCCGGGCTGAGACCACCAAACTCAATTCACATGTAGCCGAGACCGGGATCCGAACCCTTGGCTGCAGAGGTGAATGGCTTGTCAGCGCAGTGCCAATCACGTTGAGCCACCACAGCTCCCTCGAAATTGGATTTTTGAATAGTCACAATCCAGCCAAAGGCTTCCAAATGACTGCAAGCCTTGGTCAGGTCTACCTGCAACTTCTCTCTGGAAGTGGCAAAAATTAGGAGGTTGTCCAAATAAGGGATAAAAGATTCCCTGTAGACAGAGGAGCTAGAGCTTCCGCCATTATTTTGATAAATATCCACGGGGCAGAAGAAAGACCAAACAGGAGGGCCTTGAATTATAGATGAAGCACCTACTTCCCCATATTTATTGCCAGCCTGAGGGGTTATGGGCACATGCAAAGGTATGCATCCCCTCAAGTTGATTGATGCCATGAAGCATCCCTTGACTACGATTTCTTACGGAAAAGATGTCTATGCGAAACCGCCTCTATTGGACAGAGCTGTTTAAAGGTTTTAAATTGAGAATGAAACGGAAGCTTCCTGATGGTTTCCTTATCAGGAAGATATGCAAATACAAACCCAGATAACGTTCCTCTGGAGATACCTGCATCACAACACCCTGTCGCATCAGATCCCCCAACAGGTTCTTCATGGCTAGGGCCTTTGTTGCGTCCCTTGGCAGGTCTGTTACACAGTATCTTTCTGGAGGAAGGTCCGAAAGTTCTATTTTGTATCCCTCGGCCAGCGTGTCCAGAATAAATGCGTTTTCCGTCACGCTTGACCAGAGAAAGGAATTTCTAAAGCCTTCCTCCGAGTCATTGCATTTTATTGGTTGGCGCAGGAGGATTGAAGGAGGACATTTCCTCTGCTTTTACCTGTTTGTGCCGACAAATTCCTTTTTTTCTTGGAACCTGTTACCCTGTAAAACACTTAACTGGCTGTTTTTTTCTTTTTAACAGGAAAAGATTTATTTTTATCTGCTGTCCTATCTAAAACCAAATCTAGATCAGGACTGAACAAAAGATCTCCCATAAATGGAATTCCACACAATTTTTGGAAGCTGTGTCCCCTGGCCATGTCTCCTATCAGAGTTAGTTAGGGCCCCAGATCTGGCTGACATCCTTACAGATTCTGCAGAAGCGTCAAAAATATAGGATACAGCTGCGTCTAGAGTTGAAAAAGAATCAAGAATCTCCTTTAGCCGATTCAGCCAGAACTCAATGTTTCTGGAGACACAGGTAGTAGCCATAGCTGGTTTAAAGCGGTTGTAAACCCTTCCCCACAACTTTATCCCATGTAAATCCGCATAAAAAACCCTAATGAACACGGCTTGTAGAAAAATTCTAACATGCTTAGTATTGTTGTAATCCTTTTTGTTCTTTAGAACAACGTCACTGGAGCATGTCCAGATCTCCCCTGATTTACGGCACACTCTGCTTGCTTGTCTGTCTTATCAGGACTTTCTACGGCACAACAGTGAAAACCCACGAGACTGCATAATCACTCGGAGCTTCCTCCTACACCCCATGTGACATCACATGCAGTGTAAACCTGGGCATCGGACTGCATTACTGCAGTCTTATATGAAGCTGATGAGACCGACATAGGCAAACACTAGATAATCAGCACAAGTAAATACTAGGGTTGACCCGATACGAGTATCGATACCGAGTATTTGCGGGAGTACTTGAGTCTACTCTGCCACCAAAAAGATGGCAGCGGCCTGTAACACCGACACGGTGAAAAAAAAAACAAAACACGAACGGCTGACGCTGCTTAAGGAGCAGCTCCAGGAACAGCCCAGCTCCTCTGAGCTGAAAAGGGAGAAGGAGCCCACTTACCAGCTACCCTACAGTGTGCGGTGTGGGAGGACCGGACTCTCTGGAGGACAAGAAAAAAAAAAAAAAAAAAAAAGAAAAGTATGGAGCGGTAGGCAGCCTGGCCTCTCAGGACAGCACCTTAAGAGACCCGACTCCTACTAGGCATTACCTTACCAGAAGAAACAAAAACGATGAGCTGTGGGGAGAAGCCTCCTTTTAAAGTGTGGTGGAGTTTGTTTCCCACTGGGTGGAGCCACTCTCTCATGTGCTGTCCTGAAAGACGATAAGGAAAATATTGCTTTTTTTTCAAAATTGTTGCTCTATTTGTTTACAGCACACACAAAAAAAAAAAAAACACGCAGAGGTGATCAAATACCACCCAAAAAAAAACAAGCTCTATTTGTGGGACAAAAAACAAACAAAAAACAATTTTTTTTGGAGCCAGGTCACACGACCCCTCAATTGTCAGTTAAAGCGACACAGTGCCGAATCACAAAAAGTGGCCTGGTCTTTGGCCAGCCAAATGGTCCAGGGCTTAAAGTGGATGTAAACCCAAAAAAAAATTTTTTTTATTTTTTTTGATGTCACAATGTAGAGTATAAGATTTCCTATCATTTGTGCCCAGTCTTGCCACACAGAGTTAATCCAGCGCTGAGTAATCCTCTTATGTTCAGTGAAAACTAACAGCTTTCCAGATAAAACCCTGCCTAAACAAAAAGTCCGGAATCTCTCTTCTTGCTTTGAGTGAGAGGTTATTTACATATCTAGCTAGGACATGTTTATCATATGTTATGTTTTGTTTATCATAACATGAGGTGATATAACACATCCTAGTAATATACAATGAACTTTGGATCACCTCTTGCTATGATAAACATGTCCACGCTATATTTGTAAATAACCTGTTACTGAAAGCAAAAAACAGAGAAACGGACTTAAAGGGGTGTTCCAGCCCAAAAAAAGGGATTTTTAAATACAGCTTACCCGTAAAATCCTTTTCTTGGAGTACATCACGGGACACAGAGCGGCATATTCATTACTATATGGGTTATATGGAGTACCTTCAGGTGTGGACACTGGCAATCTCAAACAGGAAGTCCCCTCCCTATATAACCCCCTCCCCTAGAGGGAGTCCCTCAGTTTTGTAGCAAGCAGTATGCCTCCCAAAATGTTCCCAAAAAAGAGGGGTGGGAGCTCTGTGTCCCGTGATGTACTCCAAGAAAAGGATTTTACAGGTAAGCTGTATTTAAAAATCCCTTTTTCTTTCTCGTACATCACGGGACACAGAGCGGCATATTCATTACTATATGGGATGTCCGAAAGCAATGCTTTAATGAGGGGAGGGAGACATCTTCCAAAGAAGGATTTAATTTAGAGGTATACTCAAATACTAGTAAATCCAACTTAAACGAGAAATGTAAATCTCAAATCAAATCAAGGGAGCCCCCTCAGATCCTGAGGAGCTTGAATCGCGGCCTGTAGTACTGACTGCCCAAAGGCTGTATCCGCATTCCTTCTTACGTCCAATTGATAAAATTTTGTAAACATGTGGACCGACGACCACGTTGCTGCCTTGCATATTCGAGCCATAGAGATCTGATGATGTGCTGCCCAGGAGGTGCCCATGGCCCTGGTAGAATGGGCCTTTGCCGACAAAGGAGGAGGCAACCTCTCCAAACCGCAGGCCTGAACGATTAATTGTTTAATCCATCTTGCGATGGTGGATCAAGCAGCTGCCTGACCCATCTTGGGCCCTTCCGGTAAAACGAACAACACATCTGTTTTCCGAACCTTCTCTGTAGCTTTAAGATAGGCCTTTATGGCCCTGACAATATCCAACGTATGCAGCAACCCCTCCTTTCTAGAGGTGGGTTTTGGAAGAAGGATGGAAGTACCACATCCTGGTTCAGGTGGAAACTGGCTATAACCTTTGGTAGAAAGGAAGAAATGAGGACGGAACCCCGCCCTATCCTTATGTAAAATGAGATATGGTTCCTTACAAGATAAGGCTGCCAATTCCGATACTCTCCTGGCCGAAACTATGGTGATCAGAAATACCGACTTTCCAGTCGGTAAAACCAAAGGTACCTCAGCCAACGGCTCAAGGGGTTGTTTCTGTAGAGTTGACAGAACAAGATTTAAGTCCCATGGACAAAGTGGTGATTTGACTGGAGGATTAACACGTAAGACTCCCTGTACGAAGATCTTAACCAGCGAGTGGGCGACCAGCGGCCTCTGAAATCACACTGATAAAGCTGAAATCTGTCCCTAGATCGTGCTTAATGCCAGGCCTTTATCCACTCCTAGCTGGAGAAAACGTAATACTCTATCAATGGTATACTTGTGGGAAAGCCATCTCTTAGCCTCACACCAGCCTACGTAGGCCCTCCAAACCCTGTAACAAAATTACCCTGGAGGCCGGCTTTCTAGCCTTAATGAGGGTAGGGATTACCTGCCTAGACAGACCTCTACCCCTGAGAATCAGGGATTCAGCCGCCAGGCCGTCAAATTTAGACGCCGTAATGCAGGGTGGAGGATCGGGCCTTGTGAGTAGGTCTGGCCATAGAGGAAGAGTCCAAGGGCCTCCCGCTGCCAATTTCAGGACTAGTGAGTACCATGCCCTCCGGCACCAAGCTGGGGCTACCAGGATAACCGGCCTGTGCTATGATCCAGCGCCACAGGCGGGGTAGTAACTGCAGCGGGGAAAATGCATATAGAAGTTATGATTGATGCCAAGGGCAAACCAACACATCGGTTCCGCAGGCCATAGGGTCCCTCGTTCGAGACATGAACCTGTCTAGCTTCTTGTTGAATCCTGATGCCATGACCTCCACGTCTGGCACTCCCCACTTCTGGCAGATTGTCTGAAAAAACTTGTGGATGCAGAGACCACTCCCCCGGCGACAGGGTTTGGCGACTTAGGAAATACGCCTGCAGGTTGTCCACCTCGGGAATGAATGTCGCTGATATGCAGGGTACATAAACCTCTGCCCACCGAAAAACCAAGCTCCTCCCACTCTGAGTGGCTTGACTCTTGGTTCCCCCTTGGTGGTTCACCTATATGCCACCGCTGTGGCCTTGTCTGAATGACTTCTCACCGAGGACCCCTGTAATCTGGATTTCTATGCCAGGAGGGCTAGCCGAGCCGCTCAGAACTCCCAGACCTTGATGGGCACCTGCCTCTCCACCTCTGCCCAAGTTCCTTGGCGAGTGAACTTGTTCCAGACCGCTCTCCAGCCTTCCAGACCACTGGGCAGAACCAAGCTGCTAGAATTGCTGCCTGTAGGACACGAGTGTGGAAGCGTGTGGTATCGCCTCGAACATGGCCATTAGTTTGCCTAGTAATCGCATACATAGGCGAATAGTTGGTTCTCTTTTGCTTAGAACCAACTGAATCAATCTTTTGATAGCCTCGACCTTTACCAGGGGCAGGAACATCCATCTTCTGTTCTGTGTCTAATCTCGTGCCGAGATATTCCAACTGCTTTGTAGGTTGAAATGCTGATCTTTCCCCGGTTTAGGACTCAGCCGAACCTCTCGAGGTACTGAACCATGAGGGCTACTACGCATTCCACCAAGGAAGCGAGTGATCTTATGATTAAGAGGTCGTCCAGGTATGCTAGGACCGAGATCCCTTGGATCCTTTGGACTGACTAGAATAGGAGCTAGGACCTTCGTGAATACCCGGGGGCCGTAGCCAGCCCGAAGGGGGGCGCCACAAATTGGAAGTGACGCTGTATCACTGCGAAGCGTAAAAACAAAAATATTTGATGTGGCTGAAAGACCTGGTACATGAAGGTAACCATCCTTTATGTCTATAGAAGCCCGATCCTTCTGGAGTGTGGCGGCTGCTGACCAAACGGATTCTATCCGGAAAGAGCGAACCCTTAGGTAAGCATTTAAACCTTTTAGGTCCAAAATTGGTCTGACATTGCCGATGAGCCTTGGTATGACAAACAGATTGGAATAGAAACCTAGCCCCTGTTCTTGGGCTGGTACCTCTACCATTATGCCCTGGTAAAGCAGGTGGATCCAATGCTGCCCGCATTGAGGCCTTCCTTGTGGAGGAAATTTTAGAAATTCTAATCTGTAGCCTGCGGCCACAGATGATCGGACCCCCTCTGTCGGGGACCGATCCCCAGAGGCCTGTCCTTGCGATCCATTGTTAAAAGTTTGATCGCGCAGGAGGACCGTACTGCCTGAAATTTGAGGGCCCTGGAACCAGGGGGGAGCTGCCCTTTTAAACGCAGGACCCCGGAACTTCTTTTGACTGGTAAAAGGGTACTTTTGCCACTTGAAACAGTCTGAATGTATTTATCCAGATCTTTCCATGGAAGGGCAAACCTGCCAGCAGTCTTTTACATGGGGCTCGGCCGCCCAGTTCTTCAACCATAAGAGCCTTCTCATATGCACTAAAAATAGTGACAACGAGACGCCTGCTGGATGGAGTCTTTTTATATCCTCTACCGCAAAGCACAGAGCTCTGGGAATATCCAATAACTCCTCTGCCTATTGGGCAGGGATGTCTAAGCATCTGTTTTGTCTGGTTCCTTAATGCCTGAAAAAACTCCAATTGCAGCCACTGCTGGCTGTAGCCAGGGATGCTGGAAAAAGTGTCTCTAAACGTTTATCGACCGGGACCTTAAACATTTGTATGTTTCCCCTTAGGCCAGTTAATGATTTATTCACCCATGAGATGGCTGCGTCCACCGTTGGGAGCGCCCCCTTTCTTAGAAAAATGTCTTTTCCATAGGGTAAATAACAGAAAACCTTCCAGGTGGTCTCCCATCCAGGCACTAACCAGGCCCTACCCTGCTTAGCCTCCGAGATCAGACGAGATCGGGCGCTTTCCGGGAGATGCGGCCTCAAGGACGTCACGGGTAGTTGAAAAGCAGTGCCCGAACCGGGACCTGAACCCTGGACCCTCAGACCAAAAGTCCGATGCTCTACCAACTGAGCCATCCGGGCCCCTTTTAAAGAGCACTTGGTCAGGGGAAAGAATGCCTGCAAGCACAAATATTTCCTGGCAGACGTGCATAAAGACTACCCTCTCGTCAGCTTTAGGCGGCAGAAAAAATTCTGTCCGGTCGTCCCAATCCTGGAAAAACCAATTCCTCTAACAGAGGATGGACCGGAAAAGCTGCGTTGCTTAAAGGCGCTTTTAAAAGAACCCAAAGAGGATACCGCAGGAACCCGAGGCTCTGGAAATGGCAAATTGAATGCCAAGCGGACCATGTCTGTCAAAGACTGGACCCACAGACTCTCCGCCTGGGAGGCTGAAAACGATTCTTCAGTGGTAGATCCTCTAGGTTCTGTCCCTTTTGGCGATGGGGATCTAGTCCGCTTCTTGCCAGAAAAAGAGCCAGCGATCATAGCTGTTAACCTTTTTTCTCTAGCCCCCCCTAGGGTGACGGCTAGCATCTCCTCTGTGATAACACAGGGTTGGGCCGACCTGGGCCAGCCTCAGCACCAGACCCCCTTAATGGCTTATCCAGGGTGACCCCTATAGGAATAACCTGTGGGGAAAGTATTGGCATATTATCAGAACCAGAGGAGGAACCCCTTTGTCTTTGCCTTTTCTCTTTATTTTTTATTTTTATTTTTTTTGTGTTTTGATCCTGAACCCTTGGAAGCCATAATACAAAACCGAAGGACTCCGCTTACAACAACAGACTGTTATAGCCAGGAGTACAAAAAAATAAGGTTTAGGGGACAATAGGATCACTAATGCCCAAAAACGGTGGGGCTCAGTATGTTTTCTTTTATAATATTATTCACCACATACAGCCCCACCCCCAACATGTTTGCCAGCATTCAACCTGTTGCCAAGGGGATTTTGGCTTAACAAAAAGTATTGGAGCTGACTCCAGCATGTAGTACCCCTTCTCGCCACCGGGAGTCACTGTGCTGCCAGCTCTACGTCCTCTCTCTCCAGCTCAGCTCTGAACTGAGCTAAGAACGCGCCTGCTGTGTATAACAGCAATTGAAGGCACGCCCACTCTACACTGCAGTCACACTCCCCGCCCCCCCCCCCCTCCCGAACGGCGCGAAAATTTTCTATATGCATGCGCGCGCGACTGTCGGGGGAGGAGAGCCCAGGAGGAGACTCACTCTGGAGCCCAGGAATGCAGGTTGGAGGACGCATCAGGCGGCAGATTTGAATCCCGGCAAGGTAAGGCTAAAACAGGCCCCTAAGGAGTCCCTTTAGCCTAGAGACAGATGTTTTTTTTTTTTTTTTTTTAAAGATCTTCAACCAGCGAGCAGCAGGTAGCTAGCAAACATACATAGATAGGTAGGGGGGATCAAGTGATGGGGGGAAACATTTCAGGGCATCCTGTCCATCAGACATAGTGACCATGGTGCCAATGCAGAGCATACTCAGGCTACCCCCCTTAAGATCTCCCCTGGAGAGCCTGCTGTCGAACCAAGTCCCGCAGGCTCCCCTCTTACCTGCTCCATGCCGCAGGACGTTTTGCAAAACGGTCCAATCTTCTCCCATCTCCGTGGGTAGCGTAGTAGACCTTCAGGCCCTGGGGTCCTATGAAGGTACCCACTGTCCTGGACCTATATAGCACCCTGGCAAACAGGAACTTATGGTCTTTACAAACTCCAAGTCCTGGGCCCAGGGTCCAGCCCTCCAAAGAGGAGCATTATAGGCAAAACCCCACGGTTTGGGGCCCGGGTACTGTCCACTTTGGCACTGAGGCTCCTTGGACAGATCCGGTTAGCCCGCCCTTAATCCCAAGGATGTGGAGCAAAGCTATTCCGTGACCAACACCTAAGACACTGGCGAAAAAACTGAGGGACTCCCTCTAGGGGAGGGGGTTATATAGGGAGGGACTTCCTGTTTGAGATTGCCAGTGTCCACACCTGAAGGTACTCCATATAACCCATATAGTAATGAATATGCCGCTCTGTGTCCCGTGATGTACGAGAAAGAAAATGTGTTTATTAAAAGTCAGCAGCTACAAAAAGTGTAGCTGCTGGCTTTTAATAAACACTCGCTTACCTGCTCCTGCGTTCCAGCAACTCAGTTCCGGCTCCTCTCCCCCCCTCCCCAGTCGGCGTCTCCATCCCGACTGTGGGGACCCAGCCGTGACAGCCTTCGGCTTCACGGCCGGGCACCCACTGCGCATGCGCGAGCCGCACTGCGCATGCGCGAGCGGCGCGGCTCGTCGCTGATTGGACAGGCGATTGCCTAGGACCTGTCAGTGTCCTAGGCCATCGCCTACAAGGACAGGAAGTCCCACTCCTACTGAAGCCCCCACTCCCCCCCCCAAAAAATTACATGCCAAATGTGGCATGTATGGGGGTGAGGAGTGGATTAAGAGGAAGTTCCATTTTTGGGTGGAACTCCTCTTTAACCTAATTTGGCAGGTTTTTATCTGAAGTCCAGTTAATTTGCACTGAACTTTAAAAGAGGATTACTCAGCACTGGATTAACTCTGTGTGGCAAGACTGGGCACAGATGATAGGAAATCTTATACTCTACATTGTGACATCAAAACAAAAAAATTTTTTGGGGGGGTTTACAACCACTTTAAGTGGTTAAAGTGTAATGTAATGGTTTTGCACAGAACAGCCCTGATTCTCCTCTTCTCGGGTCTCCCACAGATGCCTGTGGCTCCTCCTGCCTTCAGAGTGCCCCAATAGCAAGCTGCAAAGTGTAATAAAGAGCGCCTATATAAAGGTTAAAAAAAAAAAAAAAAAAAAAAAACCTTCTGCAATTAGAACCACTCACTTCCTGCCCAGGACTATATGTCCCATGAGGCATTGCTCCTCACACATTCACAAGTTCTCAGACACTTACTGACATGTATGAATGGTGTACCGAGATGCATGTGTGCTTCACTGTAATGCCCGATATTTAAACAAATAATGCATTCTGTATGCAGTCCAACTAATCAGCTGGCCGATTATTAGAATAGTTTACAACTACTTTCATAATCGAGTCATTGTTTTGGCCCCAATATACACACGGTTTTGCCTTTCATTTTAAAACAAAATGGTTGTCTTACAACAGGCATGTCCAAAGTCTGGCCCGCATTCCGATATCAAATGGCCTCACTGGTAATTTGGATATATGGAGAGAGAATAAAAAAAAAAAAAAAATGGTGTGTGTGTCACACACACACACAGGCCCTCGCAGCACTCCGATTCATTGGGTGGCCTCCTGGTCTATCATTTAACATGCAAGCTTTTTTTTTTTTTTTTTTTTTTTTTTTAACTTTCCTCTTAAAAGTGAAGGTGCCTGCTATACGCTGATAAATAAAAAGGGAAATATCCAAATAACACACCCAAGCTCATCCTGAGCATCGCTCGGGGCCACAAATGAGAATACATCTATCCCTAGCTCATCCCTTCACCACACATACACGGCCACAAAGGCAAGAGAAATCTTGTTGGGCAAAGTGCTCGGACAAACACACTAAATTTTAATGGATCAAAAAAAAAAAAGTCAGACGAAAAGGTCGGCCCTCACATATGTTCACTTCAAATCTGGCCCCCTTTAAACAAGTAGTTTGGACACCCCTGTCTTACAAAAAGGTAAGGGTTTGCATATATTTTAAATGCTTAAAATATTTTGTCTGCCCACTAGATGGTGCAAAGTATCATAGGAAATTTCTATATGTGCTGACATCTAGTGGTCACATGTCGTAATTGCAACAATAAATGAAACATTCAACCAAGACAGAAATAACATCCCTTTTTTGCCAAATTCACACAGAACAGATGTACATGCACTTTCAGTTGATGAATTTCTACACAAATGTTTTATAAAAGACATTATATATTGTCAAAATGAAAAAAGCCCCCCCCCCCCCCCTACAGTAGGGTCAATTGCCCAATACATTTAAAGCGGTTGTATACACGCATATACATTTTCTTTTTCTTTTTTTTTACACCTGCAAGGCAAAAGCCATAATGAGCCAATATGCACCGCATATTAGCTCATTATGAAATACTTACCTCGGAACTTACCTGGTCCACGCCGAGCGAGATGTTATCTTGCCTGGCGTGTCTTCCGGGTATCGCCGGTCCAGCGCTGTGATTGGCTGGAGCGGCGATGTCGTCACTCCCATGCGCGTGGGAGTTTTCAATTCGGCAAGGTCCGGCGGCTGCCGGTCCTTTAGCCGAGGATCCCCCCTGCAATCAGAGGCGCATTTGCGAGCGGAATATCTCCTAAGTCGTACAGGTTTAGGAGATATTCTCTATACCTACAGGTAAGCCTTATTATAGGCTTACCTGTAGGTAAAAATGAAAAACTGGGGTATACAACCACTTTAATGATTCCAATTTTTTTTTTTTTATTAGAGGGAAGGTTCACTCACTAGTAGAAATATATTATCACAGTCATATCTTATACAAGGTAGTTTTAAATTTTGGTAATGAAATGTTGAAGACCATTTTGAAATACTAGTGCATTTCAGACAGACACCAGATTTAGACCAACATTTTATATGGTCTTTCTTCTAAACCTGGCTTTGAAAATTGAATGGACGAAAACTAGAATAAAAAAATAAAAATGAAAAATTTCACTGGATTACAAAACCACATAGTTGTTTAACCACTTGACGACCAGCGAAGTTACCTATATGTTGATGGACTTTTAGGGTTTTGCAGGGATAATGAATGAAGTGGTAGGCATTACCCCAGTACCGTTTAGAGCAGGCGGCCATCTCTTGTAATATCATAGTGGCCAACTAGCCGCTCGATTGCTATTACAAGCAGCGGAAGGGGTCACCCCCCACCCTGCTGCTTGCTCAGGCTCTCCCGTCCCAAACGGGAGACCAGAGCGCCGGTCGGATAGCCGTACAAAGTCTGGATTGGCCTTGGGCGATTTTAAACTGAATAGGTTGTTATACAATGTAAAAGGATCAGACGTCAAGGCAGGGCTTGACAAATTTGCTTAGCTCTAGGAGCCAGCTAAAAAAGTTAGAAGCCAGTTTTTTCAATCCGCTATCCAGCTGCCAAAAATGCATTTCCTGGGGGTCATGCAATAAGAATTGCTCAGGCCTGGTGTCAGGTGGGGGGGTTTGGAGGGTGTTACCGAGCAATGCTGATGGGCCCCGATAGATGGCGGTAAGGAAAAGGCAATTGATCAAGCCCAGCTGTCAGCCAGGGAAGATGTCAGAGGTGGCCGGGCATTGGGAGCAAGCTGAGCTTGTCACTGCAGTCTACCCGAGGGCACTGGTTCGCAGATAGGAGTGTGTATCCTGCTCCAGAGGTCTGTTTAAACATCAGAATTTTCTTTATTTTTATTTACTATCAAACAAATAGAAGAAAACAAAAAAGTAAGGCCTCCTTTAGAAATACGGTGGTGGTGGTTGGGTATAGAGACAGCAAAAATGCAGTTGAGCAGCGTTTTTGCTGTCCACCAATCACCTCTATTAAGCTGCAATAGGCAGGGGATGGAGGCGGAAGGAAAGCCTCGCAAACACCTGCAATGCACACAAGGTTAAAACAGCCGGTGATGAGGCGACGCATCGCTTCCTCACCGCCTGTCTGGAGCGCAATCCAAACGTGGATTGGGCTTCAAAGGCGAGCGAGATTTAGACCGAGAGCCCATTCACACCTAGGCGTATATACGCCTGAAGCGCGACGCTCGTGCCGCTGGAGGGGCAAATTTACATTGATGTCTATGAGATGGTTCACATCTCACGCCGAACGCCGTACGCCTGCCGCCTGAAAACAAGTCCCGGACCCTTTTTTTTAGGCGGCTTTCGGCATCAATGTAAAATGTTTTGTGAAAAAAAAAAAAAGTTTACAAATCGCGGCAAAATACGTCGCGTTATAGTGTGAAAGCAGTTATGTCTAAGGGCTCGTTCACACCACCTGCATAGACCACAAAATCACAGGTCTCCTCTGCAAAACACAAAAAAAACACTGTTAGTCTTACTGGTAAGATGATTGGCTCTGCCCTCTACAGGAAACACAAATCAGATACAATTTAAAAGGCCCCTTATTTTCCTCTGGCCCTCAGTTGTTTAGAAGATCAAGCAAACCTCTACCAAAGTGCACATATAGACGCTGCCCTGGAAGGTTCCTGGAAATACAGTTATCGGTAAGAGTAATGGGGGTTTCCCCCCCTCACCTTCAAGGACGGTTACTTGAGAGGATAAGCAAGATACTATAGGGAGGGACAACAGCCTAAAGCACTTTTCTACCAAAGGAGAGGTCTTGGCTGGAAAGCATCTGAACTCTAATGTTTGACAAATGCATGAGAGGAGGACCAGACGGCAGCTTTAGAAATTTCTTCCCATGATGCCCCTTGCTCTTTCTGCCTAGGACGTAGCCAAGGATCTTGTTGAATGAGCCCTAATTCTAGGAGGACTACGACCTGACGCTTTGTAAGCTTCACAAATGGCTTCTCTAATCCATCTAGCAATAGAGCTTTTAGACACTTTGGACCCCTTTTTGGAGCCACTGAACAATACTAACAGTTGGAAGGAACTCCTAAACCCACTGGATTTCTCTAAGTAAAAGCAGCAGACATCCCTTTATGTCTACAACTAAATCTCCTCCGCATTCTTGGGAGAGGAACAGAAACTGGGAAGGACTACTTCCTGTGACCTATGAAAGTTAGAAAAAAAAACTTTGGGCACATAAAAAGGAGCAGGTCCAATCACTACCCTGTCCTCTAAAATCTTTAGGAAGAGGGTCTTTACAGGAAAGTGACTGTAGGTCAGAAATCCTTCTGCCTGATGTAACAGCTAAAAGGAAGGAAATCTTCAAGGAAATCAATTTCAGGGAAGCTTCATGCAAAGGCTCATAAGGAGCCATTGTTAGGGCATTGAACACTAATGACAGATCCCAAGGAGGCACATGTTTGACGATCCTGGGAGCATGCCTAGATCTGGCCGAAAGGAACCTCCCGATTAAAGGATCTTCCACCAGTCAGGCCGCAACGCGAACCCCAAGGGTGCTGACAGATAGTTCCTTCTCCTGTGTAAAAAAAACAATACGCAGGGAGTGGAAAAAGAATCTAAACCAGATTTCCTTTGCCAGAAAATAAAAGTTTCCAAACTTTCTCATAGATTCTTCTTGTGACCAACTTACAGCTGTCCAGGATAGTTTGAATAACTTTCTCTGAACAACCGTTCAACAGGCTCCAGGCCGTCAAGTGGAAGGCCTGAGGGCTTGGATGCACAGATAGGTACATGAAGATAAGCGTCCTGAAGCTCCAGGGTTACCATGAAGACCTCTGACCACAACAGATTTCCTACAGAATAAATAATTTTCCATCCAGAAACGTATGTAGAGAATACATTTGTTTAGGACGCTTAAATTTATGAACATACGAAAGCCACCAGAGACTTTCCGAACCAGAAAGACGTGGGAATAAAATCCCTGGAATTTTTGAATTTCCGGAACAGGGGAAAATCGCCCCTTCTGTTTTCCACACTGAAATCAAACTCAACATGGCTTGCTGTCTCACGGCAGGTGTGGGGGGGGGGGGGGGGGGGGGGGGACACTCTTGAATTCCAACCTGTAACCCTTTTCCAATGTTTGAAGAAAAAAAAAGGAATTGTCGGAAATCCCGCCCATTCCTTGATGAAATGGGACAACCCTATCCTGGCATCACTGGGGATTCTTGGAAGGGGCAGAAGGAGCAAAGCGAGTACCCGCTTTTTGCTTATCTTTGTTAAAAGACAACTTTTTCTTCGCTTGCTGGTTTTAAAATTAACCTTGTTCTGAAAACCGCGACAAGGCTTCTTATTCTGTGGCTTATGCCTTTGAGAAGAAGGGAAGCGTTTACTTTTCTCAGAGGAACGAGCTAAAACCTCAACCAAGGAGGAACCAAATAAGAGGTTGCCTTCAAAATGGATGCCACAGAGTATGTTTTTGGAGGTAAGATCACCCTCCCAAGATTTAAAGCGGTTGTAAACTGCAAAAAAATTTTTTTTTTTTTTTTAGACCTGCAAGGGAAAAGCCATAATGAGCCAATATGCACCGCATATTAGCTCATTATGAAATACTTACCTCGGAACGAGGTGTAGGGTGTAGGGAACTTACCTGGTGCACGCCGAGCGAGATGTCATCTTGACTCGGCGTGTCTTCCGGGTATCGCCGCTCCAGCGCTGTGATTGGCTGGAGCGGCGATGACGTCACTCCCGCGCGTGTGCGCGGGAGATTTAAATCCGGCAAAGGTCCGGCGAATGCCGGTCCTTTTGCCGTGGATTCCCCCTGCGCATGCGCCGCTGCAATCAGCGGGGGTAATATCTCCTAAACCGTATAGGTTTAGGAGATATTCTTTATACCTACAGGTAAGCCTTATTATAGGCTTACCTGTAGGTAAAAGTCGAAAAAGTGGGTTTACAACCACTTTAAGCCAGATAGCCCGTCTGGCTGAATTAATGAGAGCAGAAGATGGAATCTGCAGCAGCATCAGCCAAGAAGGCAACTGACTTGGCAATGAGTGGGAGAGACTCCCCAATCTCCTCTTTGGGGGTGTGGGATGAAAGAATATCATCCAGACGCTGAACCCATACGTCCAAATTCCTAGCCAAGCAGGTGGATGCCACAGCTGGACACAAGGAGAAAGCCGAGGCATCCCAGGCTTTACGTAGGCAAATTAATCTGCCTTCCTGTCCATTTGATGTTTAAGGACCCCGGAGTCTTCAAAGGACAGGTCTGACCTTTTTGACACCTGCGACATGGGGGCATCTAGTCTAGGACATAGAAAGAAAGTTTCCTCAAATTCAGACTGAAAAGGAAATCTCCTATTGTGTCCTCAAATTCAGACTGAAAAGGAAATCTCCCATTGTGTCCTGTAGACTGGAATAACCTCCTCTCAGGTTCCTTCCACTCTGCAAGAATCATATCCTTAAGAGACTGGTGCACCAGAAAAGCTCATGCTTTCCACCCCTGTAGACCCCTATACATTTTATCTTGTACAGATTGGACCAGCTGAGGGGTCTCAATCTGTTCTGAAGTATATATTGACGTTAAAAGTTTGTCAATATCTTCCACCGGAAAAAGATACTTGGAGCTACCCGCCTCCTCTAATGCGTAATCCCCATCAGATGAAGAGCTTGGGTTCTCATCTTCCAGATCAGAAGCATTTTGCGGACTAATGGTCTCGGATACTAATAAGGGAAGGGGTCTAGCCAAGGCTGAAGGCTCTTGAGCTATGGAACTAGATGAGAAAGGCCCCAGACTTGCCATCCTGTCATTGAAAGACCAGAATGAGGCCACAACCTCCTTTATAGAAGACAAACTCCTTTAAAGAGGCATTCTCTGAACCAGCTTTGTATACTTCGGTGAAGCACAAGGAAGGACAGTTTCCACACAGCAAGGCTGGGGGAAAAAAAAAAAAAAAAAACCTTAGTTAGACTTACCGGTAACGGTATTTCTACGAGTCTTTCAGGACAGCACTTGGAGAGAGCGCAGCTCCACCCACTTTCCCAGGAAACACTGCAGCCACTTTAAATTCCGCCCACTTCCACCATGACCTCAGTTGTTAACGAGTACCTCCGGACATGCTGGAATTAGATAAGCAAAACATAGCAACTATACACGTTAGTATTTATACATCGTCCTTTAAAAAACAAAGGGAGGGTTATCGGTGCTGTCCTGAAAGACTCGTAGAAATACCGTTACCGGTAAGTCTAACTAAGGTTTTCTCACCTCGTCTTTCAGGACAGCACTTGGAGATGATAACCGAGTACTTACTCTAGGGTGGGACCACCGCTTGCAGGACCTTCCTGCCAAACGATTGCTCCGCTGCTGAGAGCAAATCCATTCTGTAGTGGCGAGTGAATGTGGAAAAACTCGTCCACGTGGCTGCCTTGCAGATATGTTCTGGTGAAGCCCCAGCTCGTTCCGCCCAGGATGTTGCCACTGCCCTTTGTTGAATGAGCCACCACTCCAGTGGGAGGTTCCATATCCATAGCCTTGTAAGCTTCATGAATAGCCATACGAAGCCACCTGGCCAAGGTGCTCTTAGAGGCTCTATAGCCCTTCCGAGACCCCGAGAACAGCACAAAAAGAGAATTGTCCTTTCTAAATTCGCTAGAGATCTCCAGATAATGTACTAAACATCTTCTAACATCTAGGGTATGAAAATCCTTTTCTTTCGGACCAGATGGAACTTGACAGAATGTAGGTAGAACTATCTCCTGTGTTCTATGAAATGCTGATGCTACTTTTGGTAAAAAGCCCGGATCTGTCCTTAATACAACCCTATCTGGAAAGATACTCAAAAACGGTTCAGTAATAGATAGTGCTTGGAGTTCACTGACTCTCCTAGCAGAAGTGATTGCTACTAGCAACACCAGCTTCAACGTCCAAAACTTAAGTGAGGCTTCTACTGGAGGTTCGAAGGGTCTTTTTGTCAGACCTCTCAGAACAACCGATAAATCCCATTTGGGAAAAAACTTAAAAGGTACCGGCCTAGCCCTGGCTAAAGCCCTAAAAAACCTAATTATATAAGGATCCAGAGATAACCTCTTCTCTAGAAAAACAGAAAGTGCAGCAACCTGAGATTTTAGGGTGCTGGCTGCCAGACCCTTGTCCATCCCATCCTGCAAAAATTCCAGGACTGAAAAATTATTTAAAGGAAGACTACCCTTGGACTCACACCAAGAATTAAAAACTTTCCAGGTTTTAAAGTAAATGGCCCTGGTAACTTGTTTTCTACTACTAAGTAAAGTGTTAACTAAACGCTTGGATAACCCTTTACCTCTTAGGATTTGTTCCTCAGTAGCCAACCCGCAAGCTTCAGGTGATGTGCGTCTGGATGAATAAGGGGACCCTGGAACAGTAAGTCCCTCCTGACTGGTAGTAGCCAGTGAGCCTCTATCGCTAGGTCCAACAGGCCCGAAAACCAGGGCCTCTTGGGCCAAAATGGGGCTACTAAGATTAGCGTTGTTCTTTCCTCCCGCAGTTTCTTGAGAACCAATGGTATCATCTGAACCGGGGGAAAGGCGCAACACAAACGGAAGGACCAACGCTGAGCTAGCGCATCTAGTCCTTCCGCTTGGTCCAACCTGTTGAGGGAGAAAAACCGCAGGACCTTTGCATTGGCTTGAGACGCAAATAAGTCTATCTGGGGAGTTCCCCACCTGTCTACCATCTCTTGAAAGACTTCTTGGTTTAAACTCCATTCGGACTCCAGAACCCTCTTCCTGCTTAAAAAGTCCGCAAGATGGTTCAGGTTGCCCTTCAGGTGCACCGCAGTCAGGGACGCCACATTTTCCTCTGCCCAGTACAGGATTTGTAAAGCCAGGCCTAAAAGACACTTGCTTCTCGTGCCCCCCTGCTTTGAAATATATGCCACTGCTGTGGCATTGTCCGATAGGATTTGGACGTGTTGTCCTCGGACAAACAGGCTGAAGGCCCCTAGCCCCAGAAAAATGGCTCTTAGCTCCCTCCAGTTGGAGGACCTCCTGGAATCCTCCCTGGACCATGATCCCTGGGTCATCTGACCCTCGAGATGGGCGCCCCACCCCCACGAACTTGCGTCCGTCGTAACGATCCTTGTTGTGGGGAAGGACCACAACAGAACCAGACTCAGGTTTGTTCGAGTCCTCCACCACCACAACCTCCTTTTTACCTGAGATGGAATCCTGAACTGCTTTTCCAGCGACTCCCCGAAAGTCCAGTTTCGTAGGATTGCCTGCTGAAGATCTCTTGCGTGGAGGCGGGCCCACTGGACTGCTGGTATAGAAGCGGTGAGCAGACCTAGGGTGGACATTGCTGTCCTGACGGCCACTGGCAGGTTTGTCTGTACTGCCTTTACCGCCCCTTGTATCTTGATCATCTTTTCCTCTGGCAGGAAAATCTTTCCCTGGACCGAGTCTATGGAATAACCCAAAAAAACTATCACCTGAGATGGAACCAAGTTTGATTTTTTCAGGTTTAGGACCCAGCCCAGATCCTCCAGATGGGTCTGAGTCCTCCTCAGGTCTCTGAACAACCGATCCTCTGATTTGGCAAACAGAAGGAGATCGTCCAGATATGGGACAAGAGACACCCCCTCCAGTCTGAGAGGTGCTATTGCCTCCGCCACGACCTTCGTGAAAACCCTGGGGGAGGAGGAGAGGCCGAAGGGGAGGGCTCTGAACTGGAAGTGCTTCACCCCCTTCTCTGTTCTTAAAGCTAGTCGTAGATAGCGTTGTGATGAGGCTCTTATTGGGATATGCAGATATGCATCCCTCAGATCTATTGAGGCCAGAAAACATCCTGCTGGAAGCAGCTTTCTTACCGAATAGATGGAGTCCATCCGGAATTTTTTGTACCGAATGGACTTGTTTAGAATTTTTAAGTTCAGGATTAATCTGAACCTTCCTGACGACTTCCTCACTAAAAACACGTGGGAGTAACACCCTAGACCTTCCTCTTGCTGTGGTACGGGAGTGATCACCTTTTGTTGAAGGAACTCCTCTATCAAGGACATCATTGCCAGAGCTTTTTCCCCGTCCCGGGACAACTCGGTTATGTAGAAACGAGACGGTGGATTCTCCGAAAATTCCAGTGCGTATCCCTCCGAGATAACTTTCAGAACAAACGCACTGGAAGTTGCCTCTTTCCACTGAGGAAGAAACAACTGAAGACGTCCTCCCACCGCCGGGAGGATGTCATTGTGATTTTGCGGGTTGGCTGGGGGAACGAAATAGTACCCCAGGCTTCCCTCGTCCCCTTTGGGGCTGCCAGGACTTTCCCCCTCTTTGCGTCTGTTTCGAACTTTGGGGCTGTCCAAAAGAACGAAAATTCTTTTTGTTTTGTGGAACTACTTTCTTCACTGGCAAAGCTTTTTTCCTGTCCGCTGTCCTCTCTAGAACTGCCTCTAGACCAGAACCAAAAACCAGGTCACCCTCAAAAGGCAGGCCACACAGCTTAATCTTTGAAGCTGCATCCCCTGACCAAGTTTTAACCCATAAGGCTCTCCTGGCCGAATTAATTAGGGCCGAGGAACGAGCCGACATCCTTACCGACTCTGCTGATGCATCTGCAATGTAACTCACAGCGTTCCCCAGAACCGGAAGAGAGTCAAGTAGTTCTCTGCGAGAAGTCCCTGCCTCAATATGGGCTTTTAGCTTGTCCAGCCAATGCTCCAGGTTCCTGGCTACTACCGTAGACGCCATAGCAGGTTTGAGGTTGGCTAGTGTTGAATCCCAAGCTTTTTTCAAAAGCGTCTCAGCCCTCTTGTCCATGGTATCCTTCAAGGTACCCATGTCCTCAAAGGCCAAGTCTGTGTTCCGTGAGACTTTAGAAAAGGCTGCATCAAGCTTGGGTTTTTTATTCCAGACTTGTGCTTCGTCTTCCTCAAAAGGAAATCTCCTTTTTAAAGATTTAGAAAAGAAGGGGGCCCTCTCAGGGTCCCTCCATTCCCTTTTGATAGCATCAGACAACACTTTGTGTACTGGAAAGGTTCTGTGCTTAATCTCATCTAAGCCCTGGTACATCTTGTCGTGTAACGACAACTGGGTCTTATCCTCTTTAATATTAAGGGTAGCATGTATCGTTTCAGGAGATCATCTACCTCCTCTAATGACAGTTTGTAGCGAGATGAGGATGCATCTTTCTCCTCATCCTCCTCTGCTTCAGACCCTGAAACCACACTCCTAGGCTCCTCGTCCTCAGACTCACTAACTACCCCCCCTTGGGTACTAGTGGAAGCTCTAGGGGCTGATTGAAAGATCGGACGTTTGTCTAGGTAGGAACGGAAAGATTGAAACGTTTCCTGTAGTTCCTTCCTGAAGGAGGAAATTATCTCCTTGGGCTGCTCAGAGGGTGTACTAGCAGAGGCTTCCTCTGTAATTACTGCAGCAATGCAGGCTTTGCATAAGGGTTTAACCCATGAACCCCTGAGGGACGTTTTGCAAATAGCACACTTCTTAGGTGGGGGCAATGCAACATTGAGTTTTTCTTTGCACTTCTGAAAAACACAAAAAACAAACAACCCAATGCTTAACTTTGTGTATCAGACAACAACCCCATTGACACCAACAGCAGTGAACAAAACAGACAAAATCCCATCACCGCTGTGTAAAACATAAAAGCATTACTCCCAAAGACATAACTAGGGAAAGAAATGCTGCAGGCTCCCCTCCCCCTAGAGGGGCAACAGGAGGGACACATACAGATCCCAGGCAACATGGAAACCGCCGTCTCCTACCTGGGCCGGGCTGGTGCTTGTGGCTCCTGCTCCCGCCACCACTGCCGATTCCTCTTCTGGCTCCATTCTCCTTCAGAGTGCAGCAGCCGTCCGATCGTTTTAAAATTCCCGGCAAACTCGTCGTCACGAGACCCGGAAATGCACCGCCAAGGCCGCCTCCCCTCCTGCGCTCCAGCAGCTGGAACCGGAAGCTGCCGCGCGCCGCTGAAAGCTCTTCCCCCCCGGAAATGACGTCGCCCGCCACCCGGAACGGAACTTCGTGAACCCGGAAGAGGCACCTGACCTCTTCCATCAGCCCACGCTGTCCGCCTATGGGAGAAGAAAACCTCCAGCGGCCTCTGCCCTCGCCGGACTCGAGGAGGGGAAAGCACCGAAGCACCCCCCGCCCGTCAGGGGGGGTGCTGGGTCTGCCTGTGAGTACCAATAACCGCCGCCGGTATGCCCCAGCCACCTCCACCTGGAGAGAGTACAGCACACCCCTGGTTCCCTGCAGCGCTTCCACCATGGCCGGAGGAAACACAACAACAGAGGTCATGGTGGAAGTGGGCGGAATTTAAAGTGACTGCAGTGTTTCCTGGGAAAGTGGGTGGAGCTGCGCTCTCTCCAAGTGCTGTCCTGAAAGACGAGGTGAGAAAAACTTGCCACCATTTTACAACCAGGTAGGCAAGAAACTACAAACAGGGAACCCTTCTGGACAGAACTCCTCTGGGAGTGTACGATTAAAAAAAGCACTCAGGACTTGGCCACAACTAGTCCCGGATGTCGCCAAAGAAGGGGGGGGGGGGTCAACCAACTACAGTTACCAGACCCAAGAAAAAAAAAAAAAAAAAATCATGTCGATGCTCCTGGAGGGTCTGAAAACACAAAAGAACTGAGGGTCAGAGGAAAGGGAGGGGCTGACTTGTTTACAGGCGGAACTCTGCTTTAAAGAGAAACGCACATAACAGTCGGCCCGAAGCTGCATTTGTCACCTCTACACTGAGTGATCAAAGACCACTGATCTCAGTTCTCAGTCTTTAGTGAGCAGAGAGTAGCGACTGTCAGTCTGATCCATCTTTTGAGCCCCCACTGGAGGCCGGGCTGTTGAGGGGGCAGGAGCGGCTAGGTCAGGTTCTCAGCGAGAGGCTCAGCCAGCTGCCATTTAGACATCTGGGGGGATACTGACAAAAGCGGGATTCCTCCACAGTCAGGACTGGCTGAGTATCATCAGCCGACAAAGGACATTAGCCTGCTGTCAGGTGAATCTGGGTCACAGGAAAGCAGAACAAAGTGCACTCCAGTGACACAGGAGACGTAGGGCCAAAAGAGTTTTTGGCTCTTTAAGTAGTTTGCTAACTGCCATCTAAAACAAACATTAGAAGATGCACCATGCATCAAAGTTTGCACTTCAACATTCTGGACTTTACCTCAAACTCAGATGGAGTTTATGAGATAAACTAATAGGCAGCTTGCCATACACACCATCAACTAAACAAGAATATATCCGATAGCTTTTCCAACTACTGGATCACAGTAGCATTTGTACAGTTTGTACAAGTGCCACTGACCCAGAGCAAGTGTGAAGATCAGGAGTTCCGACTTCTCTTGCTGTACACTTACAGGCTTATAACTTCAGTGAAACCGACTATACCCAGACAACCAATATTCACAGTAAGTAGTCAGCAACTGCGTACCCCTCTTTTTTTGCAGCACAGCAGCAAATATGAAGGACTCTGGCAACTGGTATCTAACTACAGAGATCATTCTTGAAAGGGAATCTTGCAGTAAAATGCAAAGTCAGCTTACACTGTCCAGCCCCCACCCATCACAAATCACCTACTATTAGCAGGTGTAAAACAAGTTTATACTCACATAGCCCCCTTGTTTTACGTGCGTCACCTAGACAAGAAAGATCTCCTACTCCTGGCTAGACTTCTGGGAAATACAGAGCAGCCAAAATCTTGTGAAAAGACACTCTTGCAATAGACTGTTTACTTGTAAGATTTGGACTGATCTGAATTCCTGGAGGAATTTTCCAGAACGGACTGACATCATGCTCTTCAATGCAAAAGATGGGGGCAAGGCAAGAATAAATCCAATTTTTTCCTTTTATAATACCCAGTCTGGTGGCATTGGCGTCATTCTTTTAAAGGGACCAGCAACGAGGCATTGGGGGTGCACCGAACAGGAGGAGACATCAATTACTAAAAAGGAGCATGTTATGTATAGGTCCATGACTTGGGGTGAGCAGGCAATCTACATGTTGGTGGTAGCACTGGTGAGTTTCAAAAGTAATCCATGGGCAAATACAGACGATCATTGTGACTTTTGTCTGAAAACTTACAGTGGTTGTAAATCATGACATATACCCAGTGAAGTGAATAGACTCAGATGATACAAATCCTCCTACAGTCTTCTCCTCCACACCCTTTTAAAAGGGCAGAAAAGTTTTACAATCTTGTCATCTGTCAGCAGCACAGAGGAGGGGGTGGCGAGACTGCAGTGTGTGCGAGAGCTGATAGGGGGAAAACACTCAGAAGTGACTCGTGCTGATAACAAAGGAACAAAGCACCAGGGAGAAACGATACTTAGGGCTTTGGAGAGAGATACGTAAACACTACAGAGATATGTGCTTTGCTCAGATTTAATGACTGAGGTTTACAGCCACTTTAAAGATTTTGCACTAATTTTTTATAATATATTTTGTTCATTATACAGTTTCACGCATAAGTTAACAACACAGCGGGGTTTGTTATGTATACTATTGGGCCTGTAGTGTCACTGGCAGCTTCACCAGCAGTGTCATTTTCTGGCTGCCGCCAGCATCCTAGCAAGAAAAAATGCTGCACTGCCAGTACCCTAGATGGTGGCAAGGCCACCAGCACACCAAGCCACCAATGAAAACACAGCAGGGAGGAGATGGTGAGAGAGTCTTTGCTTCAGAATATTTTTATTATGAGGCCTAATAGGAAGAGGCTTCATTCTAGCAACCAGTAAAAAGACAGCCCACATATCCACTCTCCCATGCATGCTCACTAAGCAAGGGGCAATGACAACTGAGCAAAACCCAACGCCCACAAAAACCGAAGAGAAGCTGGAAAGCAAGGATGAAAAAAAGGGATTTTTAAATACAGCTTACCTGTAAAATCCTTTTCTTGGAGTACATCACGGGACACAGAGCGGCATATTCATTACTATGTGGGTTATATGGAGTACCTTCAGGTGTGGACACTGGCAATCTTCAAACAGGAAGTCCCCTCCCTATATAACCCCCTCCCCTAGAGGGAGTCCCTCAGTTTTGTAGCAAGCAGTATGCCTCCCAAAATGGTCACCCAAAAGAGGGGTGGGAGCTCTGTGTCCCGTGATGTACTCCAAGAAAAGGATTTTACAGGTAAGCTGTATTTAAAAATCCCTTTTTCTTTCTCGTACATCACGGGACACAGAGCGGCATATTCATTACTATGTGGGATGTCCGAAAGCAATGCTTTAATGAGGGGAGGGAGACATCTTCCAAAGAAGGATTCAATTTTAGAGCTAAACTCAAATCATAATAATATTTCCAAATTAGTCAAGAAAGAAGAACCTTTTTCTTTTTTTTTTTTTTTTTTTTTTTTTATAACCAAGGGTGTTTCTGATCCCGAGGATTTCAAACTGCAGCCTGTAGTACTGCCTGACCAAAGGCAGTATCCGCATTTCTTCTCACGTCTAGTTGATAAAACCTTGTAAACGTGTGGACTGATGACCACGTTGCCGCCTTGCATATCTGAGCCATAGAGATCTGATGGTGTGCTGCCCAAGAGGCGCCCATGGCCCTGGTAGAATGGGCCTTTACCGACAACGGAGGGGGCAACCTCTTCAATCCGTAGGCTTGAATGATTAATTGTCTAATCCATCTCGAGATGGTGGATTTTGCAGCTGCCTGCCCCTTCTTGGGGCCATCTGGTAGAACGAATAACACATCTGTTTTCCGGATCTTTTCCGTAGCTTTAAGATAGGCCTTCATGGCCCGGACAATATCCAAGGTATGCAGCAACCCCTCCTTTCTAGATGTAGGTTTTGGAAAGAAGGATGGAAGTACCAAATCCTGGTTTAAGTGAAATTTGGATATAACCTTTGGTAGAAAGGAAGGATGGGGCCGGAGAACTGCCCTGTCCTTATGCAGAACAAGATATGGTTCCTTACACGATAAGGCTGCTAATTCTGACACTCTCCTGGCCGAAACTATGGCGACCAAGAAAACCAATTTTCTTGTCAGTAAGAGTAAAGGAATCTCAGCCAAAGGCTCAAAAGGCTGTTTCTGTAGAGTGGACAGGACAAGATTTAGGTCCCAAGGACAAACTGGTGACTTGACAGGAGGATTAATACGCAAGACCCCCTGTAAGAAGGTCTTTACCAGCGAGTGGGTGGCCAGCGGCCTCTGAAACCACACTGACAGAGCTGAGATCTGTCCTTTGATTGTGCTTAGTGCCAGGCCTTTATCCACTCCTAGCTGGAGAAAACTTAACACCCTATCAATAGTATATTTGCGGCAATTCCATCTTTTGGATTCACACCAGCCTATATAGTTCCTCCACACCCTGTAATAAATTACCCTGGAGACCGGCTTTCTAGCCTTAATCAGGGTAGGGATTACCTGCCTAGACAGACCCCTACCCCTGAGAATCAGGGATTCAGCCTCCAGGCCGTCAAATTTAGACGCTGTAATGTAGGGTGGAGGATCGGGCCTTGTGAGAGTAGGTCTGGTTGTAGAGGAAGAGTCCAAGGGTCTCCCACTGCCATATTCAGGACTAGTGAGTACCAAGCCCTCCGGGCCAAGCTGGAGCTATTAGAATGACTGGCTTGTGCTCCACTCTGATCTTGCGCAACAGGCGGGGGAGTAACTGTAGTGGAGGGAACGCATATAGAAGTTTGAATTGATGCCAAGGGCAAACCAACGCATCGGTTCCGCAGGCCATAGGATCCCTCGCTCGCGACACGAACCTGTCTAGTTTCTTGTTGAACCTGGATGCCATTATATCTACGTCTGGCGTTCCCCACCTCTGGCAGATTGTCTGAAAGACCTGGGGATGCAGAGACCACTCCCCTGGCAACCGACTCTGGCGACTTAAGGAGTCTGCCTGCAGGTTGTCCACTCCGGGAATGAATATCGCTGAAATGCAGGGTACATGAACCTCTGCCCATTGAAAAATCAAGTTCACTTCCCTTTGAGCGGCCTGGCTCCTGGTTCCCCCTTGGTGGTTTATGTATGCCACCGCCGTGGCATTGTCTGACTGGATTCTCACCGGGAACCCCTTTAATCTGGAGGTCCACGCCAACAGGGCTAGGCGAGCAGCTCTGATTTCCAAGATATTGATGGGGAGCTGCCTCTCTGCTTTCACCCAAGTTCCCTGGCGGGAGAACCCCTCGAAGACCGCCCCCCAGCCTGCCAGGCTGGCGTCTGTGGTAACTACCTTCCAGACAACAGGGCTGAAGGATCTTCCCTTTAGAAGGTTCTGAGGGTTCAACCACCAGGCCAGGCTTTGTCGGACCCTTGATGATAGCGTCAAAGGGGACTCTAAGGCATGTGCCCTCTTGCCCCAGGCTGCTAGAATGGCTGCCTGTAGGACGCGAGTGTGGATCTGAGCGTATGGCCTGGTTTAGGACCCAGCCGAATTCTTCGAGGTACCGAACCGTGAGGTTTACTGCCTTTTGCAGACCCGTCCGTGAGTGATCTATGATTAAAAGGTCGTCCAAGTATGCTAGGACTGTGACTCCTTGGATCCTTAAATTGGCCAGAACTGGGGCTAGAATCTTCGTGAATACCCGGGGGGCCGTGGCCAGCCCGAAAGGGAGCGCCCTGAATTGGAAGTGTCGCTGCCCCACCGCGAAGCGTAAAAACCTTTGATGCGCCTGAAAGATTGGTACATGAAGGTAAGCATCTTTTATGTCTATGGAGGCCAGAAAATCGTCTTTCTGAAGCGCGGCGGCTGCTGACCGGATGGATTCCATCCGGAAGGAACGCACCCTTAGATAACCGTTTAACCTCTTTAGGTCCAAGATTGGCCTGACATCGCCGTTGGGCTTTGGTATGACAAAGAGATTGGAATAGAAACCTAGGCCTTGCTCTTGGGCTGGCACTTCTATAATTACGTCCTGGCAAAGCAGGTGATCCAAAGCTGCCAGCATTGAGGCCTTCCTTGCTGGATCCCTTGGTAGCCTTGATTCTTGAAAATGAGGCGGAGGATATCTTAGAAACTCCAGTCTGTAACCTGTGGTTACAGATGCCCGGACCCAATTGTCGGGGATCTTGGCTTCCCAAACTTCTGAGAAGAGACGAAGCCTTCCCCCCACCCTTGAGAGTGGGGGCGCCCCTTCATAATGCAGACTTAGGGGCTGTCTTTGACGGCTTGCGATACCACGGCTTCTTACCCCCAGGGGTCTGTCCTTGCGATCTACTGATAACGTTGGATCGTGCAGGCGGCCGTCGATACTGCCTGGAATTAGAGGGCCCCGAGACAGGAAAAAACTGCCTCCTAAATGTAGGAGCCCGGAATGTCTTTTTGACCGGTAAAAGGGTACTCTTGCCATTTGAAATAGTCTGAATATATTTATCCAGATCTTCTCCGAAGAGTCGTCCTCCATGGAAGGGAAATCCTGCCAGAAGCTTTTTGCATGGGGGCTCCGCCTCCAGTTCTTCAACCATAAGAGCCTTCTCATGTGCACCAAACATAGTGATAAACGAGAAGCCTGCTGGATGGAATCTTTTATAGCATCTACCGCGAAACACAGAGCTCTGGGAATGTCAGCAAACTCCTCTGCTTGTTGGGTAGGCATGTCCTTTAACATCTCTTTTGTCTGGTCTTTTAATGCCTGACAAACTCCAATTGCAGCTACCGCTGGCTGCACCACTGCTCCTGCCGTAGCAAAGGATGCTTTTAAAAGTGTCTCTAATCTTTTATCAACCGGATCTTTAAACATATGTATGTTTTCCACCGGGCAAGTTAGTGATTTATTCACACACGAGATGGCTGCATCCACCATTGGGAGCCTCCACTTCTTGGAGAATTTTTCCTCCATGGGATAAATGACCGCAAATCTTTTCGGTGGCAGAAAAATCCTGTCCGGCCGTACCCAATCCCGAAAGATCAATTCCTCCAAGAGAGGATGGACCGGAAAAACTGCGTTGCTTAACGGGGCTTTCAAAGAGCCCAGAGAGGATACCGGAGGAACCTGAGGTTCTGGCAATGGTAAACTAAATGCCGAGCGGACCATGTCCGTCAAAGACTGTACCCACAGTCTCTCTGTCTGGGAGTCTGAAAATGGTTCCTCAGAGGTAGACCCCTCCATCCCTGAACCCTCTTGGTTCAGGTCCAGTTGATCCTCCTGTGATTCTAATTCCTCCGGAGAGAGAATCTCACCATCTGAGGATACACCCCCTGGTGATGGGGATCTAACCCGTTTCTTACCAGGAATAGCTCTAGCGATCAATGCCGCTATTCTCTCTTCTAGCCCCCCTAGGGATACGGCTAGCATCTCCTCTGTGATAAACACAGGGCTGGGCTGATCTGGGCCAGCCTCCGCACCAGATCCCCCTAATGGCTCATCCAAGGCGCTCCTTAAATTAATAAGCTGCGGGGAAAGAATCAGCATATCAGAATCAGAAAGGGAACCCTTTTGTTTTGTTTTTTGGTCTTTTTTGTACCCTTTGACCCCGAACCCTTGGAAGCCATAATACAAAATCGAGGGACTCCGCCCACACAACAGACTGTAGTGGGCAGGAGTACAAATTTCAGAGTTTAGGGGAGAATAGATCACTTAGTGTCCCCAAAAACTGATGGGCCCGTATGTTGGTTTTTTCTTTTTTTTTTTTTTTTTTTTAAATAATTATATATTATATATTATATATTTTCCTTGACAACATACAGTGACCCTACTTTAAGTTTGCCAGCCTCCAACCTGCTGCAAAATAAGGGGGATTCTTGGCTTAACAATAAAGGCATTGGAACAAAGTCCACATGTACTACCCCTCTTCCGCCACCGGGAGTCACTGTTCTGCCGCTCTGCGTCCTCTCCTTGAAAGATCAGCCTCAGACTGAGCACTGACAAAGCCTGCTGTCTATAACAGCACAAAGGCGCGCCCCTGTACGACGCCGCAGGCCCGCCCCCCCCCCGCCCTCCTGTCTGGACGGCGCGAAAAACGTCAATAAGACGTGCGCGCGCACGCGCGCGCGCGCGCGTATGCCGGAAACAGGAGGAACATGGAGGAGCCGCGCTGCTGGAGATCCAGGCACGCAGAAACAGGCGGCAGATTCAAACCCCCGGCCAGGTAGGACTCTCTCAAGGCCCCTAGGGATCCTTACTAGCCCTAGGAAGAAACAGCAGGTTAGCTAGCAACACATATTTAAACAGGGGGGCCTAGTGATGGGGGGAGAAAGGGTGTCATCCTGTCTTTTAGACATAGTGATCACAGTTGCCCATGCAGAGCATACTTAGGCTATCCCCCCTTTTAGGTTACCCCGGGGAGCCTGCTGTCGAACCAAGTCCCGCAGGCTCCCCCTTACCTGCTCCATGCTGCAGGATGTTTGACCAGCAAACTGATCCAATCTTCTCCCATCTCCGTGGGTAGCGTAGTAGACCTTCAGGCCCTGGGGTCCTATGAAGGTACCCACTGTCCTGGACCTATATAGCACCCTGGCAAACAGGAACTTTATGGTTTTGCAAACTCCAAGTCCTGGGCCCAGGGTCCAGCCCTCCAAAGAGGAGCATTATAGGCAAAACCCCACGGTCTGGGGCCCGGGTACTGTCCACTTTGGCACTGAGGCTCCTTGGACAGATCCGGTTAGCCCGCCCTTAATCCCAAGGATGTGGAGCAAAGCTATTCCGTGACCAACACCTAAGACACTGGCGAAAAAACTGAGGGACTCCCTCTAGGGGAGGGGGTTATATAGGGAGGGGACTTCCTGTTTGAAGATTGCCAGTGTCCACACCTGAAGGTACTCCATATAACCCACATAGTAATGAATATGCCGCTCTGTGTCCCGTGATGTACGAGAAAGAAATAAAAGACCCTCTCACTCCTCTTTAACAAGTAGATGAGGAGCCTTGTGCTTTGAGCCATGGATTTAAGGCAGGGTTTCCAACCTTATTCCTCAAGAACCCCCAAAAGACCATGTTTTACTAAATTCCCTTTTCTTTTACAAAGCTTATTAACAGCAACAAAGATGAAGACATACACTACAATTTAAAGTCATATATAACTATATAAGGCCATGTTTACACTTTTCAGAAGCATTTGACAGGCAGTAAGGAGGGGATATGTCACCTCTATACCACCTGTTCTAAAATTGTAAAGTCCTGCGTACATTACACATGGTTGCAGCTCGGCCCTATTAACTGAATGTGTTGGATTAAGTGGCGGTACTACCCACAATAGTGGATAAAATGTTTGATGCATCCACAAAGCATTGCCGCATGTGAACAATCCCATACAGCTACTTTTGCATATTAAAAAGGTGAGGATTTGGGGGTAAAAAAAAAAAAAACACATACTCCCTTCAATGCTGCAGCTGTCCTCTGCTGGCTCCAGGCCCAAGAACTGATTGCTCAATTCTTGGTCTGCAGAGAGCAATGACTGTCAGTCACCTGTCTCTGCTCTTCCAGAGCTCACTGGAGCACCAGGCGCAGCTGGTTTCAGCTCTCAGCAGTGTGCCAAGAGTAGGAGCCAACTGTCAATCACACAGCTGGATGGATCCCGACAACATGGTTGGGATCCTCTCAGAGCCTGGAGCAGCCCTGTGACATCAGCGGACAGTGGGCTTCAGTTGATTCTGGGTCACAGGAAAGCACAAGTATACGCCTGTGACCCACAAAAGTATAGTCCACAAAAAAAGGAAAAACCTGTAGGTGCTGGAAATATCTCCCAAACCTCCACAGTTTGGCGGCTCCCGCGAGCATGCGAGGGAGTGACGTCACGCAATTCCAGCCAGTCACAGAGCCGAAGTCCGTGGCCCGGGAGGGAAGAGAGCTGAAGATGGATGCTTCCAGCCAGCAGGTTTTGGTTTTAGTTGAGTGACACATAATGGGCTACTATGCGATGCATAATAGCCCATTATGCTTTACCTTTGAAGGGAACAAAAAGTAAAACCCATCAGTGTTTACTTCCTCTTTAAAGAGGAATAATGTCAGTATACTCAGCCTCTCCGCCACTTTCTCCCCGCGTGCCGATTGGTCTTTGGGCCTCTCCACTGGCCTGCAAGGGATGCAATCATCCGAGCACACAGGGATCATGCCAGTGATGTAAGCTGATCATGTGCAGCTCCGTTTACATTCCACAGACAACTGCGAACAGGTATGGAAGGTGTATTTTATTGCAGAAGAGAAACAGCATGTCTCTTCTAGGTTAATAGCCTGCCTGCACAGTCTGTTGTACAATGCCTGTTTCACTTTAAAGTGCAGGAACTTAAAGGGGTAGTTCCCCCAAAAACCTTTTTTTTTAACATTGATTGACGCTCGTTTTGTCAAGAGGAATCGGGTGGTTTTTTTTTTAGAATCGAAGCAGTACTTACCGTTTTAGAGATGCATCATCTCCGTCGCTTCCGGGTATGGTCTTATGGTCTGGGCGTTCCTATTTGATTGACAGGCTTCCGACGGTCGCATACATCGCGTCACGAGTAGCCGAAAGAACCTGAGCGCCGGTGCGGCTCTATACTGCGCACCGTCGTTCGCTACTTTCGGAAAATCGTGACGGGATGCATTTGACCGTCGGAAGCCTGTCAATCAAATAGGAACGCCCTTCCCCGAAGACCATACCCGGAAGCGACAGAGACGATGCATCTCTAAAACGGTAAGTACTGTTTCGATTCTAAAAAAAAACACCCGATTCCCCTTGACAAAACGAGCCTCAATCAATGTTAAAAAAAAGGTTTTTGGGGGAACTACCCCTTTAAGAAAATAAATATTTATACTCATCTAGTTGAAAGCAACATCAATCCCCATGCTGCCTCTACACTGAGAAATTAGTAAACAAAGATGGCCGATCACTCAGTTCTTGGGTCCACTCTGAGCACACTGGCAACTATCAGTTACCGCTCTGGGCTCTGCTTCTTCAGCGTTCACCAGAGTGACAGGCTTTAAAAGGGGGAAAAGGGGGTGGCTGGCTCAGGCTCTCAGCGGCACGCTGACAGGCTGTGCCAGCTGGCAGTCAGGCACCTGGGTGGATCCAGACATTAAAAAGAAGAAGTACAGACAAAGCTTGTTTGGCTGCACTTTCCCTGTGGATTACAGGAGTGCAATTTTGCACTCTTGTGACCCGTTTTCAGCAAACAGCAGGCTAAAGCCCGCTGTAGGGTGAAGTCACAGAACCGCTTCAGGCTCAGGAAAGAATGCAACCATATGGTCGGGATCTGCCCACATGACTGGACCAGCAAGCTGCTAAGAGCCTGAACTCGTTGCTCCCTTCAGAACCCCAGTGAGTGGTGGAGGGGCAAAACAGACACAAAGTCTCTGAGAACTGAGCAATTGGCAGTGTTTGTTCAGGACTTAGACCTGGCAGTGGGGCCGATGCTGCATCCACCCAGGTAAGTATTAATCCAAAATCAAAACAAATTCCCATACTTCTCTTTTAAAGCTATTGTATGCCGGCACAGAAAAAACAAAAAACAAACTTGTATGCGCTGCATACTAGCTCATTGAGAAATACCTTTGATCAAGGCGGCGGCATCGGATCCCGGTCACCGACGAGAAAGCTGACATTTTCCCCCTGGCATGTCTTCTGGGTTTGCGGCTGCGAGCGGCCATAGCCACGATGATGTCACTCCTGCGCATGCATGGAAGTCTTTCTGGCAAGGTGCGGTAGCATTCACTGGACCTTTAAGCGTATTCGTCACTGACGTCAGCGGCTGCATGCAAGGTAAATATCTCCTAAACCATACAGGTTCAGGTGATATTCATTTTACCTACAGGTAAGCCTCATTATAGGGCATACAACCACTTTAAAGTTGGGATCTTTCCAGCGCCTGGACTTGCTGAGTGATGTCAGCTAACTTCGGCCATCTCTCAGCTGAAATATGGGTCAAAGGAGGATAGAAAAAAGTGCACAACCATGACCTACATAAGATATAAAGTCAAAAAGTAGCTTTGGACATGATTCTACTTTAAGGGTGGCAGTAAAACTGACTCAACCACCTAGTTTTACCAACCAAAAGTGTAAGCGACATAACCAGGTCTGTAGTACAAAGGATTTCCATAAGAAAAGTAGAAGGAGGCCTGGTCACTTCATACAGTATTATGGGCACATACACCACTTTCCATAGCCCTTGGCTGAATATGATTGTGTCTAGCAGCACAGGAAGCTGGGGATGAGTTGGAAGTTGGAGGCACTTTGGTGGTGGTGGTGGCAGCCAGGCCATGTCAGTGTCTAGTGAGCATTGGCACACAGCCTTATAAGGAGGCTCAGGCAATTAGGAGAAGAGCCCCAATAGGGACTAGGACCCCATCCCCCAGCCCCACATTACATACACGCAAGCTGAGACTCCCCCCCCTCCAGAGGAAGAGGTCACCCAATTCCTGCTCCTTGCCCCACGTACCTGGCAGTTCTGGTAGCTCTCAAATGCTCGTAGGGCGCTGTCGGTGAGCTTGACGTGGAAGACAGAAACCCTCCCTCCGACCCTTCCACAAGACAGCCCGTAACTCCCCTCCTCCTTCAGCGCCGCCATCTTAACAACACCATTCCTACCACCACCGCTGCTCACCCGACGCGCCCCGCCTACTTCATTACATTTTTTAAGCAGCCCTTCCAATTGGCTGCAGAAAATGTCCTTTACTTTAAGCGACCAATGATCACGCTCTTCAGACGTTACAGGCCTGCTTAACGCTGATTGGCGTCAGTGAGCGGAAGAGGGCGTGGCCTTCCAATTCCGTTTATTGCAGTCTGGAGGAGCTCCCGTTATAGAAATGATTGGCGGGCGACTGAGATGCTAGTTCCGCCCTTTCCGTGAACTTCGAGTATCATTGGTGGAAACGCAGTTGGGAGGAGTGGCTTTCTCGTAGACATTCGCGTCGTTGAAAGGGGGCGGGCTATGCAAATAAAAACATGTGAAGCCTGACAGATGAGAGATCAGCTGGCTCGTAGTGTCAGGAATGTGCGCAGGGAAACATCACGCCGCTTTGTTTAACTACTTCCTGGCTGGGGATGTGATTGCAGGGGGGCAGTGAAGAAGGCCTGTCTCCAGGCAGATGAGAAGTGCAGCCTTGTATGCTACAACTCCCAGCAATCTAAGGCCTCATGTACACAGGGTTTGCTGCCAGAAAGCCTCCAATTTCAGGATGTGTGCACTTCCAGGGGTATAGAAACTTTAGGGTTTGTTTACACGTGCTACATTATGTCATATTTGGCACACTTTTTTAACCACTTCCATACCGGGCAAGTTCTGGCACTCCTCTCCTACATGTAAAAATCAAAATTTGTTTGCTAGAAAACACACATATATATGTAGCACTGACCCCCGAAGGAGCTGCTGGTTTGATTTGGGCCTGCACTCTAACAATAAACCCCACTAACTTGGCTCAATCCCCTTGGCACAGCAGTGAAGCAATTAGGGTGACCACATTTCCAAACTACCATTCAGGGACACCCTCCCTTCCCAAAAATCAGCTTGTGGTGTAACGAACCATAGCACAGTGATTGGAAACGAGGCGGGATTTATGATTTCTCCAATCACAAGCAGGGGGCGGGGACTGTGCTCCTCCAGGCATTCCCGGCCAGGACAAGTACTGTCAGTGAGTAAAGCGGTGATGTGGCGGCCTTTTTTGGGGTTGGCCCGAGGGGGTGGCTGTGTCAGTTTCATTCTGGGACACTGTATTGTCCTGGAATGAAGGTGCCCGGGACAGACCTGCAAAATGCGGGACACGTGGCCACCCTAGATGCAATACAATGTAAGACAGTACAAAATAACTGTATTGTGACCCCAGGATCCACCTGGTGGGAGAAAACAAAACACCACAACAACTGGATACTTAACCAGAGATATATATGACTGTAGAATATGCAAAAAAGTGATTACAGTAATTGTGCTGTCATCCCAACATAAGACAACAGCACAATGGATTTCAATATAAACAATTTAAAAAAAAACAGTATATATATATATATATATATATATATATATATATATATATATATATGTCTATACCTGGGAGCTCCCCCTACTTTATAAGCTATGTGTGAGATCTCACTTAAAGGGGTAATTCCCCCAAAAACCTTTTTTTAACATTGATTGAGGCTCGTTATGTCAAGGGGAATTGGGTGTTTTTCTTTTAGAATCTAAGCAGTACGTTTTAGAGATGCATTGTCTCCGTCGCTTCCGGGTATGATCGTCTGGTCTGGGCGTTCCTATTTGATTGACAGGCTTCCGACGGTCGCATACATTGCGTCACGAGTAGCTGAAAGAAGCCGAGCGCCGGTGCAGGTCTATACTGCGCCTGCGCACCGTCATTCGACTACTTTCGGAAAATCGTGACGCGATGTATCCGACCGTCGGAAGCCTGTCAATCAAATAGGAACGCCCTTCCCCGAAGACCATACCCGGAAGCGTCGGAGACGATGCATCTCTAAAACGGTAAGTACTGCTTCGATTCTAAAAAAAACCCACCCGATTCCCCTTGACAAAACGAGCCTCAATCAATGTTAAAAAAAAGGTTTTTGGGGGAACTACCCCTTTAAAGTACTTAGTCCTGGATCTTCTTTTCTTCGCTAGCTAAAGTGGCTCCTTGTGATTTGTAATCCACAGTTTTGGTGAGTTAAATTAAAGTGAAAATGCTCCTGGTGTAGCTGTAACAACTATTTTAACATTGCTTGAGACATCAAGGTAGATAGGCCTCAAGCCTTCTCAGTGTCAGTTGCTCTGCTCCTTCATGGAACTATAATTTCCAGTGAGGCCTGTATATGAGTCTAACTGCATGTGAGATTTAACAAACTGAGGGCCGTGACCCGCTCACCCACTGGATAGAGGCTCTGTGTGGTAACTTTTGTCCGATGACTGCAACTTGCTTCTCCGTCAGCTGGGCCAATCGCTCCGTTCAGCTCCACTGGGTGGATCCCGTCCTCCGATGCTCGGATGAGTGTCTCTGGGTCTCTGAAATCTGGCCACCGTCTCCCCACTAAGGCAGGCCACACGATTCCAAGAGACCTAAAATAGCTGCTCCGGCTCCTTTTATCTCCTACCCAGCATGCACTGCTCAAGAAGGTGTTCATGGGTAGGTCATCAAACCTCCTGGGTGAAAAAGGTCAGCCTCCTTCTCCCAAAACAACAGTCACTTCCTGTCTAGTCTTTTGTGCTTCTTTCAGGAAAAAACATATCTGCATTACCAGTATTTGGTCATTAGATGGCTCCAAATACTCAAACATAGCAATGTCCATAGACAATAAATATTGAAGTGAAACAATAAATAAATTCAAAACATGTCAGTCCCAGTCCCACGGTCAGAGGGAAAGGAGATCCAAGTGCAGCATGAGAACTTGGTAAACATTTTTTTTAAAAATGGAAAGTCTCCAGTGAAGGTTCCAGCAGCCAGGTGAGTGAAGGCGCAGTCAGCAAATCCAAACGTGCAGCCCACACCTCTTGTGATCTTATCAGCTTACCTCAAGGCTATCACATATAGCCAAACAGCAGGGGCGACAGTCTCCTAATGGATAGATATCCTCCTGAGGGGTGAGATGATAAACCTGGTAGGGCCCAGTGCCCAATGGTGCACAAACTATAAGAAGGGGGTGCCTATCTCCACGAGCGGCGAGCTCGTCAAGGTCCTGGTTCTTCTCTTGTAACATTGTATGTATTCACACCGATCCCGCCAGTAGCTCAAAAGATAATATTATAGACGGGGAGCAGAAAAGGAGGGCACATACAGTAGCGTAATACAGCAAATGTTTAATGTGCTAAAACATCGATTAAAAACTCACACAAAGCAGTCTGAGGCGATCATACATCCACAAGCTGCGAGCTCGTATACCGTCCGTCAGGTGCTGTGAAAAGTCCAGTGCTCCAATCTTTTATTTATTGTTTCACTTCAACATTTATTGTTTCACTTTGACATTGTCATTGATGCTCACATTGCTATCACTGTTCATTGTTTGTTCACATTTTGACACATAGAGGCACCACTCATCCTCTTCAGCTCACTGCCCCCCGGGGCTCACCCCCTCCAATTGCACTCCACATAGGCAGTGTCCATCACAGCGCAGACAACTTCACTTGTTCCATTCATTACATTTGTCTATTTGGATAGGCCTTCTTTTTTGTTTACTGCAGTGCATTTCCCCCTTCCCCCTTTCCCTCTCCCCTGCCCCCACCCATCTATCCATCCCAGCGCAGGAGTTTCACTTATTACAATGTCCATAGACGTTTTATTAAAGTATACAAACACACATCAACATGGGAGAATATCAGCGCTACACACACACACACACACATATATATTTATTTATTTTAGCAGAGAGCCTAGGGAGTAAAATGGCGGTCATTGCAACTTTTTATGTCACACGGTATTTGCGCAGCAATTTTTAAAATGCATTTTTTAGAGAAAATAAGCTGTTATATGAATTGAAAGCGTTTGTTAACCCCCCCCCCAAATGGACTCTGCACCTTTAAAGCATGTTATATGACACAGTGCTTGTCCTGTGTCATTTGGCTCCCTGTAACACCTAAAAAACCTGCCTGACCCTGCCAGTTTCTCCCCACCCCTCTGTAAACTGACCACAGTGTTTGATGGCTGCAGAGACCAGACACCGTGGTAAGTTTACGTTCCTCTGTCATCAGCAGTAGGGATGAGCCTCGAGTTTGATTTAGACTCGAACATCGGCTGTTGGCACGTTCGCAGAATTTCGAACATTATGGGGCGTTTGTGCCAAATTTGAGCGGCGCGTCACGGCCCATAATGCACTACGTCATCGCTGGCTGATGATTGGCTAAGCATGCACTATGACCCGCATGCTTTGGCCAATTACAGCACAGAGAGCCATTATTGGCCAAAGGCAGGGTGCCTTTGGCCAATCATAACTCAGGGGATTAAGTACCCGCCCCACACTATATAATGCCGTCTGCATGTCAGACTTCTGTAGTGTGTTTCGGTGGAGAGAGAGTGTCACAGAGAGCGTGTCATTTAATTTTATTTAGATAGATTGAGCAGGCAGGTGATTCAGTTAGCTCCAGTATATTTAGTATATATATATACACGTGAAGGAGCTGCTGGTTATTTTTGGGTGGCACGTTACCTCTATAATCTCGCTGTCCAGAGTGAAAAGAGAGCCCGAAGAATTTCAATGTCCACACAATGCACTTCTTTTTCCTGGAAAAAGGATAAGGGGTGGAAAAGGTAGATAGATTCAGGTGTATAGTCACAAATAAGGAAACACTCCTGCTTCCAGCAAACAGTTCTCGTCACCACTCTAGCCAAAGTGGGTATTGTTTACCCGGATAGTTCCCTCTCACTGGTCTAGCAGCCGGAAAAGCGCACAAAGTAAAGTACAGTCTTTGCCACAGACCTTCCTTTATGAGGAGACACTTTGGTCCGGAATCCTCTGCCACAGGATTCAGCACCCAGATCTATTTAGCTTAGCTTTGATAGAGCTTTTGGACCCGACAGGCGACACGGTCAAGCCTCTTGGTGTGCGGTGCATCCTTCGATGAAGTTTCCAGGCCTTCTCCCAAGGTTCGACCAGCCTCTTGCATAGTCCTCTCCAGGATAGGTCCTCCCCTGGCTTCCTTCATCAAGTGGCTTCCTCCCGCTGGACGGACAGCACAGGATCACCTTTGCAAGGCAGGCCCCAGCCAGACTACTGGGCCTACAATTGAAGTCACAGCCCTGGGCCATTGTGGTCCCGGAAACAGGATTCAGGACACGCACCTCAGGCCAGGCGGGCCACGAGGCGCGTAGGACGACAGACCCCGCACTAATGTCCCTTAAGTTCCCCTCCCCAGCATGCACAGCGAGCAACCACTCCCACTGATTCGCTGCCGAGGGGGATAACCAATACACCTTGACCTTGGCCTGGGGTGGTAATGACACCGCCAGGCGAAACAATGGTGGATACTCCCAGCACACGGCTGGAACAGAGACTAAATTGTCCTTAATCACTTTTGTCTGAGCCAAATAACAGCTCAGACCCCACTAAATTTAAAGCAGCACCTGATCAACAGGAACCGGGGTGCTACATACATTCCAGGCTTTGTATATGTAGTGGGGTCATCCTATCAGAGACTATTGATAGGCCTGAATCCCACCGGAACTTTAGCTACGTCTGTAAATATGTTACGATACCTTTAAGAAGTTATGCATTGTGTGACTGCAAGTGCCGGGAGATATGGACTCCATTGACTCTTCGTAAAAACAGACTACGCTTCCCACAATTCCCTGCATTATTGGAACATGGGACACCTCCGCACAGACTTATGGTGGAGGTTACTTAAGGAGAGGGAGGGGCTGATCTCGCTCTCTCGGGACCGGCATCTTCTCCTCTACGGAGCTGTGGAGAGCAGCACAACCGTGCTGTTAGGCCTGAAGCCTGGAGTCGCCAGGAGGCCAACTCGCCAGAGGGAAGCAAGACCACTGTACCTAGTTTGTGTTCCAGGTCACCTGTGAAGCCACCCAGCTGACAACTGAAACAGTGGAGGGCCTGATACCGGAGACCTTGTGCTACGGGACGGTGACTGACCAACATGCTTTGGAGAAGAACTCAGGCAGATCGGCCTGTTCGGGTGAGAGAGCACCTGCTCAACTTTCAGCTCTCCCCTTTAGAAAAACAATCTAGTGCCACCCCACAAGCCGGAGACACGTGTTGGCCTCTGACTAGGTTTCAAGGCCTTCTAAGTTGATAGTTGTTACACAGGAGTGACGGACGCTGACGAGCGATCAGTTCACCACCATTGCTATTCATACCATCCTGTTTTTGACTAACTTTATCTCATCATTTATCCCTTTTGGATTAGAAATCTAAAGTGCACCAACGGCCGCAACGTGGACTTTGGTCTCGAGACGTTTCTTTAGCTGTTCCGCAGAACTGCCCGCTAGGGGGAGCTCGCGAGCATAGACTACCTAAACTAGTTTAACTGAATGGTACCATTCTTTATCTTAGGTCCTTTCTTGTTATCATTTGCTGGTTCCTGCAAAGACCCTTGCAGAGTCATTTTATGCCATTGTATGATTGTTGTTGACTTATAATTCAAACCCATATTTGCTTTCTACCTAAAGTAAAGTCATTATTTTTGGTTTGAATATATTAACTGTGTGAAGTGTATTCTTTCTTTCGCCTTAAGGGAACCGCCCACAGGAGCAGGTAATATTGTGGTTGCATTGCCATTATATGCTATATATATATATATACACACATATATATATATATATATATATATATATATATATATGCCTGCTATGTGGCCCCAGCCAAGCAGAGATCACAATACATTTACTAGACATCTGATGTGTCATGGGAGGGTTTCGAGCCAGTTAAATAGGGGTGAGCCAAAAGTAAAGAGAGTCGATCCCAAATCTAACCAGCGGCTCCTGAGGGGGTAGCACTACACGTGGAGGCTCGTCTGGGATTCTACTTCTCAACAATCAAATTTTCCCCCTTACTGAACCTCACCCTTGTCAAGATCAGCCATGGATGCAGCCGCTGCATCCAAGTGGTGTACAGATGAGAATGTTCCTGTGAAGAATGGCTTAGTGATAGAAGTCGAGGGAGAAGCTTGGACCAAGGAGGAAGTACTCCAGGTCCTGAAAACTCTGTCCCAGATCAGAAGTTCTGGGTGACCAACACGAAGGTGGATAACGCCAACCCACACACATATGCCCTATGTGAATGGAAAAATGGAATTCCAGACTGTTTTAAAAACCCTAGTGTAAGGACCACCGATGACATAGAACTTATTCTGATACAACCTGCAAAACAGTCAGTTATTCTTACCTCTTCTAGTGCTCTGACACCCAGTGGAGCTGCAGGAAAAAAGGGGAAGGGGTCTGGCAATGCACCACTTAAGGACCTCAACCCAGGATTATGTGCTGTCCAGGAAGAAATCATAGCCCAGTGCAAGAAGGATTCTCAGGATTACTTGATGACAGGATATAGAAAACTGAGAACTTTCTTCCAGGAGACACCCTGTCCTATCCTTAGAGGATGGGTTTGAAGAATGGATGGATCATGCCGCCCAAGCTCTAGAAGAGTGGTAAGAAGTAGGGGGTCTTAGAGGACCAGCCCTAGAGGCTAGACGCGACCTCAAGCTTAGTAAAGATAATTGCACTGCCCAAAAGAAAGGAGAAAAGCTATCTGATTTAGTCGGCCGTCTGGATAAGATCTTGCACCGGATTTTGTTAAAAAAGGGAATAGATCCAAGGGAAGTAGATAAAACTCGCTTCCAGCAAGTGATAAAGGGAGCCCAGCCCATGGATCCCATTGCTTTCCAGTTACGAACCCAACAAGGGTGTTGAAGTATCTTGATCTGATTCGGATCATTCAACAGGAGGAGGACCTCTTAGATCAAAAGAATAAGTACCAAACCTCAGAAACTCCTGCACGAGTGCGTGTCGTGGCTACTGAGGACCGTAATCCCCAAGTTGAGCTTTTAAGGACACAAGTGTCCCAGTTGATGGAAATGGTAGCTGCTAAACCGGTCAAGCGGGATTTCCCCCTTACCAAACCAGAAGGGATAAAACCGAGAAGCCTGCCTACGGGTCTCACAATCAGCAAAATAAGTCAAGAAGGTTTATTTTCTGTTTCAACTGCGGAGGAATAGGGCACACCAGGGAAGTTTTCCCCAGCCCGGTCAATGCCAACCAACCAATGTACAGGCCGGCGGAAAACTTCAAAGGGCCACGGTGAAGGAGTCACCCGGGGGCCTGCCTAGCGTAGACAGCTCCAAAGTGAAAAAACAAGAGAAGGAGAAACCCCCTCCAGGACCACCCCTTAATCCCCGCCCACGTGATTGGGTAGGGCAAAAAAAAAAAAAAGATCCTTGCAAGAGAGGAGTGAGAATACAAGTTACAGGAGGAAGAGGGAAAGCTACACCTTGAAAGTTCCCTGAAAATGTAGTGGGCCTTCCCCACTAGTACCCATTCAAGTGGAGAGGATCTAAACAAAAGCCCTCCTGGATACCGGGGCACAAGTGACTCTTCTGTATAGAGACTTCCCACTTGCCTTTGCAGAAACTGGCAGAGTTGGAAATATGGGGCATTGGAACCCAGAGTTTCCCTTATGATGGGTATCTACCAATACGCCTGACCTTTGATCCCTCGATAGCTGGAGCAGCAGAAACCTTTGACACCTTGGCGGTAGTCTGCCCCCGGCCGCAAGGGGCCCACAAGAGCTCCCTCATCATAGGGACGAACACGGCTTTGGTCCGAAGGCTCCTGACCCCCTTAACTGAAGCAGTGGGGGCCTCAGCTCAAAGGGTCCATCCGATGTTAAGAAGAGTGTACCACCAGCTGGTGATGGAGAAGAAGGCCCCTGAAGAAGGGGTGGGAAGGATCTGGCGGTTAGGAAAAAACATGAAGATCTTGCAACCTGGAGAAGTGACCTGCCTCAGGGCCTCAGTCAAGCTTCTCGGCCTCAGCCAGGCCCATTTCTCGTCCTTGAGCCCGATCCAGGGGAACCCTCAGAAGGGTTGGAGGTGATACCTGAAGTGATCCCATTGAAGGTATTGGAGTAAAATCGTGGAAGGGTATCTGTCAACATCAGGAATACCACTACAGATCCTGTGAAAGTGCCAGCCAGAGTGCTACTGGGCCGGGTGCATGAAGCCACCCCTGTTGGCCCTTCTGATCTAGAGGAAGGCAGGAAGATAGAAGACTTAAAGAAGAGCCATGAACCTGATGGTATTGACCTCCCACCAGGTTGGAAGGAAAGGATGGAGGCTCAACTTGGCAGTTGGCAGAAGATATTCTCGAAGATCGAGTTTGATGTCGGATGTGCAAAAAGCACCACCCACAGGATCTGACTGAAAGAGGACAAGCCTTTTTTAGAGAGCGGATCCGAAGAGTTCCCCTGACGGACCTAGAAGATCTCAGGGAACAACTTGCAGAGTTGAAAAGGACCAGAACTATCCGAGAATCCAGGAGTCCTTATGCTTCACCCATAGTGGTGGTGAGGAAGAAAAATGGCTCTTTGAGGTTGTGCATCGACTACAGAACTCTCAACAAGCGTACTATACCCGATCAGTATACTACCTCTCGGATTGAGGATGCACTGCAGAGTCTGTCAAGAGCCAAATGGTTCAGTGTAATGGACCTGAAGAGTAGTTATTACCAGATTCCCATGCATCCAGAGGACAGAGAAAAGACAGCTTTCATCACCCCAGTGGGTTTCTTTGAATTTAATCGCATGCCCAAGGGCTATCGGGCGCTCCAGCCACCTTCCAGAGATTAATGGAGAAGACTGTAGATGATATGAACTTGATCGAAGTATTGGTGTACTTGGATGACGTTATTGTGTTTGGGAAGACTCTGGAAGAACATGAACAGAGGTTAGAAAGGGTGTTGAAACGGCTGCATGACGAAGGCCTGAAGCTGTCCAGAGAGAAATGTCAGTTTTGCCAGCCGTCTGTTCACTACCTGGGACACATAGTCTCTGCTGAAGGGATATCAACAGATCCAGAAAAATTGGAGGCAGTCACCTCCTGGCCTAGGCCCACTAATGTGACGAAGTTGCGGTCATTCCTGGGGTTCTGCTCCTACTACAGGAGATTCATGGAGGGATTCGCAAAAATCGCCAGACCCTTAAACGAACTACTAAAGACAGAGGATGAAGATGACGCCTCTGAACCTGTGAAACCGGTGAAGCTCCACATGGGCCCTCGGAAACCCAAAGAATCCATCCGTGATCAATGGAATCCTGGATGTGAGGAGGCATTTGTTCAGCTTAAGAAGAATTTGACCACTGCCCCAGTTCTGGCGTACGCAGATACTTCAAAACCCTATGAGCTACATGTGGATGTCAGTAGAGAGGGGCTGGGGGGAGTGTTGTACCAAAAGCACAGTGGTTGTCTACGCCCAGTGGCCTATGTGAGCAGGAGTTTAACTTCATCTGAGAAGAATTATCCCACTCATAAACTCGAATTCCTGGCGTTGAAGTGGGCAGTCGTAGATAAGCTGAAAGATTACTTATACGGAGCCAAATTTGTGGTGAGAACTGACAACAACCCATTTACTTAACTGTTAACCACCGCCAAGCTGGATGCAATGGGACATTGATGGTTAGCAGCCCTCCTAGGTTTCAATTTCAGCCTGAAGTACCCTCCAGGAGTGGGAAACAAAGATGCTGATGCCCTCTCCAGGAGGCCCCATGGACCAGTTGCCCCAGAGACGGAGTGGACTCAAATAACCCCTGAGGGGGTACGGGCACTGTGCAAAGGATCTGAGCTTCAGATGAAAGGAGGGCCCGGAGCTGAAGAACTAGGAGTCCTGGCGGTGGGAGTGCCCAAGTTCTATTGCAATGTAACCCAAGTGGGGAATGGAGACTTGCCTAAACTATCGAGGAAAGAATTAAGGCAAAATCAAGAAGGAGATCCCCTTTGTAAGCGGATTTTAGAGGCTTTGGAAGATCAGGACCCAAGTGTGCTTCTTACCAATCCTTCAAAAGAAGCACGGCTGGTGCATAAAGAGTGGGACAGGCTACAGCTCCATCAAGGGGTTGAAGGCTCACGCTAGCTCTGAAAAACGGGAACAGAGGAACAAAAGAAACTTTGATTTGAAAGTCCGGATGCAGGATCTACAGCCAGGAGACCGAGTCTTGCTAAGGAATCTAGGTATTCCAGGAAAACACATTAATTGAAAGATGATGTTGATTTTTACTCTACCGAAGGTTTCATAGAGGCCTCAAGCCCTCCAAATAAAGACTTAAATGATTCAGGGAATGTGGAATCTGCTGTGTCAGATACAGAGGATAATGCTGCTCTTCAGAAAATGAAACAGGCCCTATTATTCCTAACTTCTTAATGCCTGTAGAATCAAAGGAAAGAAGAGCTATTCACCCTCCAAAGAGATTGACCTATAGCCAATTGGAAGAGTGTTCTGAAGAAACTATCCTCACCTCTAAAGGATCCAATGTTCTGTGTGATCCTACCGTTGCAAATTTGGTGGAGGATAACCCCTGATCACCCCCGGACACATCTGAGTCTAATGCCTTAGTGTTGGTAAACAGTGGACAGAGTAGCCTGTCCATACCCAATAATTGGTGGGAGGATCCCCTGTCAAACAATGAGTTGTTTAGCTTTGAACAATGTTACAAATAATGCAGAGTTTGTTGCCTTGCATACTCTAACAAACCTTTCTCCGCTTGTATTTTGAAAAGCATGTATCAGGATACATACCGTCGCCCTCTTAGGGGACCAAAGATTTTGAGTGGGGGGGGAGTGTGTAGCGGGGTCATCCTATCAGAGACTATTGATGGGCCTGAATCCCACCGGAACTTTAGCTACGTCTGTAAATATGTCACAATACCTTTAAGAAGTTATGCATTGTGGGACTGCAAGTCCCAGGAGATATGGACTCTTCGTAAAAACAGACTACGCTTCCCACAATACCCTGCATTATTGGAACATGTGACATCGCCAGGAGGCCAACCCGCCGGAGGGCAGCAAGACCACTGTACCTAGCTCATGTTCCAGGAGACCGGTGAAGCCACCCAGCTGACAACTGAAACAGTGGAGGACCTGATACCGGAGACCTTGTGCTATGGGACGGTGACTGACCAACGCGCTTTGGAGAAAAACTGTTCGGGTGAGAGAGCACCTGCTCAACTTTCAGCTCTCCCCTTTAGAAAAACAACCTAGTGCCACCCCACAATCCGGAGACACGTGTTGGCCTCTGACTAGGTTTCAAGGCCTTCTAAGTTGATAGTTGTTACACAGGAGTGACTGACGCTGACAAACGATCAGTTCACCACCATTGCTATTCATACCATCCTGTTTTTGACTAACTTTATCTCATCGTTTATCCCCTTTGGATTACAAATTTTAAAGTGTACCAACAGCGACAATGTAGACTTTGGTCTCGAGACGTTTCTTTAGCTGTTCTGCAGAGCTGCCCACTAGGGGCTAGGGCTAGGACTTCCTAAACTAGTTTAAAGTGGTAGTATACTCTATACTACCACTTTTACCTACAGGTAAGCCTATAATAAGGCTTACCTGTAGGTATAAAGAATATCACCTAAACCTGTATGGTTTAGGAGATATTCCCCTCGCAATGCGCCGCCGATTGCAGCGGCGCATGCACAGGGGGGTCCCTCGGCTGAAGGGCCGCCGGACCTTGCCGAATTGAAAACTCCCGCGCAACTGACGACATCGCCGCTCCAGCCAATCACAGCGCTGGAGCGGCGATACCCGGAAAGACACGCCAGGCAAGATGATATCTCGCTCGGCGTGGACCAGGTAAGTTACCTACACCTCGTTTTAAGGTAGGTATTTCATAATGAGCTGGTATGCGGTGCATACCAGCTCATTATGGCTTTTCCTTTTCAGGTGTAAAAAAAATATATATATATAATATGATATATATAGGGTATACAACCACTTTAACTGAAAGGTACCATTCTTTATCTTAGGTCTTTTCTTGTTATCATTTGCGGGTTCCTGCAAGGGCCCTTGCAGAGTCATTGTATGATTGTTATTGACTTATAATTCAAACCCATATTTGCTTTCTACCTAAAAGTAAAGTCATTCTTTTTGGTTTGAATATATTAACTGAGTGAAGTGTATTCTATTTTTTGCTTGAGGAACCGCCCACAGGAGCAGGTAATATTGTGGTTGCATTGCCATTATATGCTATATGTATATATATATATTGTAAGGGATTAGCTCGGTAGCGGGTGTGTGTGACCCCCTGGATGGGTTCACTACACGCTGAACTATACAGAAAGGCAGTTGAGGATGGTTGAAAACAAAGGATATGGTTTATTCTTCCATATTGCTGGATACAAGTGCAAGCATCAAAACAGCATAAACAAAACAAAACATAAAATAAACCCTTGCCACTTGGGGCATCTACCTTCAAAACACAGGAACCTACCTATGGAGTCTGGCACAGCCTACTGCTGGGCAGACACTGCTGGTCATACAGCAGAGAAACAATAGTCTTTTTGATTTTTATCACACATAAAAATCAACAACCACCTCACCTCTTCAGAAGTCTTTCTGACTGCTCTCCTTAACTCAAAAAGCCTCAGGATGCAGCAATCAGTAGTCATACTTTGGATAACTTATAGAAGCCTTAATTGCCTCAGCTGAAGTTCTCCAAAGCCCTAAACCTTTCTGGCTATTTCTACAGCCGACACCTAATAGTAATTGGTGAATTGTCTAAACAAGGCAGAAATGACAACACCCACAGATTTACCTGGACTTCCTGTCACAATATGTATGCCTGCTATTGTAGCCCCAGCCAAGCAGAAGTCACAATACATTTACTAGACATCTGATGTGTCAAGGGAGGGTTAGAGCCAGTTAAATAGGGGTGAGCCAAATGTAAAGAGAGTAGATCCCAAATCTAACCAGCGGCTCCTGAGGGGGTAGTGAGATATATATATATATATATCTACACACACTGTATACCGTTTAGCTAGATCTCACTGCAGAGCATTCCTGTTGTTCTCTTCCTAATAAACTATAGGCAGACAGTTGGTTCAGTTAGCAGCAGTATATTCTGTACTGTATCCCGTGCACAGTGTGCAACTAGATCTCACTGCAGACCGTTCCTGTTATTCAGTTCCTAATATACTACAGGCAGACAGTTGATTCAGTTAGCTGCAGTATATTCAGTATTGTATCCTGTGCACAGTGTGCAGCTAGATATCAGGCCGCGTACACACGACCGGTTTCCTCGGCAGAATTCAGCAAGAAACTCGATGGGAGACATATTCTGCCGAGAAAACAGGGCGTGTGTACACTTTTCGCCGAGAAACCCGTCGAGGAACTCGTCGAGCCAAAAAGAGAGCATGTTCTCTATGTCTTCGTTGGGCAATGGGAAAATTTGGCTCGACGAGTTTTTTGACTGCCGAACTAAGAACCCGACGAGGTAAACGATGTGTTTCGCCCGACGAGTTTCTCGGTCGGGTGTACGCCGCCTCACTGCAGAACGTTCCTGTTCTCTTCCTTATATACTACAGGCAGGCAGTTGATTCAGTTAGCTGCAGTATTTTCAGTATAATATATATATATATATATATATATATATATATATATATATATACACACACACTCACACACACATCCCAGCTCCTTCCCTAGCCCCACCATCATGCACGGAGGAGTCCCCCGAACTGTTTGACCACAGTGTCGGGGACATGCTGCAGGAGGATGCGCAGCATTTTGAAGGCTCCAATGATGGTACCCAGCTTGAGAGAGAGGCAGTAACGTGGGCCCAGAGAGAGGGGGTGCCCAAGAAGGACAACAGACTGGCAGTCAGGTTTGATCCAGTGACGAGGAGGGAGGGGATGATGAGGTCACTGACTCTACATGGGTGTCTGATAGGAGAGAGGAGGAGGCACATCTCCAACGAGGCAGGATGCCCTCCAGGGGCCAGCTTAAGGGCAACCAACAGACTACATCACACCACACCACAGAACTCCGCATGTGCAGGGTGCTGCCGACACGTTTTTCCAAAAGTGTGGGCCTTTTTTTTACATGTGTGCAGCAGATTGCACCGTTGCTATTTGCAACATATGTCTGAAGCGTATCAAGCGCGGCCAAAGCCAAAAGCCACTTGGGCACCACATGCTTGACCAAACATATGTCGACTTGCCATGCAGTCCGTTGGCAAGCGTACTTAAAAGACCCAAACCAAAGAACAAAGCAGACCTCTCCTTGTTCCTCATCAGCTGAGATCTCCAACCCCACAATACCCTCAGTCCTCTCTCTGTCCTCTCAGAAACCTGCACTGAGAGTAATGAAGGTGTAGAATTAGGTGTGCCACTGCCAAGTACTTGCCCGCAATCTGCTATTGCTACAGCAGCGTCCAATTGTAGCAGGCAAAATTTCCCTTCCCCTGTTGCTAAACCGGCAAAAGAAATTCGCTCCCAGCCATCCACATGCCCAGCGGTTGAATGGTAGCTTGGCTAAATTGCTAGCACTTCAACTGTGACCTTTTCAGCTGGTAGACTCTGCCCCCTTTCATGAATTTGTGGAATGTGCAGTACCTTAGTGGCAGGTTCCCAAACGCCACTTTTTTTTCACGCGATTCCGGCTCTCTACCGGCATGTGGAAGGCAATATCTTGGCCTTGCTGGACAGGGTGGTCAGCGGTATGGGGCATAATATTGCTGACTCATGATCCAGCAGGCATGGACAGGGAAGTTACCTATCTTTCACGGCGCACTGGGCGACTCTGCTGGCAGTTGGGAAGGATGCAGGACAGGGTGCAGTATTGTTGGAGCTTGTTCCACCACCACGCCTCCAAAATGTTACTAGTGGCGATTCTGACACACCTCTCTCCTCCATCCCCTCCTCTTTCTCCATGGCCTCTTCCTCTATAGATTTGTCCTCAGAACCCGTGGTGCTCTGTAGGCGTTCAAGGGGCTACGCAAGAACTCAGCAAAAAGATGCCATGCTGTGCTTGAGCTGGTGTGCTTAGGGGACAGGAGCCACACTGGGGGAGAGATTCTGTCAGCTCTGCAGGGGCATGCTCAGAGGTGGTTGACGTCACTCCACGCCAGCTTCAGCCAGGAATGGTGGTTTGTGACAATGGCACCAACCTCCTCTCTGCCCTCCGACAGGGACACCTGACCCATGTGCCCCATTTGGCTCACATCCTTAGTTTGGTGGTGCAGCGGTTCTTGTGTAGGTACCCGGGCTTACAGGATCTTCTGAGGAAGGCCAGGAAAGTCTGTGCATTTCCGCCAGTTATTTAATGCCAGTGCTCGGCTGGCAGACCTCCAAAAGGAATACAACCTGCCCAAGAACTGCCTAATCTGTGACATGCCCATCAGATGGAACTCAACATTGGCCATGCTGCAAACGCAGCAGAGGGTCATCAATGAGTACCTGTGCAACAATGACACCAGGACAGGGTCACGGGAGCTTACTTTTTTTTCTCCACGTCAGTGGCTCATGATCAAGGATGCTTGCACTGTTCTGTCACCATTTGAGGAGGCCACGAGGATGGTGAACAGTGACAGTGCATGCATCAGTGATACTTTCCCTCTTGTTTACCTGTTGGCGCACACGCTGAATGGAAAAATGGACAGGGCACTTGAGGCAGAACAGAGGGAGGAAGAGGAGGACTTCCTTACCTCTCAAGGCCCCCTTTATACAGACAGTGTTCCTGTTGGCCCGCCGATCACACAGGAAGAGGACGAGGAGGAAGATTAGTCAGCATGGAGGTGAAGCCTAGCACTCAGCAGCAGTCTTTAAGGGATAGTAGTCCCCAGAAACCCATGGACTGGTACATGGCTGGGAGGAGGTGGCTGCGGATCATGTCGTCCTTAGGGACCCAACGGACTGCGGATCGAATGTCTCAGCAAACCTACACTGCATTGCTTCCCTGATCCCGCAAAGCCTGCAAAAGGACCCTCGCATTCGCGGTATCAAGGAGAGGGATCATTACTGGCTGGCAACCCTCCTTGATTCATGTTACAAGGGTAAGGTTGCAAAACTTATCCAACTGTCGCAGAGGGAGCAGAGGATGAAACACCTTCAGGAGGCTTTGCAGAAACGTTTGTGAAACGCATTACCAGAGCCTGCGAGGTTAAATTTTCCTGGTCCTGAACAACGTGTTGTTCCCTCCGTGACCAGGCCATTTTTTGCGATATGGCACTGCCTTGCTTTAACAGACAGACAATTGTGTAGTCGTGCAACACTGTACCCAAATACAATTTGTCAATTTTTTTCCCACAAGAGCTTTCTTTTGGTGGTATTTGATCACCTCTGCCGTTTTTTTTGTGCTATAAACAAGGAACTGAAAAATTTGAAAAAAAAATATTTTTACTTTCTGCTCTACAACCCATCCAGTAAAAAAATATCTCAATAAGCGAATATTGATTGGTTTGTGCAAAAGTTATAGGGGGTCTACAAACTGGTATTTTTTTTTCTTTTAAGTAATGGCAGCGATCAGCAACTTATAGTGGGACTGAGATATTGCAGTGGACAAATCAAACACCCGACACTTTTTTGGGGACCAGCGGCATTAAATGCTAGAAATATGCACTGTCACTGTACTGACAGGGCAGGGGTTAACATCAGGATCGATCAAAGGGTTTAATGTGCCCAGCAAGTAAATTCTATGGGGGAGGTGCTTTTACTACAAGACATGGAGCGGTGTTCCTGCTTCACAGGAACACAGGATCCATGTCTTGTGTACTCACAGAATAACAGGCTGCCTTGTTAACATAAAATCATAGCAGGAGCGAGTTGGCAAGGGCGTGGGCTCATGCCCAAAACCACAGGATCACGTGTACATATACGCAATTCTGCACAGAGCAGCTGCTCTGTAGCAGTAAATCTGTAATGGGGCAGTTGTAAAGAGTTTAATTAGGTCTCACTTTTTTTTATCCTGAAGATCAATAAAAGACCTTGTTATGGCTAGAAACAGGCAGATCAACCGACAGTGGTATTTTCCGCTTATTCGCCAATTGCCCACAAAATAGGTAAAAGGTGCCAAATGTTTCAATGCTCTGTAGATCTTGGCAAACTGCTAAGAGCTCATTTAAAAACCTATGCAGTAAATCCAGTTCACATCTGTGCGATGCATTGTCTTTTTTGGCACATCAACAACTATTTTAGGGCTCATTTGAGGTCAATGGCAGCACATGAAAAAATTAATGACAGGGAAAGTCGAGATTCAAGTATGAAGGTTTGTATAAAAAAAGAAAAAAAAAAAAATTACAAAAGCCCACCTGTTTGGTCACACCACTGTCAGAAGTGGATAGCTCCTTAATCCTTTACTTCCTGGTGTTGAAAAGATTTATCCTCTGATACACATGAACCTTGCACAGTGGTTGAGGTCCCTGGGAACCCATGTGAAATGATATGCTTTGGATCAGACCCACCAAATTGAGGGCAAAGGGAACATTATAGGAGTCTCTATTGCCAATAAGAGGGTCCAAGGCCACAGCTAGATATAACCACTTGCTTACTGGGCACATAAACCCCCTACGTGCCCAGGCGAAATTTCAGCTTCCGCCACTGCGTCGCTTTAACTGACAATTGCGCGGTCGTGCGACGTGGTTCCCAAACAAAATTGGCGTCCTTTTTTTCCCCACAAATAGAGCTTTCTTTTGGTGGTATTTGATCGCCTGTGCGGTTTTTATTTTTTGCGTTAACAAAAAAAAAAGACATTTTAAAAATATATATATTTACTTATGGTATAATAAATATCCCAATTTTTTTTTAAAAAAATGTTTTTTTTTTTTTTTTTTCTCAGTTAAGGCCGATACATATTCTTCTACGTATTTTTGTAATAAAAAAAAAAATCACAATAAGTGACTGCTTTGCGCAAAAGTTATAGCGCCTACAAAATAGGGGACAGAATTATGATTTTTTTTTTTAATATTTTTTTTTACTAGTAATGGCAGGGATCTGCGATTTTTGATGGGACTGCGATATTGGGGCGGACACATCGGACACATTTTTGGCGCCATTCACATTTATACAGCGACCAGTGCTATAAATATGCACTAATTACTGTATAAATGTGACTGGCATTGAAGGGGTTAACACTAGGGGGTGAGGAAGGGGTTAAATGTATTGTCTGGGTGTGTTCTAACTGTGTGGGGGGGAGGGGGGTGAACGATGCTGTGTCCCTATGTACAAGGGAAACCGCATCTGTCTCCTCTCCCTGACAGGACGTGGAGCTCTGTGTTTACACACAGAGCTCCACGTCCCTGCTCTGTCACCGCCGATCGTGTGTACCTGACGGACATCGCGGCCGCCGGGTACACGCATCGAATCCTCGGTGATGCGTCGGGACTGTTTTTCAAATACATCACGTCCAAAGACGTGACCCCGGCGCCTCAGGTCCGCGCTGTTGATGTATTCTGTCAATAGAGCGGACCTCTAGTGGTTAAAAACTCCAGTCTCTAAACAAAAAGGTGGCTGGTGCCATAAATCTCTAAAAAATTGATTTTTTGGACATATACACTTTAATCTTAAAAGTTTAGGCCTTAAGCAGAAATTTATGTGAAGTCAAAAGCTTGCAGGCAGTGCAATCTAGAGTTAAAAACTTTCTCAGTGTCAACACTTTAGAAAACATGACAGGTCTACAAAGCTGTCATTGTATATAGCCTAAAAAAAACAACAAAATTACACTTTACCAAGCACTGTGTATAATAAAAACAGGTGTGTGTTGTGATGTGTAGATCAGAAGAATCTTCAGCTGTCCATTAAGATATTTCTACACTACAAGTAAAGGCAAGACACAAAAATGAAAATGAGTAAACAATGTAATCATCTTTATTCACCAGTAAAATTAAAACAATATATTTTCTTTAGATTGACATATGCTTTAAAAGCTCTAAAAAGGGTCATTAGTGCATGTACCAATAATCACCAGCTCCAGTGACTAAGTGCTCTTAAACAGACCATGTTGTTGGAACATAGGTGGAAGTGCTTTTAATCAAAACCTGGCCAACACTCCATGCATGACAAAGCATTGCCTATTTCCTAGTTGCTCTTCTACTCATTTATTTCACATTTTCTTATATCTGCTACACAACCTTGCTACTTTGAATGCTGCGTCATTGCACAGTATGGGGCAGCAAAATCCCAACATATTGACAATAATGATCCAAATACAAGGTGATCTCTAGTTAAATACCTCTACTCATTTTTATAATATAATATAACAGGCATCTTCTGGTACAAGGTCCTTGATTTAACATAAATAAATGGCTTTAGCCTGAAAAGCCCAAGGAATAGAAACAATATTTTTTTCAAATTGCCTCACATATGACAATACATCTATATCTGCCCGAGAATTACATGTAGTAGAAATAGCATTACATTTTAAAATGGACACAAAAAATCATTTTCACCAATTAGGGAAGGAGAGTGCAATGGTGATCCTGAAGAGACTGCCAGGGTTTATAAAGGGTCCCCACTGTAGCATATATAACGAAAACGGTTGAGATTCATTCTAAAAGAGATCATTTCATAAATTGAAGAATGTAGGTAGCCTCTGTGGTCCATTAAATGTGCTTCTGGTCCTCATGTTGCAAAGCTTCCAATGTAATAACTACATTGCATGGAGGAAAAGGTTCTTCACATAAAAAACTGACATGCTCGGACATTAATCTACAGTACATGCAGAACACATCACTCAGGAAACCTGAACATCCTCAAAACCTGACTCCCATATTTGTTTAACTTGTGCTGTATTTTCTACTAACCAGTTAACATTTACCCAAACTTGAACAAACTTCTGGTTTACAGGATTAGCAAGTATTGAAATTAGTTAACAAAAAATGCCCACATTTGTTTAATGTTCCATAATGTGGTCAAACAAGTCAACCGGTTAAACATATAAGCTGCAGGTCATTTAGAAGTGATGTATGACAAAAACTAGCTCATTAACAATGCTTGCAGAGCACTGTAGATAATAGGAGAACAATGGTCTAAGCAGTGTTTAGCTGCAGACATACTTGAAAACAGTTTTGGAAAATGTATTTGAAAGGACATGAGGTTAATATAAATACAATTTAAGGTTCGGATACCTGTCTGAAGATAGTCTCTGTCCACTTTAGTACTACAGTGCACATAACAGAAACCATAATAAAAGTTTAAACAGCAGCCAATTTTATGTGCAATCTTATCGCTTCTATCCTGCTCCATAAACTCCATAAACAGTGCTCCTTTTCACAGTAATTGAAGAGAAAATGTGTATCCATTTGTTAGGAAAATATATATATGAATATTACATACAATATATTTCGGATTGTACACTGCACCTTGGAAAGAAATTATTTCTGGGTAGAGTGAGAATTGTTGATGCCTTTAGATCTTCTCTCACAAAATGGCTTCCATCCTCATGAGCACATTATGGTTACTTAATTCCGTGCCGCTATTACAACTGAAAGGGCTACACCCCCTATTGCTATGGCTGTTGCCCCAAAAAGCCACTTCCAAGAGATAGACTGTGGAAAAAAAAAAAACAGATAGAAGAATATGTTAATTGTACAGGTTATATCTGGAGCTTATGACTGCATTCCTTTAACATCCCCTTTAAAACGGCTCCCATTTTTTTTTTTTTTTTTTAACATTAGTCAGTTTTTTCTTGTCCCAGGGACGAGTGACAAAAAATCTCCACAAACCGAGTTAAAACCAATCTGACTGCTGTCACTGGAACACAGGTCCCCCATTTTGGAATTTCCCATCACTTACTACTCAGTTGAGAATACATTTTAAATTTATGTCCCTTTCTGTCCCTGTGAGAAATGTAACTGGAACAGAAAAATGAGAATCTGAACAAGAGAACAGATGACTAAAATCTTTCAGCCTTTTCAGGTTTTTATCTTTCACCAGAAACAGGAAAAATTAAGCACAATACCCATCTACAAGCGAAAAGTATGGTAAATAAAATTAAAATGGTACTCATCGATCTAGTGGCGTGATGTTTTGAGATCGAGTCGAGATTGGAAGGTGGCCTCCAGTAACATTGCTCATACAAATACCGTATATGTTTCATTCTACCCCTTATTTTCGGATATAACATTTTGTAGCACTTGATTTGAGAACTACTCACACCCAGCACCAATGGAGAAAGATTTTTGCCACTTTCTTACCACAGTAACAACCAGAACTGCTGATAACTGTATTATCCCTGCTTGGTGTGTCACCAATTTTCCTTGCAAGCGCCTCAATGCTAGAATGGATTACGGAAGCTAAAGGTGTACACAGAACGTAAAACAATGCAGAGCATGAAGATACTGTTGAGGCACTTGGGTATACTGGGTATATATCAAAATACATTTAGCACATATGCGGTTTATCAGCTAGAAATTCAAACCCTGTTTATAAGCTGAAGCTTGACACAAAGTTACATGATACAATTCTGACAACCACCATCAAATTAAAAGCAATAATAAAAATAAATAAAAAAAAAGTGACAAGTTCGGGACTATTGAAATGGTGCAAAATTTGAAAGTTGAAAGTCAATGATCGAAATGTCAGTTTTTTAAACTTAATATGCTTTTTTTCCCCCCATTTGTGTTTCTATCCATATTTTTCTTATCTAACGGACTCATTTCAATTACCACATTTTCATGGTAACAAGTAAAAAGACTTGTCAAATTTTGTAGGAAAATAAAATATTTTAAAATATACCTTAGGGACACAAATTCTTCAAGGTTGAGAGCATTAGAACTGCTGATGTTTTATGATATTTTTAGTATACAAGTATAGCTTGATTCTCATAAGCATAAGAGGATGGCTTTAAGCCCTTTACAACTGCATAAAAAATAAAGTATATGTGGCATCAAAGAAGTGGGCATTCTTCCTGGGCACCACATAAACTGTATGGGCTTCCTTGCGATTGACAGACAGAAGTGGGTGTATTACATAGCCATTGAACAGACAGCTAATGGCTATGGAATATACCCACTGCTTTTCTGTCAATCAAGGCAGGCAGACTTGATGAAGAACTAGTCTCTCAGAGTTCACCATTAGGTTTGCCTTCCTTGGGAATGACAGAAAAGCAGTGGGTGAATTCTATATTGGGCTGTTTAAAGCGGAGTTCCACCCAAAAGTGAAACTTTCGCTTAAACCACTCCTCGCCCCCTTACATGTCACATTTGGCATGCAATTTTTTTTTTGGGGGGGGGGGGGGGGGGGGGGGGGGAGTGGGGGCTTCAGTAGGAGTGGGACTTCCTGCCCCACTTCTTACTTCCGCCCAGGGACCGCTATTGAGACACGTCATATCTCCTTTTGGCCCCTCCCTGTAGGCGATCACCTGGGACATACGACAGGTCCCAGGCGATCACCTGTCCACTCAGGTAGCGCAGCGCCACTCGCACATGCACAGTGAGTGCCCGGCCATGAAGCCAAAAGCTGTCATGGCCGGGTGCCCACAGTTAGATTGAATGGAGGTGCTGGCGGAGGGGGGGGGGGAGCGGAGCTCCGGCCAGCGTGTCGCTGGCCAGTAGAGCAGGTAAGTGTCTTTTATTAAACGCTGGCAGCTCCAAAACAGACACTTACCTGCTCCACTGGCCAGCGACACGCTGCTCGGAGCTCCGCTCCCCCCCCCTCCGACGGCACCTCCATTCAATCTAACTGTGGGCACCCGGCCATGACAGCTTTCGGCTTCAACTTAACATAAAAAAAGTCTGGAACTCCCCTTTAACAGCTATAGAATCTACCCACTGCTCTCAAACACTTGGGAGGAAGACCTGATGGGGAATTAGTCTCAGAGTTCCCCACCAGACTATTTGCACCACAACAAACATCCTAGGCCCATGCAACCATCTGTAACAGTTGCACTGAACGACCAAGAAGTTTTGGCAATTTGGAGCCCCATTGTTCATGGACTCCAGTGAATATATTCTTTTCTCCTCAGTAGAGGTTGTTTGTGTTTTGGACAGGGAAAAAAAAAAATTGAATTTCACCTTACCTGAAAACTCATTATTGGAGTACACTTTTAACCATTTAAGACCCGGACCTTTAGGCAGCTAAAGGACCCGGCCAGTTTTTGTGATTCGGCACTGCGTTGCTTTAACTGACAATTGCGCGGTCGTGCGACGTGGCTCCCAAACAAAATTGGAGTCCCTTTTTCCCACAAATAGAGCTTTCTTTTGGTGGTATTTGATCACCTCTGCGTTTTTTTTTTTTTTTTTTTTGCGCTATAAACAAAAATAGAGCGACAATTTTGAAAAAAATTCCATTTTTTTTACTTTTTGCTATAATAAATATCCCCCAAATATATATATATAAAAAAAAAATTCTTCCTCAGTTTAGGCCGATACGTATTATTCTACCCATTTTTGGAAAATAAAAAAATTAAATCGTAATAAGCATTTATCGGTTGGTTTGCGCAAAATGTATAGCGTTTACAAAATAGGGGATAGTTTTATTGCATTTTTATAATTGTGGCGATCAGCGATTTTTTTCGTGACTGCAACATTATGGCGGACACTTCGGACAATTTTGACACATTTTTGGGACCATTGTCATTTTCACAGCAAAAAATGCATTTAAAATGCATTGTTTACTGTGAAAATGACAATTGCAGTTTGGGAGTTAACCACAAGGGGTTGTGTGACCTCATATGTTTTTTGAACTGTAGGGGGGTGTGGCTGTAGGTGTGTCATTGATTGTGGTTCCCTATATAAAAGGGAACACACGATCAATGACAGCGCCACAGTGAAGAACGGAGCTCTCCCCGTTCTTCAGTTCCGGGGACCGACTGCGAAACTCCAGCGGCGATCGGGTCCCGCGGTCAGAGAGCTTCAGACCGGGTCGCGGCTGTGCATTTAAAGAGGATGTACCTGTATGTGCGTGTGCCCAATCGTGCCATTCTGCTGACGTATATATGCAGGAGGCGGTCCTTAAGTGGTTAAGCATAAGGGTCCTTTCACACGTGCGGACCGTTTTTTTATCATCCCTTTTTTTTATCATCCCTTTTTTTTATCATCCCTTTTTTTTATCATCCCTTTTTTTTATCATCCCTTTTTTTTATCATCCCTTTTTTTTATCATCCCTTTTTTTTATCATCCCTTTTTTTATCATCCCTTTTTTTATCATCCCTTTTTTTATCATCCCTTTTTTTATCATCCCTTTTTTTATCATCCCTTTTTTTATCATCCCTTTTTTTTTTTTGGTTAGAACTTTTTTTTTATTACATATTTTGATGAAAAACGGACGTTAGCGGATCGGATGTTAAACGGATAATAATTTGAAAAATGTGTGAACAGAGGACGGCATGCAATCTAGGATATAGACGTTTGGTGTCGAAAAGCACAAGAGACAACAGTCCTGGTGGCACAAACACTGATGAGGAATGGAAGAACCCTTTTCTTAAAGGTCAGCGATTCTCTGCAACTTATTGTGTGGCAATTTTCAGCCTATTCGTTTAAAAAACGCACCGTCCCAAATCGCATAGTACTTTGGTACCATGTGATCTGGGTGCAGGCAACCAAACTGCATTTGATATCTGTGTTTTTGATGGTGTTTGGAGAATATATTGACACTCAAAGCAGATTGCACATCCAATGTATTCTAAACGCAGTGAGGAAAACACACGCAAAACGCATGTTTCTCTCACCGCGTACTCCTCCCTATTGAGGTGGAAAGGAGATACCACCTTAGGAAAAAAGAAAGTATTAGGTCTTAAGACTACTGTGTCCCTGTGCAAAAAAGAAAAAGAAAAAAGTTATTTTTTTACAAGAAAGAGCTGCCAACTCAGAAATAGGCCTAACGGACATAATGGCAATCCTTCATGGGAGGTCTTCCAAAGGAGTGTCTCTAATTGGTACACTTCCCACTGTGAAGAGACAGGCAGACCATGCTGCTTAATAAGGGATACATTTTATTAGAAAAATAGGATTTTTTGTAAAATCCATGGACGGACATCGCTCCTTAAATCTTGACAAGTGGGTTATGTTCCCTGTTTACAACCTTACAACCTCAGTTCGTAACAAGCAGTACAAACCTAAAAAAGAGGGGTGGGAGCTGTGTCCGTCCATGGACTCGGAGAAAAGGATTTTACGGTGAGTACAAAAAAAAAAAATCCTATTTTCTCCTATCGTCCATGGACGGACACAGCTCCTTAAATCTCAACAAGTGGGACGTCCCAAAGCAGTGTCAAAAACGAGGGGTGGGAAATATATCAGTAAAACCAATTTTAACTTCATCCCAAAACAAGCAGAGCACCTCAACAGAGGAGGTGCAACTTTAAACAGCCCCCAGCAAAAACTAGCGGCCGAAAAAAAGCATCAGAAGATGCACTCACAGCAACCATGTAAATTCTGGAGAAAGCGTGAACGGACGAGCAAGTCGCCGCCTCGCACACCTGTGAGACCGACACATGATGATGTTGGAAAAAAAAACAATTGCCCTGGTCGAAAGTGCCGTGACCTGAAAGGGGGGGCCTGCCCCTTAAGAGCATAGGCCTGTATGACAGCCTGCCTGATCCACTGAGAAATGGTGGTCGACGAGATCGCCAGGCGCTTTTGTGCACCAGACACCGACACAAAAGACAGTCAGAACTCCGAAACAGAGCCATAGCAGGCTGGTACGCCCGCAAAGCATGTACCACGCCTAAAGTATGAAAGGCAACCTCCGTAGGATGCACCTGCCGAGGACAGAAGAATGAAAGAACAGTCTCCTTATTGCGGCGAAAGGCCGAAACCACCTTCGGAAGAAGGGAAGGTTGCGAGCGCACCACCACCTAATCCTTATGGAGGATCAAGCATGGCAGCTTGCAAGACAAGACCCCCAACCCAGAATCCTTTCTAACAGAGGTAAAGGCCACTAAAAGGGCGATCTTCTGAGATAGTGTCAAGAAAATCTCTCTGATGTTTCCAAAAGGAACGTTCCTGAAGAACCGAGAGCACCAGAGTCAAAAAACTCATGGGGGAAGAGATGGGCCAAGAGGAGAAGTATATGATCAACCCCCTGCACACAAAAAAGGGACCCACCAGGGAACGGGCCGCAAAAAGGCCACTGAAAGAACACAGCCAAGGCTGAAATTTGCCCCCAAATAGTGCTTTAAGCAATTTTTAGATCCACTCCAAGCTGTAAAAACAGCAGGACCCTGGACACCGAGTACGTCCGTGAACGTTACTCCATCTCTTCGCACCAAGAGATGTAGGTCTGCCAGGTATGACGGTAGATCCTCCAGAAGAAGACTACCGTGCCCTCAGCATTGTTGAGATGTCCGAGTCGGACAGACCCGGTCACTTAAAGTCTGGCTTCCAATAGCCATGTTGAGCAAGTCAGTGACTGTACAACAGGAGGAAGTATGAGACCTCGAGACAGAGGGACCTCCCGCCCTGGCAACCGACAGGGTAGCTCCGCTACCAGGCGCCCGATATCGGCGTACCAAGGACGCCGAGGTCAATCTGGAGCTATTAAAATCATCGGGATCTCCTCAGCCTCCACTCTGTGGAGCAGCAAAGGAAGCAACTACAATGGAGGAACGTCAAAAAGACACCGATACAGACGCCACGAGGCCACCAGCACGACTTATGCGTCTGTACCAGATCACTAGACCTGGCCACTAACTTCGGTAGAGACGAGCGGCCAGGAGATCCAAAAGGAGAGCCAAAACACCCCAAGCACAAAGACCAGCATCTGGCGACTCCAGTAGACCGCCTGCTGGTATACTTGATGGTAGACCGAAGCCGTGGCGTTGAAACCAGATCGAACGACATTGCAACCTCCTTGCCCACGAGGAGAAGCGTAGCCTGATCGCATTAAAATAGGACAAAGAATGGTAGACAGCACCTGGTATTCCCAGGCGGTCTCCCACCCAGGCACTAGCTAGGCCCGACCCTGGGTGGCTAAAGAGACCAGACAAGAGAAAGTCCAGTGACTCAAGGCCGACTGGACCCCCCAGGTTCACAACCCGTGAGGCTGGCATCCGTCGTAAACACCGACCACTGGAAGGAAAAAACAACTTCCCGGACCGAAGAGTCGGGGATCTCAGTCACCAACTCAGAGAGACTGACTAGGTGGCGCACCGGAAATCTGATGATTTCAGAGACAAGAGATTTTTACCACCTGGACAGTATTTCTCGTGGAAAACCCCAGTGTGGAACTGAGCATACAGTACCACCTCGAAGGAGGCTACCCACAGGCCACGGACCAGGAGGCGTCTGGAAAGAAGACAGATTGCATGATGCCAATACCTTCACCACAGACTGAAGAGTCTGCAATTTCTTCAGGGGAAGAAGGACCTTCGCCACTGAGGAGTCTGGATCAACCCTAGATACTCCAACACTGAGTCGGAACCTAGCATGCCCAGGATTTGAACCCTGGGTCGCACACATTGAGGGCAGGCTTGCTGCCACTGAGCTACACCTTCTATCCTAAACGTTTAACACCCACCCGAATCTTCGGAGGGTCTAAATGGGAATAACGCATCCACTAGGTCTGAGACAGAAGCTGCTATCAGATGAATGTCATCCAAGTAGCCAATGAGGCAAAGCCTCGCTGTCCCAACAAAGTTAGGATAAGTGCGAGCTCCCAGCTGAAAACCCATGGTGCCGAAACCAAATCAAAAGGGAGGGCCACAGGCTGACAGTGACCCTCTCTCATCACGAAGCACCGAAAAAAACAGTGCGACATGCGCAAAACGGGACATGCATGTATGTGTCCCCGATGTCCAAGGACGCCAGGATGTCCCCCGGATGGAGCGCAGCTGCCACCGAATGAATGGATTCCATGCAGAACTACCCGACGTTCACAAAAGGTATTTAGGGCCTGAGGCCCATAGAAAACCCCAAACCTCTCGTCCTGCAGGAAAGGTAAAATTACCCCACAGCTTAGCAAGTCCCACACTGCCCAAGGCAGACTGATGAATCAGGAGAGGAAGACACAAAGGAAAGAACCTTGTTCTGTGGATAGGAGGAAACCCTATCTAGTACTCCGAAGAGACCTCGCAGACCCACTGGTCGGAGAGCAGGGAGGTTTCACTGAATTGTGAACCTGCAAGCCGCCCCTCCCACCTAGAGACAGGTAGGGAAGGCTACATACATTGGCAGGATTTGGGTGCCCGCATGATTGGCTTACGCACCCAGGGACGGATTAGTCCCTCAGCTGGGCCTTTGACGGCCTGGGAGAGTAAACCGGAGTACCCGGAGGAACCCACGCAGACACAGGGAGCAACAATGCAAGCTTCAGGCAGATTGGCGTAGTGTCCAGATTCGAACCAATGACTCTCTTGCTGCCAAGTAATGGAGTTAACCACTACACATCCGTGTGCATAAAACCATTCTGAAACAGAAGCCCTGGATAACAAGGGCGTAGCATTTAATGAAGCATCACAGACCTATATGAGGCCCTGGACCAGCTGGTGTGCTAGCTTAATAACTTCGGGAGAGAGTCGGTGCTCCTCCACTGGCTGGTGCAAAATATTCACTCCGTGACTTGTATACAGCACTAGGGGTCAGGACTACTCCAAGATGGCCGCCGAGCATTCAGAACGCTGCCACAGGAAAATGGCCGACCGCAATGTAAGCTGCGCCATAGCACGGCTATGACAAAATGGCCGCCAATGGGAGTGATTGAAAAACCTCCCATAAAATGGCACCAGCTGAGACCCCAGAGTAGTGGCCACAAGTCAGACTCCAGCATGGTAAACATGGATCTTCTATCAGTCAGATGTATACAAGCGGGGGTTCCCGCAATAGGGAGAGTGGTCACCTATACATGACACCCGGAGGGTCCACCACCGGATAAGAAGCCCACCTTTTGAAAAGGCTCTCCTCAAAGGGGCATTGAGAAGCGCACCCATAAATGCCTTATCCTGCTTTTTTTTTTTTTTTACTACCCAGGTACCTGGTTCATGGCTCCATAAAAAATCATTCCCCAGGGGATAACGGGGGAAGGGGGCACTCTTGCCACCCGTCCGCAGTCCACCCTCACCCTGGCACAAACGTGTCCAGGACTAACAATGAAACCTCTGTGGGAATCCCAGGTACCAACACCAGCTGCCACCACCAGCATGTTGTGGGAAGGAATCAGATACTGACTCCAAATAATAATATTTACATTACAGTGTGTATGTATAATATGCACACCTGTCCTTTACAAATAAACAAAAGCTCCTAGAGCCCTATTCAGGGCCTCTCACCCACTTGCTGTGCTGATCAGGGATAAATGGAAAAAATAATCTAATGCGCTACTGTGAGTATGCAGATATAGTGATTGGATGACATCAACAGGTCTGAGGCAGCTAAATCTAAAGTGTCCACCAGGGATGGACTGGCCATTGGGACTACAGGGAGTTTCCCGGTGGGCCGGCTTCAGTGACAGTAGAGGTATACTCAAATAATAATAATAATAAATCCAACTTAGTCAAGAAAAACTTTTTTTTTTTTTTTTTTCTTTTTTACACCCAAGGGTGCCCCTGATCCCGAGGATCTTAAACCGCAGCCTGTAGTACTGCCTGCCCAAAGGCTGAATCCGCATTCCTTCTCACGTCTAGTTGATAAAACCTTGTAAACGTGTAGACTGATGACCACGTCGCCGCCTTGCATATCTGAGCCATAGAGATCTGATGGTGTGCTGCCCATGAGGCGCCCATGGCCCTGGTAGAATGGGCCTTTACCGACAAAGGAGGAGGCAACCTCTTCAAACCGTAGGCCTGAATGATTAATTGTCTAATCCATCTCGAGATGGTGGATTTTGCAGCTGCCTGCCCCTTCTTGGGGCCATCTGGTAGAACGAACAACACATCTGTTTTCCGGATCTTTTCTGTAGCTTTAAGATAGGCCTTCATGGCCCGGACAATATCCAAGGTATGCAGCAACCCCTCCTTTCTAGATGTGGGTTTCGGAAAGAAGGATGGAAGTACCAAATCCTGGTTCAAGTGAAAATTGGATATAACCTTTGGTAGGAAGGCAGGATGGGGCCGGAGAACTGCCCTGTCCTTATGTAGAATGAGATATGGTTCCTTACACGATAAGGCTGCCAACTCTGACACTCTCCTGGCCGAAACTATGGCGACCAAGAATACCAACTTTCTTGTCAGTAAAACTAAAGGAATCTCAGCCAACGGCTCAAAGGGTTGTTTCTGTAGAGTGGACAGGACAAGATTTAAGTCCCATGGACAAATTGGTGACTTGACAGGAGGATTAATACGCAAGACCCCCTGTATGAAGGTCTTTACCAGCAAGTGGGTGGCCAGCGGCCTCTGAAACCACACTGACAGAGCTGAAATCTGTCCCTTGATTGTGCTCAAAGCCAGGCCTTTATCCACTCCTAGCTGGAGAAAACCTAACACCCTATCAATGGTATATTTGCGGGAATTCCATCTTTTGGATTCACACCAGCCTACGTAGTTCCTCCACACCCTGTAATAAATCACCCTGGAGGCCGGCTTTCTAGCCCTAATCAGGGTAGGAATTACCTGCCTAGACAGACCTCTACCCCTGAGAATCAGGGATTCAGCCTCCAGGCCGTCAAATTTAGACGCTGTAATGTAGGGTGGAGGATCGGGCCTTGTGAGAGTAGGTCTGGTCGTAGAGGAAGAGTCCAAGGGTCTCCCACTGCCATCCTTAGGACTAGTGAGTACCATGTCCTCCGGGGCCAAGCTGGAGCTACTAAAATGACTGGCTTGTGCTCCACTCTGATCCTGCGCAACAGGCGCGGAAGTAACTGTAGCGGAGGGAATGCATATAGAAGTTTGAATTGATGCCAAGGGCAAACCAATGCATCGGTTCCGCAGGCCTTAGGGTCCCTCGCTCGAGACACGAACCTGTCTAGTTTCTTGTTGAACCTGGATGCCATTATATCTACGTCTGGCATTCCCCACTTCTGGCAGATTGTCTGAAAGACCTGAGGATGCAGAGACCACTCCCCCGGCGACAGAATCTGGCGACTTAAGAAGTCTGCCTGCAGGTTGTCCACTCCGGGAATGAATATCGCCGAAATGCAGGGTAAATGAACCTCTGCCCACTGAAAAATCAAGCTCACCTCCCTCTGAGCGGCCTGACTCCTGGTTCCCCCTTGGTGGTTTATGTATGCCACCGCTGTGGCATTGTCTGACTGGATTCTCACCGGGGACCCCTGTAATCTGGAGGTCCATGCCAGGAGGGCTAGGCGAGCAGCTCTGATCTCCAAGACATTGATTGGTAGCTGCCTCTCTGCTTCCACCCAAGTTCCCTGGCGAGAGAACCCCTCCAAGACCGCCCCCCAGCCTGCCAGGCTGGCGTCTGTGGTAACTACCTTCCAGACAACGGGGCTGAAGGACCTTCCCTTTAGAAGATTCTGAGGGTTCAACCACCAAGCCAGGCTTTGTCGGACCCTTGATGATAGCGTCAAAGGGGACTCCAAGGCATGTGCTCTCTTGCCCCAGGCTGCTAGAATGGCTGCCTGTAGGACACGAGTGTGGATCTGAGCGTATGGTACTGCCTCGAACGTGGCCACTAGCTTGCCTAGTAATCGCATACACAGGCGAATAGTTGGTTTTTTCTTGCTTAGAACCAACTGAACCAACCCCTTGATAGCCTCGATCTTTACAAGGGGCAGGAACACCCTTTGCTGTTCTGTGTCTAACCTCATGCCGAGGTATTCCAACTGCTTTGTAGGCTGGAACGCTGACTTTTCCCGGTTTAGGACCCAGCCGAACCTTTCGAGGTACTGAACCGTGAGGTTTACTGCCTGTTGCAGACACGGCCGTGAGTGATCTATGATTAAAAGGTCGTCCAAGTATGCTAGGACTGTGACCCCTTGGATCCTTAGATTGGCCAAAACTGGGGCTAGGATCTTCGTGAATACCCGGGGGGCCGTGGCTAGCCCGAAGGGGAGCGCCCTGAATTGGAAGTGTCGCTGCCCCACTGCGAAGCGTAAAAATCTTTGATGCGACTGAAAGATTGGTACATGAAGGTAAGCATCCTTTATGTCTATGGAAGCCAGAAAATCATCCCTCTGGAGCGTGGCGACTGCTGACCGGATGGATTCCATCCGGAAGGAACGAACCCTTAGGTAACCGTTTAACCTCTTTAGGTCCAAGATTGGCCTGACATCGCCGTTGGGCTTTGGTATGACAAAGAGATTGGAATAGAAACCTAGCCCCTGCTCTTGGGCTGGCACCTCTATTATCACGTCCTGGCAAAGCAGGTGATCCAAAGCTGCCAGCATCGAGGCCTTCTTTGCTGGATCCTTTGGTAGCCTTGACTCTTGAAAATGAGGCGGAGGAAACTTTAGAAACTCCAGTCTGTAGCCTGTGGTTACAGACGCCCGGACCCATTTGTCGGGGATCTTGGCTTCCCAAACTTCTGAGAAGAAACGAAGCCTTCCCCCCACCCGCGAGAGTGGGGGCGCCCCTTCATAAGGCAGACTTAGGGGCTGGTTTTGTCGGCTTGCGATACCATGGTCTCTTACCCCCAGGGGCCTGTCCCTGCGATCTACTGTTAAAGTTGGATCGCGCAGGCGGCCGTCGATACTGCCTGGAATTTGAGGGCCCCGAGACAGGAAAGAGCTGCCTTTTAAATGTAGGACCCCGGAATGTCTTTTTGACTGGTAAAAGGGTACTTTTGCCACTTGAAATAGTCAATGTATTTATCCAGATCCTCTCCGAAGAGTCGTCCTCCATGGAAGGGAAACCCTGCCAGAAGCTTTTTGCATGGGGGCTCCGCCGCCCAGTTCTTCAACCATAAGAGCCTTCTCATGTGAACCAAAAATAGTGATAAACGAGAGGCCTGCTGGATGGAATCCTTTATAGCATCTACCGCAAAACACAGAGCTCTGGGAATGTCAGAAAACTCTTCTGCCTGTTGGGTAGGCATGTCTTTTAGCATTTCTTTTGTCTGGTCCTTTAACGCCTGACAAACTCCAATCGCAGCCACAGCTGGCTGCACCACTGCTCCTGCCGTAGCAAAGGATGCTTTTAAAAGTGTCTCTAACCGTTTATCAACCGGATCTTTAAACATTTGTATGTTTTCCACCGGGCAAGTTAGTGATGTATTCACACATGAGATGGCTGCATCCACCACTGGGAGCTTCCACCTCTTCGAAATTTTTTCCTCCATAGGGTAAATGACCGCAAATCTCTTCGGCGGCAGAAAAATCCTGTCCGGTCGTACCCAATCCTGAAAGATCAATTCCTCCAAGAGAGGATGGACCGGAAAAACTGCGTTGCTTAAAGGAGCTTTCAAAGAGCCCAGAGAGGATACCGCAGGAACCTGAGGCTCTGGCAATGGTAAATTAAATGCCGAGCGGACCATGTCCGTCAAAGACTACACCCACAGTCTCTCTGTCTGGGAGTCTGAAAATGGTTCCTCAGAGGTAGATCCCTCAATCCCTGAACCCTCTTGGTTCAGGTCTAGTTGATCCTCCTGCGATTCCAATTCCTCCAAAAAGAGAATTTCAGCATCTGAGGATACACCCTTTGGTGATGGGGATCTAGCCCGTTTCTTGCCAGGAATAGATCTAGCGATCAACGCTGCTAATCTCTCTTCTAGCCCCCCTAGGGATACAGCTAGCATCTCCTCTGTGATAAACACAGGGCTGGGCTGATCTGGGCCAGCCTCAGCACCAGACCCCCCTAATGGCTCATCCAAGGCGACCTTCATGGGAATAAGCTGCGGGGAAAGTATCGGCATATCATCAGAATCAGAGGGGGAACCCCTTTGTTTTTTGGTCTTTTTTGTACCCTTTGACCCCGAACCTTTGGAAGCCATAATACAAAATCAAGGGACTGTAGAGGCCAGGAGTACAAAAACTAGGGTTTAGGGGACAATAGATCACTAATGCCCAAAAACTGATGGGGCCCCGTATGTTTTCCTTTTATTTTATTTTTTTATTTTTTTTTAAAACATACAGCGACCCCAAACTTAGTTTGCCAGCCTCCAACCTGTTGCAAAAAGGGGGATTTTTTGGCTTAACAGAAAAGCATTGGAACTAAGTCCAGCATGTACTACCCCTCTTCCGCCACCGGGAGTCACTGTTCTGCCGCTCTGCGTCCTCTCCCTTTCAGATCAGCCTCAGACTGAGCACTGACTATAGCCTGCTGATCTATAACAGCACAAGGCGTGCCCCTGATGACGCTGCAGGCACGCCCCCCCCGCCCTCCCCTCCGAACGGCGCGAAAAACGTCTATAAGACGTGCGCGCGCGTATGCCGGAGCAGGAAGAACATGGAGGAGCCGCGCTGCTGGAGACCCAGGACTGCAGTACCAAGCGGCAGAATCAAACCCCTGGCCAGGTAGGACTCTCCAAAAGGCCCCATAGGGGTCCTTACTTAGCCCTAGGAAGAAAGCAGCAGGTAGCTAGCAAACACAATTGTTTCTTAGACAGGGGAACCTAGTGATGGGGGGAATGAGACCATCCTGTCTTCTTAGACATAGTGAGCAAGGTTGCCAATGCAGAGCATACTTAGGCTACCCCGGAGAGCCTGCTGTCGAACCAAGTCCCACAGGCTCCCCTCTTACCTGCTCCATGCTGCAGGATGTTTGTCTAGCAAAACGATCCAATCTTCTCCCATCTCCGTGGGTAGCGTAATAGACCTTCAGGCCCTGGGGTCCTATGAAGGTACCCACTGTCCTGGACCTATATAGCACCCTGGCAAACAGGAACTTATGGTCTTTACGAACTCCAAGTCCTGGGCCCAGGGTCCAGCCCTCCAAAGAGGAGCATTATAGGCAAAACCCCACGGTTTGGGGCCCGGGTACTGTCCACTTTGGCACTGAGGCTCCTTGGACAGATCCGGTTAGCCCGCCCTTAATCCCAAGGATGTGGAGCAAAGCTATTCCGTGACCAACACCTAAGACACTGGCGAAAAAACTGAGGGACTCCCTCTAGGGGAGGGGGTTATATAGGGAGGGGACTTCCTGTTTGAGATTGCCAGTGTCCACACCTGAAGGTACTCCATATAACCCATATAGTAATGAATATGCCGCTGTGTCCCGTGATGTACGAGAAAGAAAATAAATCAAATCAAAAATAAATGATAAGCGCTTCAAATGAGTGATGCGTAAGCACTACACAAATACGTATGAATAATAAACAAATGGGTGAATGAAGTAGCTACAAAATAGCTAAAGGTGTGAATGAATCCAACGCAAACAATGTGTCAATGAATAAAGTCCTATTCAACCAGTGCATACGTGTACTGGGTAATGGATAAAGATGCACAAGGCAGTCTCTGTATGCTATTGGGACGGTGGGCTGGGTGGTAGAATGGTTAAGATCTTCACTCTGAATGCTGATCTATGCCTAGATATCCACAAAGGTCTTGTATTTCCCTTACCTTGAGGGTACTATATGTGAGCATATAGTGTGGGTCATCCAGGATCCGAGGTCTCGCTTTCCCATACGTATCCCAGCGGCGCTGATCAGTGAGAGGCCTTGTGCATCTTTATCCATTACCCAGTACACATATGCACTGGTTGATAGGACTCTATTCATTGCTACCTAGATGCACTTGTTGAATAGGACTTTATTCATTGACACATTGTTTGAGTTGGATTCATTCACACCTTTAGCTATTTTGTAGCTACTTCATTCACCTATTTGTTTATTATTCATATGTATTTGTGTAGTGCTTACGCATCACTCATTTAAAAGCGCTTATCACTTATTTTTGAGCTGATCAGGAATACCCAGGAAACTCACCTCAGGAGGAGACTGCCCAGTGCTGCTGTCCGCTCTCAGCACAGTGTGTGAGAGGAAAAGAACCGTGAGGCAACTGTGGGGCAGGGAACTGTGTGCCAAATGGTGGCAAAATGGAGTGTTTAAACAGGAAAAGCCTCCTAGGGCATTTTAACAGTGAAAATCCCCTCACAGGAAATCCCCATACAAAAATAAATAAAATAAAACACAGGCCAGATAACAGTCCCCTCAGGAAGGCCCCCTCCCCCGACAGCAGCAATGTTAGCAATGCAGCAAGGGAAAAGGAGCAGGGAAGGGAGGAGAAGAGGAACCCCAAACCCCAGGAATGCCCAGCTGTACGAACCCACCGAAGCGGGAGGGACTGTACTTACCCGTCCAAACGAGGACTTGCTGACGCATTCCTGACAGAACTACAACCGCAATGGAGGTAGCTGTCGGCCCGGTCCACTGTGAGTGAGACAACACCACAGCCCAGTCATATGTGGACCTCGGAGCAAAGCTCACCGGCCACCCCAGGAGTCATGGGGTGTGGCGTGGCAGACCCAGCCTCTTTGCAAAGGTGTGCCCACGCTTGCTGGTCGGACTGAGTAGACTACAAGGATCTATATTATCCAACCTGTCTCAGCCGACAGTTGAAAGAAGATTCTTCAAGAAAAGGTAAAAGCAAATCAAAATTTCTCCTCAGGGCGCTGGACCCAAAAGGGAGCCATACGCCATCTCCTTGCTAGGCAGAAAGAAACTGAGGCTGCAAGCTGCAGTGAGGAGGGTTATGTCTGTAGGGACCGCCCCCTGGGTGGAGCTGTTAAACTCTGTTAGTGTAACATGTATTTAATTATCCAACATGTTTCTGCCTAGTCCTCTTTTGTAAACAGGGAACATTACCCACTTGTCAAGATTTAGAGGAGCTGTGTCCTTTCATGGACGATAAGAGAAAATATGTTACCGTGTTTCCCCGAAAATAAGACACCGTCTTATATTTTTTTTTCCTCAAGAAATCACACTATGGCTTATTTTCGGGGGGTGTCTTATTTTTATTACAGAAAATAAAGGTTGCCTACCTGAACCACACTATCGCTTCTTAGCATTTCCTCTGTCCACCTGTAGACTGAGATTATCGTATTCTGCACGCCATTTTTGGACCATTCGGATATCCAACTTCTTCTCTTTGCACTCATCTTGTCTGGCTGTACAGAAAGATAGGCCAGCAAAGCTGATGTGGAGCAAAGTGGAGCTGGGGTGATCTCTTTGGGCTCAGTAGCAGCTTTTCCCCCTATCCCCTGGTGTTTGTGTGGGGTGAGAGAGGGGTATGCTGGTCGGTGCTGGGAGAAGCTTTACAGCTTTACACAGCGTTCTTCTCCTCACTTCAGTTCCAGTACAGTACTGTACGCCTATCACGTGTTGTTTCCCGCTCCGCGCCGTTACGCATACGACACTACGTCTTATTATCGGAGATTCGACACTACATCGCTACGTCTTATTTTCGGAGGGGTGTCTTATATTTCGATCTTGCGCCGAAATCCCGCTACGGCTTATTTTCGGAGTAAGTCTCATTTTCGGGGAAACACGGTAATACAAAAAAGGGTGCCAAGACCAAGTATCCACCACCAACACCAAGATCATGTTAAAAATAAACAGTGTCTGTTTAAGAGCCGCTGCATCACACTCAGACCATGCATGCACACACCTTAACAAGGCAATTGTTAATAAGATATTCATGGTTCAGATTTCTGATCTGAATAGCATATACCATATATAAACAAAATCCATCCTGTCACTAGGTTTAATTGAAAACCTCCCCCCCCCCCCCCCAACAAAAGGCCCATGTTGAGGGGTGGTTGATTGAGTCAGGTTACTAATCCCACAAAGAGAGCTTTAACCACTTGACCACTGGGCATATAAACCTTCTTCCTAACAAGACCAATTTTCAGCTTTCAATGCTCTTACATTTTAAATGACAATTACTCAGTCATGCAACACTGTACCCATATGACATTTTCATCATTTTTTCCCCACAAACAGAGCTTTCTTTCTGGTTTATTATGCTATAAATGAAAAAAGACTGAAAATTTAGTAAAAAAAATAAATAAAAAATTCTTCATAAATTTGGCCAAAAATGTATACTGCTACACATCTTTGGTAAAAAATAGCCCAAATTAGTGGATATTATTTAGTCTGGGTGAAATCAGTGCACCCTCAGCAGTTCCCATCAGTGCACCCTCAGCAGTTCCCATCAGTGCACCCTCAGCAGTTCCCATCAGTGCACCCTCAGCAGTTCCCATCAGTGCACCCTCAGCAGTTCCCATCAGTGCACCCTCAGCAGTTCCCATCAGTGCACCCTCAGCAGTTCCCATCAGTGCACCCTCAGCAGTTCCCATCAGTGCACCCTCAGCAGTTCCCATCAGTGCACCCTCAGCAGTTCCCAGTTTCACTGATGAGCACTGTAGTGAATAATCCTCTGCTGGCTCCACTACAAAAATCAGGGTCCGCCTTACATTCCTCCATAATATCCTCAAATAAAAGAGGTTCTACCTCTGATTCTTGAACAGTGAGGGTAAACTGATGACATATAGAGTTTCTGGCTTCTAGAAATTAAAGGTCCCAAGTGTCAAAAGTTTTCCCAAAAATTCAAAGTGGCAGAGAAATCTGCTTTTCTCAGGTGGCATGGTGCATGCCAGCGAGGGCGTTAAGAGTCAGAAGAGGGGACCAGTATCATAAAAAGACATTACTTTTGGACAAGGAAACAGCTATCCCCCTAAAGAGCATTTTCTAGCTTCCTGTAGGCCATATACAGAATGCATGTTATTCAGTTCTTTTGTCCCAACTCCCTTGTGCCCAAGAGCTGTCATTTCTCCCCGTGCGAAGGTCCTTAACAGGAGCTATCCAACAGATAAAAAAAAAACGGACGCCATCAGCCAGGTAAACTTTTAAGGAAACTGGCTTCAGCTCGTCTCCTCCCATGCCATGCTCCTCCAATGTGTTAAATCCTCCCACAAGGTTAAAGTGGTTCTAAAACCTCCAATTTTTTCTTTACCTTAATGCATTAGCTAAAACACCTTTTGTATGAAGCCCCCCAGACCCCCCTTATACTACCCGAGCCCCATCTCGATCCAGCTCTGTGCATGAGTGGGGTGGCTCTCCCGTGTGTCTCCTTATAGGTTTAGAAACAGCAGGTGGAACCATTGGCTCCTGCTGCTGACAATAACAGCCACAGAGCCAGTAATGAGAGCGTGAGGGATGAGGTTTGAGCCCTGCTAGGTGTGTCACAGCTCGGAAGCGAGCCCACACGAGAGCCCCTATAGTGGCTTGCTATGTGGGCACTGGTAAGGAGCACAAGACCAAAGAAAAGGGGGATCAGGGCTGCTTTGTGCAAAACCATTACACTGAGCAGGTAAGGTAACATGTTGTGTTTAAAAAAAAAAAGAAAAAAAAAAAAAATCCTTTACAGCCACTTTAAGTCATAGGAGGTAGGTGACCTCTACGGTTAGGCTTGTGGGAGGGTGAAATGGATTAGATGGGTGTGGCACCCTGAGATAGCTTTGGTGTCGCCAGGCGATATTAACACGGCTTCATGCTCTTGCCAAGTTTAAACTGCTTGCGCCGAGAAGAGTTTAAGACAAATGTAATAGGGGCACCACATTATTTAATAGCTCCCTATTCCTATAAAACTGCATAATGTGGCTTAACTCGTTAACCATTTATTAACAACCCTCAAACAATTTTTTATTTTTTGCACACATGTAAAAATATGCATTTGTGGTAATTTTTTAAAACCCCCAAAACATTACAATATCAATTGTAATTTTTTATGTTACACAACATTTGTACAACGGTTTATCAAAACGCATATTTTCAGGAAAAAAATAATAATCTAAAAATGTATTTTAGTGCACACAAATATATTATGCTTTTTTTTATTTATTTTTTAAGTAAAATGTATAACAAGGGGTTGTGTTGAGTAAACATATACCAAACATGGAAATTATTAAAATTCCTTGTGCCTGTGATATTGCAAAAAACAAATGGCACCCAAAAATCTCAATAGGAAAAGGTTTATACTCACAGCACATCAGTTTATAGTAAACCGTAAGCTATGGCACTAGAATTATTGTACGCACTCCTACATTAGTTGCGATACCTCACATGGGTGGTGCAACTGCAGTTTACATAAATGTGTGCACCCTGGGCATGCGTTTGCATTTGTGTGTGCAGGGCAACGGGTGTTAAATTTAACATTTAATATATATTTTTTTAATAATGTTAACATTTTGTTTTCTTCCTTTTTATTTATTTACCTCAACAAACCCCAATGTGATAGAACAGGTGACAAGTACCAGTACTTTTTATGTAGGCATTGGTGGTCTGTTAGACTTAAAAGCATGTAACCAAATACAGATGGGTGCGGGTAGATACAGCCACGGAAATACAGCTCTGAAACAAGAACTACTGAAATCATTATCACTGCCGGCTTTGTTCAGTGAAGGGGAGATCGAGGAGCACCTTTAACCACTTAAGACCCGGACCAATACGCTGGTAAATGACCCAAGGTGTTTTTGCGATTCGGCACTGCGTCGCTTTAACAGACAATTGCGCGGTGGTGCGACGTGGCTCCCAAACAAAATGTGCGTCCTTTTCTTCCCACAAATAGAGCTTTCTTTTGGTGGTATTTGATCACCTCTGCGATTTTTATTTTTTGCGCTATATACAAAAATAGAGCGACATTTTTGAAAAAAAAACACTATTTTTTACTTTTTGTTAAAAAAAAAATCAAATAAACTAAATTTTAGTCAAACATTTAGGCCAAAATTTATTTAGCCACATGTCTTTAGTAAAAAAAAAAAATCGCAATAAAAAAAAATAGCTACCTAGCGGGAACAGCGACACTAATACAGCGATCAGAAAAATGATCGCTTAGTGACGCTGGCAATAGGGAGTGAAAGGGTTAACTAGGGCGGTGATCAGGGGGTTAAAACTTTATTGGGGGGGTGGGGGGGCTATCCTGAACCTAACACTAACTGTTTTTTACAGTGCCTGTCACACTGACACTAAATGCAGTGATTAAATCACTGCATTCAGTAACACTGTGACAGGGGGGTGGGGGGGGCGATCACAAGGGGTTAATATGCCTATGTGAGTGTGTGTCAGTGTTGTGTTGGTGCACACTTACTTGTCATGTCTTCTCTCAGCAGCGCTGGGAAACAGCGCTGCGATGAGAGAATACATCATTTCCTCCTTCCTGTGTAAACACAGGAGGAGGAAGTGACAGGCTGGGAGCGCGCTCCCATTGGCTGGGAGCGATCGCGGGTGGGGCGGAAAACACGGACATCCGCCCGCAGATCCCGGATCGCTCCCAGAGGTAGGGAGACCCCCGCACGCCGCGATGGGACCCCCGAACCGCACTCAGGCGGGGACGTAAATTTACGCCCTTGTGCCTGTACGAGCCATGTTGTGGCCGTATATGTGCATGCGGGGGTCTTTAAGTGGTTAAGGGAGGGGCACCTCATCACTCTACAGCCGGGAGTCAGCTGAGGAAAATAGGCACAAGCAGATGGCTTATTTACCATCTCCAAGGTAAACACAGAGGGTTACCAATCCAGAAACTGCTAGAAAATAACCATTCATAATCTGATCGAAGCGTCAGAAGAAAAAAACAAATGTAATGGTTTAAGAAAAATACTTCTCCAGAGAACAGGTCAAAGAAAAACCTGGGAGTTTCAGAGTAGGCGGGTGATACACGTTTGCACCAAAGGCAGTCCTAGAAAAAATTAATTTCAGTGTACAGTTACCTCAAGGTAGCCTGCATTTAATTAACCCATGTTCTGAATAAGAATCCTGTGTACCGTACAATTAAGATAAAAGGTTTTATAATAAAATGTTAGTGCCATGTTAATTAAAAAAAAAAAAATACACATTGTTTCTGGGCCCTACTATAGGTACAAACAAATAATACAGTATGGCCCTGAACTACAGGAGATATTGTTTTGAGCTGTCCTTTGGTGGTGTGTCATGGCAATGGAAAGAAATACGCAACTAAAGATTAAAAAAAAATGATAACATTTTTACTATTTTGGGTCAGGTTTCCTTTGACAACACAAAAAATCATGAGCTATCATTTAAGATGTAACACCGAATGAAGGTCCAATTTCTCATAAACAAAACAATTCACCTGCAAAAACTGAGCAGTTCCAAAAGACATACAGTTATACTAACACATGCCTAAGTTGCAAACTGGATTCAAACATTAAGGTTTATTGTTACTTTCATCATTAGGAGGCTAAAAGTATGAACAGTGGATATGTGCATAATTTATTTTTCTATTTTATAATGCACATTTTATATATTAAACATTTTTACAAGTACGGTAAGAAAATTTGAAATGGGATTCTGTAGTTCTCTTTCCAGCCAGAAGATGGAGCTACCAGATTCCTTATTATGCGGTCACACTTTTATCCATTGTTCGCCTGTTTGCAAGCTGAAATTTGCAAACATGTATAAATGTGTCATATTAAGGACTCATCCCATGTCTGTCTACAACAAAAATGCTGGCTAGTTGGCAGCCTGTGTGTCACCAACCAATATTAACCACTTAAGACCCGGACTATTATGCAGGTAAAGCTAAAGTTTTTGCGATTTGGCACTGCGTCGCTTTAACTGACAATTGCGCGGTCGTGCGAAGTGGATCCCAAACAAAATTGGCGTCCTTTTTCCCCCACAAATAGAGCTTTCTTTAGATGGTATTTGATCACCTCTGTGGTTTTTATTTTTTGCGCTATAAACAAAAATAGAGCGACCATTTTGAAAAAAAAAAAAGGGATTTTTAAATACAGCTTACCTGTAAAATCCTTTTCTTGGAGTACATCACGGGACACAGAGCGGCATATTCATTACTATATGGGTTATATGGAGTACCTTCAGGTGTGGACACTGGCAATCTCAAACAGGAAGTCCCCTCCCTATATAACCCCCTCCCCTAGAGGGAGTCCCTCAGTTTTGTAGCAAGCAGTATGCCTCCCAAAATGTTCCCCAAAAGAGGGGTGGGAGCTCTGTGTCCCGTGATGTACTCCAAGAAAAGGATTTTACAGGTAAGCTGTATTTAAAAATCCCTTTTTCTTTCTCGTACATCACGGGACACAGAGCGGCATATTCATTACTATATGGGATGTCCGAAAGCAATGCTTTAATGAGGGGAGGGAGACATCTTCCAAAGAAGGATTCAATTTAGAGGTATACTCAAATAATAATAATAATTCCAACTTAGTCAAGAAAAAACTTTTTTTTTTTTTTTTTACAACCAAGGGTGCCTCTGATCCCGAGGATCTTAAACTGCAGCCTGTAGTACTGCCTGTCCAAAGGCAGAATCTGCATTCCTTCTCACGTCTAGTTGATAAAACTTTGTAAACGTGTGGACTGATGACCACGTCGCCGCCTTGCATATCTGAGCCATAGAGATCTGATGGTGTGCTGCCCAGGAGGCGCCCATGGCCCTGGTAGAATGGGCCTTTACCGACAAAGGAGGAGGCAACCTCTTCAAACCGTAGGCTTGAATGATTAATTGTCTAATCCATCTCGAGATGGTGGATTTTGCAGCTGCCTGCCCCTTTTTGGGGCCATCTGGTAGAACGAACAACACATCTGTTTTCCGGATCTTTTCTGTAGCTTTAAGATAGGCCTTCATGGCCCGGACAATATCCAAGGTATGCAGCAACCCCTCCTTTCTAGATGTGGGTTTCGGAAAGAAGGATGGAAGTACCAAATCCTGGTTCAAGTGAAATTTGGATATAACCTTTGGTAGAAAGGAAGGATGGGGCCGGAGAACTGCCCTGTCCTTATGCAGAACGAGATATGGTTCCTTACACGATAAGGCTGCTAATTCTGACACTCTCCTGGCCGAAACTATGGCGACCAAGAAAACCAACTTTCTTGTCAGTAAAACTAAAGGAATCTCAGCCAACGGCTCAAAGGGTTGTTTCTGTAGAGTGGACAGGACAAGATTTAAGTCCCATGGACAAATTGGTGACTTGACAGGAGGATTAATACGCAAGACCCCCTGTATGAAGGTCTTTACCAGCGAGTGGGTGGCCAGCGGCCTCTGAAACCACACTGACAGAGCTGAAATCTGTCCCTTGATTGTGCTTAATGCCAGGCCTTTATCCACTCCTAGCTGGAGAAAACTTAACACCCTATCAATGGTATATTTGCGGGAATTCCATCTTTTGGATTCACACCAGCCTACGTTGTTCCTCCACACCCTGTAATAAATCACCCTGGAGGCCGGCTTTCTAGCCCTAATCAGGGTAGGAATTACCTGCCTAGACAGACCTCTACCCCTGAGAATCAGGGATTCAGCCTCCAGGCCGTCAAATTTAGACGTTGTAATGTAGGGTGGAGGATCGGGCCTTGTGAGAGTAGGTCTGGTCGTAGAGGAAGAGTCCAAGGGTCTCCTACTGCCATCTTCAGGACTAGTGAGTACCATGTCCTCCGGGGCCAAGCTGGATCTACTAGAATGACCGGCTTGTGCTCCACTCTGATCCTGCGCAACAGGCGAGGAAGTAACTGTAGCGGAGGGAATGCATATAGAAGTTTGAATTGATGCCAAGGGCAAACCAACGCATCGGTTCCGCAGGCCATAGGGTCCCTCGCTCGAGACACGAACCTGTCTAGTTTCTTGTTGAACCTGGATGCCATTATATCTACGTCTGGCATTCCCCACCTCTGGCAGATTGTCTGAAAGACCTGGGGATGCAGAGACCACTCCCCTGGCAACAGACTCTGGCGACTTAAGAAGTCTGCCTGCAGGTTGTCCACTCCGGGAATGAATATCGCCGAAATGCAGGGTACATGAACCTCTGCCCACTGAAAAATCAAGCTCACCTCCCTCTGAGCGGCCTGACTCCTGGTTCCCCCTTGGTGGTTTATGTATGCCACCGCTGTGGCATTGTCTGACTGGATTCTCACCGGGAACCCCTGTAATCTGGAGGTCCATGCCAGAAGGGCTAGGCGAGCAGCTCTGATCTCCAAGATATTGATGGGGAGCTGCCTCTCTGTTTTCACCCAAGTTCCCTGGCAAGAGAACCCCTCGAAGACCGCCCCCCAGCCTGCCAGGCTGGCGTCTGTGGTAACTACCTTCCAGACAACAGGGCTGAAGGATCTTCCCTTTAGAAGATTCTGAGGGTTCAACCACCAGGCCAGGCTTTGTCGGACCCTTGATGATAGCGTCAAAGGGGACTCTAAGGCATGTGCTTTCTTGCCCCAGGCTGCTAGAATGGCTGCCTGTAGGACGCGAGTGTGGATCTGAGCGTATGGTACTGCCTCGAACGTGGCCACTAGCTTGCCTAGTAATCGCATACACAGGCGAATAGTTGGTTTTTTTCTTGCTTAGAACCAACTGAACCAACCCCTTGATAGCCTCGATCTTTACAAGGGGCAGGAACACCCTTTGCTGTTCTGTGTCTAACCTCATGCCGAGGTATTCCAACTGCTTTGTAGGTTGGAACGCTGACTTTTCCCGGTTTAGGACCCAGCCGAATCCTTCGAGGTACCGAACCGTGAGGTTTACTGCCTGTTGCAGACACGGCCATGAGTGATCTATGATTAAAAGGTCGTCCAAGTACGCTAGGACTGTGACCCCTTGGATCCTTAAATTGGCCAGAACTGGGGCTAGGATCTTCGTGAATACCCGGGGGGCCGTGGCCAGCCCGAAGGGGAGCGCCCTGAATTGGAAGTGTCGCTGCCCCACCGCGAAGCGTAAAAATCTTTGATGCGACTGAAAGATTGGTACATGAAGGTAAGCATCCTTTATGTCTATGGAGGCCAGAAAATCGTCCCTCTGAAGCGCGGCGGCTGCTGACCGGATGGATTCCATCCGGAAGGAACGAACCCTTAGGTAACCGTTTAACCTCTTTAGGTCCAAGATTGGCCTGACATCGCCGTTGGGCTTTGGTATGACAAAGAGATTGGAATAGAAACCTAGCCCTTGCTCTTGGGCTGGCACCTCTATTATTACGTCCTGGCAAAGCAGGTGATCCAAAGCTGCCAGCATTGAGGCCTTCCTTGCTGGATCCTTTGGTAGCCTTGACTCTTGAAAATGAGGCGGAGGAAAGTTTAGAAACTCCAGTCGGTAGCCTGCGGTTACAGACGCCCGGACCCATTTGTCGGGGATCTTGGCTTCCCAAACTTCTGAGAAGAAACGAAGCCTTCCCCCCACCCGCGAGAGTGGGGGCGCCCCTTCATAAGGCAGACTTAGGGGCTGTCTTTGTCGGCTTGCGATACCATGGCCTCTTACCCCCAGGGGCCTGTCCCTGCGATCTACTGTTAACATTGGATCGTGCAGGCGGCCGTCGATACTGCCTGGAATTTGAGGGCCCTGAGACAGGAAAGAGCTGCCTTTTAAATGTAGGACCCCGGAATGTCTTTTTGACCGGTAAAAGGGTACTTTTGCCACTTGAAATAGTCTGAATGTACTTATCCAGATCCTCCCCGAAGAGTCGTCCTCCATGGAAGGGAAACCCTGCCAGAAGCTTTTTGCATGGGGGCTCCGCCGCCCAGTTCTTCAACCATAAGAGCCTTCTCATGTGCACCAAAAATAGTGATAAACGAGAGGCCTGCTGGATGGAATCCTTTATAGCACCTACAGCAAAACACAGAGCTCTGGGAATGTCAGAAAACTCTTCTGCTTGTTGGGTAGGCATGTCCTTTAACATTTCTTTTGTCTGGTCCTTTAACGCCTGACAAACTCCAATTGCAGCCACAGCTGGCTGTACCACTGCTCCTGCCGTAGCAAAGGATGCTTTTAAAAGTGTCTCTAACCGTTTATCAACCGGATCTTTAAACATATGTATGTTTTCCACCGGGCAAGTTAGTGATTTATTCACACATGAGATGGCTGCATCCACCACTGGGAGCCTCCACCTCTTGGAGAATTTTTCCTCCATGGGGTAAATGACCGCAAATCTCTTCGGTGGCAGAAAAATCCTGTCCGGCCGTACCCAATCCCGAAAGATCAATTCCTCCAAGAGAGGATGGACCGGAAAAACTGCGTTGCTTAACGGAGCTTTCAAAGAGCCCAGAGAGGATACCGGAGGAACCTGAGGCTCTGGCAATGGTAAACTAAATGCCGAGCGGACCATGTCCGTCAAAGACTGTACCCACAGTCTCTCTGTCTGGGAGTCTGAAAATGGTTCCTCAGAGGTAGATCCCTCAATCCCTGAACCCTCTTGGTTCAGGTCTAGTTGATCCTCCTGCGATTCCAATTCCTCCGGAGAGAGAATCTCAGCATCTGAGGATACACCTCTTGGTGACGGGGATCTAACCCGTTTCTTGCCAGGAATAGCTCTAGCGATCAATGCTGCTATTCTCTCTTCTAGCCCCCCTAGGGATACGGCTAGCATCTCCTCTGTGATAAACACAGGGCTGGGCTGATCTGGGCCAGCCTCCGCACCAGACCCCCCTAATGGCTCATCCAAGGCGCCCTTTATGGGAATAAGTTGCGGGGAAAGTATCGGCATATCATCAGAATCAGAGGGGGAACCCCTTTGTTTTTTGGTCTTTTTTGTACCCTTTGACCCCGAACCTTTGGAAGCCATAATACAAAATCGAGGGACTCCGCCAACAACAACAGACTGTAGTGGCCAGGAGTACAAAACTAGAGCTTAGGGGACAATAGATCACTAATGCCCAAAAACTGATGGGGCCCCGTATGTTTTTTTTTTTTTTCTTTTTTTTTTAAATATATATAAGTCTCTTTCTTTTTTTTTTTTTTCAAACATACAGTGACCCCAAACTTAGTTTGCCAGCCTCCAACCTGCTGCAAAAAAGGGGAATTTCTTGGCTTAACAAAAAAGGCATTGGAACAAAGTCCAGCATGTACTACCCCTCTTCCGCCACCGGGAGTCACTGTTCTGCCGCTCTGCGTCCTCTCCCTCTGAGATCAGCCTCAGACTGAGCACTGACAATGCCTGCTGATCTATAACAGCACAAGGCGCGCCCCTGTATGACGCTGCAGGCATGCCCCCCCCCCCCGCCCTCCTCTCCGAACGGCGCGAAAAACGTCTATAAGACGTGCGCGCGCGTATGCCGGAGCAGGAGGAACATGGAGGAGCCGCGCTGCTGGAGACCCAGGACTGCAGAATCAGGCGGCAGATTCAAACCCCCGGCCAGGTAGGACTCTTCAAAAGGCCCCATAGGGATCCTTACCAGTCCTAGGAAGAAAGCAGCAGGTAGCTAGCAACACCATTCTTAGACAGGGGAACCTAGTGATGGGGGAAAAGGGATCATCCTGTCTTTCTCAGACATAGTGAGCAAGGTTGCCAATGCAGAGCATACTTAGGCTACCCCCCTTTTAGGTTACCCCGGAGAGCCTGCTGTCGAACCAAGTCCCGCAGGCTCCCCTCTTACCTGCTCCATGCTGCAGGATGTTTGTCCAGCAAAACGATCCAATCTTCTCCCATCTCCGTGGGTAGCGTAGTAGACCTTCAGGCCCTGGGGTCCTATGAAGGTACCCACTGTCCTGGACCTATATAGCACCCTGGCAAACAGGAACTTTATGGTTTTTACAAACTCCAAGTCCTGGGCCCAGGGTCCAGCCCTCCAAAGAGGAGCATTATAGGCAAAACCCCACGGTTTGGGGCCCGGGTACTGTCCACTTTGGCACTGAGGCTCCTTGGACAGATCCGGTTAGCCCGCCCTTAATCCCAAGGATGTGGAGCAAAGCTATTCCGTGACCAACACCTAAGACACTGGCGAAAAAACTGAGGGACTCCCTCTAGGGGAGGGGGTTATATAGGGAGGGGACTTCCTGTTTGAGATTCCCAGTGTCCACACCTGAAGGTACTCCATATAACCCATATAGTAATGAATATGCCGCTCTGTGTCCCGTGATGTACGAGAAAGAAATCTATATTTTTTACTATAATAAATATCCCCCCCCCCCCCCCAAATATAAAAAAAAAAAACATTTTTCCTCAATTTAGGCCAATACGTATGCTACATATTTTTGACCCTAGTAATGGCAGCGATCAGCGTTTTTTTTTGGGACTACAACATTATAGCGGACACATCAGACATTTTTGGGACCATTATTTTCACAGCGAAAAGTGCTATAAAAATGCATTGATTACTGAGACAATGGCAGTGAAGGGGTTAACCACTAGGGGGGGCGCTAAGGGGTTAAGTGTGCCCTAAGGGAGTGATTCTTACTGTAGGAGGGCGTGGCTGTAGGTATGACGTCACTGATAGTCGTTCCCTACAGACTATCAGTGACACTGCCACTCAGAAGAACGGAGAAGGTGCGCACACACACACACACCTCCCCATTCTTCAGCTCCTGTGACCCGATCGCAGGACACGCGACCCACGGCTGGGCTCTTAAGGCAACATACCTGCATGTGCCTGTGCCTTTCTGCTGACCTATATCGGCGTTAGGCGGTCCTTAAGAGCCGGTTCACACTGGGGCGGCACAACTTCGGGGGTGACCCGACAAGACGTCCTGAAGACGATTTCAGAGGCAACTTGCAAAATTACTTCTGTCAGTACAAGTCGCCCCGAGTAGCCCCCAAAGTCGTATAAGAACCTTTTTCTAAGTCGGAGCGACTTGCGTCACTCCAATTAGAACGGTTCTATTGAATAGGACGCAACTTGTCAGGCGCCTGACGAGTCGCCCCAGTGTGAACCGTCTCTAAGTGGTTAACCAGTAAGTACAAACATAATATTAACACTTATGTACACATGTGTGGATATAGAAACAAATCCCGCCTTTAAAATGATCACATTTTGTTGCTTTGCAGCCTGAAATGAAAACAGACACAGTTTAGGTTTTATCCAGCTGTAATTACTCAGTGCAACTCGTCACATCCAAGTGAAAGATATAGCACCAACACGTCAAAAAAAGTGAATCACTGAGTTGGAAAAAGGACCACCCCTTTGTCTTTCATCTGTTGGGATATATCTCTAATATTTGCACATCTAGACTTTGCAATATTTGCCAACTCTTCATTGCAGAACTGCTCAAGTACAGTTAAAGGGGTTGTAAAGGTACAATTTTTTTCCCCTAAATAGCTTCCATTACCTTAGTGCAGTCCTTCTTCACTTACCTCATCCTTCGATTTTGCTTTTAAATGTCCTTATTTTATTTGAGAAATAGGGATGAGCTTCGTATTAGAGTCAAACTCATGTTCGATCGTTCGTCGAAATACGAACAAAACGGGTCGTTCGCGCCAAATTCGAGTTACGTTTCACAGACCATAATTCACTGCGGCATCGCTGGCTGATGATTCGCCAAGCATGCACTATGACCTGCATGCTTGGCCAATCACAGTGCGCAAAAAACGGAGAGCCATAAATGGACAAAGCCAGGGTGGCTTTGGGCAATTATGGCTCAGGGGGCTTAGTACACGCCCCACACTATAAAAGGCCGCCTGCAGGTCGGCCTTATGTAGTGTGTTGCGGCGGTGGTTAGAGAGGACAGAGAGAGAGAGAGAGAGAGAGAGTGTCATTTTTTGCAGGTATATAGAGCAGGCAGGCAGGCTAGTTAGTTAATGTTACAGTGTGTAGAGGATATATATACATCCCAGGTGTTGTACATATATTTATACACTGTACAGTTTAGCTAGATCAGTTCTTCCTAATTTACTGGCAGGCAGGTGATTGTGCCATTTAAAGACGTTTTCACAGGCATACTATAGACACCCAGCAGGTACAATATTTAAAGGATTTTTTTCATTTTATTTAAGCATCATTGAAATCACTGCCCCTGATTCAGGGTATTATGAACAGTTCCAAATACCAAAAATCAAGAAATTACTTCACTAGAAGATTAACGTTTTCGAATGGCCCAACCAGAGCTCAGACCTGAATCCGATTGAAAATCTGGGGTGATCTGAAGAAAGCTGTGTACAGGAGATGCCCTGGCAATCTGACATATTTGGAGTGTATTTGCAAAGAAGAGTGGGCAAATATTGCCATGTCAAGATGTACCCAAAAAGACTGAGTGCTGTAATAAAATGAAAAGGGGCTTCAACAAAGTGGTTTAACCACTTCATGCAACACTGAAATTTGAGAGAGAAAAAAAAAAAAACTGATGGTCCCGGATAGATGACACTGGATAGGCAGCACTGATGAGGAGCTGCCGACAGGCATTCCTGAGTGGTATCTGAAAGGAACTGAAAAGCATTACTGATGGGGCACGGATTAGCATAGTTATGGGAACTGACAGGCGTTCTTTATGGGGCACAGGTTGGCAGTCGATAAGCACCTCTGATGGGGGTTGCACTGATGTGCCGATTATCAGCACAGACCCCCCCTCTGACAGGGAGAGCAACCGATCGGCTCTCCCTATCAATGCGAACCGAGAAAATCTGTTTACCGGTAGTGAACTGAAAAGCATTACTGATGGGGCACTGATTAGCATAGTTATGGGAACTGACAGGCGTTCTTTATGGGGCACAGGTTGGCAGTTGATAAGCACCTCTGATGGGGGTTGCACTGATGTGCCGATTATCAGCACAGACCCCCCCTCTGACAGGGAGAGCAACCGATCGGCTCTCCCTATCAATGCGAACCGAGAAAATCTGTTTACCGGTAGTGAACTGAAAAGCATTACTGATGGGGCACTGATTAGCATAGTTATGGGAACTGACAGGCGTTCTTTATGGGGCACAGGTTGGCAGTTGATAAGCACCTCTGATGGGGGTTGCACTGATGTGCCGATTATCAGCACAGACCCCCCCTCTGACAGGGAGAGCAACCGATCGGCTCTCCCTATCAATGCGAACCGAGAAAATCTGTTTACCAGCACTTCCTGGTTCATGCAATGATTAGCCGTCATTACTCACAGCTGGAAGTCTCCATCGGAAGCTCCATACCACGATCGGAGATGCAGTGCATCAGACTGACACCACACCTCCGATCGCGCAACGGCCTGTTATCCAGATTAAGTCATATGACGTTCGGTCAGGATAACAGAACCACATTGCCAACATCATACTGCTATATGGCGGGGGCAAGTGGTTAAGTGCACAATTAGGCAACCATATTTTATTTTTTTATTTTTACTTCCCTCCACCTAAAAGATTTCAGTTTGTTGTTCAACTGAGTTGTACAGTTGAACAATTGAAAGGTGGAAAAAGTTCTGAAATTATTTATCTGTCATTTTTTTACATTACAGAAACCTGACATTTTAACAGTGGTGTGTAGACTTTCTATATCTCCACTGTGCACAAGTAGTACTAGTAATATTACAAATCTGAAGACAGTAGTGAAGCTAATTACCCAAGAAGTCTTGGAAGAGGACTTGGTGGTGCTAGCTACATTTCCCAGCATCTTCTTGTACATGGCAGTTTCTACATTCTTCTGGTCAGCATGCTTCTTGACAAGCTTGGAGAGCTCAGCATGGATTGTCTAAAAAAACAACAAAAAAAAAACACATCAGCCTTAACTATTTTTTAATTCAGCTTAGAAGAGGAAAACAATCCTGTCCAGGTTAAATTAGAGACATTCCAAGAATTTTAAGGAACTTTTACTGCAGAATCTTACCTGCTTCTAGCTTTGTGGATACCAAGACAGGCAATTTCACCAACTTCCTCAAACTGAATTAATGTAGAACTACAGACACACTTTAAAAGGAAAAACATATGCTGTAGCACCTAAATTATATGTGCATTTGTCGCATTTACCGTTTTACTCCTTTTCCAAATCTCTTAAGTATTTGATAAATCCCCCAATGAGGTTCACCTAAAGTAATTTCCTGTGATGGTGTGGCAACAATGCTGCAATGCATCCAAATTCAGAGTTGCCACTCATTTAGGCTGTGGCTGCTTACACAACACTGAGGTAAAAAAAATTGCAAAAGGGCGTGCCTTTCGGTACTGTAACTGCTGATTCACAAGCTTGTAGTTATGCTGATCAGCATTTGGCCATTCCATGCCCTATTTCCTAGAGTGACATCACTGCCCTCTGCTGCTGAAACCCTCCCACTGGGAGCTGCAGTGTCTGGGAGGGGACATTTGAGACACAATTGGAGAATTATGTCTCAGTCAGGGAAAGTAAAAAGTTTTTTTTTTTTTTTTGTTTACCTGGATTTGGTACTTTATTTACACGGTCATACAGGAGCTTTTATTTGTACTTTAAGTGGTATTGCCAAGAGAGAAAAATTGCTAAAATGGTAGTGGGCAAGTACCATATGGGAGGTAATGCAACAGTTGAAAGTGTTTTGTACTTAGTGTACAGACCTTTTACACAAAGATTGTACAAAACATCTTCCAGTGTTGCCATGGTTGCAAAGGAATGTTTTGGATCCTCTAGAAAAATCACAGCTGGCAGCAAATAGAAAAGCATAAAATTAATAATTACATAAGCAATGAATTCTATTAAAAAAACTCTTATGTAGTAAATATGTTGGTTATTAATTATTGTTGATACCTTAAACATATTTGAACATTAGATCTTCTCTTAACCACTTAATGACTTGAAGGATTAACACCAGGCCATTTTTTACGATACGGCATACGCATTGCTTTAACCGGCCATTGCACGGCGGTGCAATGATGTACCCACACAAAATGTACGTCCTCTTCCCCCCACAAATAGAGCTTTCTTTTGCTAGCATTTGATAACCTCTGCAGTTTTTACTTTTTGCTATAATAAATATCCCCCTAAAAAATTAAAATCTCTTCCTCAGTTTAGGCCAATATGTATTCTTCTACATATTTTTAGTAAAAAAATATGAATAAAATAAATCGCAATAAGCGTATATTGGTTTGCACAAAAGTTATAGTGCCTATAAAATAGGGGATAGATTTATGGAATTTTTTATGTTTTTTTTTTTTTTTACTAGTAAAGGCAGTGATCAGCAAATTGAACTGAAATATTTAGCTATGCAATTAGGGTAAAGTAGATGTAAACCAGATTCATGAAATATGAACCAAGCACATATCTGTAGTGTTTTCTTATCTCTGTCCAAAGTCTCGAGTCCCATGTCTTTCTGCTGCTCAGTTCTTTTGTCATCAGCATAACTTATCACAAATTCTCTGACAACCAAGATAAAACCAGCATGAAATTTGTTTTGGGGTGGGTGCTATAAATAGATTAGCAGAGAGCTGGTCTAATAACAGCTTAGCTCTTCACATTGCTCTGCCTACCCGGGGTGGAGGGGTGCCAAGAATCCACACCCAGTACTAAACAGGGAATAAAAAATAAAATCTAAACGTGCACCTTAAAGAATATAACAAGCTGAAGACAGCAGATATACATGTAAAACTTATGTAGGGAGATATGCTTCATCTGAGGCTGTTCACTTCACAGGGTATATGTGAGTTTACATCTACTTTAAAGTCTTTAGTGAAATACAGTATTTTTTAATTGCTGGCCAACACCATTTTTAAATTATGGCTGTAGCATGGACAGCCTAAAGAAAGATGGTCTTTTTTGTTGTTGCTAGAGTTGATGGTACAATATTTACATATATGCGAGAGTCTTAAACTATACAATTGATTCATATACAGTAGATTACCCCTCCCACGAACGAAGAATGGAGTGTTCAATAGTTCATATGATGAGCTTTTATTTTTTTTCAATATTTGCTTTGCAATTATTAAAGTTATTTTAATATGATTGCAAAGAACAGCCTTTTCCATACCTGGATTTATTTAAAAAGTTTAAATATAAATTGTTGAGTTTGTCTTGTTCTCGTCACCATTTTGGAAATTTTTCATGATAGACACAGTAACATAACAAAAAAGAAATACTTCAAAGGATTTACACCTTGTTTGAAGGTTCCAGTTTCAGTGCTTTCCTTAAGATGGCTATAGCGTCACTGTACTCTCCTTGCTGGGCCAATACCTGCAGAGAAATAAGAAGATTGATAGTCAATCTGATGTAAATACCTTCCCACAGGGGTGTCCAAACTTTTTTTCAAAGAGGGCCAGATTTGATGAAGTGAACATGCGTGAGGGCCGACCATTTTGCCTGACATTATTTGAACAATTAAAATTCGGTCTAAGTATGTTTGTCCGATCACTAATACACCACCCAGCAAGAATTGCCTTTGTGGCTGTGTGTGGTGAAGAAATGAGCTTGGGCGTGTTATTTGGATTCACTGTATATATCTCTTTTGTGGCCTCAACGAATCCCTGAGCGCTGCTCAGGAAAAAGGATGAGCTTGGGTGTGTTATTTGGATATACCGTATTTATTGGCGTATAACACGAGCAGGCTTACCTTTGCCATGAATGCAGCCTCGCATGTGCCATGAATGCAGCCTCGCACGTGCCATGAATGCAGCCTTACCATTGCCATCAGTGCAGCTTGATTGATGCCCATCTGCAGCCTCGGAGGGGACAGGGAGGGGGTGATGAGTGCCGATAAATTACAAACAGGAGAATCTCTTGTTTACTCGGTTACCTCCTCAATACAAAGTCCCGCCTCCTATTATGGACAGAACGGTCATTCAATGGCATCCCAGGAGACAGGACTTCCTATTACAGATGCCGCTGAGTAAATAGGAGATTCTCTTCATGTAATCTGATGGCACTTGTCCCGCCCTCTCCCTGTCCCCTCCGAGGCAGCGCCAATAAATACGGTATATATCTTTGTGGCCCTGGGGGCCACAAATATATATATATATATATATATATATATATATATATATATATATATATATATATATATATATATATATATATATATATATATATCCAAATCCCCAGGGGGGCTGTATTAAATGACCAGGGGGGCTGCAATTGGCCCGCAGGCCGGACTTTGGACATGCTTTTGGACATGCAGGCGCCTTACCATATTCACTATAAAAAAAATGCTCATCAGTCATGTCTACCAGCCAAAAGCACTCAAAATCCATCAGAGATCATCAAAACATCAAGAACAAAAATAAAAATACAAATACAGCGGCTGTAGTAGAATATTAGCCAAGAGTGAGATTAACCACACTCGAAGACATTGCCAAAAATTCTAGTCACCTAAAACAGGTTCCATAAACGCAAGGACATCTTATTCCAGTGCTAGCCCTTAGACACATGTGCAGTCTTACTACAAGGAGTGCCGATTTGGTCTCTACCTATCTGTAAAAAGTAAAAGATAGTGTTTTTTTTTTCCCCAAAACTGTCGCTCTTCCGTTTATAGCACAAAAAATAAAAACCGCAGGAGGTGATCAAATACCACCAAAACAAAGCTTCATTTTTGAAAAAAAAAATATTTTTTTAAAAAAACATGATTTATTTTGTGGAACTGCAACATTGCCACAGACAAATCTGACACAAAGTGGCACTTTTTGGGGACCAGTGACACCAATACAGATCAGTACTAAAAATAAATGCAGTGACTGTCCAAATGATACTGGCAGGGAAGAGGTTAATATCAGGGGCAATCAAAGAAACACTTGATCTCCATTTTCCTCTTTGGCAGAACAGCGGTCTTCTTGCTTACATAGGCAGATTACAGTTCTGCCTCTCTACAAATGATCACAGGGTTTTAAGGGGACATTGTGTCCACCGGACCCCTCCGATTCACAGCGGGAGCGGGGTTCCGGTGGCATGTGCACCTCAGTGCTGAAGATAACCACGTACAGGTACACGATTTTCGCTTAAAAAGCCGCCACCATGTATGTTGGTGGTTAAAGATGATCTATGGTCACAGCATACACTGTCATTTTATAACAGCATTGTAATAGCAATCCAAACAAGTTATTTTTGACAATCCAATATAAGCGTACTTTAAGTGGCTGAAGTTTTTTTACCTTCGTGCATTCGGTTCTAAAACCTTCCGTCTGTTGCTCCCCCCCACAATACACACCTGAGCCCCCTTTCGGTCCAGCGATGTGCACAAGAGCCTCTGTTGTCCCAAGATTCCCTCTCCCCATTGACTGAGATAGCAGCGGAAGCTATTGGCTCCCACTGTTAATTGCAGCCAGTGAGGGAATGAGAAGTGAGAGGGGGGTGGGGCCAAGACAAGGCTATATATGTATTTATAGATGCATAGCAGAGTGCTATTGGGGGCACTGGTCGGGGGGGGGGGGGGAGCCAGGAGAGCCATTGGGCACCAAAGAACGGAAAGGGGCTGCTCTGTGCAAAACCACTACACAAAGCAGGTAAGGACGTTCGTTTTTCTTCTTTTTTTTTAATCTCCTTTCATGTTGAGAGAGCTGTCTGCTGATCATCTTTCCCCAACTTCCTGGATGTCCTGCATGCTTTGCAGCTTCTCCTCTGCCGATGTTCTTTCGAAATATCCAACTCGTCAAAATCTAGAATTAAGTCACTTCCGGTGACTCTTCAGTAGCAGATTGACAAGTGTGCACCCGACAGCATAACAGAAACCGAGTTCAAAAAAGGTTAGTACCTTTCACATGCGCACTGCGGTGATTGAAAGATCCAAACAGGGTTTGTTATTCTGTCGGGTACACGCATGCATGAGCAGTACAGCCAACTTATCGAAATCTGTTGCTGGAGAGTCACCAGAAGTGACTTAATTGGAGATTTAGACGAGTTGGCTATTTTGACAGAACACGGTCACTTTTGATTTCCAAGTATTACATAACCCACTGTACCTTGCTGTGTACATGCAGAGATTCCTGTATTGACTCTAATATCACTCCTCCTCTCAGCACTTCTTTAAAGTTCAGAAAGCAGGCTATGTGAAATGTGTGACAGTAGTGCCTACTTACAGAGCATGGTAAATGCAAGTCACAGAATTCAAGATATTAAATGTGTGGGGATTTTTACAAAGCAAGTTTACAAACTTCATGAGCAAATAAGAGTAGACTAGAAATCATTGAAATACAATATTAAAACCAAAAATATGATTTTACCTTTGACCAAAGATATGTCTTACTGATATGTACCTTTAAATACATTTATTATTATAAAACAGGATTTATATAGCGCCAACAGTTTGCGCAGTGCTTTACAACATCAGGGAAGACAGTCCACCTACAATAGAGGAGGAATCAGAGGGCCCTGTTCGTTAGAGCTTACAATCTATAATACAATGCGAGACATTTTGTAGAAACCGCTCAAGACCGACAAATCCTAAATATATAAAGTACTGTAATAGAGACATCTGGTGGTAGATTAAACATACGGCTCCACAAAAAAAAAAAAAAAGGCTGTTTAAAAAGGAAAAGGTCCATTTACACCACTGCAGAATCTTAATTTGTTTTATCTGCAGACCTAGAAACTTTAGATGAAGGATCAGCCACAGACAATTCACTTTGAGACATCTTGCACATGAGAACCATTTTCAGGTATAAAGTGGTTTATTAAATTTTTTGCAAATCGCCACTACAAATTGGCGATGTTCCAGACAGCTATCCAGGTTATACATGTACATGACCAGTCCACTGACCTACAAATGTGTAGAACTTATTTAACGAAGCACCGCAGAGCACTAAAGAAAGGATCATTCCCAAGGAGATTGAGAACCTACAACCTGGTAAGGTCCATATGCATTAAAGAAATGTCTATACAGGAAACTATTAAAAGTAAGATTGCAGTTAAATGCAATTAGTTTTTTTACCACTTGTCCACCGGGCCAATTTTGGCACTTCTCTCCATGTAAAAATCACAATTTCTTTGCTAGAAAATGAATCAGAACCCTGAAACATTATATATATATTTTTAAGCAGACACCCTGGGGAATAAAATGGCGGTCATTGCAACTCCCCCCCCCCCCCCTCGCACGGTATTTGCGCAATACTTTAAGCGCCTTTTTTGGGGAACAGTAAAGTTAGCACAATTTTTTTGTATAATGTGAAAGATGTTACGCAGATTAAATAGATACCCAACATGTCACGCTTTGGTACTTAATCTCCATAGGCGACGCTTTAATAGATTTGACAGGTTACTATTTGAGTTACAGAGGAGGTCTAGTGCTAAAATAGTTTCACACGCTCTAACGCACGCGACAATACCTCACATGTGGGGTTTGAATGACGTTTACATATGTGGGTGGGACTTGCATGCGTGTTCGCTTCTGAGCGCGAGCTACCGTGGACAAGGGCGTTTAAAAAATAAATAAATACAATGTTACTTCATTTTTTAAATTTTTACACCAGTCATCTCAATAGTTGTATGCAAGCGTCGGCACTGGATGGTGGCGGGGGGGGGGGGGGGGTGGGTGTGTCCCCTCCCGCTGCCTATAAGAACGATCAAGCGGCGGAACTGCCACTTTGAGCGTTATCGTGCAGAGAATCGCCGGCAGAAGACAGTGATATCTGAATGATGCCTGTAGCTGCAGGCATCATTCAGATATCACTGCACAAATTCGACGACGTCATATGACGTCCTCGGTTGGCAAATGGTTAAATAGACTTAAACTGGACAACTATCTTAAAAGTATCCAGTATATTATATCTTGGAATACAGTAAGGGGCACAGGCTTGGCTTTCATAGACCCTGGGTTATAGCCCGGTACCTTCAAGTGATTGGACTCTGGCAAAGCTTTTATAGGACGACGTCCTCTGGGCATCCCCATATCACCCGACCCCCCCACCGTCCTTGGTTTTGTAGCTAGCAATGCTGGGTAACACAAAAACACAGGTACGGGTAGCCTGTGTATTGTACTCAAAAGATATAGAAGTTACAGGCAAGTCAAAAAATCCCTTAAATTTGTGGAGGAAAGAGGCTTGATATTCGCAGACTCTGGGACATCCTCAAGCAATGAATAAGAAGGTGGGCAACAGAATTGTGCCACCTGAGGATACAAAAAATTGGACAAATATGCAGTCCATCTTCCTGATAGCAGCTGTAGCTCTGAGGTAGACTGATGACTGTGACCATATCCAGACAGCAAAGCACTATCTCCTTTGGGTGCCTTGCAGCAGGGCAAAAAGGAAGGACCGACTAGGTCTTCAGTGAGGTTGAAGACTGACACCACCTTAGGAAGAAAAGAAAAGTCTTGGGCTCAAGACACCTTTTTCCTTGTGAAGAATGAGAAATGGTCTCTTACAAGAATGGGCTGCCAACTCAGTAATGTATGACAGACATAACCACCAAGAAGGCCATCTTACAGGAGAGATCCTTTGAAAAATTTACACCCTGATGGGTTCAGAAATTGTTTCTGCAAGGCAGAGAGAAGCAACTGAGGTCTCAAAGAAGCACGGTGTGGACATGGCTGAAACTGGTCCCTTAAGAGTAATTAACCACTTAAGACCCAGACCAAAATGCGGCTAAAGGACCTTGCCCCTTTTTGCGATTCGGCACTGTGTTGTTTTAACTGACAATTGCGCGGTCATGCGATGTGGCTCTGAAAACAAAATTGGCGTCCTTTTTCCCCCACAAATAGAGCTTTCTTTTGGTGGTATTTGATCACCTCTGTGGTTTTTATTTTTTGCGCTATAAACAAAAATAGAGGGACAATTTTGAAAAAAAAAAAACATCTATATATTTTTTACTATAATAAATATCCCCCAAAAATATATATACATTTTTTTTCCTCAGTTTAGGCCGATACGTATTCTTCTACCTATTTTTTGGTTTGCGCAAAATTTATAGCGTTTACAAAATAGGGGATAGTTTTATTGCATTTTTATTCTTTTTTTTTACACTACTAATGGCGGTGATCAGCGATTTTTTTTTCGTGACTGCGAATGGCGGACACTTGACAATTTTGACACATTTTTGGGACAATTGTCATTTTCACAGCAAAAAATGCATTTAAATTGCATTGTTTATTGTGAAAATTACATTTGCAGTTTGGGAGTTAACCACAAGGGGGCTCTTGAGGGGTTGTGTTCCCTAATGATACACACGCATTGCGCATGCGCCAACGGCCTCAGGCGGTCTGATACTAACACAGAGCTTTAACCTTGCAAGGACTTTGTACCACTCTCTATGAGAGTATTCTTATGTTAAATTTTTTATCTTTAAAATAAATCTTCGTTTTTATACGTTTACACTATGGGGTTGTCCCTTTCTTTCTCCCCACATGGTGTTTGATAACACACGCTCACATGCGAGTTCCATTTGGAAGTACCGCTTAACCCCAAGAGGAGCTGTGGATTCCACCATTTAATCTATGGAGAAGATACTGTTTTGTCTCTGAGGATTACAATCTCCTGCTATGCCTGTTTAGACTACTCCTGAAAGGGATAGTCACAGGCTTTCTGGTAAGCCTTTATTTCTACTGGTGTTGGGCCACTGATGTCCGATTTTCCCTTCTTCCTCACCTGTGGATCTCCTAATTGGACTTTTTATTGCTTGCATCATCTGTATTGGAAGGGGCTGGAAATTCCCTGTTTTTTCTGTGGACTTTTATTTGTTTTGCACTTCATGTACTGAATCAGTCACTTATATTGTCTATTTAGTTTATTCACAATATTTGTTGATATATATAGGTATTGGATACCTGTTCAGTGTATATTGTTTTGCACAATGCTATAATAATTTTTGTATTCACTGCTTTTGCACATATTTTCCAATGATTTATATCACTCATAGTTTTATCATGGTTTATTGCCTTATGTATTAATTTATAGGGTATATGTTGTCCAGCGCTACACTGTTTTTGCACATTTTTCTTCACACTTTATATCCAAGTTGTAGTGTTTAGCAGCAGGACGTCCTTCCCAGGACCTTTTTTTAATTGTTTTATTAACATTATTATTTTCACTAAGCGCAAATTCCCCCCATCCCCCCTCTTTTCCTTTCTTTTACACATTCCTTAATGTGCGTTTACGACTGTAGGGCGGTGTGGCTGTAGGTTACGACGTCATCGATTGCATTTCCCTGTATAAGGGATCACGCGATCGATGCTGCCGCCACAGTGAAGGAAGGGGGAAGCTGGGTTTACACACGGCTCTCCCGTTCTTTAGCTCCGGGGACCGATCGCCGCACTCCAGCGGCGATAAGGCCCGCGAGTCCCGGCGCGTCGGACCGGGTCATGGGAGCGTGCCTGTAACCCACGGCTGGGTACTAATACAGGACGTAACTGTACGTACACGTGCCATTCTGCCTACGTAAATGTGCAGGAGGCGGTCCTTAAGTGGTTAAAACCAAGTACTGGTCAAGTTCAAAAAGGGATAATGAAAGGACGCCAGAATTGAATTGTCAATGTCCCACAACAGGCAGAGATTGAAGTGTGTGTTCACACTAAGCAAAGGAGGATTTCCAAGTATGAAACAATCTTTCTGGAAGCGGCTTTTCTTGCAATGTGGATGTCACAGGGTAAGCGGTCAGGCTCAGAGATCAGTAGCCATAGCAGTAGTGAGGCTACCACCGATCAGCAGAAGTAAAAGCAGCAAGTCACCCTGGCAAATGACACATGCTTACCTGATGTGCAGGGTCCAAGCACTAACTGGTATTCTCCAAAGCACCCGATGGTGGAGATGGGTTTTGCTGTGTGTAAGTACCAGACCACAGTCCTCAGGATCACCCCCACCAGGGTCTAGTAGCAGATATAGCAGGCAGGGATCAAGCAGAAGCATAGTCAGTAAATAAGCCAAAGGTCAGTAACAAGTGTTTGCAGGTTGGGATCAAGCGTAGTCAAACAACGTAAAGGCTGCTAATGAGTGGTGGTGGAAAGGACAGCTGCAGGTACACAAATGAGCATGAAATTGGCTGGAGAGAGCATAATAAAAACAGTAAGTGCAGAGACACGACTTAAATCAAGAAACTCATGGGAGTATCAAAGTGTTCAAAGAAACAAAAAAAGGTAAGTTGTTAAACCCAGTGACTGAAGAAAGAAGGAAGGAACAGGGGGCCTTGAGAGAGCAGGTCCGATACCATAGAAAGCAGCCTGGGGTCATCTCCTAGAAGTCGGAGTATGTCTGTGTACCTGATTCTTCTGGCCCAGTTTGGTGCAATGAAAATCACGGTTTCTTCTCTTGTGCCTTCTTGCATAGTAGTCCATGTAGACTTTGAACTGGAGGAAATGCATACATTAGCCTAAGTCCAGCGAATCATCAGAGCATTTAATGCCAATGCTAGAGGATCCTTGGTCCTCGTCATAAACAAAGCAAACTTGTTGCTGAACCTGACGACCAAGGTGTCCATGTCCGGAGTTCAATCTTTGAATTGAAGATGACAGGGTGAAGGGCCTATTCCCATAGGTCTAGCTCGTAACGACTGAGGCAACCTGCCTTCCAATTGTATGCTCCCGGGATATAAACAGCAGAGATTGCTGGACATTGTTTTTACATCTCCTTCAAGGCAGCAAGACTATTAGTACAAACCCCCAATGTAATTGATGTAGGCCACAGCCATGGCGTTGTCCCGATTGCAACCTGACATTCTCTCTTTGAAAGAGGATCTAGTGGTGCAGAGCCATTTTTATTGCTCCGAACCCCAACATGTTAATAGGGAGCTTGGCTCCATTGGATGACCACGTTCCTTGAACTGTGAAAGAATGAAGGAGGAGAGGTAATAACTCACCTTGAGGGTTTCATATAACACTTTGAAGGTTTTTGTTATAAATTTCAGGTCCAGGATAAGATGACTGCCCCAGTTGAGATTTGGTACTGTGAAAAGTTTGAAAATAATCATTTGAATCTGTCCTCCAGCAATAGAGGAATGACCACACACTGATAAAAGATTGTTTAGGGCAGCCCTCAAAATTTCCACTCGCCTGCTCACATTTTGTGAGTGAAAATTAGCCGAGGGTGAGTGTGGAGCAGGAGCCAACAGTTTCTGTCTGATCACATCTGGCATAAGTGGTGCACCCTTTAAGAGTGGCCCTGGGGAAAGAGCTTCCCTGCCCCCCTGGGCCGCTCTGATAACCCTGTAGAAAAGGGTTCACCACTTATGCCACAAGCAATCAGCCAGAAAACTTCAAGAGAGTCAGCCGGATCACACAGAGCTGGAATCTCCCACTGTTACACAGCTTGGATATGAAATGCTGGCCGCTATAAAAAAAAAACAGCCTCCTGGACCAGCTCCTATGATATGGACTTTGTTCCTCTTATTGAGAGACTTTTTAAAAATCACATTTGATCTGTGTACACCTCCAGGGTCTCTCCCTAAATGAGCGCTGAGTTCATTTTTTGTCTAATGGGTGCTGATAAGGCTGCACTGATGGCCACTGATATCCTTTGTTAATATTGTTAAAGTTATTTTCATTTTGTAACTTAACTCTGCATAAAACATTTATCAGTGTAATTTCATGAGATAATTGAGGAGTGCATGTTAAGGGACAGAATTAGTGGCGGGGCAGGGTAGGGGTGGGCAACTGGTTGGTGGGCAAGCAACTCTTAAGGCCTAGGAAAAAAAGGAATGAAACTGCGCCACAGACGATTTGTGACTCATCTCTGGTTATGACGTTTTTTCTTTTATCCTTTTTCTTTTTCTTTTTTTTTCTTTTGTTTTCCCTATGTTACTCTACTTTAAAACTCTTATAGGATTGTAGATGATGCTGTTAGTACCCTGTGTTCCAACCGTAGGAATGCTTTTTGCAGACCCACTTAACCCTGATACAGTAGAGGTTTATGTATTAATGCCTGTTCTTTACCGGTCTTAAGGGCTGACGCGTCCACATTTGAGACGTAGGATGCTAGGCTCGCACTACTTAAAGTTTACAGGCTTAGCCTTAGCGAACTGGTCCTAATCTGTCGACTAATTGTTCTTTTGTTTTCTGTTCCCTTTTATGTTATTTTGTTAATGACCCTACTCGGTGCCGACTTGTTATTAGTACTGTATATACCGATATTGTACAACGGCATGTGTATGTTGTCTGAAAATTTAATAAAAATCATTTGAAAGAAACTGCGCCACAGACAACTTAAATTAAATAATAAGTGATTAAGTATTTAGTGGCAGCCCCTGCATAGAAACCCACCTAGGTGGGAATGAGTGATTAAGGTAGAAGATAGCAGGTAATGGCGCCTACTACTAATTAAAAAATTACGTGCACAAGTGTATCCAAATCAATGGTAATCCTGTGATCAGATGGTGCTAATAATACTATTCCGTGTAGTGATGTCAATTATATAAATAGAAATATATGAAATGAAAAATAAAAATAATAATAATAAAGATAGTACTGTGACCAATATTGGTGCTAAAAATGCTAATCCTTGTAGTGGTGCCAATTTTCCATATTACAATACATAATAAATTGATAAAAATGTGTGCAAAATGATATATAAAAAATATAAAAATCCTAGTGGTGATAGTCCATATAATCCAATCAAAATCCAGTTTCTAGTTTACAAAAGTTAATAATTCAATAAATAAGTGCTCCTTAATAAAATTGATGTTTATAATAGTCCAAGGGCAATATTTGCAAGATTTTCTTCATATAAAATAAAGTAAAGTGACAGGTGCTTCATGCAAGTACAGCCATCAGTGGATCACTCAGTGCTCTCCCCCAATGGTCCCGCACTCACCGGATCCAATCACCCCCACAGGGGCAACAGGCTCTTTTCTAATAAGTATCCAAGTTCCAAACTTCAAAAAGGCTGCCTGGTTTTCTCCCCTGGGATCTGTTCAGCCGTTCAACCGCTCCTCTATCACTGGAAGAGGCAGCAGAGGAGCGGTTGAACGGCTGAACAGATCCCAGGGGAGAAAACCAGGCAGCCTTTTTGAACTTGGATACTTATTAGAAAAGAGCCTGTTGCCCCTGTGGGGGTGATTGGATCCGGTGAGTGCGGGACCATTGGGGGAGAGCACTGAGTGATCCACTGATGGCTGTACTTGCATGAAGCACCTGTCACTTTACTTTATTTTATATGAAGAAAATCTTGCAAATATTGCCCTTGGACTATTATAAACATCAATTTTATTAAGGAGCACTTATTTATTGAATTATTAACTTTTGTAAACTAGAAACTGGATTTTGATTGAATTATATGGACTATCACCACTAGGATTTTTATATTTTTTATATATCATTTTGCACACATTTTTATCTATTTTTTATGTATTGTAATATGGAAAATTGGCACCACTACAAGGATTAGCATTTTTAGCACCAATATTGGTCACAGTACTATCTTTATTATTATTATTTTTATTTTTCATTTCATATATTTCTATTTATATAATTGACATCACTACACGGAATAGTATTATTAGCACCATCTGATCACAGGATTACCATTGATTTGGATACACTTGTGCACGTAACTCTTAAGGCCTGGCTAGTAGCTCATGACTTTGAGCCCTGTTTTAGGGAATTCAGCAAATCTGACTGTCCTTTTGGCTGCTTTGAGTAAAGAAAGCTATGAGGGTGTAGAGTTTGGGACTCTAATTTGTACCTCCTTTGAAACCATCTATCCCATAGGTCTGGGATGTCTGCGACCCAGAGAAAGACAAACAAACAGATGTCCCCACCAATCTCAGGAGTAACCACTTCAGCTCAGGAAAGTTTCATCCCCTTCCTATGCCATTTTTGCGATACTGCACTGTGTTGCTTTAACTGACAAGCACATGGTCGTGCGGCACTGTACACAAATAAAATTGATGTTCCCCCCCCCCCCCCCCCCCCCACAAATAGAGCTTCCTTTTGGTGGAATTTGATCAACTATGCGTTTATTTTTTGCGCTAGAATTAATGAATAAAAAAACAAAAAAAAAACAATACGTTTTATTTTCTGCTCTAAAACTATAAAAATAAAATTTCTTAATCAATTTAGGCCAATTTGTATTCTGCTACATATATTTTTGTTGGAAAACAACAACAAAATACCAAAAAGTGTATATTGATTGGTTTGCACGAAAGTTATAACATTAGGATCGATTTGTGGACTTTATCATTTGTTTTATGTTTTTACTAGTAATGACGGCGATCAGCGATTTTTAGCAGGACTGCGACATTGCGACGGATAAATCTGACACTTTTTGGGGACCAGTGACACCAATACAGTGATCAGTGCTAAAAAGTGCACCGACACTGCATAAATGACACTGGCAGGGAAGGGGTTAACATCAGTGGCAATCAAAACGTTAACTGTTTCTCATGCGTTTGTGGGGGGGATGGGTGCACTCGAGAAATCGAGACATCTTTGTTCCTGGTTAGTACGAATCACAGATGTCTCTTCCTACCTGACAGAACGACGGTCTGCCTTACTGACATAGGCAGACAGTCATTTTGTCTCTTCATTGAGCGATCGTAGGTGGCTGGACGCCAGACTCACCGATTGTCTCCTGCTGTGTCCAAACACAGCGGGAGTTGGGCTTTTGAGGCGAGCGCCCCAGAGCCATCCACGAGAATAACTTACAGGTACGTGATTTTGCGCTTAAGGGCCCCCTGCCACAGTAAACGTACGTGGGGCGGTCCCTAAGTGGTTAATTGGGAAGAGGGCTTTAAACTTGTGCTGAAAGGATAAGCTGAATTTAAAGCGAAGCTCCAGGCTCCTCCAGAAAAAACATAGTCAGCAGCTACAAATACTTTGTAGCTGCTGACTTTCAAATATTTGGATACGTACCTGTCCACGAACCCCGCACAGTCTCACCGGCTCTTGTGTGTTGCCGCCCCCATCTCGAATGAGGGAAACCGGCAGTGAAGCCTTGCGGCTTGAAAACCAGTTCCCTACTGCGCATTCACAAAGCACGCTGCACTTTGTGCACAGTTGGTAAGGTTGAATAAAGACAATAGGCCATCCAGTTCAACGGGTGTGCGTGTAAAATAAAATTTCCCATATCCCTGTATATCGTTTTCGCCAAGATGCATGTCCAAGAGTCTTAAAACCATCCATACTTCCTGCCAACACCATTGATTGTGGAAGAATTTCACATCCTTACCGCCCTGACAGTGAAAAAACCCCTACGCAGCTTAAAAGGTTAAACCACTTTTCTTCCAGTTTCATTGTGTGGCCCCGTGTCCTCTTACACTCCCTGGGACTGAAAGTTTGTATACTTGGGCTGGGATCACCGTTAAGATATTTGTATACGGCCATTATATGTCCTCTCAAGCATCTATTTTCCTGTGAGAATACATTTAGCGCTTGTAGTCGTTCCTCATAATTGAGGTCCTCCAGTCCCCATATGCATGCCATTATTCTGCTGGCTTTGGTAGCTGCATCTTGACAATGCAGGAGATTGCTCAGTCTGTCTTCTGTGATTCCTAGATCCTTCTCCATCCTTGAATCCCCTCGGGGTTCTGCCCCTAATGAGTAACATGCGTTTATATAATTTACCCCCCCCCCCCCCCCCCAAGTGCATTACCTTACATTTAACAATGTTAAACTTAGCCATCTAGTAGCCCACTCAATTAAATGTATTCAGGTCCTTTTGTAAAGTTTTCTTTTCCTGTGTGAAGGCTGAGAAGAAACCATTTAGTACAGCTGCCTTCTTGTCATATGTAACCAACTTCTCTTCCTTGTCCTTTATGGGGGCCTACGAGTTGCAATCCGACCTCGCCTTTTTACTGTAAATATATTTAAAAAAAATCTTGGGATTTTTATACTCTCTTCCAGTATGGATCTCAGTCTCTTAGCCACCCTGATTGTATTCTTACACTTCTTATTGCATTCCTTCTAGTGTTGGAATGTGAATAATAACCCCTCCGCTTTGTACTTTTTAAAAGGACTTTTTTGTTCTTAATATGACATTTTACATTTTGGTTCAGCCACCCAGGTTTAACCATTGTTCTACAGTACTATATTTAACTGAACCAAAAACGCAAAATGTCATATTAAGGATGAAAAAGCAGTTAGTTCTTATTGGTAACTGTTTCCAGTAGTCTTTCAGGGCAGCCCTTAAGAGATGGAGCACCTCCTCACACACAGGAAACACATTGCCAGTAATTTCTCTTAAAAGGCCGTCCCTTGGGTCCCTGGTCAGTCATTCAAGAGAACTAATGGCTCTCTTGGATGACATTAAGGTGGGATCGTGTTGCCCTGGAAAACTACTAGAAACAGTTAAATCGGTATGAAATCTGCTTTTCCCCCAGTCTTTCAGGTCCGCTCTTGAGAGGATAACCAAGTACTCACCAGACTAGGGTGGTACAACTGCTTGGAGGACTTTCTTACCAAAAGCCTGGTCCTGGCTGGATATCAGATACAGCCTGTAATGCTGAACAAAGGTCGAGAATTTTGACCATGTTGCTGCCCTGCAAATTTGCTCTGGAGTGGCTCCCACCTTCTCTGCCCACGAGCCCTTAGATCTAGGGTTGTCCCGATACCGATACCAGTATCGGTATCAGGACCGATTCCGAGTATTTGCGGGAGTACTTGTACTCCCCTAAATACCCCCGATACCAAGATAGAATACCCCCCCCCCCCCCCCCCCCGCCGCCGCCACTCACCGCACCACGCTCGTCGCATACCGCCCGCCGCCGACCACCGCTAATCCCCGTGTAAAATTGTAATACCTGCGGCGCCATGTATAGACACGCGATTGGACGGATCCGTCCAATCGCGAGCAAGGGGGGGGACATGACATGGCTGCAATATGTGGGGGACATACATGGCTGCAATATGTGGGGGGACATGGCTGCATTTGGGGACACGTTTAAAAAAAGTATCGGTATTCGGTATCGGCGACTACGTGAAAAAAAGTATCGGTACTTGTACTCGGTCCTAAAAAAGTGGTATCGGGACAACCCTACTTAGATCTTTTGGCAATGTTATCTCCATAGCATTCCAGTATAGCTGGGGACTTCCAGATACTGGAGACATCTTCTAACATCTAGAAGGCTTAGTTCCTGCTATTTGCTGTTGGTGAATTACAAAAATGCAGGTAGTGTTAGAGCCGGGATTTACACCAAATTTGACGTCATCTTTTTATAAATCCCAGGATATGTTTGAAGGAAGTTCGATCATCGTGAATTTTTAGTAAAGTCTGACAGACAGAACCTGGATTTCCCCTATCCTACGTGCTGTAGTGATAACCACGAGGGAAAAAAGGTTGAGTATAAGCAGGGGTAAGGATGTTTCTTGTAGCCACTCAAAAAGGATTTATGATCATCCCCTCAGTACCAACAGATCTATATACAGGACATTTTTGTGTCTTGGGTTTGTCTGTTTTTTGCCAACGCTCTGCAAAACGCAAGAAACCAAATGGGTCTTCTCATAGTGTCCATTCTAGATACACCGACAGCACTTCTATCTGGATCTTCAGCGTACTGAGTGCTAGACCTTTATCAGTACCCTGCTGTAGGAACTTAAGTTGGTGTATCCATCTTTTGTCTTTTTTTTTCCGCAACAGCTGTTACATTTTCTCTTTCTGTAGCTGCACCTGGCGTTCAGCTTTCTAGGACTCAGAAACGTTGCCACCACTTTTGTCAGAGTCCTCTTGATCTCAAGATGTCTTCCCCAGTAAACAGGCTGCCCATTTGAAGCTTTGTCTTAGGCCTGTTAGGGGTCCCTGATACATGAGGTCGTCCCTGTGAGGAAGTAGGCATGGCTCTTCTGCTGAGAGACTGAGGCGCTGAGAGAACCAACCACTCTTGGGCCAATATGGTGCCATCAGTATGAGCTTTGTTTGCCCATGTAGGAATTTTTTCACCACCCGAGGAATCAGATGTACCGGAGGAAAGGTATAGCACATCTTGAAATTCCATGGGTTTTGGAGTGTGTCTATCCCTAGAGGCCGGTCTTGCGGGTCGAGCGTTTTTCCGGGATGCAAACAGATCTATATTAGGTACTCCCCAGCGGGCTGTAATTTCCCTAAACACATCTGGGGGCAATATCCATCTCTCTTGGGAGATCTCTTGGTGCTGAGGAAGACCACCTATCTGGTTGGAGATGTGGCTTTAGGAGGGTCTCCTTGTACCCCCTTGTTTGTTCACATAAGCTACTGCTGTGGCATTGTCTGACAAAATCAGGGTGTGACGACTCCTTATTTGGTCTTGGAAGTGTTCTATGGCTTTGGCTATTGCCATAAGCTCCCTCAAACTCGAAGATGTCTGGGCTTCTTCTGGGGACCATATCCCCCAAGCAGGTTATCCTGCTAGGTGGGCTCCCCATCCCCAACTGCTTGCGTCTGTGGTCAACTTTTGTGACGTTGGGAAAGACCATGCCAGACCCCGGTTTAAGTTTGTGTGGATCCTCCACCACCAGAGGGACCTCTTCAAAGGAGGTTGGGAGTAAGAGCGTCCTGTCCAGATCTTCTTGTTGATTTCTTAAGAGAAAGTCTTGCAGGGGCCTTAGATGATATTTGACCCATTGTACTGCTGGTATCATTGCGGTCCGACCCATAATGGACAGCTCTCTGATGGGTATCGGGAGGTTGTTTTGTACAGAACTTACTATCTTGACGAGGCCTTGGATCTTCTCTGGTAGGGACATCTTTTGCTCTATGAGGTTGAGCAGATATCCCAAAACCAGATGTTCTGAGTGGGACATGTTGGATTTGTCTATGTTTAAAATCCAGCCCAGCGACTTCAGCCATAGTGGCGCTTCTGCAAGGTCTTTTTACCAGCTATACATCTGACGGTGCTGTGAATAGTAGGTCGTCTAGGTAACATACTACAGTCATCTTTAACCTCAGAGGGGCCAAGGCTTCTGCTAGGACTTGGTAAATAGGCTCTGCGATACGAAAGGAAGAGCCCTTCTCTGGAAATGATATTTCTTTCCCTCCATCTCCTTCAGGTATCTCTGGGATTCTTCTATTATGGGAATGTGGAGATAGACATCCCCGATATTCATGGTCACCATGAAAAGTTCCCCGGTGAAGGATATTTTTGACTGAGAAAATGGATTCCATGTGGAAATCTTTTGTATGGTAAACGCTTGGTTTAGGGGTTTTAGCTTTAATAGCAACTGAAACTTCCCGGAAAGTTTGACCACAAACATGCAAGTAAAAACCCGGGGAGAGCTCTTGCTTTTTCAGGATCCCTGGGAAGTTTTGTTAGAAAAAATCACTGGAGGATGACAATTGAATTTCAGGGAGTAACCCTTTACGATGTCTAGAATTAGTTGATAAACTGTCTTTTGCCATTGAGGTAGCAAGGTAGCCCTCCTTCCTCTAACTGGCAATCTCTCATTGTGTTGGGGTTTGGTTAGAAGAGCCAAAGAGGACGTTACTTTTTGGCTCCATGCACACGAGACGCAAATGCAAACACATCTAAACACACGTTTTCAAAGGCAAAAAACGGCGTTTAGTTAAGAAACATCATAAGACCCTCCCTAAGCTCAAAAAACAATATTATGGAGGCGCATGCGTGGGAGCTCCTAGGATGGCAGCTTAGGACCGGAGCTCTGCTCACCACCGGCTGTCAAACGCAAATATATAGAGTTTCAACCTGGATACAAACGACAAAAAGATATCCGAGGACTGCGGATTCAACGGTAAATCGGAAAATACCGGGTAAACTATTCCTTATTCAGGGGAATTATATACAGGAGCCTTGTAAAGAACGACAGCTGGGGACGGGGTGCCCGCGCTGTTTCCTTTTTCTGACGAGAATTACAGGTTCTATATACCCGTTAAGAGCAGAGAAACAACAGTAGTGAATAGCTGACATACTGTGGACCCAGTTCATGCCGGGCAAATATTACAAAAAGAGCAAGAAACTTAATAAAAGGCTGGCTAAGAACAATTTACTTAAGATGGTCACCGTACCTCAGACAAGTACACTGGGTACAGTTGAGACCTCATTGACTGACAGACAAGCTATATCTTCTATAAGTCCTTCTATAGTACCTCAGACACCAAATTCTGACACTTGCCCTATTCTCTCCCCTCCTGCATCATTTGAAATAAAAAATCTCATGGAGGCTGGTCATTTAACTCCTGAGGTAATTACCTCACAAAGTCCTGCACATATGAATACAAAGGCTGAACAGGCTCATGAGGTAACCTTCAATGTCTCTGAATTATTCACCAGAATTTCTGAAATGCTAGATAAAGGACTGGCACAAAATGCAGAAAGAATCACAGGAGAGATTAGGGCTGATTTTCAGAGCCTGGGAAGCAGAATAGAAAATATTGAACACAAACTGGAGGTTAATACAGCACGGACTGATCAGAACTCAGATCATTTGCAATTCATGCAGGAACAGCTGGAAGCTGCTCAGGCACGGATCGACGAATTAGAGAACAGATCAAGAAGAGATAATTTCAGGGTCAGAGGATTACCAGAATCTATCTCAGACGTGCATACAGCTATACAGGACATTATCAAAATCCTGATCCCATCTATACCAAACCACAAACTAGAATTGGACCGAGCACATAGGGCCCTGGGTCCTTTAAGAAAGGACGGTTTACCAAGGGATGTGGTAGTTAAACCACATTTCTATTCCATTAAGGAGGAAGTGATGAAACAGTCTCGCAAACATGAACAACTACAGTACCAAGGCGCCATAATTCAAATATTTTCTGATATATCGCCATACACAATACAGAGAAGAGGAGCTATGAAGCCCTTATTGTCTGCCCTCATGAAAAAGGACATAAGATACAAATGGGCCTTCCCCTTTGCTTTGAAATTTTCATTTAATGGCAGGCAGTATGTAGTACAGAATTTTCAGGAAGGTGAGAGACTATTATTGGACTTGAAGATTATTTCCTGCGAGCCAGAAATGGACACAACTCCTATCCAGCAGGGCTCTGCCAAAAGACAAACCCCTATCAGCCCGACTTCCTCTGCTTGGAGCAGAGTCAAGCACAGGAAGGTTAAAGATAACTTTGCAACCTGAAGAGAAGGAACATGTTTGTGGATGTCTTTTCCCCTTTCTTCAAAGGGATGGTCACCGATGTCTCTTTTTCCCCTATTTTTCCATACCCGAGAAAATAGATCTCACCAAAGCTACATGTTAATACTTTCCTAGGAAATGTTTATATACATATGTGTATATGTATATTTCTATTTTTTTTTGTGTTTGTTGTTTTTTCTTAGGAAAGTTAAAATAGTTCGTCTCTTTTAACCACTTGCCCACGGTGTCATAGTAAAAATACGTCAAGATTTTAAAGATGGATATCTCGGTAACGGCAGCAGCTGCTGCCACAACCGAGATATCCATCTTTTCCGTGGGCAGTGCTGTACACGATAATGGCGGTCCCAGCGGCGGATTCGCCGCAAGATCGCCGTTATCGGTGGCGGGAGAGGGCCCCCCCCCTCCCGCCGCTCTCCCGCGCCCTCCGCCGCTTACCGGAGCCGTCGGTAACAGCGGAGGCGATCGGGTCCTCTTGCTGGCTGTGTTGGGATACGAGTGAGGGAAAAATCCCCTCTGCTGGGCGGAAGTGACGTCAAAACGTCAGTCCCGCCCAGCGTCTTAAAGAAACATTTTTTTTTTCTGAGATTTGAAAAATGACATTTTTTTCTTTTTTTGCATTTAAGCCTAAATATGAGATCTGAGGTCTTTTTGACCCCAGATCTCATATTTAAGAGGACCTGTCATGCTTTTTTCTATTACAAGGGATGTTTACATTCCTTGTAATAGGAATAAAAGTGATAATTTTTTTTTTAAATTTATTTCGATGTATACAATTATAAACTAATTAAAAATAAATAAGAAAACAAAAAAAAAAAATGTAAAACGCCCCGTCCCGACGAGCTCGCGCACAGAAGCGAACGCATACGCGAGTAGCTCCCGCATATGAAAACGGTGTTCAAACCACACAAGTGAGGTATCGCCGCGATCGTTAGAGCGAGAGAAATAATTCTAGCCCTAGACCTCCTCTGTATCTCAAAAAATGCAACCTGTAGAATTTTTTAAACGTTGCCTATCGAGATTTTTAAGGGTAAAAGTTTGACGCCATGCCACGAGCGGGCGCAATTTTTAAGCTGTCTTATTTTTTTATTCAAAAAAGTGTTTTTTTTTCAAAAAAAATTCGCTTGTAAGACCGCTGCGCAAATACGGTGTGACAAAAAGTATTGCAATGACTGCCATTTTATTCTCTAGGGTGTTAGAAAAAAAAAAGATATGTTTGGGGGGTTTAAGTAATTTTCTAGCAAAAAAAAACGTTTTAGTCTCGTAAACACCGAATCTGAAAAACAGGCCCGGTGGGCAAGTGGTTAATATGTCATACTGGGTTGAATTATTCATAACAGTGATTTACATTACAGTTTGTTGAGCTGTCGCTGGCAGCCGGTGGTGAGGCATTGGGCCACAGCCTACCCCTTGGATCGACGTTCCGTCGCCCCGGGGAGTGGGAACATAGCCCCTTATTTTCTGGGCTATTCTATGGTCACGTGTTTGAATGGGGGGGAGGGGAAATACACCCTCCCCTCATTCTGGGTCATTTTTGACCTTACGTTAATTTACATATGGATAAAATGTCTGTCTATTTTCTTTTTTCTCTATCATTTCTTTCTCTTCTGTTCACTCTTCCCCCCCCCCCCCCCCGACCTACCTGCCAATGAGAGCTCCTACGTTTAAGTGTCTACAGTCATTATTTTGCAAACCGGATAATGTACCCAAGTTGTTTAATGTGTCTCATGATACGGATATTGTTTGGGAACGCATGAGAATTAGCTTTGCCAATTTTATATCCCATGGCTGGTATGGCTAATCCTCCTGCTCCCCTAGTGTTGTTTCACACAACACGCAGGGGCTGAATTCTCCAGTTAAAAGACGAAAGGCGCTACAAGTCTACAAAATCCCTTCATGCTGATGTGGTATTTCTACAAGAGACCCACTTCCCAAAGCGGTATACTCCCTCGTTCTTACATGCTCATTTCCCATTATTCTACCTGTCTAAGGCCGAAAAGAAGACTAAAGGAGTGGCAATTTTATTCTCCAAACACAGCAAATTTAACTTAATTAAGGAATACGTGGACCCAGAGGGTAGATTCATTCTGGTAAAGGGCACTCGAAGGAAATACGTACACTTTTATATCATACTATGCTCCCAACCGGGGACAGAAGGGGTTCTTCTGCCAAATGCTTGAATCTCTCCAGCCTTTGGTAGAGGGAGTCATAGTTATGGGGGGAGATTCCAATCTGGCTTTTGACTCTGGACTGGATAAATCCGGCCCAGCAAAGGCTAAATTAATTAGACCTACTAAAACCAGTACCCAAGTCGCTCGCGTGCTTCACCAATATAGATTGACCGACATATGGAGAGAATTGAACCCAACTGCTAAAGATATTACTCACTTCTCTGGCCCTCACCGGTCGTATTCACGTATAGACCATATATTACGTTCCAATCACCATGTCCCCTCAGCCCAGAAGTCCTCCATTATGGACGTCCCATGGTCGGATCATTCCATGGTTCTGTTATCTCTAAGAAAAAACAGTTCAAAGAGTAACTCATTGGACCCTCAACCAGTCATTGTTGAAAGACCCAACTATAGCCACAGAGATTGAACAAGCTATAACAGATTACTTTAAAAATAATGACATAGAGGAAATCTCTCCAAAAACCTTATGGGCGGCCCACAAGGTGACAGTGAGGGGAAAACTAATACAGATCGCAGCCAGACAAAAAAGACTGAAGAGGCTGGAGGTGGAAGAACTTGAAAAGACATTTGACGATTTGAGCAAAAAGCATAAATTTGACCCCTTTGGTTTCCCAACTTCTAAATTGGACGCTGCCAGGACAGCTCTGAATCTTGCGCTTACGGTAAGAGAAGATGAGGCACTTAAATGGTCGGGAGCTAGAGTTTATAGATTAAAAGATAAAATTGGTCCAAAGTTGGCGCATAAACTAAGGCCGAGAGTCCTCCCTAAGATTAACCACTTCCCGACCGCCCACCGCAGGTATACGTCGGCACTTTGAAGATGGATATCTCGGTAACGGCAGCAGCTGCTGCCACAACCGAGATATCCATCTCTTCTGTGGGCGGTCGGGTAAACGATAATGGCGGTCTCCGCGGCGGAATCGCGGCGAGATCGCCGTTATCGGTGGCGGACGAGCGTCCCCCCCCCTCTCCGCCGCTTACCGGAGCCCTGGGTAGCGGCGGAGGCGATCGGGTGCGCTCGTCTGATCAGCGGGGATGCGAGTGAGGGAAAAAATTTCCCTCGTCCATCCCCGTAGCTCTGCTGGGCGGAAGTGACGTCAAATGTCAGTTCCAAACAGCGTCTTAAAGAGACATTTTTTTTTAAATGTCATTTGAAAAATGACATTTAAATTTTTTTTTTTTTTTTTTTGCATTTTAGCCTAAATATGAGATCTGAGGTCTTTTTGACCCCAGATCTCATATTTAAGAGGACCGGTCATGCTTTTTTCTATTACAAGGGATGTTTACATTCCTTGTAATAGGAATAAAAGTGATAATTTTTTTATTTTAGTGTTAAAAATTGGTAAAATTAATACAAATAAATACGAAAACAAAAAAAAAAAATTTTTTAAAATCGCCCCTTTACGACGAGCTCGCGCGCAGAAGCGAACGCATACGCGAGTAGCGCCCGCATATGAAAACGGTGTTCAAACCACACAAGTGAGGTATCGCCGCGATCGTTAGAGCAAGAGCAATAATTCTAGCCCTAGACCTCCTCTGTATCTCAAAAAATGCAACCTGTAGAATTTTTTAAACATCGCCTATCGAGATTTTTAAGGGTAAAAGTTTGACGCCATGCCACGAGCGGGCGCAATTTTTAAGCGTGACATGATGGGTATCATTTTACTCGGCGTAACATTATCTTTCACAATATGTAAAAAAATTGGGCCAAATTTATTGTTGTCTTACTTTTTAATTTAAAAAAGTGAATTTTTTCCAAAAAAAGTGCGCTTGTAAGACCGCTGCGCAAATACGGTGTAACAAAAAGTATTGCAATGACTGCCATTTTATTCTCTAGAGTGTTAGAAAAAAAAATATATAATGTTTGGGGGTTTTAAGTAATTTTATAGCAAAAAAAAATGTTTTAGTCTCGTAAACACCGAATCTGAAAAACAGGCCCGGGGCTAAAGTGGTTAAACAAGCCAATGGCTTATTTACCTTGAACCCTCAGAAGGTGATGGATTCCTTCCAAAGCTTCTATTCAAAACTTTACGACTTTGAAACACTCTCCAATTCTAATAGCGTGGGAGAATTCCTGGATAGTTTGGACCTTCCCTCGCTGGCGGAAGTGCATAGAGAGAAAATGGAAGCTCCCATCTCGATTGAGGAAGTTTTGGAAGTGATGAGGAAGTTTTGGAAGTGATCAAAATGTTAAAAACAGATAAAGCTCCCGGACCAGATGGTTTCTCTGCTCCTTACTACAAGACTTTCTCGGCTCTTCTATCTCCATACCTTACTCGTTTTTTTAACCATTTAACGAAGGGGAATCCTATAGATATTCAGCTGAATTCGGCATATATCTCTGTGATCCCTAAACCTGACAAGGATACCAGTCAAGTGGAAAACTATAGACCAATATCGTTGATTAACAATGACCTTAAAATCCTAACCAAAATAATAGCCAATAGACTAGCATCCTTCATTGGTCAGTATATACATAAGGATCAGGTGGGTTTCATTCCTGGTAGACAAGGCCCTGACCAAGTAAGGAGAGCGGTAGACATAATCTCCATATTGCAATCCGGTTGGATAGGACATCAAAAACAAGAAGGGATGCTCTTATCATTGGACCTTCAAAAGGCCTTTGATTCGGTCTCCTGGCCATATATGTTTGAAGTTATGCGACGTTGGGGGTTTGGCTCAAGAGTCTTGGGCATATTATCTGCACTCTACTCTTCTCCTGAGGCTAAAATAAGACTGCAGGGACTATTTTCAGAATCTATTAAAATTAAAAGGGGAACCCGCCAGGGATGCCCATTGCCTCCTTTGATATTCGCAATTGTTATAGAATCTTTGGCAATAGCGATTCGGAATAACGCGAATATCAGAGGAGTTCAATGTACCCGTAAGGACCACAAATGTGCATTATTTGCGGATGACCTGCTACTATTTGTTACTTCCCCGATTTCCTCTATGTCCGAAATCTATTTTGTACTTGACAAATTCTCCAGATGTCCAAATCTAGGGCCCTCAATGTCTCGCTTCCTGTAGATGTAGTTTCCTTACTACAAAAGAAATATGAATTTGGTTGGAATGGCTCATCTATCAAATACTTGGGTATCAATTTATCTTCGAAATTTGAGGATCTATATACAGCCAACTACCCTCCTATGTATAAAAAACTTAAATCTGATTTAGGTGATTGGGATACACAGAATATAGGCTGGATTGGCAGGATAAACTCTGTCAAGATGACTTCTTCCTAGACTTCTATACCTCTTTCGTTCTCTCCCCATACCGATAAAAAGCAATCACTTGAAGGCTTTTCAGGGTAAGATCACCAAATTTGTATGGAACAAAAAGAGCCCCCGTGTATCATCGCGTACAGGGGCGGACTGACCATTGAGGAACTCGGGCACTGCCCGAGGGCCCCATGACACTAGGGGGCCCCATCAGGGTTGCCAGGCTCATTAAAACCAGGGACAATATGTAAAAATCTGTGTTTTTTTTACATCTGTCCCTGATATGTCCAAAACCTACATGCTTTTGATGTGAAAATCCTAAGATTTTAGCTGCCCCGCCTCTGTACTGTCACCTGGCTTAGTGGCCATCTGTAAGCCTGGGGGCCCCATAATCTTCTATTGCCCGGGGGCCCCATGAGTTGTCAGTCCGCCCCTGATCGCGTAGCCTCTTTAATCTCCCTAATCAGGGAGGTTTGGGACTCCCAAATTTGCTGTGGTACTACCAGGCAGCTAGACTGGCACAACTGTCAGATATATACCTCAAACAGGACCAACCTGATTGGGTTAGTCTGGAAGAACAGGCATCCCCCACATGCTCATTGGAAAATCTTGTGTGGTCTATCCCCAAACGCAGACATTCTATTATGTCTCCGGCACTGTCACAGGCGTTGGTTCTGTGGGACTCGCTCAGGAGCAATCCCTCTTTAGTCTCTAAGAGTCTACCATTAACCGATATATTTCAGGTCCCGTCCTTTGCATCCAATGTGAACGTTGAATCCTTCCGGTGGTGGCGAGATAAGGGAGTATACCGCATTGGACGGACGATTCTTCTCCCACTCAGGTCCTCTATCAGAACAATATTTTAGGGACAGTCTTGATCTTCCTCCTTCAGAGAAATCAAGATTTTCTCAAATCTACAGTTTTGTACAGAAACTCTGGACTGACAAGGCTGTAACGGTCATTTTACGCCCTATGAACGAAAATGTGAACAGCCCCAGTAAGGAAGGGTGGTATTTCTGTAATTTACAAATCCCTTGCGAACAATGTCAATAAATTACCCTATATGCTAGCTTGGGAGAAGGAAATTCAGGATGAGTGGGATTTGGAAGATTGGGGAGAAAACTTCCATAGATCTATAAAGGGTATCATCAACATGTCACTCATAGAGGCGAATGTCAAAATATTTACTAGATGGTATCTAGTTCCTCTAAGACTGGCATCCATATATCCTTCATCCTCACCTCTATGCTTCAGAGGATGCCAAGGTGTGGGCTCCATGATTCACACCTGGTGGGAATGCCCAAGAATACGAGGTTTTTGGAGTAAAGTGTTCCATATAATTAGACGGATTACGGGCTGTAATATACATCAGTACCCGGCGATTGCCTTACTGAATGGATTCATACCACAAGTATCAAAGGTTACCAGAAGGCTGATATGGTTTATCCTAACAGGAGCTAGAATCACTATAGCTGCAGCCTGGAAGAAACAGACGGTCTCAATCTTAAGTATGAAAAGAAAGATCACCTGGCTAATGGAACAGGAAAGGAGAATTGGCTCAATGTTGGATAGACTTACTCAGTTTAACGCAATCTGGGAACCATGGATAAAGTATTTAGGGATCTCACACCCCATAAAGGGGTGATAACATAACTTACTGTAGGCTGATGTACACACCTGGCAGGTAGGATCTCTGTCTCTCTACCCTCTCACCCCTACCCTCTTTTTCGTTCCCTCTCTTTCTATCTTTCTCACTTTCCTCTGTTCCTTCTCTTCTACTTTTCTTCTCTATGTTCTGGTTTTATGCTGTGCTTGTGTTCAGGTTTTTTGTATAATCTGTGTTTGGGAAACGTTCTCCATATATGTACACATGTTACGCCTCTATTATAGGGGTGGAGGAAGTTGAAGAGGGATTCTCCTCTCTTTTTCTCCCTCCCTCTCCCTCTCTCTTCATCAAACTTGTTATTTATTCTTTTAGTATTAGGTTCATTTATTCGGTCCAGATATCATACACTTCGTACCAGAGGTACTTGAGAAGTTTTAAGTTTATGAAATTGAGGTACATCACGAAGTGGACTTCACAAAACTGTAATATTTATAATAACTTGCTAAGGGGGCGGGATGGTTTGGGGGAATTACTCTACCTCCCCGGGCACAGAGTGATCCCATTGGGGGTGTCAGTGGGGTGGAGGGTGCCCTTCCCATCTCATTTCTATATATGTTGGACCAATAAGGTTTTGATTTATCCCAACTGCTGTAGACTAGGGACCCTAGACGGATTGATAGGAACTGCAGGATTTGGGGGAGGGTAGGGAGCTACCCCGGTTAGACTATATGGCTTAGGGTCAGAATTTACTCCCTTGTTGAACCTGTTTTCCTTTCATCGCAGATAGAATGTTATTTAGGTATGGTTGAGAAATGACGAAGTGATGACTTCAGCAAACGATGTCTCAATATTTAAGGATATGTAACAAAATGTATTGATTTCCTGATATGTTCTTTAAATTGTACTGACTTTATTCAGAAAATAAACTAAAACTTGAATGAAAAAAATAAAAAATAAAGTATTATTTAACCATTTCAGCCATTTTGTGAGACCAAAGTGAGTAGCAGCTGAAAGAGCAGCAGTATACTTGTATTTAGTGTGTCACTTGCCACATCACCTGCCACAAGCTGTGGATTGTCCACTTGCCACAAGCTGTGGATTGTCCACTTGCCACAAGCTGTGGATTGTCCACTTGCCACAAGCTGTGGATTGTCCACTTGCCACAAGTTGTGAATTGTCCACTTGCCACAAGTTGTGAATTGTCCACTTGCCACGTCATCTGCCACAAGTTGTGGATTGTCTACTTGCCACGTCACCTGGCCACGTCACCTGCCACAAGTTGTGGATTGTCCACTTGCCACATCACCTGCCACAAGTTGTGGATTGTCCACTGGCCACGTCACCTGCCCCAAGTTGTGGATTGTCCACTGGCCACGTCACCTGGCCACAAGTTGTGGATTGTCCACTTGCCACCTCACCTGCCACAAGTTGTGGATTGTCCATTTGCAATGTCACCTGGCCACGTCACCTGCCACAAGTTGTGGATTGTCCACTGGCCACGTCACCTGTCACGTCAACCGGCCACTTCACCTGCCACAAGTTGTGGAGTGTCCACTTGCCACGTCACCTGCCACAAGTTGTGGATTGTCCACTGGCCACGTCACCTGGCCACGTCAGCTGCCATGTCACCTGGCCACGTCACCTGCCACAAGTTGTGGATTTTCCACTTGCCATGTCACCTGGCCACGTTACCTGCCACATCACCTGGCCACCTCACTTGCCACAAGTTGTGGATTGTCCACTGACCACGTGGATAGTCCATTTGCCAGGTCATCTGCCACGTCACCTGGCCACATCACCCACCACAAGTTGTGGATTGTCCACTTGCCACGTCACCTGACCACGTCACCTGCCACAAGTTGTGGATTGTCACCTGCCACAAGTTGTGGATTGTCCACTGGCCATGTCACCTGCAACAAGTTGTAGATTGTCCACTTGCCATGTCACCTGGCCACGTCAGCTGCCAAATCACCTGGCCACGTCACCTGCCACAAGTTGAGGATTGTTCACCTGGCCATGTCACCCGGCACAAGTTGTGGATTGTCCACTGGCCACGTCACCTGCCACAAGTTGTGGATTGTCCACTGGCCATGTCACCTGGCCACGTCAGCTGCCATGTCACCTGGCCACGTCACCTGCCACAAGTTGAAGATTGTCCACAATGCAATGCAAGCAATTACAGTTGTTTAAGTTTAATGGTTTTTCATCATTTGCCATCATCTTTGAGATTTCTAATGTAAAAAAAATGTCACCTTTAAAAACGCCTCTAAACGAAATCGCGGCAAAACGCCGGTCTGAAACGCGAAAACGTTTGCGTCTGAACTAATTTTTTTGCTTCTGAAAAAACGAGCCTAAACCCAACTGCTTTAAAAACGCAAAAAAACTTGAATGTGTGCATGGACACATAGGATAACATTAAATGTGTTCATGTGTTGAAAAAAATGCCCAAATGCCTCTGAACTCGAGTTTACCAGCGTCTCGTGTGCATGGGGCCTTTGGCTTCCCCTTGTGACCCATCCAGTTATTTTTGGGGTGGTCTCGTTTCTTCTTGTGGACGCTCTTTGTCCAAAAAAAGTTAGGCTTACCGGTAACTTGGTTTTCCATGAGTCTTTCAGGACAGCACCGAGAGCGTGGCTCCACCCACTTGACAGAAAACACACCTCCACCAAACTTCTTAAAAGGGAGGCTCCCTCCACTTAGTAGTAGTAGAGAAACCTCCGGCCCAAACTGGAACACAAACAGAGTATTGTTAGTCACAGTATAATATTCCTAAAACATTAAGGGCGAGTTGCCGCTGTCCTGAAAGACTCATGGAAAACAAGTTACCGGCAAGCCTAACTTGACTTTTCCCTTATCGTCTTTCAGGACAGCACCTTGAGAGGATAATAGAGACTTACCCACTTTAGGGAGGGACCACAGCTTGCAAGACCTTTCTGCTAAAAGCCTGATCACTTGCTGACAGAAGATCCAGTCTATGACGGACAAACGTAAGGTAACTTGACCACGTAGCCGCCTTGCAGCTTTGATCTGGAGTGGCACCACCTATTTCTGCCCATGTAGTGGCCTGAGCTCTAGTAGAGTGTGCTTTAATTACAAAAGGGGGTGATAGTCCTGCTTGGGAGTAGGCTTCCAGAATAGCGGTTTTTAGCCATCTAGCAATTGACCCCTTAGATGCTTGGTGGCCCTTCCTTTTTCCTGAGAAAAGTATGAACAAGGAGTCTGAAGATCGAAAATCCTTGGTCACTTCGAGGTAATGTAGTAAAGTTCTTTTTACATCCAACATATGAAATTGGCGTTCCTTCTCCCCTGATGGATTGGAGCAGAAGGTTGGAATGACAATTTTCTGCGCCCTATTAAGGCTTGACGCCACCTTTGGTGCGTGAAGACGGATAGGAAGGGTTTCTTTATTGACAGGGCGTGCAGTTCGCCAATCCTTCTGGCGGCTGTAATTGCCACTAAGAATACGGTTTTGAGAGTAAGGTACTTCAGAGAAACGTCTTGTAATGGTTCAAAAGGCTCTTTCGTCAATGACTGAAGAACTATTGACAAATCCCAACTCGGGAAGTGTCGTACAGGAGCTGGTCTGGACCTAGAGAGTGCCCTGAAAAAATCTGGCCACCAAAGGCTCTGAGAATATAGGCCTCTCCAGAAAGACTCCCAATGCGGCTGTCTGTACTTTGAGTGTACTGCGTGACAAGCCCTTTTCTGCCCCATTCTGAAAGAATTCCAACACTGACACTAGGTTCTTTACCACGCTATTAGACGAGTGACACCAGGAGTTGTAGACTTTCCAGTATTTTTCATAGATTTTTCTGGTAACCAGTTTTCTACTGGCAAGTAAGGTAGTCGCCAGTGGCCGGGACAGACCTTTCCGTATCAATAACTCCCTTTTAGATACCATGCTGTGAGGTTAAGAGAGGCCACCTCCTGATGGCATATTGGCCCTTGTAGAAGTAGGTCCTGCCAAAGTGGTAGTCGCCAAGGTGGCTTGACCACCATTCGAAGAAGGGAGGTAAACCAAGCTCTTTTTGGCCAGAATGGAGTGGAGTGATAAGGATTACTTCCGCTTTCTCCTTCTGAATCCTCCTGATCACTAGCGGAATTAGCTGAAAAGGAGGGAAGACGTAAGCCAGTTGGAACTTCCAAGGCTGTATTAACACATCTGTTCCCTGGAAACTTGTTTCTGTGAATAGAGAAAAGGGCGGGAAGTTGCGTATTTTCTTCTGACGCAAATAGATCTATTTGTGGTTGGCACCAGGCTTGGGTGATTAACCTGAAGACCTCCGGATTTAGGGTCCATTCTGCTTCCTGAATCAGTTTTCTGCTTAGAAAATCTGCTACTATGTTTAAAGTGCCCTTGAGGTGGACCGCTGATAGGGATAGCAAATGATTTTCTGCCCAGTTTAGGATGTTTAAGAAGAGAAGCTGAAGTGACTTGCTTCTTGTGCCTCCTTGCCTGTTTAAGTAGGCTATGGTAGTGGTATTGTCCGAGAATACTTGAACATGGGCACCTTAAAGGTCTGCGGAGAAGGCATCGAAAGCTAAGGCCACAGCCCTTAGCTCTCTCCAATTGGAGACATTTTTTGCTTCTGATGGGGACCAAACCCCCTGAACATAGTTCTGACCCTAGTGTGCCCCCCATCCCCATAGACTGGCATCTGTTACCACTCTTTCTATTGGGAATGAACAAGACAGGCCTGCTGAAAGATTGACCTGACTTCTCCACAACCACAGTGACCGTTTTACTTTGGAGGGGACCTTTACTTTTGTTGCCAGAGATTCCGTCCTGCGATCCCAAATCTTCAGAAGGAAGCTCTGGAGAGGCCTGAAGTGCAGTCTTGCCCACTGAACTGCTGGCATTGATGAGGTAAGGGTTCCTAGAGCTGACATGACTTGTCTGATAGACCGCTCTAGATTTGTCTGTAAGAAGGCTACGACCCTATCTTTAGTTTGTCTTCTGGGAGAAAAATTCTTTGCTCTACTGAGCTTATCTGATACCCCAGAAATTGTGCCTCTTGGGTTGGGCTGAAATTAGATTTTTCCAAATTTATGATCCAACCTAAAGCCTCTAGATGGCTGCGAGCTCTTCCGAGATCCTCCAGCAATTTCTCCCTGGAGGGGGCAAAGAAGAGCAGGTCATCCAGGTATGAAACTACTGCTATTCTCTGAAGGCGGAGAGGAGCAAGAGCCTCTGCCATGACCTTTGTAAATATTCTCGGGGACGAGGAGAGGCTGAAGGGGAGGGCCCTGAACTGGAGGTGCACGACCTCCCTTCCCATGTTTACTGCCAATCTCAGAAATCTTTGGGATTGAGGAGCTATGGGGATTTGCAAATAAGCGTCTCTCAGATCGATAGACGCCATAAAGCAACCCTTTGTTAATAGGTTTTTGACCGTGAAGATTGAGTCCATACAAATTTTTTCGTATAGGACCGATCTGTTCAAAGGTTTCAGATTGAGAATGAGTCTGAAACTGACGTTTTTTTTACCATGAATACATGGGGAAAAAAACCATGGTAAAGCTCCCCCTCTGGTACTGGGATTACAACCCCCTGCTTCATCAGATCCTTCAAAAGGTTCTTCATGGCTAGGGACTTGACAATATCTCCTGGTAAGTGTCAGAAGGTACCTCTCTGGGGGAGGGTCCGAGAATTCTATCCTGTAGCCTAGAGACAGCATAGTGAGAATGTACCGATTCTCTGTTATGCTGGCCCAAAAAGGGAGGAAACGTTGAAGTCTTCCCCCTACCTGCAACTGGCTGTCACTGGGTTTTGGTGGTTGTCGCAGGAGGATTGAAAAGGACATTGCCTTTTCCCCTCTGTCCTGACCAAACTTTTTTCCTCTTGAGGCTTACCCGGTTGTTGAGCCCTTGAGGGACGAAAAAACTTTTACCCGAATGACCTTTCTTTTTGGCTGGGAAAGATTTTTTGTCTGCGGTCCTATAGAGTACTGTATCTAACTCGGGCCCAAACAAAAAATCCCCCTGAAAGGGTACCTCACACAAGTTTGTTTTTGGACGCCGTATCCCCGGGCCAGGTTTTTAACCATAAGGCCCTTCTCACTGAGTTAGTAAGGGCCGAAGATCTTGCTGTCATCCTGATAAGGTAGAGAAGGAATCTAAGATTTCCTGCTATGGCGAATCGGCCATTATATGAGCCCTAAGCTGGCTCAATCAGTACTCCATGTTTCTGGAGATGCAGGTGGTTGCCATTGCTGGTTTAAGGTTGCCTAAGATGGACTGCCAAGCCCTCTAACTGCTGGTCCATCTTCTTATCCATGGGATCCTTCAGAATCCCCATGTCCTCAAACGCCAGGTCCGAAGACCTTAAGACCTGAGAAAAGGCTGCATCAATTTTAGGAACTTTATTCCAAGAAGCTGCTGGGTCCTCAAACGGAAACCTTATTTTATGAGCTTTAGCAAAGAAAGGTTTAGTTTCTGGATCAGCCCATTCCTTCATGATTGAGTCAGAAATCACAGAATGAACAGGAAAGGTACGTATTTTGGGCTCACAGAAACCCGCATACATCCTGTCATGTAAAGATGGCTCTTTGCGCTCCTCTTCCAAACCTAAAGTTGCATGTACAGCTTTAAGGAGGCCATCCACTTGTTCCAAAGACAATTTATATTTAGAAGATATATTTATTTTCTAATTCGTCTTCCTCCTCTTCCAATTCTTGGGAATGTGAGGGAGGGGGAATGTCCTGTTTCAGAGGACTCTTCTGCCTCCGCTACAGGAACTAAAGGTGAGTCTTGTGAGGATTGTGAGGTAGAGGCTAGACTCACAGATGGTTTCATGAGTGAGGATTTAAAGGATTGAATTGTAGCATCCAACTCCTTTACAGAAGCAATTATGTCACTGCAAGCAGCAGATGCTTCCTCTTTCAATAATGAGTCAACACATGATTGACAAAGCTTTTCTCCATCCTTCAGAAAGTTTAGCCTTGCATGAAGGACATCTTTTTGTTTCTGGGTTCAGAGGCCTTGGCCTGATAAGGAAAAAGAAACAAAGGGGAGAAAAGACAAAAAAACAACCGTGCGAGATAACCTGAACAAACCATCAGGGTGCTCACCAGAGGTGCACAGTGGGAGATCTTTCTACACTCACGTGCCCAAACAGGCCTCCGCCACCAGGGGGGAAAAAAGCCACTCACACCCCCCCTAAGGGAGAGAGAGCTAGAGAGAGAAGTCATAGTAAATAAGGGTAGAACTCAGTTTAGCCCTTACCTGGGTCTTGCTGGTGCCAGTGCCTGTTCCACTCGTTGCGGATCCCCCTTCCATGATTGAGATAGCAGCGTGATGCTGGTGGCAGAAACGTCAGTTCAGGACTCCACTAGTGCCGCTGCACCGGACCAGAACCAGCTAATAAGGCACCAGACCCATTCCTCCCTCCTCGCTTCCCGGTGGAAATAACGTCACGCGCCTGCTCGTAGGAAGCCCGCCCCTTCCGGTTACCTCACTTCTGGGGGAAGCAGCTGGCTCACCTTCCCAAGATGGCGCCGTCGTCTGTTTGGACGAGAAAAATAAAAAAACATGCGCGCGAGTACCTAGCCAGGGGGGCAGCGTCCTGGAACAGTCCTGGCTCACTAAGCACTGATGAGGGAGAAGGAGCCCATGCACAAGGCACTCTCTAACCCGTGAATGGGAGGAACAGACTCTCTGAGGTAGGAAAAATAGGTGGAGTAGGAAGATGAGAAAACAAACCTCTCCAGTAACCTGGAGAGCTCCTAACCCCCACATGTGTTCCCGCTGGAGGAAACACAAAAACTGATAAGTGGAGGGAGCCTCCCTTTTAAGAAGTTTGGTGGAGGTGTGTTTCCTGTCAAGTGGGTGGAGCCACGCTCTCAAGGTGCTGTCCTGAAAGACGATAAGGGAAAAAAAAAAAAAACTTGTGGAGGTTTGCGTTTTTAATTTCAGAAACGTTTTCTTCCTGTCCACTGTTCTAAGGCTTTGTCCAAACCTGTCCCGAACAGTCTCCGGAGAATGGGAGATTGCATAGTCTCATTTTGGATGCAGGGTCCCCTGACCAGGTCTTCATCCAAAATATCCCATCTGGCTGCCACAGCTAGTCCTGATCTTGCTGCCAGCTTGATGGACTCTGCGGACGCATTCGCGATGTACCAAACTGCCTTGGAGAGAACCAGTAGGGTCTTCAAAATTTCTTAACTAGCCTTGCCAATTTTTTTTATATGGTCTTGCAGTTGGGAAGAGCAAAAATTCAAAGTTTCTTGCCATGTAAGTGGTGGTGAATGCTGGCTTCAGGCCAACACTGGTTTCCCAAGCGCTCTTTAAATAAATTTCACCCCTCTTATCAATGCAATCTTTAAGATGCCCCACATCTTTAAAGGGCCAAGGAAGATTTTTGTAAACTTTGGATAGTGGTACATCCAATTTAGGTTTTTATTCCACACTCCAGTGAATAGTCACTGAAGGGGAACGGTTTCTTATGACTAGCTGCAAAGGGCGGTTTCTTTTGTGGGTGTGACATCTGGTGGACCGGAAATACTTCAAACTCTTTTTAAGACCTTGATGCAGGTCATGTTTTGATGGAAATCTTTCTTCCTCGATCTTCAAAGTCTCATATATGTCCCCAAGTCCTTTACATCTTCTAGGGAAGATGTACTTGGGCCTCTTTCTCTTCTCCGCCATCCTCCTGCTCCGAATCAGAGCCGTCAGTTACTATTACGTCAACCGCACTGTTAGCCACTTGTTTTCTCGCAGTCTCCTGCGACACTGAGGCGACCGATCTTGGCAAGGCTAAGAGGAACTTCTGGAGGGAGCTGTTGGATTTAACCACTGCAATACATCTAGGATCCTAAAAAAGGTGGTAGCCATGTCCTCCCTCACAGATCCAAAGATTTTTGTGTAGATTGCATCTGACTGTTTAACCAGTCTGTCGATTCACACTTGGCATAGCAGCTCTGTGTATTCCAAGGGCATCTTGGTAGCACATTTGGCACACCGCTTTCTGGGAGTGGGCTTTGGCTCTTTAGGAGGCTTGGCCTGCCAAGACAAACACAGAGGGCTGTGAAAAAGTATACTCAACCCAAAACAGTGTGCACACCCAGGGACACCTCACTAACCCCTGTTGTACCCAAGCCCTTTAGAGACCACCACCATCTAGCCGTTCCCAAACTGAACAAAGGGTCACCACTGGTGCCTACATATGTCCTGCTGGTGCCTGCATCCCTGGGCAGATGACATAGCATCGTATGGGTACCCCCCCCCCCCCACGCTGGACCTGCCAAGGGGATGGTGTTTTGGTGCCTCTCCATGCCTGGGCTCAGAAGACAGAATCTGGGTCACCTCCTGCCCATAGCCTAATGAGTTTCCCGTGACCACATGCCCAACCTCTTCCACCAACCATACGGTAAGGGTGCACTCACCCCTGCAGCCCAGAAGCTCACACCATGCTTTCCCCGCTTGCCATGAGACACATGCCCCAGCTCAGCCCTTGGGAGCCAAGACTTACCAGGGTCCTGAGGGACCACCTTTCAAATAAATTACTGGCAATGTATTTCCTGTGTGTGAGGAGCCGCCCCATCTCAAGGGCTTACCCTGTAGGGCGACTGGGGGAGGGGAATAAAAAAAAATTAGAGAAATTTGTCAGGTGCACAAAAAACGTAAGACATCTTATATCTGCCTTCAGCTGACCAGGCTATTTAGTAGAATGATCTGCGCATATTGACAGAAATTAAAGTCTTGCTGGAGATGTCTGTTATAAGAGCAAAACAGAGGGTAACCGCTCTGTCAAGGTATGGTCCTGGGACGCACTCTGTTCTATGCCAGGAAAACTATATTGCTGCGATCTATTTATTTTTTCAAATATAATCTTTATTGAATAACACCAAGGGGAGAGGTCCCGCTTTCACAGCCAGTATCGTTACAGTGAACTGTTACAGACACATCAACAGTACATTGCTTATAACTGGGTCTATGCACAACAGTACAGTGTAAAAAATATAAACATGAAAGTATCTAGGAGTATGCACCATCCAGGAATCCAGGGTTTCCATCTTAGTGATGGCATCGGAAGGTACGGGCCCCTCCACTACCTTTTCACATTTTCTTATGAGATCTCATAACAAGCAAGGTATAGATAAGGAAAGAAGATAATTAATAGAAATAAAAGAGAATGGGCACATTTAGAGACCACCACCATCTAGCCGAGGGAGTGGGTGCCATCAGGGGAAGGCCCCGGTGTCCTGTGGCAATCCACAGCCGAGTTGTCGTCGCAGAAGGGCCATCCCTTCATCAGAAAAAATACATTCCAAATGTTCCAGGTATCCGAGTAGTGCTCACGATTATGTTGCGCCGTGAGGACTAAATCCTCCATCTTGTTCATCTCCTCCACCTTTCTCAGCCAGCATGAAGTTGTCGGGGGGACCTGCCATTTCCAGAATTAAGGAATGCATGCCTTGGTGGCATTTAGTAAATGTCGCAACAGCGATTTCTTGTACCGTTTGAAGGGTATCGTAGAGTGGTGTAGCAGGAAGAACGCTGCATCGTCTGCGATTTCGTATTCCGTGAAGGTCTGTGTTATGCGGCGTACCTCTTCCCAAAAGCCCCTCAAGCTCGAACAGGACCAGAAGACATGTAGCATCGAATCCACCTTCTTCCCACAGCGCCAGCAGCGATCGAGGTGGTCGTGAAGCACCTGCGCAATTTGGCCGGCGTAAAATATCATCTGGTTAAAAAAAATTAATTTGTCTCCTGGGATTTGGCACATACCGATGATTTAAGTGCACAGCCGATAATGTGTTGTCGTTGAGCTGCTGAAAAACTGCGGCCTAAGTCTCTCTCCCACCTATCAAAGAAGGGTAGCTGAGGCTGTATGGGTGGTGTGGTAAGCAGAGAGTACATTTGAGATAGACACTGAGCCAGTGTTGCAGACACTGAGCAGAGCTCCTCAAACGTTAACGGACGCGTGTAGGCCTGGGGGCCAGGTATTGAATGTAATAAGTGGTGTAGTTTCACAGCACTCCAAAAGGGGAGACGGAAGTCCCCCGTCTCCACCGTCAGTTGCAAGATGGTCAGCCATCTTCCCGCCAACACGAATCTGGAGGCATTCTCCGTGCCGCGTTCCTCAAGGAGGCAAATTCCGCAGATCGTAAGCCCGGAACAAATTTAGTATTACCCAAAATCGGGTAGAGCGGAGAGGGGTGTGACGTGAGGGACGACTGCATGGCCGCCCTGTTGCCGTGGCGCAAAGTGGGCCCTATCGTCAGGTGGGATTTCAGTCCCAGTTGGAGGTAATCGTAAGACCAAAGTGCACTCCCCAAGGACACCATCGACTGACTGCTCAAGGTGCACCCACAATATGGTTGTACTGTTACGTCGCCAATTCAGTATCTGGCCTAAGTGGGTGGCTTGATAGTATGGTCTTGCATCGGGCAAGGCGAGGCCTCCGCTCTGTTTGGGGAGCGATAACTAGTCGCCCCGCAAGCAGGGTTTCTTGTTTGCCCAAATGAATCGGGTGAAGAGCGTGTGTACCTGTCTAAAGAACGAGTGCGGGATATTTATGGGGAGGGCCTGGAGAAGGTAAAGTAACTTGGGTAAGATACACATCAGATTACCCCTGCCAAACCATGAGTGTAGGCCCTTGTTCCAACTCTCCAGCAGAGAGCGAGCTTTTGCTAGAATAGGTGGGAAGTTCAAAGCAAACGTGCGTGAGGTGTCCTTTGGCATGAGGGTTCCAAGATATGTCAGGGCCGCATCCGCCCATTTAAAACGTAGGCTAGATTGCAGGGATCGCAAAACATGGGGGGACACGGCCACCCCTATGGCCTCTGACTTTGAGAAGTTTATTTTCAGGTTCGACATTGGCTCCATAAGCGTCAAATTCCTTAAGGAGGTTTGGCAATGAGATCACAGGATTTGTCAGTGAAAAGAGTAGATCATCCGCATATGCTGAAATTTTGCACTGGGAATCCGACTAGCAGACCTCGTATGTCTGGATTTAGTCTGATCTTGCATAGAAACGGTTCAAGTGACAGAGTGAAAAGGAGGGGTGAAAGGGCACCCTTGCCTTGTCCCGTTTCGGATGGGAAACGGAGAGGAAAGCAGACCATTCGCCTTTACCTGGGCCGTTGGGTTAGAGTATATCTTTTTGATCCAGGTGGTCATCTTCTCTCCAAGCCCTATGTGGCGGAGTACTTAATAACATGTAAGCCCAATTCACCCTGTCGAAAGCTTTCCCGGCGTCCGTACTCAAGAAGACACATGGGGTACTCCGTGATAGTGTTGTCCCTAGCCTCCCTTGTGGGGATAAAGCCTACCTGGTCGAGATGTATTAGTGACCGGAGGTGTTGTGCGAGACGAGAGGCCAAGATCTTCGAGAAGATTTTAAGATCCACATTCAGGAGGGAAGATATGCCTGTAGCTCCCGCAGGAAGCTGGGTCCTTGCCTACTTTATGAATTAAGGATATGTGGGCCCGTAGCGTGTCTCTGGGAAAGGTGGCGGCCGAACCCAACGCATTAAAAAAAAAAAAAAAAAAAAAAGAAGGACACCATACGGGGCCAATCAGGGGAAGAAAGGTCCTACAATACTGAATGGTCTACTCGTCCGGGCCCGGGGCTTTGCCTGGCTTCATGGCCCCCACCGCACTTTGAATTTCCTCTAGCGTGATTGGCAAGTCTAACTCCTCCCGTGTTCTCGCCGGGAGAGAGGGAATTTGAGAAGACGTAATGTACTCCTCCATGGTGGCCTGAGATGGCGAACTGTTCGGTAAATTGTATAAGGTAGAATAGAAGTCACTGAACCCTCCTGAAATTTGTTTCGGCAGTGTAGCCAGCCGGCCATTCGGGCACTGAATGTGTGGGATATAAGCTGCCAGTTTCTGCTCTCTTACCGCTCTAGCCAATGTTCTTCCACACTTGTCCCCCCGACTCGTATGAAACTTTGCGGCAGCACTGCAGGGCTGCTTTGGCCCTGTAGTGCAGGAGATCTGTCCTTGATGAACAGAAAAACCATCCACCAGGGTCCCTAGTTTCCGCTTGGCATCGCCAAGGGAGCCTGCTGGAAAGGAGTATAGACACCCATTTCGACTTGGCTGCAGGGTTGGTGGAATGATAAGTCACCGGGAAGGATCTGTTTTTCAGGAGAGGAAGTTCGTCAGCTCTGAAATTAGTCTCCTGCACGAAGGCAACATCAGCGTGAGATCTCTTTAGGTCATTTAGAAGCATGCGCCTCTTCTCCGATGAATTGAGGCCCCTCGCATTCAGCGAGATTATTTTGACAGTATCCATCTCCCCAGATTGATAGAGAAGGAGAGAGAGGGAACGAGATTAGGAAGAGAGGGAAAAAGCAAGAGAAAGGAGAGGGGGGAAAAGCAAGAGAGAGGAGAGGGGGAGGGGTACAAAAAAGCAAAGAAAGGCCAAAAAAAAATACAAAGTACAGGTCGGGGGGAGGCCACTTGACCCACAAAAACTAACTTAACAAGTACCAACTTGAATTGACGGCACAACGCCAAACTTACGGGGGTGTGCACGATGTTTATTTTTTAACGTGGTCCGAAGTTTCCTCCCTAAATTTAAATTAGTGTATAAAAGTAGGGCATGCCCTAAGAAATTTTGAAAAGTGTGGCAATCGTGGTTGGATGTCTCGAAGAACTTCTGGGGGGGGGGGGGGGTTTCTTTCCTCTCAACTCTCCCATGGATTTGGTGGGGTTGTGGAGGGGTCCCTTCCTTGCGGCTCTCCCCCTAGTCTCCCCTCTGCCCGGTCATATCTATGCTAGGGAAAACGTTGTTATTTTATTGCATTTTGAATATGCTGCTGTTATGTGGTCACTATTGCTGCCTTATATGTTTGTGTGCGAGTGGGTGTGTCTGGTTGTATATTGGTATGTCTGTGGAGGATTTTCTTTCCCTATGTGTGGGCCGCTGCAATTTCAGTTTTATTCTGTGTGCAGATATTGCGGTTTATCTTTACTGCTGTACTTGCGGCCTGTATTGCTTTGTGTTATATTGCGTTACTGTTACTCTATATTTTCTTTGCAAAAATCCAAAATAAACACGTTAAAAAAATAAAATAAAAGGTATGGTCCTGGAATGCAGAATCATATTGGTTGGTCATCACCCTAGTCCAGTTTGCTGCAGTTTGACAAACACAAGTAACTGCAATAGCTAGTTGAAGAGTTGAGTGAGTGAATAACTTGTATAGCGCTACACATGCAAACTGAATCGCCTCAAGGTGCTTTTTCCATCCGGATCCGGCGTCGTCCTAATCCTTCAGAAGAGGCGGGCCGATTGTTTTCTTCCATGCGGATGTCCGTTGGTAGAGCGTTCCATAGCCGTGGTCCTTGGACTGCAAATCATTGATGCAAATTTTGATTTGTAGTTGTATTTAGGGATGTGTAGGAGGTTTTGGTTAGATGATCGGAGAGTGTGATGGGTGGTGTAGCGTTTTATTTTCTTGCATAAGTATTGAGGAGCCTTTCCTTGTGTGCATTTGTGGGTGAGGCAGAGGGTCTTGAATGCAAAGAGGGCCTTTAAGAGCGTCTCAAAATTTGTCAGAAATTTTTTTCCGTTTTTAAGGGCCAGTTCATATCATTTGCGGTGCAGTAAACATACATTTCCTGTACAGTACAGAAACGTGCTGCCCCCTGAAGACATGTGCAAGTGCCATTAATTTTTAATGGCATCCCCACACATCTAGCAGATGTGGGACCGTTTGTGACCACCAAAATGCATGGCGCTGCAGTACCATATAGTTTGGTGTGCCGCAATTTAAAAAAAATGATGCCTGCCGTACGGTTTGATTTTAGTAGGATGATCAACATGCTGGACTGCACAATTGGCTGGCGGGAACATGAAAAAAGTGGTGCACTCAAACACACATATATAGTTTTTGCAAACCCTGTACAGCAAGATGTTTGTTTACAATTGAGATGGCAGGGTTTATTACTGAAACTGACCACTTATTTTTCTACTTGATAGAGTTGGCCAGCGATTCTCAGAGGTTAAGAAATCTTTTCTGGATTGACCCAAAGATTGACCATTTTATTTCGCCAAGAATAGGGAATGTCTTTTTAGATTTAGCAGGACTCTTAAATTATTCTAAGGGGTATGAGACAGGAGGAGAATAAAGTGAAACAAATGTAGAGGCTTTGCGCACAGCAGAAGAGAGCATATTAACTTTAGGAAGCATTTTACGTGAATGATATGTATAGGAGGCTGGCGGTGAGTAATCTTCCAACTCCTCTCATGTTTCCTCTTCATTACCCTCGGTCTACTTTTTCCAGAGCAGGCATTTTGGGATCCAACTCGGGTAGAGACAGTGCTTTTGTGCTCTGAACAATGATGCTGTATTACATATTTCTATATTCTGGCAAACAGATCAGTTTCGCACTACTACCTAATGAGCCAGCACAATCACATCATGCAGTATTTATAGCAACTAAACTGCAGGAGTTAACTGCGTATTTTAACTATGCATGTTTAGTACATGGGGAGAGAACCAAACCAGTCACTGGCATATTAACATAATTATGACTTCAGTGAAGTATTACACCATAATTATACAGCTTCATCAGGTTTTAATAGGGGCTGTTAAGGTGTTTAGGGAAAATTTAGCCCAAGACCTCCTTTTAGGCCTTATTCACATGGGTGCCGCGAACCATATGCCTGTGCAAAAGGCTGTATTCAGCTGTGCAGGTGTTCAATGCAGGGGCGTTCAGACAGCCTGATGAAATTAGTGATAGGTGGGTGGCTGCCTGGACCTGCATGAGCCTCAATGCGCATTCCTGAGTACATGTCCCTGTGGGTCCGATGCATGGATCCAGATGCAGACAATCTGCATTCCGATATGCTCATTAAAAGCCTTACATTAATACATTAGAAACTAGGCACTGTCTAACCAAAACAAGTTATAGACCAATGCAGACAGTTGCAGATTAATCTCACTTTTGTTACCTTTCCCTTTCTAAACAAAGCCTTGATATTTTCAGGTTGTTGCTCCAAGACCATATTACAAGACTTTAATGCAGCCTCAAAGTGATCAAGTTTAAGCTGGGAAGCAGCCAGGTTGTTCAGACACTTCATCTTGACATCTAGTAATTCCGCTTCTTCTTCTGGTGTAAAGTCAACTAGTAATCAGAAAGGGGAAATTTACAGATATTATTAAGGTATTGAGGCAAATTTCATTTGTATAAAATGGTTCATGATGTGAACAATTATAAAATTTGGCTGAAAACATGGCAGTTAAACTACAGAAAATGTGTTCTGAGAACATACAGCTACAGTATGTTAACCAACAGACTTAAAGTGGAAATGCCTAGAGGAGCCACCACAACAGGGATATAAATACAATTTTCTCTAATGTGAACATGTTTAGTATTAGAAACATCTTCCCTATGCATAGAGGAATTTTGGCTTGCCTGTAAATTCAATATCTTAATGTAGAGCACAGGACAGAATACACATACACTTCTACCTTCACATTACTGGACCCTGGCAAAGCTTTAGGGGACAAGAACTCTGGCCACATCCCCTATAACCCTACCCCACTGTTTTGTAGTAAGCAATGCACAGTAAACCAATGAATAGAAGGGAGGGTGGCCTGCGTATTTTACTATACTCCAAGCACCATTTGCAGGGCATAAAGATGGTGCTTCCAACCATAGTAGCTCAATGCCTTTCTTTATGTGAGAGAGATGATGTAGAGAACCCCCAAACTCCTGTTTGTGTGGAGTGACACCTGGGGTCCAATACCGAGTTCTCACATAAAGAAGTGCATTGAAATCCTTGCTAACCGCAGGTTGTGGTTCACTCCATTCACCAGAGCAGTTACAGGTTCTCAACTCCTGTCCTCAGGACCCACCAACAGGTCAGATTTTAAGTATTACCTCGAGGAGATGAAGCCTAGAATACTGCAATCACTGTAGGGCCGAAACTACTTATCGATAAAATCCACAACTAATCGATTATAAAATAAATGAATTACAATTTTCATAATCGATTAATCGGCCAGTAACATAATGGGGTTAAAAAAAACTAAAATTAGACCTTTATAGTACAAAAAAGCAAATCGCTACTGTAAATATGACTTGCACTGTCCACAGTAAAAAAAAAATTAACCCTTACAGTAGTGATTTGCTCTTTTTGGACTTTGTTTTTTTAACCCCATTATGTTACTAAACATCTCAGGCCTGGGTTCACATCTCAGTTTTTTGGTGCTTTTTGCAGAAACACTACAGTTCATTTACATGTTTTCCTATGGGACACATTCACATCCATGATTTTTTTTCAGCTGCTGCATATTTGGAAAGGGCAAGTACTTTTTAATGCAAAACTGTGCCATTTTGTTTTTTTTGGTTCAATATACTTCAATAGAGAAGCTGCAAAAAAGCATGTAATGCGTTTTTGCGGCAATTTGTGTTTTGTAATCTGCCCAACAACAAATTGGACCAAAAAAAAAAAAATGATTTTTTTTAAGGCATTATCTGATTAATCGAAACAATCGGCCAACTAATCGATTATGAAAATCATCATTAGTTGCAGCCCTAAATCACTGAGCAGAAAATTATATCACCTGTGATGCATTTCAGTTATTTTGCAAACCTGGCCTGTTAGTGGGTCCAAAAGGATGACCTTGAGTGTAAGGCAACCTTGTCGTTGTAAAATTTAAGGAATGCTTCCCTACAGGAAAAGGCCCACAGAGGCGGTTGCGACCAAAAATGCTAATTTGAAGGAGTGATCTTCTAGGGGAATATTCCTGTAAGGTTCAAAAAAGTAGTTTCTATAGGGCAATGAGAACCAAGATGAGATTCCAAAGTTGCAGAGTGTGCATAAAAGGGGCTTATAAGGGAGCGCACAAAACAGAGGCCTTTGAAAAATAATGGATAAGGTAAAAATGTGTCCTTTGAGATTGTTTAACCACTTAATCACCAAGGACGTCCATGGACGTCCTTGGCTGTGTGCGGTGATATCTGAATGATGCCTGCAGCTACAAGCATCATTCAGATATCAACTTAGTCAGCCAGCGATTCTGTGCACCATAAGAAAGATCAAAGCGGCGGTTCCGCCGCTTGATCGTTCTTATAGGCAACAGGAGGGGACGTGTCCCCCCCCCCCCCTCCCGCTTACATCCGATGCTTCTCCGGGCTCTCCCGTGCCATCGGTGGCCCGGAGAGCGAATCGGCTGGTGCTCGCTGCAGAACCATAGAGATGACTGGTGACCAGACGGTCACAGTCATTATGACCGGAGGATGTTATGACGTCACGCCCATTACCCGGAAGCTGTCGGCATGTGAACGGTGATTTTTTTCCCACCAATTTCATACTTGTAAGCCTGGAGAGATGTGGGATCTTATTGACCCCACATATCTCCATAAAGAGAACCTGTCACAGTGATTCCTATTATTATAAGGGATGTTTACAGTCCTTGTAATAGGAATAAAAGTGATCAATATTTTTTTTTTTTTAAAACATCCGTCCCGGTCTTTTGCATGCAGAAGCGAACACGCATGCAAGTCCTGCCCACATATGTAAAAAACTTTCAAACCCCACATGTGCGGTATCGCGTGCATTAGAGCGTGTGCAACAATTCTAGCACTAGACCTCCTCTAACTCAAAAATAGTAACCTGTAAAAAGTAAGTAGCGAAGTTTGGCGCCATTCCATGAGTGTGCGCAATTTTAAAGCGTGACATGTTAGGCATCTATTTACTCGGCATAACATCGTCTTTCACATTATACAAAAAAATTGGGCTAACTTTACTGTTTTGTTATTTTTTGTAATTTTTAATAATGCGAGAAAAAAAAGTTGCAATGACCGCCATTTTATTCCCTAGGGCAGGGATGTCCAAACTGTTTTCAAAGAGGGCCAGATTTGATGAAGTAAACATGCGTGAGGGGCAACTATTTTGCCTGACATTCTTTGAACCATTAAAATTCGGTCTAAGTGTGTTCGTCTGAGCACCAATACACGGCCCAACAAGAATTATCTTGCCTTTGTGGCTGTGTTTTGGTGAAGAGATGAGCTTGGGTGTTTTATTTGGATATACTGTATATATTTCTTTTGTGGTCCCAACAAATGCCAGAGCGCTGCTCAGGGCTAAGGATGAGCTTGGGCGTGTTATTTGGATATACCGTATTTATCGGCATATAACACACACACACACAAGCTTACCATTGCCATGAATGCAGCTTCACCTTTGCAACCAATGCAGCCTCACCTTTGCAACCAATGCAGCCTCACATGTGCCATGAATGCAGCCTTACCATTGACATCATTGCAGCCTGATCGATGCCCATCTGCAGCCTCGGAGGACAGAGGGAGGGGGGTGGGACGAGTGCCAACAAATTACAAACAGGAGAATCTCTTGTTTACTCTGTGGCCTCTTTAATACAAAGTCCTGCCTCCTATTATAGACAAAACAGTCGTCTAATGGCATCCCAGGAGATGGGACTTCCAATACAGACACTGCCGAGTAAACAGGAGATTCTCTTCATGTAATCGGATGGCGCTCGTCCTGCTCCCTCCCTGTCCCCTCCAAGGCAGCGCCGATAAATACGGTATAAATCTTTTGTGACCCTGGGGGCCACAAACAATATATATCCAAATCCCCAGGGGGGCCATATTAAATCAACAGGGGGGCCGCATTTGGCCCGCGGGCCGGACTTTGGACATGTCTGCCCTAGGGTGTCTGCTAAAAAAAAAAAATTTAACATATATATATATAATATGTTTGGGGGTTCCGATTAAATTTTCTAGCAAAAAAAATCAGAGTTAGTCTTACCGGAAACTCTGGTTCCAGGAGTCTTCCAGGACAGCCCTTGAGAGATGGAGCTCCTCCCCGGACAGGAAACACATCACCACCAGCTCTTTAAAAGGCGGTCCCTCAGGCATCTGGTCAGTTTTAATCCAAGAACCGAAGGACGGAGCTGAAATACAGTTATTAACATACAAACAACTTATATTATCTATGTATATATACCTACCTCAAAAAAATAGGGTGGGAATGTGCTGTCCTGGAAGACTCCTGGAAACAGAGTTTCCGGTAAGACTAACTCTGATTTTCCCAAGGCGTCTTCCAGGACAGCCCTTGAGAGGGTGAGCAAGCACTCCCCAGTTTAGGGTGGGACTATTGCTTGGAGGACTTTCCTCCCAAAGGTTTGATCTTGATCACTTTAAGACGTCCAATCGATCGTGTCGAATGAACGTGGACATGCTTGACCACGTGGTGTCCTTACATACCTGCTCCGAGGTAACACCGGCTCTTTCTGCCCAGGACGTTGCAAATGTCCTTGAAGAGTGTGTTTTCAAGCCTTGTGGAGGGTCCAAGCGCAAAGTTTTTGTACCCTTCCAAGATGGCCACCTTATCCACCTGGCTCTTGTTTCTTTTGAAGCCTGCTTTCCCTTCTGATTTTCTAAATTTTTAGTCGCTTCCAGATAGGAAGGAGACCTCTTCTGACGTCTAGCCAGTGTAGTTTCTCTTTGCTATTTGCAGGTTTATTGCAAAAACAAGAAAGTATGAAGTTCTGATTTTTGAAAGAAAACAGTAACTTTAGGGATAAATGACTGGTCAGTCTTTTAATATAATTCTATCCTCTAGTATTTGCATATGGTTCTCTGAATGACAGAGCTAGGAGTTCGCGGACTCTGCGAGCAGAAGTCATAGCGACTAGAAAGACTATATTTAAAAATAATCAGTTTTAAGGATGCCTCTGAAATTGGCTCAAAACGGATCCCTAATGACTGCATCCAACATAATAGAAAGGTCCCATGCCGGAAATTTACAGCATGGAGCCGGGCGTTGGTAAACAACTGCTTTGCATTGCAATTAATAAGCGGGTCCTACTGTAAGGAGTGCTGTATATAGACAGTTAGGGCAGCAATTTGTACCTTAAGCGTGCTTAAAGATAACTCTTGTCAATGCCTCTTGTAGAAACTCCAATATTGTTGGAGAATCGTATTCTCTTTTGCCATTTTCTATTAGCCAGAAATTACATTTCTTTCAGAGTTTCAGGTAAATTGCGCTGGTATTTGGTTTGCGACTTTGTAACAGAGTTTCAATCACTCTGGCCGATAAACCCTTGGATTTCAGGACGTCTATTCCAGATACCAGGCCGCTAGTTTTAGCATGGCTGGATTGGAGTGCCGTACTGGACCTTGGGATAGCAGGTCCTGACTGCACAATAACATCCAAGGTGGTCGATCTACTAAAGATAGCAGAAGTGAAAACCACGCTTTTTTTTTTTTTTTTTGGGGGTCAAAATGTTGCTACCAGGATAAGAGAAGTCTTTTCTGTCCTAAACTTGGAGAGGACTCTCGGTAAGAGATGTAGAGGCGGGAAGGCATAAGACAGAGTGAACGTCCATGCGTTCTGGAGGGCATCGACTGCCACTGGTTGATCCCTTGCGATGGATTGCTGATAGCGACTGCAGATTTTTTCTCTGCCCAAACAAACTTCTTGTGCTATGCACATCAGGGTGGCATTCCTAATTCCTGTTTATTTAGGTATGCTACAGAGGTTGTGTTATCTGACCTGTAGATATTGGTGTCTGAGCTGACTTTGGAATGCTGAGATTTCTTTGGCAATGACCTTTAAAACTCTCTGTAATTGGACGAGCATTTCCTCTCTAGGCGACTCCCAGTGCCCTGTACCTACTGTCCATTCAGATGGGCTCCTCACCCCTGGCTGCTGGCATCCGTAGTTAGGATGCACGTAGTCGGGGGGGTTCCATAGCAGACCTTTTTTGCCAGTCGCTTTGGTTTCTCCACCACCAGAGGGCCTGTTGGTGCCAGGAACAGTAAGTCGTCCAAGTAGGGATAACTGTTATGGCTTGGAGTCTTAATAGAGCCAGTGTTTCTGCTAGGGTCTTGGTAAAGAACCTCGGATATGAAGAGAGGCCGAAGGGGAGCGCTTGACTGAAAGTGGTAGACCCTTACCCCCCCTTAATGGCTATGTGGAGGAATTTTTGGGGCTCCTGATAGGGATGTGAAGGTAGGCAACCATCAGATCTATTCTAGCCATGAAACAATCTTTTTAGAGTAGATTGAAGATCAGGCAATATTTGCCTGATGGCTTCTGCACCAGAAAAGTGTGCGAGAAAAAACCTTGGCCTTCCCCCTCAGCCTTCCTCCCACCTGGATGCTGGCATCACTGCGGCTTGGGATTTTTGTCAGGAGGGTTAAAGAGCACTATTGCCTTTTGTTTGCCTCCTTGTGCCGCCCAGGGGTTGTTTGGCTTCCCTTATTCTGCTTTCTTTTGTCCCTTAAAAGGATGAAAAAACGTCCTGGGAAATGACTTTTTCTTTTAGGAAAAGTCTTTTTTATCACCTGTGCGTTCTAACGCTTCATCTAGCGGGGTGCCAAACAAGAATTGACCTGAAAAAAATAAATGCTACATAAGCGTAATTTAGAGGCGGTATCGCCCGGCCATGTTTGAGCCAAAGAGTCCTCCTGGCTGCAACCAATAGCGAAGCTGCCCTGGCTGAAAGTTTTACAGATTCCATCTAGGCACCTGCGACAAATCCTACTGCTTTAAAAAGCATGGGAAAGGATTTCAGCAACTCTACTCTATGGGTACCTGCCGTCAGGTGTTCCTTTAATTGTTTAAGCCAGAATTCAAAATTACAGGCTACACGTCGTTGCTAGGGCTAGTTTAAGGTTGGCCATAGCCGTGTCCCAGGATCTTTAGAGGATAACATCCCCCCTTTATATCCACCAGATCCGCTAAGTGTCCCATGCCATCCAAGACTAAGTGAGTGTTTTGACACCTTCGCTAGCGGGGTATCCAGCTTTGGAGCTAGTTGCGAACTTGTACTGTGGTCCTTATCAAAAGGAAACCTTTTCAATTCTTCAGTCAGGTTCTCCCCAATGATCTTTGCTCGGGAAACAGTCGGTTCCAGATTTAAAGCAATATATAGGCAAAGGGGTATCCTTCGACAAAAACAGACAGAGAATGTTTCTCGTGAGAACATGAAGGTCCAAGAATGGGATTGCCGGATGGCCCTCTATTGCAGAGTTTGAATTGGTAGCTGATTGTTCTGAATCTGGAGAAGGAGAAATCTTTCTTCTTGTGATATTAAAGATGGTAACCAGGGATGCTAGTCTCCCTGGTTGGGGGGGGGGGGGGGCTGGTTTGGAGGTAGCTACGGTTTCAGGGGACTTTGTCTCCACTGAAAAAATGCTGGAAAAAGATGCCCATCAATAACATGGATTAGCATCCCTGTCAGTTTTAACTTTTAATTGATCGATTAATCTTTAATTTTTTTGATCGATCGAAATCTTTTTGATCGATTAAAATTCTTTTGAGTGGTACTCACCTCTCCGCCGGCTTCTCGGCCTTCAGGGTGTACCATTCGGAGATCCAGTAACGTCACGGACACCGGCATGGCTTGCCATGTTCATCTGAATGGCTCCTTTGCTGTGCCTTCATATCTGCATGCCGGCGGGACCTTACTATCTGCCACACGCAAGGGCTGTTACACTTCCCTCTATCACTTCCCTCTATCACCCTGGGATTCTACAACCATCCACTGGGAGTTGTGATCGTTCCCTTCATGGGACATCTACATGCCGACAGACTGATGTTAACCCCTCCTCATCTGAATTCAGCAGTGGTATCGTTGTACACATTTTTATACTAGTATATTTAGCTACATGTTTTTATGACTGCTTTTTCTACTGTTTGGTATTACTCGCACCATTTTTAGAGTTTATGTAGCTACATCGATTTTATCTCCAGTGCAATTTTTATTTTGTTACCTACTTGAAGGCTATAAAAGTTTTAATGCTATTCCCATCGAGCGCTGCCTTTGTGTGTTTTCTGTATCCTGCTATCCATTTTTCCAGTTGTTGGTACTGTAGCTGCACTGGGAATTGGCCTGCAAGGAGATCAGCTAAAAGTAGTTGGCTCTGTATGTGCGTTATAATTAATCAAAATTAGTCGATTAATCGATTAAAAAAAACAAACGATTAATCGAACACAAACATTTTGATCAGTAACAGCTCTAATATATATATATATTTATTAGGGCTGTTACTGATCAAAATTTTTATGTTCGATTAATCTTTTTTTAAACGATTAATCGACTAATTTCGATTATAAACGCACATACAGATCCAAACTACTTTTAGCTGATCTCCTTGCAGGCTGATTCCCAGTGCAGCTACCAACCACTGGAAAAATGGATAGCAGAATACAAAAAACACAAAAAGGCAGCGCTCTATGGGAATAGCATTAAAACTTTTATAGTCGATAGTGCAAGTAATACCAAATAGTACCAAAAGTAGTCATAATAACATGTAGCCAAGTATGATACTGGTATAAAAATGTGTACAACGATACCACTGTTGAATCCAGATGAGATGTTAACATCAGTCCATCGGCAAGTAGATGTCCCATGAAGGGAACTATCACAACTCCCAGTGGATGTCTGTAGAATCCCAGGTTGATGGAGGGAATTGATAGGAGAGGGAAGTGTAACATCCCTTGCGTGTGGCAGATAGTAAGATCCCGCCGGTATGCAGATATGAAGGCACAGCAAAGGAGCCCTTCAGATGGACACGGCAAGTCCCACCGGTGTCCGTGACGTTACCGAATCTCCAACGGAACTCCCTGAAGGCCCAGAAGCCGGGGGAGAGGCGAGTACAAATCAAAAGAATTTTCATCGATCAAAAAGATTTTGATCGATCAAAAAAAATTAAAGATTAATCGATTAATTAAAAGTTAATTTGCACAGCCCTAAAATATATTAATATATATATATATATATATATATATATATATATATACATACACACATACACACACACACACACACACACACACATACATACACATACATATATATATATATATATATATATATACACACACACATATACACACACACACATATATATACACACACACATTAAGGTGGTTACGCTGGGATCATTATTTAACCACTTAAGGACCGCCGCATGTACATTTACGTCGGCAGAATGGCACCGACAGGCACATCAACGTATATATATACATTGGTGCCTTGGGGGGATCGTACATGCGGCGGTCCACGCGGCTGCAGGAGCAATCCGACAAGAGGGGGCGGCTATTCGTTTTTGTCGGCCCCCTCCGGATCGCTCTCAGCCAAGGCGCGCGCTCCCCCTGCAGTGCACTTCCTCCTCCTGTGTAAACACAGGAAGGAGGAAGCGACGTGATCTCTCCCTCTGTTTTTTCAATCACCGCTGAGGAGAGATCACAACACAAGTAAGTCTGCACAACACTACACTGCACCTACACTACACAAAAAACACATTTAACCCCCACGATCGCACCCCCCCCCCCTCCCACCTGTCACAGTGTCACTGAATGCAGTAATCATACATGTATGATTACTGTATTTAGTATCAGTGTGACAGGCAGTGTAAAAATCAGTGTTAGGTTCAGGGTAGCCCCCGTACCCCCCCTAATAAAGTTTTAACCTCCTTGATTAATGCCCTAGTTGACCCTTTCACTCCCTATTGCCAGCGTCACTAAGCGATCATTTTTCTGATCGCTGTATTAGTGTCGCTGTTCCCGCTAGGTAGCTAATTTTTTTTTTTATTGCGATTTTTTTTTACTAAAGACATGTGGCTAAATAAATTTTGGCCTAAATGTTTGACTAAAATTTAGTTTATTTGATTTTTCTTATAGCAAAAAGTAAAAAATAATGATTTTTTTTCAAAAATGTCACTCTATTTTTGTATATAGCGCAAAAAATAAAAATCGCAGAGGCGATCAAATACCACCAAAAGAAAGCTCTATTTGTGGGAAGAAAAGGACACAAATTTTGTTTGGGAGCCACGTCGCACGACCGCGCAATTGTCTGTTAAAGCGACGCAGTGCCGAATCGCAAAAACCCCTTTGGTCATTTGGCAGCATATTGGTCCGGGTCTTAAGTGGTTAATAAAAAATAAAAAAAAGGAAATAAAAAAAAATATATGTTGTGTTATTAAGTGCCCCCATCCACCCGTGCTCATGCACAAATGTGAATGAGCATGGTGGTCCCACACACATATGTAAGCGCCGATTGTATCACATGTGATGTATAACCGTGAGTGTCAGAGTGAAAGCAATTTTAGCACCAGACCGGTGCAACTCTAAACTGGTAACCTGTTTAAAAAAAAAAAAAAAACTGTAAAGTTTCACCTATGTAGCTGTTGCTATTCCACGGGTGCGTGGAATTTTATAGCATGACATGTTTGGTATTACTCAGCGTAACATGATCCTTTATATTTTACCCCAAAAATTTGGTTGTAAATTGCGCTTGTGCTCACCTACATTCATTGAAGGTTTTTTTCCCCCCCGCAAATTTGTGTTTAATAAACCGATGTGCGAAAATTGTTTAATTGCTAAAACCCACCCTTTAATTCTCCAAGGTCTCCGGAAAAAAAAAAAAATTATAAGGTTTTGGGGATCCAATTGATTTTCTAGCAAAAACATGCAGATTTTAACATGCATGTCAGAAATATCAGAATTGGCCTGGAGGTCAAGTGGATAATGAACGGTAAACCTAAAAGGACACTTTTTTATTTTTCTAACTGGTATAAGCAAGCAGTTACATGAAATTCACCCATACACACCTTTAGAGCTGGAATTTACAATCTTCAGGGCTATGTCATAGGAATTTATTGCAAATACAAAATCTGCTTGCTGATAGTAGAAGTTTCCACGTTCCCTCTTCTTGTTGGCCAAATCCAGCTTCTGTTGTCCAGTAAGAAGTTCAAGGTCTGGCCCATCTTTCACTTCAAGAAGGGATACCTCAAGAACAAGAGCGGCATTGGGTGGAATATTGGGATTCCTTGAACAGAATTCAAATGGAATAATGATTAGTAAAAGTAGCATTCATTAAATGCAGTGCTGAAGAGTTTCATGAGCTTGGTTTTATTAAACACTTTATCGTAATGTTGGAAATACATACATACATACAAACAACATAGATGGTCTCAATATACTCCCTTATTAAGATGTTCTAATAGCATTGATAAAAGATTTTACTAGGTATATCTCCTTCCCTGACCCCCCGCCGTTTACAGTGGCCTGGGAGACTGACTTCCGCCACTCTATCTCCCTTATTGACTGGAAGAAGTGTTTTGTCCTGACACACAAACTATCCTTGGCCACCAAGACGCAAGAGAAGGGGTTCAAGCTGCTAACGAGATGGTATAGATGCCCAACAACTGTCCATTTCAATTCGGCAGTGCCGGATACCTGCTGGCGGTGTCTTAATCACCAGGGGGACCATGCTCCACATCTGGTGGGACGGCCCTCCTGTGCAGGGATTGTGGCAGCGGATTTTCAAACTCTACTGCAAACTGATGGCGACCTCTATTCACGCCTCTCCGGAGATAGCGCTCTTATCTATACTTCCGGGCACGCTCAAATCCATCAAAAACTATATACTACGACACTTCCTGCCGGCGGCCAGAGTGGTGATCCCCCGTCATTGGAAATCAGCAACCATGCCTTCCCTGGGAGATTGGGCTGTCGAAGTGGACCGCACAAGGGACCTTGAGCGTCTGTTGGCGGAGGAGGGTGGTAAAAGCGAGCAGTTTTCCCTCACTTGGACTTCATGGTCCATGTTCCGATACTCTGAGTTTGTCTCTTGGGCCGAACGTGGCATGGACGATGTGACCCTGATGCCATGATGGAGTGACTCTTGTCCATTGATTCTTGTCCCCTGTCTCTATGCCCCCCTCTTTGTCTGCCCCTGCTTGTCCTTTTCTTGATATCTAAATACTTCCTTAAGAATTCATAGAGCCAACGTATCATGGCCTCGACCCGCCTATGGTTACTTACCCGTTATGGGACCCCATGGGTTTTATATTACTTTCAAGCTTTGTGTATAATCTCTCCCATTATACCGCGTGTGATACAACACTGCACCACTCACTACTGTGAGGTTGGTAGATACAATTAATGATTATTTCATGTACCTAGAGACTGCTCAAACATACGGCCCTATGTTGGTCCACGCACACATGCTCTTATTCCCCTATTTTTATTTATTTTTTGTTGTTTCTTCTCTCTGCTCACATACCTAAGACATGCTTTTAATAGGTCTTACACAATTGCTTACTGTTGATATAATTGCTTTTACTGTATGTACTACTTGAGACGTTATTTGCCTCTCGGTTTCTCTTTTTCTGAATAAAATAAGATTGAATTAAAGATTTTACTAGGTAATCTGCTCATCCTATATACAATATGTCCCAAACCTATAGTCCGAAGAATAATGTCTCTAGCAAAATACATCAAAGATAGTAAGGGGATAGGGAGAGCTTTCAGGGGGGGAGAGAGAAAAAAAAAAAAGAAAAGATATTTGGGGATAGGGGGAGAAAATGTCTATATCATTATACATTTTGAAATCTAAATTTCTTGATTCGTTATTCTCTAAAGTTTAAGTGCATAGTACAGAAAATGCAAGTGCAGATAAAGAGGAAGAGGAAGAGTGGAAGGGGAATACATTCCCTTAAAGTAGTAGTAAAGGAAAATATTTTTTTTGCTGAAATTACTGTTTACAGGGTATAGAGACATAATAGTTAACCGATTCCTTTTAAAAATTATTAAAAATAGATAAAAATCAATCATATAACGTGCCTGCAGTTTAGTGTCGTACAGAGGCACACAGAACAAAAAACAAGCACAGGGCAGTTTGTTCTTTAAAAAAAAAAAAAAAATCGGATTGGTCCTGAGGAGTTTTAGACACATAGTAATCACATCTTCTTGATCATGGACCACAATGAAAAGCTACCATGAGTTTTTTCATAAGGAGCCAGACAAGCAGGAAGTGTGGAGTTCAGCAAGGGATTACAGCAACCTCTAAGCAAAAACGGACATGAGGACATGACAGCAGGACTGCTATAAGGTAAAGCAAGCCATTTAGCATTACATTTTTATTCCTTTACTGATCCTTTAAAGATTATTATACTAATTTATCAGTTATCTACTGTAAAAAAAAAAAAAAAAAAAAAAAAAAAAGGAATCCATACATTATGTGTTTCGAGATCTAGAGTTCTGAAGACCAGACTCTCCAAAAAACAGATGCATAGTGATTTGTGTCTAGAAATATAAAAAGTAGGGAGATAAACTCCTAGTATTTACTAGGAAATTATATTATCTAATAAAAAAGTGTATTTGTGTCTTCCTATACCCAAAAGAACAAAAAAAAAGGGATATTTGGGGGGTGGCGAGGGGGAATATCTATATCATGCGTTTTAAAATCTAAAAATCTCAAATAGTTATTCTTAAAGTGCAGGTGCATAATGCAACAAGTGCAAATGTAGGGAAAAAGTAGAGGGGGGATAAATTCCCTTATTATACCAATTTATCAGTCTACTCAGAAAAAAATATTAAATAAAAAATTCCATACATTATGTGTTTCAAGATCGAGTTCTAAATACCCTATTCTCCAGAAAACAAGTGCATAGTGACTGGTGTCTAAAAAAATATTGAAAATAAAAGAAGTTCATAATTTTTACTAGGAAATGTTATCTAATATAAGTATTTATGTGTTCCTATACCAAAAAAAACTAAAAAAAAAAAAAAAAAAAAAAACACCCCAACCTCCCCAGATCTTATGCTCTCTTAATCTACATTCGTTTTGGCTTGACCATAGCTCCTTCATCGCTCTAATTCTATCAGCAAATACAATCCCAATGTAACCCCTTCTTAAAATGTAGTTGATCCTTATAGTACGTTTTATTAGGAGCTCTACCCACCCTATGTAGAATATGCCCCATCCTATATTCTAATCTGTTAAGAAGAGCTAGACTAAAGTGGGGGAAGATCGAGACAAGGGGGAGAGAAGTGATAGGGGAGAAACAGGAAAAGAGGGGGGAGAGTCACAGGGAGAGAGTCAGAGGGAGCGAGAACCCTATCCCCCCCTTAAAGGGGGGAGAGAGGAAAAAAAAAAAAAAAAAAGGAGGGGGGAGGTAAGGGACACAGAAAGGAGGAGAGGAGGATCAACCCATCCCTCCTACTCCCCCCTCTCCACCCTATCCTCATAGTCCTCTGAATCCCTGAACTCTCTCCATCCCCTCCAAATCCCATCATATCTTAGCCTGGAGTCATTATGGACCGACCACAGTTCCTCCATTACTCTATATAGGTCTATGACCTGTAACCACTCTCCCACCGAAGGTGCTCTTTTTTTCTTCCAATTCCTTGGCATGTCCCCTGGGAACAGTCCTTACTCGGAATTCTAGCACAGAACACAGAGCATTACCTTTCATTAAATAAACAGGGGGGGGGGGCAATGGCGCTTGTTAATTAAAATAGATAAAACAACAATTAAAATATATGAACTTCTACAATCCTGCTGTGAATACAATCCAAATGTTGAGATACTTAAAGGGGTGTTCCAGCCCAAAATTGTGTTTATTAAAAGTCAGCAGCTACAAAAAGTGTAGCTACTGGCTTTTAATAAACACTCACTTACCTGCTCCTGCGTTCCAGCGATGCGCCGACTGGGGCTCCGCTCCTCTCCCCTTCGGCTTCACGGCCGGGCACCCACTGCGCATGCGCGAGCCGCACTGCGCATTCGCGCGCGGTGCGGCTCGCCGCTGATTGGAGAGGCAATCGCATGGGACCTGTCAGTGTCCCATGTGATCGCATAAAGGGAGGGGCTGGTGTAGGCGATTAAGGCTTAATCGCCTAACCAGCCCCTCGGCGGAAGCAGGAAGTGGGACAGGAAGTCCCACTCCTACTGAAGACCCCACCCCCCCCCCCCCAAAAAAAATTACATGCCAAATGTGGCATGTAAGGGGGAGGGGAGTGGATTAAAAAAAAGTAAAAATTTAGGGTGGAACTCCTCTTTAAGCCAGAAAAAATGTGTCGCTCCTGATGGCACAAAACCCACCAATAATCAATAAGTTGAAAATGGGGGAGTAAATGAGTGATGTTGTTGAGGAATACAAGACCACTTAGTGGTGTAACATGATATCACCAATTAAATGGTGATAAATAGAATAAACGTGATTAATATAAGAATCAACCATAATATATAATAAACATGAAAATTACCAAGGGAATAATATACAAGATAAATTTAAATAAATAGATGTATAAAAAAAATATGAAACGTGATTCTCTGTGCAAACTCCAACATTAACAGTATGTGCAGATAAAAATTAATAGACAGTCTAGTGTCCAAAAAAATGGCGTTACAATACACAATAATTTTCTAAAGTACATAAGTGTTCCAAAAGTGCTTCAAATTCACAATAAGTCCAACAGTGCATAACATGCAGAAACAAGTGCTCCAGTTTTACCAGCCTCTCGCCTCAAAAGAGGCTCAAAATAAGCCTGAATAACTCCAAATACTGGTGGTTTGGAGTCTCACAATGTGTAGCATGCAGAGATCCGGTGATCCAGTTTCCCCAGCCTCTTACCTCCAATAGGCTTTGCAAGGAGCCTAATCGCCAAACATTGCTGGCTTAACAACAGAGTGAACCTGTGATGGAATGATCCTCGCCAACCAATCTGCCCCTGTCACACCAATCCCTCCAAGCAGTAGTCCCCAGATCTCCAGCAGCAACAAGTTCCAATAGATGAGAAGGCTCTCAAAACAAAATAGAAGATCTCCATAGTGTAAAACTGATAGGAGATCTAAAACAACAGAACGCGCTCTGCTTCGCTTTTTGTCCTTTTGTGAGGACTTTGCGATTAACGTAGCGTTTCTCCCTTCTAAGTTGTTCAGGGCTGCTGCCAAACTGTCTTCAGCGACATATGCAGGCACAGGCACCGAGCAGGCACGGCTAGACCCTACTGTCTCAGGCTGCAATGCTTTTTTGTCTTTTTTAGTCCCGGACTTTCTCCTCTGGAAAGACATACTACCAAGCAAAAGCCGAGGTACAATCAATGCATATACTCCTGTGCTAGTTTAGCAATTTACATACAGTATGCAACTAATCACACAAGTTTCATGCTGAATAGGTGTCTTAGGAGTGCCAACCACATTGAGTCTTACGTGCCCAAAAACGCTGCTGTGTCCTCCTAAAGGGGAGAGCTCCAGGCTTGTGAGGCTTTAAAAGCACTTCCTGCCTCCTGAGCAAAGAGAGAACACCCATTCAGAAGGAAAAAGTCCTTAAGATATAAAACTTAGGAATATTTCCCTGCTCACTCTATTGCCACCGCAGGTTTGATTAAAATGTATAATATATATATATATATATATATATATATATATATATATATATATATATATATATATATATATATATATATACACATACATACATACATACATACATACATACATATATATATATATATATATATATATATATTAAAATATACAATTACACTTACAGCAGGCTTGTACTAATGACAGCAAATAGCGTGCATTACAGGATTCCTCTGCTCTCGGCCGACGAGCAGGGATGACGTCACCCCCGACTATTCCTCCTTACGCGGCTGTGTGGGCGGCTTAATCATTGGATGGGGAGGTGCTGGTGTATAGGTGGTATAAATAATGCTGCGGTGTCATGGTAACAACCATGCGAATAATGATAGTTGTTCTAAACTGATTACAATCCATAGGTGCCATTGAATATTATGAAATGATTGAAAAACTATTATAATTACATCAAGATAAAAATAAAGTTAAAATCACCATCAATTTAGTGATGATTAATATAATAGGAACCAAAAAACTATAAACTAACATTTCACAGACCCCTACTCCCCTCAAGTGGTTGAAGGAGGTAACTACAAGTAGAGTGACTGGGATCCTCAACCCTGGTAACTGGTTCAAGATAAGTGTAGGTAGCATTAGGTCAAAATAATAGCGGATATTAGCACTTTTATGTATCAATAGATAGTTACTAAAAACGGACAAAATATAAGTAACCGATCCTAATGGCAGACGACTATATCGATAATATTAATAGAAGGGGGAGTGGCCAGCGCGGCATGTGAACAGACGCAGGTTCACAGAGCTCCGCAGTGATCCTGATCTTACCCGGTTTCCGGCACCCAGAACAGCCGGATTTTTGTCTCTGCGGGCAGGGGAACGTTCCCTCGTCACTCGGCTGCATCTTACACGCTGCGGGAGGGCATGATGACCCGGGGACAGAAGCAAGACGGCTCAAGGCAGGATTTCCAAGATGGCGCCGCCCCATCATCAGCTCAGAAGGCACGCGGAGGAGATAAAGGGAAGGAGGGGGTGAGTAAAACCCAGAAAAAGGCCAAAGACGGCTCCGGAGACCCCCCCCAAGGACATGAGATATTATGCCCAGAAGCTGACTGAGAAGTCTAGTGTAACAGGCACGCAGCCTATGGAGGAATGTGCCTCCCTCAGTGACATTGAAACGGAGGAGGGGGAGAATGTGCAGGGAGCCGGGGCCATGTTAGAACAGGCTGGGAGCAGCTCCAGCCTGCAGGAGGAGGCTAATGACCTGGAGGAGGAGGGGGGGGGGGGGGATCAGCCCACACTTGCTGCCATACTGAAGGCAGTGAATAAATGCACAGCCTCTGTGAATGGCCTGCGTCTCAGATTTGGAAGTTTGGAGGAGGAGGTGTGCCTGATCAGGCATGATATACAGAAGATGAGGGAGAGGACCACGGCTGCAGAGGGGAGAATTAGTGACCTGGAAGACAAGCTACCCCCACTGATTAGAGAGGCCCAGACCACCTCAAGGCTTGCCAGGGCGGTTGATATGCGCGCAGAAGATTTTGAGAACCGTCTTAGGCGCAATAACGTCTGCATAGTTGGACTACCGGAGAAGGTGGAGGGCAGGGACCCCACACAGTTTGTGGAGCAGTGGATGGCTGACGTGTTTGGTAAAGACGCTTTTACACATCTATATGCGGTTGAGAGGGCCCACAGAGTGCCAACTAGGCCTCTCCCGCCGGGCAACCCCCCCAGCCCGATCCTGGCCCGCCTATTAAACTACAGAGACAGAGAAATAATACTGAGGCTGGCCAGGGAAAAAAAGGAATGTACAATACAACGGCACCCGGGTGTCATTTTATCCGGACTTCTCTGCTGCAGTACAGAAAAGCCGAGCCAGATTCACAGAGATTAAGAAACGCCTGCAGAAGGTGCAGGCCCCATATGCCATGCTGTATCCTGCGAGACTTCAAGTTATTTTGAATGGCCAGGCCCACTTTTTTGAACACCCTGCTGATGCCTCGGACTGGCTGGATGCTAACGAAGGTGCCCTACGACAGGTTAGGAGACCTCCGATGGAAGAGGACTGACATCCTGGTTCAATATCACTGGCCCTGCCTAAGTTGACCACTCGGCCGAGGGAACTGCCGGAAACATACAACACCCTATTTTTTTGTTCTGCAATGCGAGTTCGGAAATGCTGTTATGAACGCACCCAGCAAAGATGACTGCTGAAGTCGTTACCGTAGGTGTCGATCACCTAGAAGAGCTCAGGGACCTGTTGTCCCACGGCTGCCCGTTGGCGCCCCAAAGTTTGAGCGTCCAGTGGGCCTGCGAGATGTCGGGCGCACACCCCATACAGACGAAAGGCCTGCAACGTAAGAGATCCGTGGCTTTTATTGATACACGGCTGTGTATCTTAGTTGGTTACCCTATTTTAGTTCACTCTAGAGCTTTCTACAATTTTTGTTTTTTTCCTTATCCCCACGATGGGAGTCTACACTTTTTTACCAGCATTTGGTCTACGGCCCTGCTCCTATCATTTGCCCAACCGGCCGCTTCGAACACTTCAGCTGAGGGGGTGGCGGGTGGACGGGGGGGGGGGGGTAGTTTTTTACCACTTCAGTGATATGCCTCAACCTCCCTGATGGCGGCGGTCACTGTGTTATCATGGAATGTACGGGGACTACAGGACCCGCTGAAGCGGACTATGGTGTCGTCCCTGATGAGGAAGCAACTGCCCGCTATCTGTGCTCTTCAGGAGACTCATTTGACCCCTGACTCTGTGCCTTGTTTGGGATATCGGTGGGTGGGTAGGGCGTATCATTCCACTCACACCTCGTATTCAAGGGGGGTGAGTGTGATGGTGCACAGTTCCTTAGATTACGAGGAACTGAATGCTGATGTGGATGTTGATGGGAGATATGTTTTTCTGCTATGCAAGCTGTTTGCCTTTAAATGTATCCTTGCTTTTGTTTATGTGCCCCCCCCGTACAACAATGAGGTACTGAGGGCATTGGTTCGGTTCCAGTTGCGGTTCCCGGAGGTGCCATTGTTTGCCTTCGGGGACTTCAACTGTTACTTGGATCCTCTATTGGATAAGCATCCACCGGGTGGGGGAGGGAGGGGGACACGCCGGACGGCCCTGAGAAAACTGGCGGAGGAAGTGGGGTGGAGGGACCCCTGGAGGGCTAGGAATCCTGGTGACAAGCAATTTTCATGTTTCTCTAAGAGCTACTCATCCCTGTCTAGGATAGATCTGTGCTTGTGCTCGCATGCTGCTGAGAGATATGTGTTAGAGGTGGCGTATGGTCTGAGAACTGTTTCGGATCATTCTCCACTGCTTGTAACCCTGGGGGTGCGTCCCTCTTCTGCGGTGGCCAAGGCCCTGTGGAAGATTAACGCCTTCTGGCTGAGGCTTTTCCCGTCCCACGAGCATATAGAGGCCCGCATTGAGGAATACTGGCGTATACACACCGGCTCTGACAACATAGCAATCACATGGGAGGCCTTTAAGGCCGTCCTGCGAGGCATATTTATCACAGAGATTCAGGCCATTAAGGCACGGGCGAATGCACAAAGAGAGGGGGTGGAGCGGGCGGCGGAGAGGCTGGAGGATACATTCATTGCAGACCCATCTGATACAAATAGGGAAGCGTGGCTTTCGGCGCAGGATGCTCTGTACCGAATCACGACCTCGGGGGCGGAGAGGAAACGCTTTTTCCAAAAAGCGGCAACTATTGCCCACGCCCAGCAGATGTCTCCTTTCATAGGGGCGCTGCGCACCACCGGAGGGAGGGTGACGAACTCCCCCGACCAAGTCCTTGACGAACTAGTTGGGTTTTACTCCTCTTTGTACGACTCCAGGAGCACACACTCGCTGGACTCTCTGAGAGAATATCTAGACCCAGTGCAACTACCAAAGCTGTCGGCCTCCAATAGGGAGATGCTGGATTCCCCTTTGACCCTGGGCGAATTACAAATGGCGACCAGCCTGTTCCCTAACTCAAAGGCTCCCGGGGACGACGGTCTCCCCGTGGAAATATACAAGCAATATGGGGAACTGATACTCCCGCACTTGCTGAAGGTGTTAAATGCTGCAAGGGAGGAGGGCACTCTCCCCATATCCATGACCAGGGCAAACATTGTCCTGATTCTGAAACCAGACAAAGATCCGCTCGACCCGGGGTCCTATAGACCCATTTCCCTTTTGCAAAATGATGTGAAGATTCTTGCCAAGGTCCTGGCGGTCAGACTGAATGGGGCCATCTCCACTATCATACATTCTGACCAATCGGGATTTATGCCGCAGAAGTCGACGGCAATAAACTTGAGGAGACTATCTAAATATGCAATCCCGGGCGGATAACATGGGGGACAGAGCCCTGCTGTCTCGACGCCCACAAGGCGTTTGACAGCGTCGAATGGGACTTTCTCTGGGCGGTAATGCGGAGGTTTGGGTTTGGAGATGGTTTCATTGCCTGGGTCCAGCTCTTATATTCATCCCCGGTAGCGGCGATAAGAGGGAGGGAGGGTGTCTTGCACTTTTAATCTATACAGGGGCACCCGGCAGGGATGCCTGCTGTCTCCCCTCCTCTTTGCCCTGGCCATTGAGCCTCTGGCAGCCATGATTCGGACGGATCCTTTGGTGCAGGGCTTCCAATATGGGGACCTGCACGAGAAGATCATGCTATATGCGGATGATACCATGTTGCTTCTGGGGGATACCGCCGGGTCGCTCGCAGAGGCCATGAATGTGGTCCGACGGTTCGGCGAATACTCGGGCCTAACCATTAATTGGACCAAGTCCTCCCTCCTTCTGCTTGATAGACGGCCCCCTCAGCCCATAAGTACAATACAGCACATCCCAGTCTCTGTCTCTTTCCGCTATCTGGGTGTCCAGGTTACCGCATGCCCGCTAGACTATGTCCGCCTCAATCTTACCCCCTTAATCGGTGTCGGGATCGGGTCAAGGTTTGGAGTAAATAAAACTGTCGCCGGTCGGGAGGGTCAACCTGATAAAGATGATCCTTATGACACAATTGCTATACATACTGCACAACTCCCCAATGGTCATCCCCCTGAAACAGTTTAGAGTCATTAATTCTATTTTACGCTGACTGATTTGGCTCACGAAGCCCCCTAGGGTTAAACTTGAGCAACTGCAGCGCCAGAAGGAGGCCGGTGGATTGGCATTGCCCAATCCTTGGCTCTACTATTTGGCTTCTCAGGTGCAGCACATTGCGAGAGTGGCGGGCCCTCAGCAGGATCTGCAGCTAAATCTGCGGGACCCCTCGGTTAGGTTGCTCAGATTCACAACAGGGGGGGAGGTGATGATGGGACTGGAGGCCTTGCAGTATGCAAAATCTAATAGACGCTTCCCCACATATGCACTTATGCAGAAGATTTGGAACAAAGTTAGGATGCTGCAGGGCGTGACAGGGTTCACTGAATTCAGCCCCATATGGGATAACCTCTACTACCGGGAAATAGCTAAACTACCGTACGGCCTGAAGTGGAAACAGTATGGGGTATCCCTCATGTCGCACATAGTTAGGTCAGGCCAGTTGAGGCCCTTCACTGAGCTCAGGGCTGACTTTCAGCTTCCAGCATCCATGCACTTTTATTACCTGCAACTCAAACACGCATTTGATGCTCAGAGGGAGGCTGATATATGGTCCTTGGACCAGGCTCCAGTCTTTAACTTCCTGTCCGAGGTGTCCACCTGCAAGGGGTTCATATCCAGCTGCTACGCTATGTTATTGAACCTCTTCCTACCGAGTGCCCCTCTCAAGGTGGTGGCTCGGTGGGAGAGGGACGTGGGGGCGTTCGAAGATGAACAGTGGGAGGAGGCCCTGCAGGCGGTTCCCATGTGCTCCCTGAATGTGGCACACAGGCTGTCACAGCTTTACATCCTCTTACGGGTCCATTATACAGCAGCCAGGCTTGCGCAAATGGGAATGGGGGTAGACCCCTGCTGCACTAGGTGCTGCAGAGATCATGGCGATCTCATCCACCTTCTGTGGAGATGCCCGAAGCTTCATCGGTATTGGGCAGGGGTGGTTGACACTATTAACGGGGCCTTCCAGGTACAAGTTCCCTTGGAACCCAAGGTTTGCCTGCTGGGGATTACCGGGGACCTCCTAATAGAGGAGATCCCTAGGCAGGCAATAGGCCGGGCCCTGTTTCAGGCCCGCTTAATTATATTGAGGCACTGGAAGGACACTGAACCACCCACGGTGCAGGAATGGATCAGGCAGATGGGAGTCACCTTAAGGCTGGAGAAGGTGGTGTATCAGAGAAGAGGGTCTAGCGGTAAATATGAAAAGTTATGGGCCCAGTGGCTTGACGTTCCGGGGCTAGCCCCGATAGATCTTGTATATGACAGGCTATTTTAGATCTGCAGCGATCTGGCTTCTGGATACTCGAATGAGTCCGCGGAGGGGGGGGGGGGGGGGGGGGAGGGTTGTAGGGATATTTACAACACTGAGTGGCTTTTGATGATGTGTCATGTTATGTTATGTGTGTACTCTCCCATGGAAAGTCAATTATGATTATGCTCTGGAGTTTTGTAAGCTGTTTTCTTTTTTACATTTGCTCAATAAAAACCTTTGTTTGAGAAAAAAAAATAGAAAAAAAATAGTAATTAAAAACCATTATAAAACATGTTGAAATGGATGGACGTAAAAAAAAGTAATGAGTTAGGGCCATATTAATAATTGGAGATAAAACAATTAAGATCAAAGTCTACGTTGTGCCCATGGGGTATTAAAGTGCAAAGCTCATGAATCCAACGAGCCTGACTGATCTTGATCACCATATTGTCACCCCTCCAATGGGTTTTATAATTCTCTATACCTCATACTTTTAGAGAAGAGGGGTCTCTGTTGTGACAACGGTCGTAATGGCAGGATAGACTATGCTTTGGGAATCCATTCTTGATATTCCGTGTATGTTCACGAAGTCTCTTCCAAAGCTCTTTTTTGGTTCTTCCTACATATTGGAGTTTGCACAGACATTCCAACAAATAGACCACCCATTCAGTCTTGCAGGATATGAAATCTTATATTTTATATTCCTTTCCTGTACAAGTAGATTTAAAGGTTTCTTTATTTTTCTTCGTTTTTGTATGTCTACATGTAAAGCAAGTTTTGCATGGATAATACCCTTTTCCATAAAAAAAATGTAAAGGTTTTTTTCTCCTGGGGGTCAAGAACATTTTTAGCGATCATGTCCCTTAAAGTAAAAGCCCTCCAATATGTGAACAACGGTTTCTCTAGTAATATAGAGCCTAAATGACAATCGGCCTTTACAATATTCCAGTACTTCTCGCAAATTTTCTCAATTTGTTTGTGTTGAACACTATAGTCCATTATAAGGGGCACTCTACCATCAAAAGTAGTTCTTGTGGAGTCTTGGATCAGAGTATCTCTGTCCAAGGCTTAAACAGCTTCTATTTTCTTTTTTAATAAAGTCCTGTTTATAGCCCTTTTCCACAAACCTCTTCCCGATGAAGTCCGCCTGTTTCAGGAATACATCAGTTTTTGTGCAATTTCTTAAACGTAAGAGCTGACCTTTCGATATGTTATCCAACCAGGGAGTGGAATGACAACTGTCCAAAAAGGTAGATAGCCATTTCTATCCATGGTTTTAAAAGGAGTCTGTGTGAGAAGATTTTCTCCTTCCTTGATGAACTCTAGATCCAAAAATTTATTTTTTTCATCACTTATCTCCCATGCGAGTTTAATATTTTTCTCGTTTGTATTAAGATAAAAACCAAAGGGCTAACTCGGACGTCAGGGGGGTGCAGGTGGGCTCCCTTGAACATAAACTATCTGCCTATGCAGACGACATACTGTTTCAGGTCGTCGACCCCTTTCTCGTTGCTGAACCTGATGAGGGAACTGACCGCATACGTGGAGGTCTCCAATTTTAAAGTAAACCTCACGAAATCCGAAATACTGCCGATCACTGTCCCGCAGATGTTGATGTCTACCCTGAGGGATTCCTTTCCCTTTAAATGGGCCACCTCCTCTATAAAGTATCTCGGGATACAACTCACCAATCATAACGATTCCCTATACAAATTTAATTATATACCCCTGCTCAGCACTATCACTCAGGACCTCCAGACGTGGGACAGGGCTCTTTTTACGTGGGACAGGGCTCTTTTTACGTGGGTGGGGCGGACGAACATACTTAAAATGGTAGTACTGCCTCTGGTTTTATTCTTTCTGCAAATGGTGCCTATTCGCATGCCGAAACGTTTTTTCATAGACTAAATTTGTGTGGGGGGGCAAGAAACCCAGACTGGCGATGTCTATACGCATGCAGGCTAAGACCAGAGGGGGCATGGGCATACCGAACATCCCACAATATTACCAGGCAATCGCATTGCAACGGATCTTGGACTGGAAGTTCCACACGTCCCTTAAGCTCTGGGTCCCCCTTGAGAAAACTATGGCTGGGCGAGACCTGTCTTATGCGCCGTGGGTGCCAGCTGAGGAGAGGGGGCTTTCGGAATGGGAATCCCCATTGACGACTCACTCCTTGAGTTTGTGGGATAGGCTGAACACCAGAATGGGCCTGGTGCCCAGAACGTCTCCCTTGGCGCCGGTATGTGGGTTCCCGTGGTTCGCACCTGGAGAACAGAGGGCTTCCTTTGGCACATGGGTAGGCGACAGACTTTGTAGTTTGGCAAAATTTGCGGAGGGGGGTGCTTTGCTATCACTAGACGCCCTGCGAGAGAGGTTTGGCAGCTTCCCCTTCGATTTTTGGAGACACCGCCAGCTTGAGACCTTCATGACTAAAAGCCACAAGACAGCACAGATTAGGTCGAATCTGACAGAATAAGAGAGCTTGTGGGCCGCGGCGGAACCCCTGCCCCATGCGATCTCAGCATTATATGGGATGCTTGGAGATGCATCGCCTTCCCCTACTCCCCACTTTGTAAGGGAATGGGAAAGGGACTTACACTTAAGAGTTTACCAGGGAACAGCTTCATCACTTATACCATTTAACGCACTCAAGCGCCGTAGACTCTAGAACCCAAGAAAACAATTATAAGCTCTTAAGATGGTATAGGGTGCCCACTACGCTAGCAAGAATTTTCCCTACAGCCTCTGAGATGTGCTGGAGGGGATGTGGACAGAAAGGCACGTTCCTACACATCTGGTGGGAGCGCCCGGAGCTTAGGCCGTTCTGGGATATGGTCAGTAAACATATCTGAGGGCCTGGGGTTAGATATCCCGGCTCTACCTCAGCATTTTCTGCTCCACGTTCCTACCATTCCACTGTCCCGTTATAAGAAGAGTGCTCTCCCCCACCTCCTCAATGCAGCCAAACGTCTCATCCCGATTCATTGGAAAAGCTTGCATACCCCTAGCGAACAGGACTGGTTGGGGAAGGTGGGGGAGATCATGGAGGCTGAGAGCTGGCTCGCGGAGTGTAGGGACACCCGGGAACGCTTCAACACTGTCTGGAGGGATTGGAAGGCACACATCCACGATACTGCCCCGTTATCGTCCAGTTTAGAGGAGGCTCTGCTTACTTTGGCGGATCCTTCCTTCGGGAGACTCGTCCAGGAGCACCGCCAACGACCTAACCAGGAGACCTCCGGGTTACTGTAATACCCCTTTTGTACCATCGTTAAGGGCTGATTCTTCTGCTACCTTCCCTTCTATCTCTTGCTCTCTCGCTTCTCCTCATTCTACCTCTCTTGTTTCTCTTCTCTCTCTGTGATAGTCCTTTGTCTTTTCTTTTAAGTTAATTTAATTTAATTTTTTATTTTATTTTTTATTTTATTTCATTTTTGCCTGTTAATGCAGACTATGGTTATTGCCAGGAAGGCATGTGGCACTCTGGTGCCCAGCCTCGCCTCGGGCGCTCAGGATGCTCTTGGAATGTTCCTCCCTTTGTTTGTTGTCTTTGTTTTTCTTTTCTTTCCCTGTTTTATTAATATGCACGTTTATTGGACGTCCCATGGTGCCCTTAGCTGTTCCAAGAAAAGTTTTACTGTTACCTTGGGAGCGTAAGTAGCTTTGATGGGGGTAGGGGTTCGGGATTATCCTGCTCCCCACTTGCTGGGGGAGACGCCTGCTCAACTGGACCGAATGTCCGGAGTGGGCGGATGACCTCTGTCCCCTTATCTTCCCAGAGCCTCATCCCAGATGCAATGCCCGACTGTGCTCGGATTATGTAAAGCAGTGTTTTTCAACCAGTGTGCCGCGGCACACTGGTGTGCCGTGAAGAGTCCCCAGGTGTGCCGCGGCAAAATGACCCTCAATATAGGCAGCTATCTGATGGGCACTTGGTTAATTTTTGTTATTACAGTGCAGGTTAGGAGGATAATTAATTATGAGCTCTGAGCAAGCGCCGTGTGTTGCCGAGTGTGGAGTCGCGAGACACAGATCCCGGCTTTCGGAAGCTGCAGCGCCTATGATGGACGTCTTACTGCTCCAATCTGTGACTACGGGACGTGCGACGTTCATCATAGGTGCTGCAAGCTCAGAAGGCGGGAATTACAAAGCCGCCCGGCGCGCCATGATGTCACATGATCCATCCCTGGTCAGGGATCCGCTCCTCCTCCATGTTGACACACAACATATTTACACAGGTTAGCCATTGTTTTGAAAAGCTTCTTTGTCACGTTATTTCTTTTTATTTGCGTTGACTTGCCAGGTATTTTTTGGGGGTAAAATCAGTGGCTTCAGTGTTTATATCCAATATCATAGCATTAAAGTTGCCTCCATTTTTGGGAAAATATCAGCCTTATCGGAAATGAAAAATATCAGCCTTATGGTCCCATTAATGTAATTGGTGATAAGTTAAATTTTTACTGAATACGTGGCAACCTTACATAGCATTGGTGTAGGCAGAATGTCAAATTAATCTTTACATAGTAACATAATAAGGTGGACATCTTCCAGGACAAAACGTAATAGAAAATTGCATACTGTTATTTTGAGTTTCAGAAGTATTATGCTGGAAGAAAACTTTCTAATAATTTTTAATCAAAGGCATGTAGGTATGTGCTATTGCTGGATTACATTGTCTGCTGCTAGTGTTCTTAACAGACAAATTGAAGGTTACCCACAATTTGGGGTATTATATTGGGTTTTGTTTTAATTAATTGAACGACTGTGCAAATAACAAGTGGCATAATTTTTTTTTCAAATTTTTGGTTTGGTGTGCCTCGAGATTCTGACAGATTTTAAAGTGTGCCTTGGTTGAAAAAAGGTTGAAAAACACTGATGTAAAGTATTGTTGTGCCAATGTTAATGTATCTGGTATTTGTTTTGATTTTCTTTTAAAATAAAATACTAATTATAAAAAAAAAAAAAAAGATAAAAACCAAAATCAACTAACCACTTTAGCCCCGGACCATATTGCTGTCCAAAGACCAGAGCACTTTTTGTGATTCGGCACTGCGTCGCTTTAACTGACAATTGCGCAGTCGTGCGACATGGCTCCCAAACAAAATTGGCGTCCTTTTTTCCCACAAATAGAGCTTTCTTTTGGTGGTATTTGATCATCTCTGCGGTTTTTATTTTTTGCGCTTTAAACAAAAATAGAGCGACTATTTTGAAAAAAATGCAATATTTTTTACTTTTTTCTGTAATAAATATCCCCCAAAAATATATTAAAAAAAAAAAGTTTTTTTCCTCAGTTTAGGCCGATACGTATTCTTCTACATATTTTTTCGTAAAAAAAAAAAAAAAAAAAAAAAATCGCAATTAGGATTTATTGATTGGTTTGCGCATTTTTATTATTTTAATTTTTTTTACCAATAATGGCGGCGATCAGCATTTTTTTCAGTACTGCGACCTTATGGCGGACACTTCGGACACTTTTGACACATTTTTGGGACCATTGGCATTTTTTAGCCATCAATGCTATAAACATGCATTGTATTACTATAAAAATGCCATTGGCAGTGAAGGGGTTGACACTAGGGGGCAGGGAAGGGGTTAAGTGTGTTACTGCTTGTGTTCTAACTGTATTGGGGGGTGGACTCACTAGGGGAAATCACTGATCTTCTGTTCATACATTGTATGAACAGAAAATCAGCGTTTCCCCCGCTGACAGGAACGAGAGCTATGCGTTTACACACAACTCTCGTTCCCCGCTCTGTAACGAGCAATCGGGGGTGCCCGGCGGCGATCGTACCCGCCGGGCACGCGCGCGGGACTCGGGGGCGAGCGCGGACCGCCTGCTGTGCGCACGCGCCCCCTAGTGGCCGTCGAAGTGCCGACGTATGACGGGCTCTCGCCCAGGAGAGCCGACCTGCCGCCGTAGAACGACGGCGGCTGGTCGGCAAGTGGTTAAGCTCTCCCTTTCTCCTGCCCAAATAATTAAAATAACATTGATAAAACGTTTGTATAAAAGTAATTGCTGTGGTTTTCCATTATACAGGACCTCTTCTTCCCATTCAGACATATACAAGTTTGCCACACTTGGTGCATATTTCGTGCCCATTGCTATGCCACAGATCTGTTTGCTAATTGCCTGGAATACAGCCTGGACCAGAAATAGTTATGGTCCAGGCTGTATTCCAGGCAATTAGCAATGAACTTTTATTGTGCAATTTTAAGGTCACTCCCACCACTAAGTGCCCAATTTGTTGCTTGTATGGCTTCCTTAAGATTTATAAAATTGTATACAGCGATGATACATCAGCTGTAGCCAGATAGATTGAGCTCCCATCTAATTTGATGGTGTTCAATAGCTGTATAAAATGCTTTGTATCTCTAAGGTAAGCTTTGTTTTTTTTTCACTAAAGGCTGCAGGAACCAAATCGATGTATTCTACTATTCTTGCCCCTACCGAATTAATTCCATTCACAAATCGGTCTTCCAGGTGGATCCTATCTAGACTTATGGATCTTCGGGAGGGTATAGATGACAGGGATCTTGCATCCCATACGCTGTAGATATTTTCCTTCCTTCTTATTTAAAAGGCCTTTATTAATTCCTCTTTTGATGAGGCTTGCCAAGCCATCTTTGTAGTGAACTATAGGATTCCCGAGACAGATTAAACACACAGTTTCCACTCATTTCCACTGGCGTTTTTACAGCCACTTTTTTAGCCTTTTTTACAGCTTAAAAACGCCTGTCCATGTTTATTTTGTAATATATATATATATATATATATATATATATATATATATATATATATATATATATATATATATATACACACACACACACATATATATACACACATTTGTGAGCTGGAGATCAAAAACGCCGTGGTAGCGTTTTTAATGTCTGCCGTTTTTACAGCTCTATTTATTGCTGGGGCTTCAGAACGCACTGGACCTGCGTTTTTTTTTTCAGCTTAAAAACGTCTCAGCCATCTACAGCTCAAACGTCATGATGGGCATGAGGCCATAGACTAACATGGAGAGCTGTTTTTAAGCTGCAAAAAACGCTCAGAAAAGTGGCTGTAAAAACGCCAGTGGAAATGAGCCCTTAAGGTTATGTTATTCCTTTGCAAAGTTTTTTTTTGTACAACACAGTTTTTTGTGCAGCTAGAGACTTTTGCAGGACGAACAGTAGCCGTATATGCCACCAGCCTTACCCCCTCCTCACCTCTACCTCCCCTCTTGATGCTGCTTCTTCAGGAAGGGGTTCCGCTTCTGTAGAGAGGCTGTAGAGACTGTCTGCTACCGTCTGCCGACCGCACAGGGGACCTTCACAGGAGATCTTTACTGCGGATCCCAAGAGCCCGCTTCCGAAGCGTCCCGTCGGCCTCGGCGTTAGACGCAGGGTCACGTGGCTCACCGGGGGGCTGTCCAATCCTCGTCTCCTGGCAACCACCCCCAGCCTCCGTCTATCTTCTTGCTCAGGTCGCGGTTTCTTCCGCCTTGACTGGAATAATGGAATTTCTGGGACAGTTAAAGGACAAAAATTTAAAAACCTATTGCAGGACAATTTTATGGTGCAGTTTATTGAGGCCCCAACTAGGAATGATGCTCTGTTGGACTTGGTAATCTCAAACCATGCAGAGTTTATTACTAATGTTCAGATAAAGGAACACCTGTGTAGCAGTGATCATAACATGATTTCATTTAATATTAAATATAAGCAAGAAATACATACAGGAAAGATAAAAACACTTAATTTCAAGAGCAAATTTTCAAAGCATGAGGACTGCTCTCCAGGGCTTGGACTGGGAGGGAATATTGGCACAGATGAACACAGAACAGAAATGGGAATTCTTCAAAAAGACTCTTTGGAACCTCACTGCAAAGTATATTCCCATGGGCAATAAGTTTAAAAGGCTTAAGATAAAACCTATGTGGCTCACGGTCAAAGTTAAAAAAAGCTATAAACAAGAAAATAGCTTTTAAAAAATATAAAAATGAAGGAACACTAGTGTCGTTTAAATGTTAGAAAGAATATAATAGAATATGTAAAAAGGAAATCAAGGATGCAAAAATTCAAAATGGACAGATTGCAAAAGATAGGACAAACCCCAAAAAATTCTTTAAATATTTTAATAGTAAAAAGGTCAAGTCTGAGCATGTAGGCCCTTTACAAAATAATCTAGAGTGGGTGACTGAGGACATAGAGAAGGCAAATTTATTAAATGCTTTCTTCAGCTCTGTGTATACAATGGTGTATGGGGGAGCTCATGTTCATAATGGGGGTGGGAGTGACACAGCCCCAAATCCACAAATGGCTCAAAAGTGATATGGTCCAGAAATATTTAGACAGAATAAAGGTGGATAAAGCACCTGGACCAGATGGCATCCACCCACGGATCCTAAAAGAATTGAGCTCTGAAATTTCAAAGCCACTGTATCTAATATTTAGGGACTCATTAATGACAGGAATAGTACCACTGGATTGGCGTAGAGCCAATGTGGTGCCTATATTCAAAAAGGAACAAAGTCTTTACCAAGTAACTATAGACCTGTTAGTTTAACTTCTATAGTTGGGAAGATACTGGAACGTTTAATAAAAGATCACATGGATGAGTTCTTGTTGGAAACAAACTATTTAAGCAGCAGACAGCATGGATTCATGAAAGACAGAAGTTGTCAGACAAACCTGATTTCCTTTTATGAAGAGGCAAGTAAAACCCTGGACAGAGGCGTGGCAGTGGACGTGGTATACTTGGATTTTGCAAAAGCGTTCGATACAGTTCCCCACACATGGCTCATGTGTAAGGTAAGGTCTACAGCATTAGATATATCAGTTTGTAAATGGATAGAAAACTGGCTGAAAGACAGGATTCAGAGAGTTGTGGTTAATGATTCTTACTCTGAATGGTCCAAGGTTATCAGCGGTGTACCCCAAGGTTCAGTGTTGGGTCCCTTACTTTTCAATATATTTATAAATGATATTGGGTCTGAGATCAAAAGTAACATTTCTGTTTTTGCAGATGACACCAAGCTATGCAGTGGAATAACGTCCTTGCAGGATGTCTCCAATTTACAAGCCGACCTCAATGCTCTAATTGGGCGACTATGTGGCAGATGAGGTTTAATGTTGATAAATGTAAAGTTATGCACTTGGGGGCTAAGAATATGCATGCATCATACATGCTAGGGGGAGTACAACTGGGGGGATCTGTAGTGGAGAAGGATCTGGGGGTTTTAGTTGATCATAAGCTCAATAATGGCATGCAATGCAAAAGCTGCGGTTTCCAAAGCGAGCAAAGTCCTTTCTTGTATTAGGAGAGGTATGGACTCCAGAGATAGAGATATAATTTTGCCCCTGTACAAATCATTAGTAAGACCTCATCTGGAATATGCAGTCCAGTTTTGGGCACCAGTTCTCAAAAAGGATATCGGAGAACTGGAGAAAGTGCAGAGAAGGGCAACTAAACTGATAAGAGGCATGGAGGAGCTCAGCTATGAGCAAAGATTAGAAAAACTGAATTTATTCACTCTTGAGAAGAGGAGAATAAGGGGGGATATGATCAACATGTACAAATATATAAGAGGTCCATATAGTGAACTTGGTGTTGAGTTATTCACTTTAAGGTCAACACTGAGGACAAGGGGGCACTCTTTACGTCTGGAGGAAAAGAGATTTCACCTCCAAATACGGAAAGGTTTCTTCACAGTAAGAGCTGTGAAAATGTGGAACAGACTCCCTCCAGAGGTGGTTCTGGCCAGCTCAGTAGATTGCTTTAAGAAGGGCCTGGATTCTTTCCCAAATACACATAATATAACTGAGTACTAAGTTGTGTAGGTAAAGTTGATCCGGGGTAAATCCGATTGCCTCTCGGGGGATCAGGAAGGAACTTTTTAGCAAATTGGATCATGCTCTGCTGGTTTTTTTTGCCTTCCTCTGGATCAACTGTGGGTATGGAGTTGGGTGTATGGGATGTTCTGTGTTTTATTTTGTTTGTTTATTTAATTTTTTTATGGTTGAACTGGATGGACTTGTGTCTTTTTTCAACCTATGTAACTATGTAACTATCTCACCCGGCGCTCAACAGCCAGACACCTAAGCCAGAGGCCGCAGTAGCCGGAGCATCGAGCCCGCAGCAGCCCACACACAAGATGCGGACCACTGCTCCAGCGAACCTAGGTGGTGAGGGGCTTTTGAGTATGACCAGTCCTGGTAACTTCATTCCATAGTGAGACTTCTACTTTAGTTTTCCATTATCAGATCACCTGAAAGGAGGCATGGAACTTGCCGCCGCCCTCAGTCCTACGGCGCCATGCTGTTACTCCGACCCCTCATGAACTTGGTTTAATGTAATGGGAATGACCAAGGCCATGGCAAAGAAAAGTAAAGCTTCTCATAGCTTTATGATCCCTTATTTAAAGATGATATTCATGTTTAATGTCCCTATTTTTTTTATTTATGGGCACTAACCCATGCACTGTCTGGGTATACTATGTGACCTCAACTACAAAAAGTATTTAGCTCTGCGTACCAGCGGTAGGATGTGGACGTATTCATTTATAGAATACATACAAAGCTTCCTGTAAATGACAAAGTGGCGCTCAGCCTGACACTGATTTGTTTCGGGAGTGAGACGGCAAGTCACCATTTCACTACCAGAACACAGCGCTCTGTACTGCACGTAGCTGAGGCTACATGCACCCAATACAATATGCCCAGACACACCTGTTAGTGCAGTAAATGGTTCATTTAGGCCAGCTTGGGTTCATTAAAAACGCGGAGATCACCTTTATTTTCCCAGTGAATGTTAACATAAGAATTCTTACTGATGGCATATATATAAAAAAAATTGGTGGCCACCACATCAATTTTAGATACGTTCTAAAATCACCAATATTTTATTACAGGTATTACAGGTACTAAATTCCTTATCAGCCAAATTCCCATTTGCAGATTAAAATATTTTTGTTTTATGCAATTTTTTAACATAAAACCATTGAGTTTTAAGCCCAAAACTGATATTGCAGGTGTTTTCTTCCTTTTATACACTGCTTTTTTCAAAACTGGATAGCATCCACGGCTAGTAATAAATAGGACTGAAGATTCCGTGACGCAGATGTATAAAAATATACCCCGATTAGCTATAACATTATGACCACCCACCTAAAATGGAGTAGGTCATCTATTCTGCCAACAAAGCAGTCCTGATGCTGCGAGACATGGACTCTACTAGACCTCTAAAGGTATGCTGCGATATCTGGCACCAAGCCTTCAATAGGAGATCCTTTAAGCCTCAGCCAGCTTGCCTTCTTCCCATATAGTGAATCCTTTCCCCGGTAAGCGATGCACACGCACTCCGTCATCCACATAATGTAAGAGGCAGGGATTCATGTAGGCACCAGCATGGGTACCCTTAACTAGTCTGTGGCTACGCAGCCCCATACACTGTGTGTTCTGACACCTTTCTATGGGAGTCAGCATTACGTTTTTCAGCAGCCTGAGCTACAGTAGCTCTTCTATTAGATCAGAGTACATTGGCCAGCCTTCATTTCCTATGTGCATCCACGAGCCTTGTCCGCCCATTATCCCGTCCCTAGTACACTGATTTTCTATGAACAACTTTTTGAAGGTGCTGACCACTGAAGGAGTCCAGGAACATCCCACAAGAGCTGTAGTTTAACAGTTGCTCTGACCCAGTTGACTAGCCATTACAATTTTTCTGTGGTCAAAGTCACTCGAACCCTTATTGCTTGCCTATTTCTGCTTTCAAAAACACATCAACTTCAAAGGACATGTTCTCTTGCTGCCTAATATATCCCACCACCCATTTTCAGATGCCATTGTAACAAGATAATCAGTGTTATTCACTTTACATGTCATTGGTCATATTGTTATATTGAAAAGTAAAATTCAAATGATTTTTTTCAGCCTAATGTAAATATAAGATAATGCATATTAATATTTGGTATTTTGGCTTGGGCTGTCTAGTAAAAGTATTTTTACATAGCTCAAACAAATTTGATATAGATGACGGAATAGTTAATCCTACCTTAGCAAATGGTTATAATAAAAGTCTGCTCTGCTGTCTCTTTAGATAATGCGACAGTAATTCTTAAGGAGCGAAAGAATAAAAACGTTTGATATGCTAATGGTTAATAGAAACAAAATCAACATTTATAACCATATGGAGCAAGAAAATTCAGAAGCTCAGGATGAAAAACATTTCTGGTTTCTTACCTGAACAATCAAAATTCAAATTGTTAATGTGGTTATTGGAGAAATATTTTGTATTGTATTCGTATACTATTGAAAAGGATTGAAAAAAAGTAAACACTGAAACAATGGGCTTATCAAATGCTTCACTGAAAGATTTTTAAAGGAACAATTAAAAATCAAACAGTGTATGGCAAGCTATACGCTTATTAAAGAGGAAATGCAAACAAAAAAATAAGTTAAAAAAATTGTTAACAGGCAGGCTTTTTATTACAGAAAAGACATGCATTGGGGCTTCCATTAAAATTGCTACATGCCTGGCTGTCTGACTTCAGTATGTTTCAGTGCTAACAACACACATGCTAAAAAGGAGTGACAGAAAAGTGTCAGAATGTCAGCTTTAAATTCGTTCTAGGTCTGTGATTAAGAAAAGCATCAGAAAGACAGTCCGAGAACTTGAAACTCAAAACGAGTTTCGTAATGCAGACTCCTTTAATTCCTCATAACAGAGTTCCAATAACAACCCAATATTTCAGATAAATGTTTCAAAGATGTTTTAACCACTTACCATGAAGCATACACATAAATGTGGGCCAACAAAAGTGGGGCTGTCTATATGCTCCTCTGTGTTTGTACCAAGAGCAAGCTGCACAGCATGCTCCCAGCACAGTGATCGAGCCCTAAAACGAATGATCGGGAACCAGGAGGTTCAGTTTGCAATCGATTAATCCCTGCGATAGCCTCTGATTGGCTATCACAGTGATCAGTTACTTGACAGTTCAGTGAATACAAAAAAAAAAGATGCAAACATGAAGAAAAAAAAAGTATGAAAAAAATAAAAAAAGAAAGCCAAGGGTTCGATCTAATGCTGGCCATACACTCCAAAAATTGTCCGAACGAACTTTCGAAAAACGAAAGTTCTGTCGTGAGTGCAAACGATAGTGCCCTCATGTAATGACTGATAAATCGTTCAGTGGACATAAAAAGGTTCGTTTTTTTTTTACATATACCTAGTGCAGAAAGTTTGGACGGGTAAACACATCAACCTTCCGATTTATTTTCATATAGAGTATGGCCAGCATAAGTCAATGTTAGAGTTAGGGTCAAAGGTCAAGGTTAGTGTATTATAGGCAAGATTAAAAAAATAAATAATTGAATATCAGTTTCAAAGTATTCTAGGTAGGAAAATATGCACTACTGTTTCTAGTCCCCACTACGGGTACAAAACGCTCTTTGGTTCTGGTAGGTCATGGTAATAGCAAGAATTAAACAGTTAATTTTTTTTAATTATGTTTTTTTTTGTATTTTGTGCCAGGATTAAAAAAAAAAAAAAAATCCTAAGCTATCCATTGTTTACCACCAAATGAAGGCCACACAATTTTTTTTAAAAGGACAAAGTACAAGTCACCCAGATACACTAAGAAAAATATGATATGTACAGTTTTACTAACATATGTTAGTTTCCAAAAACCTGACATGAAAGAAAGAAAAAAAAATTGCATGCACTAGCTGCTTAGCATGCTGATGCTTTAAATTGTGTTTCCCTGAGTACGAGACAAGACATATACAGGAAGGAAAAGCTGCAGGGACAATCCCACGGCCGGCTAGCCTCGAATTTGTAGCAGGCAATAGGGAGATCATAAGGACAGAGTCCAGCTTTCTGTGTCCTGTACTGTAATCTAGGAAAGTTTACTGGCAAGTCAAAAATCCTATTTTCCTGATCTTACAATGCAAAACATGGGCTTTCTTAAATCATTATGACTGGAATGTCCAGAAGCAGTCTGACTTGGAGTAATGCAGCAAAATCGCCAACAGGCCCATATCAGAAAATGGTCAAGAAGTCTGACAGCCCAAAATTGGCATCAGAGGAAGTTTGAACCTAGAACAACGTAAAGGAGGACCTCCAGTCGTATTTATGAAAATATTAATTCAGCGGCTACAAAAAACGTAGCTGTAGGAGTTTGCAACTTTTTATTAGGAAGTCTATACATCTAGGAGTTGACTATCCACCACAAACTTTATGTGACTTTATGTATACCTTTTACCTTCTCTTAACAGAATCACAGGTAGCTGGAGCCTCCTATTACGGCGGATGATGTTCTATCTGCAATGGCCTACTTTGCCACAGGGAAAGCTTCGGGCTCAGATGGCCTACCTATTGAGTTTTATACATTATTTTCTGATGCCTTGGTACCTAAACAGTTAACCCTATATCAAGCAGCGTTTGATGCCAATACACTCCCCGATTCTATGCATTACGCACTCAAAGTACCAATACTTAAGCCTGGAAAGGACCAGTGTCATATAGGCCAATTTCCTTAAAACAAGAAACCGATATTAAAATACAAGCCAAAATTTAAGCTCTCAGGTTGAAAAAGGTTATCCTAGCTCAACTATCCGGATCAGACGGTTTTAATGCCAGCCAAGAATATAGCCTTTAATATGTTTCTTTATGAATCTTCCGGCCTCTCAATCAAATTGGCTCCAGTGGTAGTTACTATTGATGCAGCCAAGGCTTTTGACTCAGTTGATTATCTATGGCAATGTTTGAGCTGCTTTGGTTTTGGGCCTAACTTTATTAAGTACGATTCCTTTGTGACCAGATGGACTCACCGGTGAAAATGGACCTAGGCAATGTCTATTGGGATTATTTCCGGACTCAGATATGGGTAAACACACTAATTGTGTGCATTAAAAAATATTAATTACCAGGAAACTGGTGGAACGTGTATGGATACAGGCCGCAGCTATTTTTTGGGGCCTGGATTAACGAGATTAACATTACTTTATCGTACAAAAAGGTTATTTATACAAATAGGTGATGTCAGAGTAAATATAATAAACTATCAGACAGATGGCTGTAATCTTCGCAGACTTGTACCTCATAGCAATAACTTTGCTACCATTATCTCTGTCGTGAGTGAGAAACCAATATAGCGCAACACATGCGAACTGAATCGCCTCTGGGCTCTTGGTATCCTTTCCCTACCGTACTTTTGCCCTCAGAAAAGATGGGTTTTGAGTTTTTCTTCTGTAGGCCAGGTGATTCACCTCCAACCGGATGCTGGTTGGTAGAGAGCGTTCCATGGTCTAGGTCCTTGTATTCCAAATCTTCGTTCTCCTTTGGATTTGTATCTGGAGTAGATTGTGGTTGGTGGATCGCAAAATGCGATTGGGGTTGTGAAATTTTTTGCATAGATATTGGGGGGCATTTCCTTGAACACACTTATGCGTCAGACAGAGTGCCTTAAAAGTGATTCTATCTTACTGGCAACCAATGAAGGGCTCTCAGTGAAGGTGAGATTGATTCCCATGTTTTTTTCCCAGTCACGAAGCGAGCGGCCATATTTTGAACGACTTGCAGACGAGCGATTTGGTATTTTGGCAGTCCGAGGTAGAGGGCATTTGAATAGTCGAGTCTGGAGTTGATAATTGTACCCACCACGACTGCTGTGTCTTCTTTCAGGATAAAGAGAATGAGTCTACGTAGCAGGCGCAGCAGATGGTGGGATCCGGCGACTACTGACCCCATTTGTGTATCCATTGTCATGTGGGTGTCAAAAATGACTCAGACTTTTGACTTTGGTGCTAGGGGTGACGTTTGTCCCAGAATGGGCACCGGTGTCCATATTGGTGCGAGAAGTCTCTTTCGGATGGCGTGAAACTGGAGAAGTTCTGTTTTTGAGCCGTTGAGTTTAAGGTAACTCTTGGTCATGCAATTCTCTATCAAAGTAAGGCATTTCTCTAGTCCGAGATAATGATCCTTATTGTTGCAGATACGAAAATATAATTGCGTGTCATCCGCTTAGGAGTGGGTTACGGATTTAAAAAAAAAAAAAAGAAAAAAAGGAGGGTGGAGATAGATATTGAATAGTACGGGCGACAAGGGGGATCCCTGAGGGACTCCGCATGACAACGTGCGTTTTTCAGAAGTGAAAAGACCCAGTTTCACTATTTGAGATCGGTTTTCCAAGAAGGAGAAGCAGGGTAAATCCGAGACAGCGATTCTAGCTACTTCAGCTAGGCGAGTCAGCAAAATTTGTGGTCTACAGTATCAAATGCTGCGCTTAGGTCCAACAGTAATCAGAAGACAAGATTCTCATTCGTCTGCTGCTTCGAGAGCATCATCCAATATTTTGAGAAGTGCTGTTTCAGTTCCGTGACCAGGGCGGAACCCTGATTGGAATGGATCGAGTAATTTGTGGGTGTCTAAATGCTTTTGTACAACTTCTTTCTCCATAACCTTGGAAAAGACATTTAGGCCTGTTATGGGTCGACGATTGTTTGGGTCTTTGGGGTCAAAGGTGTTTTTTTTTTAATTGGTTTAATTATGCCTTGTTTCAGCAAGGTTGGCACCATGCCTTCCTTGAATGACTTGTTTATGAGGTACGTGATCGCCGGTGCCACAATATCGGCACATTCTTTCAGCAGTTTGGTGGGGATAATATTAGGCGCTGTGCTGTCTCGCAGAGTACTAATGATTTTTTTAGTGGTGTAGATGGAGATGGGGTTAAAAGTGAATTTAGTTGATTGCGGCATATTTGTGTGGATATTAGCTTCTTGGTTTAAAGGGGAATCGATGGGGGATCCATTTTGCTGAATAATTTCAGATTATTTCAATTTTGTTAATGAAGTAATCTGATAATTTGATGCAAAATTCTTGATATTCAAAAATTCGAAGCCTCTAGGCAGGCTGGGTTCATGGACTGAGCGACTAAATTAAATGAAAGAGTTCGCGGGGGCAGTTCAGGGCATTTGCGATATTAGAAAAATTATCTTTTTTGGCCTTAAAGATCTTTGTGATATTTCTTAGTTATTACCTTGTAAATAATGTGGTTTTCCTCTGTAGAGCTTCTTCTCCAGGCTGCTTCCGCTTCAACGACAGCTGGTCGTTAAACCATCTGGAGTTGTTTTTCCGGATGCGCGTTCTGCGTTTCGGCGCTACTATGTCTGCAGTAGAGCCTTGTTGATGGAGTCGAGTGTTTCGGTAGCTGTTTGATGTTGATCAATTGTTTTTATTTTGTTAATGTAGTTTTGAAAAGTCCCGAATGGAGCTTCTTGGATCTTGTCCAGTGTGTTGTCAACGGGTTTATTGTTTTTTTTAAAGGGGCGTTTGTAGGTTCTTTGAATTTTATTGCATGGTGCTCTGTCCATGGTAAGGGCCGATTTCCCAATATGTTCATTTCCAAATCTTGTCTGAAGATAAGATCAAGCGTGTGGCCTGAAGCATGTGTGGGTTCACATACCAGTTGCTGCAGACCTAATCCTTCCAAATGGTCAATGCAGACGGCAGCGACTGGGTCCTGTGAGAAGTTGGCCCGGAGGTTGAAATCCCCAGGTGCGTTTTTGGTCCTGGTGGTCTATAGCAGAGTAGTATGTGAATGGTGTCCTGGGGATTTGTTTGGAATTTCAGAGTGAGGGTTTCCATGAATGGAAGTGAGGTCTGAAGGTCTGGTTTAGTGACCTAGAGGTGAGCCTTGTAGATCACCGCCAGGCTGCCTCCTTTTTGCCCCACTCTGTTTTCTGTGAGAATGTGATAATTCTCTGGCACCAATTCTCCAAGAATGCTGTTACAGTCAGCCGTTAGCCAGCTTTCTGTGATGAAGAGGCAGTCAATGTTGTGTTGAAGGATGAAATCGTGGATTTCCTATCGGTGCTTTACTGCCGATCTTGTGTTGATCAAGGTGCACGATATATGTTTTAGCTGAAGTGTAGACGTGCAATCTTTGACTGTCGATCCGTTCTTAACAGCTGCTCTTTCCTTAGCACTTGTTTGATGACGACTGGTAATGTTGGGGCGGATGTCCTTAGACCCCAAATGGTTTTTGCAGAGTATTGCAACTTAACCATAATTGCAGAATCGCAGATGATGGTGATCGTGGTAAAGTGTTCGATCGCGATAGTAATCAAAGACGGTGAGGATTTAGTGGTGGCCCCGATGAGCAGCGATGGGTGGACCCCCAACTAACCCCCCTGTTGATCCAGGAGGAGGCCAAAAAAAAACTAGCCATGCAATGCCAATCAGCAGCGACAGGAAAAAAATTCCTTCCTGATCCCTCAAGGGCGATCGGGTAAAACCCTGGATCAACTTAACTATGGCTGTGTAGCGTGGGTTCTTACCCGTTAGAGCTGCAGATTGGTGATCCTGTTTGTCCTATGTTCTGCGACCGAGCAACTTGTGGAGTGAAAATGGCCAGTGAATTGATTGCTTGGACTAGCTGGAGGGGCAAAGAAAGGGGTAAGCGGGGGAGGGTAGCCTCTTCGCTGTGCTAGGAGGCTTTCCCAGGTAGATGCAGTAGTATAGTTTGTGGAATGATGAGGGGGGGAGGGGGTGGGATGTGAGGGACCCAAATGGCAAGCCTGGAGGGCTAGGGGGAGGTGAAGCCAGATGAGGCCAGGGACCATAGGCTGGAGGCTGTGTGTGGAGGATCCGTAAAAGGAGAGCTGGAAGCTTGATCCTGAGAGCTTGGATGCCGTTGAGCTTACCTGCCTAAACCTTCCTCTGGCAGCAGGTGCTACAAACCTCACTGCAAGCTGGGCGGAGGAGAAATGACAATTGATTGAGCCTCTCTCCAGCAACTTCAGTCATGTGACCATCTGTGTCTCAAGACTTGCTGTCTTCTGGGCAGCAAACCAATTGTCTGGGTCGCTAGTCCCTTGTTAGTGAACACATTTCCCACAATACAACTAGGTTGGTACGGATATTTTCTCATGTACTGTTATATATTTACCATTCAGCTGAACGGTTTGGCTGTGTACTCAGACTTGTCTTTTTTTGTTCTACTGATCTACTGCCATGTTATATAGTATAGCAGCCATTCACCTCTGCAGCCAAGGGTTCGGATCCCGGTCTCGGCTACATGTGAATTGAGTTTGGTGGTCTCAGCCCGGCTCCCGGTGGGTGTGCTATGCAAGGTACGCCTGTGCTTAGTACGCCCACCCCCCCCCCCCACAAAAACCACCACACTTGCACGCACACAAAATTGGTTGAAAACACATGCACTTTGGCCATGCGGTCTCCTAAAATAAAGAGAGGCGAAGGACCTACGGGGCTGGCTGGGTGGGCTAGGCCCCCTCACTCCCTCATAGGGGGAGTCCCTCTGCCCCATTGGGGTCCCGTTGGGCCCCAGTTGGGCTCCCAAGAGGAGCAGGTAGGGTGGGGTGAGTGGGAGGCCCCCCTTCACACCCGCCATTGCCACCAGGGGCATGGAGAAGGATGGCGATTGCCTCCGGGGGGAGGGTCTGCCTACTCCCAACTCCTGCAGTCCGGCTCCTCTCTCTCGAGTTCACGCACACAAAAAAAATACACTTTAAAAAAATAAATAAAAAAAAATATATAGTATAGCAGCGTTTTAAATGCAACGCTCAATGTCCCCATTTTGCTTTACACTTCTGTGTTGTATGTCGATGCACACTTCATTACTTGTATTTTCTAATTTATTTTTGGTACACAACGCAAGGTTTGTGTACTGATAAAACACACACTAAAAATCGCAATTTGTGGCTTTTGAAAACACTTAACCCTGACATCTGAAATACCTCCCTCCTCTGGCAACATGTTTGACTCAGGGCCAAGTCAAAAATCAATTCCAGAGGAGATAGGTATTGGAGGGGCAGGTTGTGATCTCAAGCCTCAGAATGGCAATAAAAATCTGCCCTTGAACTCAGACCATGTGACAGAAAATGTCTTCCTGATTGTGCCAACTGAAAGATGAACAACAGTCAATTCAAAAAAAAAAAAAAAAAAAAAGGAAGATTAAATGACCCCCATTGTGAAGGTTTACTCACATCAGTAGCAGGGGAAAAAAGGTAGACTTGTACCCAACCTGGCTTTGCCCTCCATGGGATAATTAGAGACTGGGCACTGCACTAGGCACACTTTACCTCTGGACCTGTCAGGCACCTTTCGGCTAACTTTATACTCTGCACTGTGTGCCATGGGAATCGCCCACAGCATGGTCCACTGCAAAGCGTGCTGGCCCTGCATCCTTTACCAGGCAGGGTCAAGGTGTGGCCCCACTAGGCTCTACATAAAAAGCTGCAGTGGTTATGGTGCAACTGAATGATGAGAGAATCTTGGAAAAAAAAAAAATCCAGTGAGGAAAACAATGTGCATAGAAGGTAGAATTTTCTTTGTGGAGAGAAGAGGTTAGTCACTTAAAAGGTTTGTTAACCCATCCCTACAAAATGTACGTAATCCTGCTGCTTTAAAAAAAAAAAAAAAAAAAGCCTCCTTTACCCGATTTTACAGCAGTTCATCCACGATCACATCACCGGCCATGTCTCTTCTCGGCCCGGCTGACAAATGCAGCAGGCAGGGCTGAGATTCCCTCACCGACGTCAGCCGGAACCCAAGGAGAAGAGGAAAGAGTGCACCGGCCTGTCACGTGACCGTCGCCATAGGGAGCCATTCTATAATACAGTAAATGAGGCTTTTTTTTTATTAAAAAAACACAGACAGAAGCACCTGACATTAAGGAACCAGCAGGATTATATGCATTTTTAAAAGTTATGAGAGCAGCAGGAGCTTAGGGGGCTGGCACTGACACATGGGCAGGCAAGCACAGAGGAGTACACAAACACATAGGATGTCAGGAGAGAGAGGAGATATTTTCACCAAACAGTCATTTAGAGGAAGGGGAAAATACGGGACACATCTTAGCACTGGTAGCTAGGGAGCAACGGGATTCCTCGAATATTTTGGCTATAAGAGTGGAGTCTGGGGAGACGCACACTATTAGCTCTGACATATTAAATGATTTCTATGAGTTTTATAGGGAGTTATACTCCTCTAAGACCAATACTGTGGATGCGGAGATGGTCTCATTTCTCCAAGGCTGCCCCATCCCCCAATTGTCCGAGGAGTATAGGGAGATGTTAAATCCCCCCATCACATTGGTAGAATTGAAGGAAGCTCAGGAAGGGGCCGCGCAACACAAATCCCCAGGTCCAGATGGACTACCAGTGGAGGTATACTCAATATGGAGAGGTTATATTGCAGCCCTTGCTGGAAGCACTTTCCGAGGCAGTGGATACAGGAACTTTACCTGATAGTATGCAGGAGGCCATAATTATACTACTTCCTAAACCGGGCAAAGATGAGCTGTCTCAAGATTCATATCGTCCAATTTCTTTATTAAATTGGCAGTCGAGCCTTTGGCGATACGGCTTAGAACTACGTTGGAGGTAGTCGGGTTTTGCTGGGGGCAGAGGAAAGAAAAAATCTCCCTATATGCAGACGATATACTTATATATTTAGGTGATACGACAGCGTCGCTGCGAACAGCGATGGGGATAATGGGAGAATTTGGAGGCTTCTCTGGGTTTAGTATCAATTGGTCTAAATCAATATTAATGCCTATAGATCCGGTAAGGGAACAGTTACCTGTAGGAGCAGAGCAGATTACCATATCAAGTAGCTTTAGCTATCTGGGTGTGGTGGTTTCCCCGGACACGGCTGAATACCTTCAGCTGAATCTGGGTCCACTACTGGCAAAACAAAGAGAAAAATTTAACAGCTGGTGCAAACTCCCCCTATCGGTGGTAGGTAGGGCTAACCTAATAAAAATTGTATGGGCCCCACAACTCCAATATGGATATCGAACAAATGGTTCAAGAGAATTGATACCCAGATGCGGGAGTTGATATAGAAGAAAAAAGGTAGCCAGGATTAGTTTAACCACTCTACAATATGGAAAGGATAGGGGGGGACTGGCAGGACCTCACCCCAAAATGTATTTTCTGGCCTCTCAGATACAACAGCTGGCGGAATGGGGACGGGAAGAAAGAGGATCCGAATAGAAACTTGGCGATTAGTACTGTTCCCTCATTAAAAGGCAGCCTCTCATCTTGAGCTGGATTTGCCTAGTATGCCACACTCAGCACCCACAGGAACCCTCCTCAGAAAGGTATGGGGGGGATCTACGAAAGACTTTAGGGACAGAGGGTGTTACCATTCACTCCAATGTGGAACAATCCTAGATATGCAGAGCTACAGAACTTAGCAGGCTTTACCCCCTGGAAAAAAATGGGAATCTGGTTCTTTTCACAGCTGTATGAGGGTGAGGTACTGAAAACTTATGAACAGCTGTGTAGGGAATACCAAATAGCCCCGCAGGGCTTCTATCAGTATCTCCAGCTCCTGCATGCTCTACAGAGACAACAACAAACACGATCGCTGGTGGAAACATCACCGTCACCTTTGATGATGGCGGTCTTGCAAGCAGAGGCTCGGAGAGGACCGATAAAAATATATGAGGGACTGCTTAGAACAATTCAGAACCATGCCTCTTTTAGAAGCCGTAGGAAATAGGTGGAAGATTTTGGGGAGATAGACGAGAACCAGTGGGAAAGGGCACTTGAATCTGTCTTAGTGGTGTCCATCTCTGCATCTCACAAGCTGTCGCAACTCTATCTTACACAGGGCGTATAGAACAGCGCCACAACTACACAGATGGGGAAGAAGAGATACTCCTATGTGCCCAAAGTGCAAAGTTCAGCAAGGGGTCTTCATACATTTAATTTGGAGATGCCCAAAGCTTCATAGGTATTGGGAGGAAGTATCCCAGTGTATTACCAGAGTAGCACAGGTACCAGTCCCATTGGATCCTCAGGTATACTTGTTAGGGGCCATTTACCATGGAGAGTATACAAAAGGAAAGTACGGTATGGTAACAAGATTGTTGTATTTGGCAAGCAAACTCATTGCACGTTATTGGGCGGCCCCGGGGGTCCCCACAGGGAAGCAATGGATTGCGTATGGTCAACTCCTTGTTGGGTAGAGAACATCTGGCCTACAAACAAAGGAAAGCAGAGGGTAAATTTGAGGAGATCTGGCACTCCTGGTTGAGAGATGCAAGTGTCGCGCCACCAAAACTGGGGATAGAAAATCTATCCATGTAGAGTGCAGAGGACAGGGGGGGGGGGGGGGTTTGAGATATAAAAATAGAGGTACATTAGAATATTATGTGAATGTAAAAATGTTGTATAAGGTACTCAAATTGGATTGCAATGGATGCCGAATAGGCATATATATGTATGAAATAAGAAAAGGAAAAATAAAATAAATTAAAAAAAACAAACAAACATGGTGTTAGGGCTCGGCAGCCATCATACGCTGTGGTCAGTTTACAAAGGGGAGGGCAGAAACCGACAGGATCAGCCAGGTATTTTGGTTGTTACATGGGGCAAAAATCACAAAGCTAAAGCACTGTGCTGTATAAAATCATTAATGCTTTAATTTTGTGACATTTATGAATATTCAGCTAGCGCCTTGCGTGTTTATATGTGCACTACAATTCTTAAAGGGGTTGTAAATAAAAAATGTTATTTCCCTGAATTGTTTCCTTTACCTCAGTGCAGTCCTCCTTCACTTACCTCATCCTTCAATTTTGCTTTTAAATGTCCTTCCTTCTTCTGAGAAATGCTCACTTCCTGTTCTGCTGTCTGTAACTCACCATCGTAATGCAAGGCTTTCTTCCTGGTGTGGAGAAAGCCTCTTGAGGGGGCAAGCAGGAGTGTCAGGACGCCCACTAACACAGCTCCTTTATCTGCAAAGTAGAGTGTCCTGACTTGCCTGCTCGCCCCCTCAAGAGGCTTTCTCCACACCAGGAAGAAAGTCTCGTAATACGGTGGTGAGTTACAGGCAGCAAAACAGGAAGTGAGCATTTCTCAGAAGAAAGAAGGACATTTAAAAGCAAAATTGAAGGATGAGGTAAGTGAAGGAGGAATGCACTAGGATAAAGGAAGCTATTAAGGGAAAAAAAAATAGGATTTATGTACTCGCTGTATAATCCATTTCTCGGAGTTCATGGACGGACACAGCAGCAATTGACCTAAGGGTTATACCACATTCCTTTCAGGAGAGAGTAGGCAGAAAAAACAGCACTTAGAGTGTTAAAACATTTCTCAGTATAGCACCTCCCAGGGGACAGGGCCCCCGGGTATAGCCCTCTCTCTGCCTCAGCAGCTTGAGTTCGTAAACAAGCTGTACAAACAAGAGGGGAGGGTGCTGTGTCCATCCATGAACTCAGAGAAATGGATTTTACGGCGAGTACAAAAATCCTATTTTCTCTTTCGTTCATGGACAGACAGCAGCAATTGACCTTACGGACGTCCCCGAGCAGTGTCAAAAAATTCGAGGGGTGGGAAAAACACAGCAAACTAAGCTTCACCCCAAACAAACCAGAGTTCAAACGGTGGAACTTCAACCTTAAACAGCCGCCTGCAAAACCTTGCGGTTAAAGGAGGCATCCGCAGATGCACTCACATCCACCATGTAAAACTTTGAAAAGGTGTGGATTGACGACCAGGTCGCTGCCTTACACACCTGTAAAACAGACGCTTGATGGCAGAAAGTCCAAGAGACACAAATCGCCCTGGTCGAATGCGCCGTAACCGGAAAGGGAGGCATCCGCCCCTTTAGGGCATAGGCCTAGAGCAGGACCTGTCTGATCCACCTGGAAATGAAGGCCGACGAGACCGCCAGACCTTTCTTAGGACCAGTCACTGACACGAACATTGAGTCCAATCTCCGGAACGGAGCTGTAGCACAGAAGTACGCCCGTAGGGCTCGCACCATGTATAAGGAATGCAACGTGGCCTCCTTCGAGTTCTTCGGCTGAGGACATAAGGATGGTAAAACAATGTCCTCAATGTGAAAAGCCGAAACAACCTTTAGAAGGAACGATGGCTGTGGCCACAGCACCACCTTTATCCTTTGGATGACCAAGTAAAGAGCCTTGCAAGACAAGGCCACCAGATCAGAAACTTGTCTGACCGAAGGAATGGCTACTAGGAAGACCTTCTGGGACAGTCAACAGAGGAATTCCCACGAATGTCCTCAAACGGAGCCTTTTGAAGCACCGAGAGGACAAAATTCAAGTCCCACGAAGGCAGTGGAGGACGCACAGGAGGGGCCATCTGACGGACCCCGTGTACAAAACATACGTACCAGGGAGTGCGTCACCAATGGGCGCTGAAAGTAAACAGCCAAGGCCGAAATCTGACCCATAACTGTACTTAAGGCAAGAGCCTGATCCACTCCCCGCTGTAGGAACAGCAGAATCCGGGACAGCACGTATGTGCGGGGGTGCCATTTCATCTCTGCACACAGAGATGTAGGCCTTCCACGTACAATGGCAAATCCTACGTGAAGTAGACTTCCGTGCTCGTAGCATGGTAGAAATCACCAAGCCCAACAGACCTCGGTCCCTCAGCACCTGGCTCTCAACAGCCACGCCGTTAAAGCCAGCGACTGTAAAGCAGGGTGAAAAAATAAAAATAAAAAAAAAATCGGACCCTGCAACAAATGACCTACACTCAGGGGTAGACGCCAAGGGATGTCTGCCACCAGACGCACCAGGTCCATGTACCAGGGACTGCACGGCCAATCCGGAGCGACGAGGATTGCTGGTATCCCCTCCGCTTCCACTCTGCACAACAGGCGAGGGAGAAGCTTCAGAGGAGGGAAGGCATAGATTAGGCGATAGTGCCACCAACGCGTCTGACGCGTCCGCCCAAAGGTCTCTTGATCTGGCCTCGAAACTTGACACCTTCCGATTGAGAGAGGACGCCAGAAGGTCCACATCTGGAGTGCCCCATTTTTGGCACAAACTCTGAAACACTTCCGGGTGCAACGACCACTCTCCTTGGCCCAGCGTTTGGCGACTTACGTAGTCGGCTTGCCATTTCTCCACCCCCGGAATGTACACGGCCGACAGAACGTACCTTTTGGCCCACCGGAGGATGTGCGCAACCTTCGCCACCGTGGCCGAGCTCCACGTGCTCCCTTGAAGATTGACATACGCCACGGCCGTGGAGTTGTCGGACTGGAACCTGACCGGGCGGTCCTGCAGACCCAGAGACCCCTTGGAGAGACACAGACAGATAGCCTGGAGCTCCAGAACATTCATTGGCAGACGGGACTCCACCTGAGTACAGCGCCCCTGGGCTGACTAGACACCCCAGGATACCCCCCCAGCCGGAGAGGCTGGCATCCGTCGTGACCACTGTCCAATGGCACGGCAGAAATGATTTTCCAGTGCAAAGTATCAGAGATGTCAGCCACCACACTAGGGGGGACCTGACCAGGCGACTCACCCATACTGGTAATCCAGAGACAAAGGGAGCTTGTCCCAATGTGACAAAATCTTTCTGTAACACTCGGGTGTGAAATTGGGCATACGGAACAACCTTGATACCACCAGAACTTTCATGCAAAAGCGAAGAGACTACCACTTCTGGGTCGCTTAGCACTGCACCGCAGATTGCAGCGTCTGGACTTTTTCCGTCTGGAGAAAAACTTGCTTCTGAGGAATCCAGGACCAACCCCATGTATTCCAGTCGCTGAGACGGTACCAACATTGACTTCTGGACATTCAGTAGCCACCTGAATTTTAGGAGGGACTGTCAGGTGATGGACACATCCTTCAATTCTGAGCTAGGAGAAGGTCATCCAGGTATCCCACAATAGCGATTCCATGCTGCCTTAGCAGGGCCAGAATCCTTCGTGAAAACTCGTGGTGCCAAAGCCAGGCCGAAGGGGAGGGCCACAAACTGAAAATGGTCCTCTCCGACCGGAAAACGCAGAAACCTCTGGTGTTTTGCCCATATGGGAATATTCAGGTACACGTCCTGAATATCCAAGGACGCCAGAAAATCCCCCTGATGGAGAGCCGCCACTACAGAGCGAAATGATTCCATCCTGAATCTTTGCACTTTGACAAAAGAATTGAGGGCCTTGAGGTCCAGGATTGGACCCCTTCATTTTTTGGAGACTACAAACAGATTGGAGTAAAACCCCTGAAACCGTTCCCTCGAAGGAACCGGTACAATCACTCCCCTGACCAGCAGATCCTGAACAGCCCCTGTACCCCGAGGAAACTACCTCGCAAACCCAGGAGTCGGAAAGGAGGGACCTCCACCGAACCGCAAATCCAGCCCTGCACCTGAGTGTCGGGCGGGGGCAGACCTTCATGCAGAAGTAGGCTTGTCCGCAGGCTTTCGGTACCAGGTCCGCTTTTGACCTTCAGCAGGCGCCTTAGCACCCTGGAAACATTTTCCTGCCGTACCTGGGGGTGGCGATAAAAACCGCTTGGGGGAGGATTGTGGGAACAGAGTGCTCTTACCCCCTGTAGCATCTTTTATGATGTCATCCAGGGACGCCCCAAAAAGCCGTTTACCCTTAAAGGGTAAGTCCCCTAAGGACTTTTTAGAGGATTGGTCCACAGACCAACACTTTAGCCACACAAGGTGGCGTAGTACCACCGCATAGGCCCTGGAGAGCAAGGGGATTGTATCCAGGGCCGATTCACAGACAAACTACAGGCCCTGCACCAACTGGTCAGCCAGGCCCACACAGAGCTCAGGAGCATTAGTCCCTGCTGCAGGAGCTGGAGGCGTATTTTTCTGCTCGGCAAGCGCCTGACACTAGAGCGCCGGCCAAAACCGGTCTCACTGCCGACCCCACTGTGAACATGGAGCGGGCCTCAGCTCTAACATCTGCAGGGTCCTTAAAGGTGGGAGCCCCTTCCACAGGTAATGTGGTAGCCTTGTTCAGTCAGGACACAGGGGGGTCCACCGACTGAGGAGAGCCCATCTTGTTCTTTTAAAAAGTCTTCCTCAAAAAGGATAACGGACCGCAAAGTATTTTGGTACAGCAAAAACTTACTGCGGCCGATCCCATTCCTTGTATAAAATGTTGTCAAGATATGGAACACAAGGAAACACTGGTGCGGTGCGGCTTGCGGAACCCAAAAGGGACCGGCATCTCTGATGTCTCCAACAAACGCCTTATCATGCGTTGACCCTGATGCAGAGTCATCCTCACTGTCCGTGTGGGCTAAGCCTGCATCATTCGACATGACAGAACCAGAGCCAGAAGCAGGGCCTGATTCCGTGTCAGAGCCATCCCAAAAAGCAGGGGCAGGGAGGGTGCGCTTTTTACCCCCCCCCCTTCTGGCCACATGTCGCTTCAATCCTGGCAATAAACGCCTCAGGGACTGCCGTCATGGGGCACTAAGGGTTAACTCCGGCATGGTTGGGGTAGAAACCTCTGGTTCAGACTCCATGCCGACCCACCGCTATGCCGGCCTAGTACTGCAAGGCAGAGACCCACAGGCCACCCTCCCGGCCGCAAAACAGAGCAGAGGACCCCCAGGGGACTCACCACCAGGCTGTAGTGCTAGCTAAAGCGCTGAAAGTGCTATCCGCGCTGCGCCGTCCCTCAGGAAGCAATTTGCGGGCTTTTGCGCCGTTATTTCAGGCACTAGAGGCCAAGACTTTCCCAAGATGGCCACCGAAATGCAGAAAAAAGCATGCGGGCCACAAGAAAATGGCCACCGATATGTAAAAACGGCGACTCCGGCAAAATGGCGGCCATACACACGTTTAAAAGCCAGTAACACAGAGCAACCCCAGTACAAAAAAAAAAATAGCACCTCACAGCAGCACAGCCCCCGGTAGTAACAGAGCCCCAGGCGGACCCCCCCTTACAGCCGCCACCCAGAATGGGGAAGGAGGGAGAGGAAGGGAGAGAGGAAAGCAGGGCAGACCCTCATTCGACCTCCCCAGGAACGCACCAGCCGCACCCCCTGCCAGGGCAAGGGGACACTACTTACCCATCCTGCGACCACCGGCTGGAGGCATTCCAGACAGACCCAACTTACGCAGAAGATACGGCATTGCTGTCGGCCCGGTACACTTTGACAAAGCCATAGAGACCGGTCATATGTGTGCCCTGGAACATGTAGTTTACCGGCCACCCCTGGAGCAATGGGGCATGTCGTGGAAGGTGAAGCGCGTAGCTAAAGGCCAGCACACGCTTGATGGCCGAACATGGGGGGACTACAAGGATCGAGGATCCAGCCTGTCACCCAGTCGACAACTGATTGTAGATCCCGGGATCAAAAAAATGCAGAAAAAAAAATAAAAAAAATCAAAGAAAAGCAAAAAAAAAAAAAAAAAAATCACGAAAGACTCCAGAGCACATGACTCCAGAAAGGCTATGTCTTTCAACGCTAGGCAGAAAAAAAAAAAACGGAGGAGGTGCCATACTGAGTAGTGTTTTAACACTTGAAGTGCTGTTTTTTTCTGCCTAGTCTCTCCTGAAAGGAAGGTGGTATAACCCCAAGGTCAATTGCTGCTGTGTCGGTCCATGAACGGAAGAGAATTTTATTTTTTTCCCTTTATAACCCCTTCAAGCAATGACCATAATGCCATTTTCCACACAAATGTAATAAATAACTAGCTAATCAATGTTTGTGTGAGCGGCCCCTAAAGGCATAAGTAGGAAATGTATAAAAGTGTAAAGCTACTGGGAAACTTACCTTCCTTGTTTTCCATAGCAATACTTAGCATGTGCCTCAATTATCGCAGTCTCTCCAAGCTCCATGAGCTGCACACACAGATCCATGCTCTAAAAAATAAATCAGACAAATGCATGGGCTTTTTTTTTTTTAATTAAAGAGGTGGGCAATAAGATCAGAAACAAGCCTGGAAAAACAACAAATAACCGTGTATTCCTTGAATAAAATTAGGCAAATAAATATGCTGACCATTTTCTAACACATTACACTGCATAACTCTATAAATAAGCTCAAGTTGTAAGGAATAGTCTATGAGCATGCCGTGTATGATTTAAGGGCCAGTTCACACCAGACGCAGTTCCGTACAGTTTTGTGTACATTTTTTTTGCACGAAAAATGCATGCACAGTGTTTTCCATGTATTCCAACGGCTCTAGTTCACACTATGCAGTCAGTTTCCGGTGCACAACTGGAGCCATTGGAATATATGGAAAACACTGTACATGCATTTTGTGCAGAAAAGAACTGCGTCTGGTGTGACCTGGCCCTAAAGTCTCCAAGAATTGAAAAGTAAAAAAATCCTGCTAAATGCTCATTATGTCTAGGAGTGCATGAGCAAGATGCAAATACTTGTTTCTCACTTCAACAGGGTCCTCAGCACTGTGATAAGCACTGTTATCAGTCCCTTGCAGACAGCTCTGCAATCTTAGTCACATTCCAACCTTACCTAATGCATTAAAGATTATATATTAATCTAAAATTATATATGCACACACACACACATAATATATATATTAGATACACAGTCTATAATATACAGTGGACAAAAAAAAAAAGAAGAAGAAGTCTACACCCGTTTAAATGTCAAGTTTCTGCTATGTAAAACAAATTAGTCGTGCCAGTATGAATGGTAGTCATTGAAAATAACGGAAAATGAGTTGTCATATGATTTTGCAGTCCAAAATCGTGGGACAAGTCATATAAGTGTGAAAGGGGACATAATGTGACCCGATAACAAAACCTGGGGAATGCCCAGGAAAAAACTTAATGTGACCTGTTCATTCAGACACAGAGCTTGGCACAGCTCTGCCCCTGCACTCTACTTATTGGCTGCGATTGACAGTAGCAGGTGCCAATGGCACCCACTGCTTTCTCAGCCATTTAGGAGACAGAGACCCTAGAGAGCACGGGGCTCAAGTATTGGTGTAAGAGTCATGAAGGTAAAAAACCTTGAGCCATACACATCACTTTCTGAACCCGCGCCTATGGAGGCGTGGGAGAGGGACCTTCGAGTGACCTGGGACCTGGAGGAGTGGCATAAGGTAGGGATAAGAGCTTTTAAAGGTCTTGTTAATATTTCTCTGATAGAAGCTAATCTGAAAGTTTTGATGAGATGGTACCTAGTCCCCAGTAGGCTGGCAGCAATGTTCCTGACCACATCCCCACTATGTTTCCGAGATGGTCAAGCCCAGGAAGGTAACCGGCATTCCTGTAGACAAATCCCCCCAAATAGCTTTACTTGGGATTCCTGTCCCCCAAGCTCCTGAATACATTCAAAAACTGATAGCCTTCATGCTTCTAGGAGCAAAAATTACACTGGCTGGAGCCTGGAAACAGCCATTAGTCTCTGCCTCTAGTGCCAAGAGGAAAATCTCTTGGATTATGCATCAAGAGAAGATGGTCAGTAGGGATGAGTTTCGCGTTCGATGCGAACACATGTTCGCATCGAACATCGGCCGTTCGATTGTTCGTCGAAAACGAACCAATCGCGTTATTCGCGCCAAATTCGAATGACGCGCAACAGCCCATAATTCACTGCGGCGTTGCGCGCTGATGATTGGCCAAACATGCACCATGACCCTGCATGCTTGGCCAATCACAGCGCCCAAAAAACGAAGAGACCTAATTGGCCAAAGCCTGGGTGCTTTGGCCAATTAGGGCTCAGGGCTTTAGCACACGCCCCACACTATAAAAGGCCGGCTCCCGGGCGGCCTTGTGTAGTGGAGAGAGAGAGAGAGAGAGAGAGAGAGAGAGAGAGAGAGAGAGAGAGAGAGAGAGAGAGAGAGAGAGAGAGAGAGAGAGAGTATTTTTAGATAGATAGAGACAGTGTCTTTTTAGATAGATAGATATAGAGATAGAGATATAGATAGATAGATAGATCAGGGAGGCTACTAGTTAGTATAGTTAAATGTACAGTTTGTAGAGAATATATTGACATCCCTAGGAGTTGTCAATATATTTATAAACTGTATAGCTTAGCTAGTTCTGCTATTAGTATCTGTCAGGCAGGAGATTGTGCTTGATGCTCTAACGTGTTAGTGTACACGTGTTAGTTCATTGCACATACACGCATTAACTGTTACTGCACGTGTGCTATTTATTTGCACAGAAAGGCAGTTGCTGTTAATGCAAGTGGGCTATTGAATTGCACAGAAACGCAGTCGCTCTGACTGCGTGTGCTGTTTAATACCACCTGAGCGCATTTGGGGTCACCGTACGTGTGCCGTGACATACCACCTGAGCGCATTTGGGGTCACCGTACGTGTGCTCCTATATACCACCTGAGCACAGAGAGTGCCACTGTACGTGTGCTCCTATATACCACTTGAGCGCAGTTAGTGCCACTGTACGTGTGCTCCTATATACCACCTGAGCACAGATAGTGCCACTGTACGTGTGCTGCTATATACCACCTGAGCACAGATAGTGCCACTGTACGTGTGCTGCTATATACCACCTGAGCACAGATAGTGCCACTGTACGTGTGCTCCTATATACCACCTGAGCACAGATAGTGCCACTGTACGTGTGCTCCTATATACCACCTGAGCACAGATAGTGCCACTGTACGTGTGCTCCTATATACCACCTGAGCACAGATAGTGCCACTGTACGTGTGCTGGTATTTACCACCTGAGCACAGATAGTGCCACTGTACGTGTGCTGGTATTTACCACCTGAGCACAGATAGTGCCACTGTACGTTTGCTCCTATATACCACCTGAGCGCAGTTAGTGCCACTGTATGTGTGGTCCTATATACCACCTGAGCACAGATAGTGCCACTGGACGTGTGCTGCTATATACCACCTGAGCGCAGGTAGTGCCACTGTACGTGTGCTGTTATATATCACCTGAGCGCATTTGGTGTCACTCCGCTTGTGCCGTTACATACCACCTGAGCACTTCAATATGTCTGGAAGGAGAACAAAGAGGCAGAGGAGTCAGGAGGGCAAGCAGGCTCTGCATGTAGAGGTAACAATGGTAGTGGATGTGGTGCATCCTCTTCAGCCCGTGGCCGTGGCCGCTCGTCCTTTTCGGGAGCTGGCCGTGTTGAACCTCAACATGCAGAGGAATTAGTAGAGTGGATGACCAAGCCGTCCTCATCCTCCTCATCCTCTCTCACACAGACAGATCAAAGTTTATCTGGCAAAGCAGCTGCCAAGGCGTCCTCTTCCCTCTGCACAATGGCTTCACACAATACTTCCCTAGTACCACCATGTCCTCCTGAGGAGTCCCCCGACGGAACACTGATAGAGGAAGGCATTGATGTGAGCCCAGGGAGAGGGGGTGGCCGAGAGGGACAGCCATTTGTCAGTGATGATGTTCCCCCAGCTGGAGCATACTGCCAGGTTGTTGACAGTGATGAGGAGGGAGGGGATGATGAGGTCACTGACTCTACCTGGGAGGAGGAGGACGACGACGCACAGGCACATCTCCAAAGAGGCAGGATGCCCTCCAGGGGTCAGCTTAAGGTCACACCCACTGCATTACAGCGCACATCTACGGCGCTTGTGCATGGCGCTGCTGTGTCTGACCGGTACAGCAAAAGTTCTTTGGTGTGGGCCTTTTTTGAAATATGTCCACAAGATCGTACCTTTGCTATTTGCAACTTATGTCGCAAGCGTATCTCGCGTGGCCAAAACATCAACGGCCTGGGTACCACATGCTTGTCCAGACATATGTCGACCTGCCATGCAGCTCGTTGGCAAGCACACCAGAAAGACCCACACCAAAGACAGAAGCGTACCCCCCCTTGCCCTTCTGGGACCTCCAACCCCATTAGACCCCCAGTCCTTTCTGAAGCCTGCAGTGAAGGTGTAGAAATAGGTGTCACAAGCTAGTAGTAGCGGTCAATCTACTGATAGTACCAGGCAAATTTCCCTGCCCCAGCTGCTGCAGCGCCGAAAGAAGTACAATCCCAGCCATCCACATGCCCAGCAGTTGAATGCTAGCTTAGCGAAATTGCTAGCACTTCAACTGCTACCTTTTCAGTTGGTAGATTCTGCCCCCTTCCGTGAGTTTGTGCAATGTGCAGTACCTCTGTGGCAAGTACCAAAACGCCACTTTTTCTCACGGAAGGCTATTCCGGCTCTCTACCAGCATGTGGAAGGCAATGTCCATGCCTCGCTGGACAGGGCGGTAAGTGGTAAGGTGCATATTACCGCTGACTCATGGTCCAGCAGGCATGGACAGGGACTTTACCTGTCTTTTACGGCGCATTGGGTGACGCTGCTGGCAGCTGGGAAGGACGCAGGGCAAGGTCCAGTAGTTTTGGAGGTTGTTCCGCCACCACGCCTCCAAAAAAATACTACTGCTTGTGACACACCTTTCCTCCACCCCCTCCTCTTCTTCCTCTGTGGCCTCTTCCTGTGGGGATGTTTTCTCCGAACCAGCCGTGCTCCGTAGGCGTACGAGGGGATACGCAGGAATGCAGGCCAAGAGATGCCATGCGGTGCTAGAGCTGGTGTGCTTGGGAGACAGGAGCCACGCTGGGGAAGTGATTTTCTCAGCTCTGCAGTGTCAGGCTGAGAGGTGGTTGACGCCACGCCAGCTGAAGCCTGGAATGGTGGTCAGCGATAATGGCACCAACCTCCTCTCTGCCCTGCGACAGGGAAAACTAACCCACGGGCCCTGTTTTGCGCATGTCCTCAATTTGGTGGTGCAGCGGTTCTTGGGCAGGTACCCGGGCTTGCAGGATGTCCTGAAGCAGGCCAGGAAAGTCTGTGTGCATTTTCGGAGGTCATATAATGCCACTGCTCGGCTGACTGACCTCCAAAGGGAATACAACCTGCCCAAGAACCGCCTAATTTGTGACATGCCCACCAGATGGAACTCAACGTTGGCCATGCTGCAGCGGCTGCACACGCAGCAGAGGGCCATCAATGAGTACCTGTGCCAATATGGCAGCAGAACTGGGTCAGGGCAGCTAGGTTTTTTTCACCACCCCAGTGGGCTTTGATCAGGGATGCATGCACTGTCCTGTCACCATTTGAGGAGGCCACAAGGATGGTGAGCAGTGACAGTGCATGCATCAGTGAGACTGTCCCTCTTATTCATATGTTGGAGCACACGCTACGTGGAATAATGGACAGGGCCCTTGAGGCAGAACAGAGGGAGGAAGAGGACTTCCTTACCTCTCAAGGCCCCCTTTACCCAGACAGTGGTCCTGCTTGCCCACCTAGCACACAGGAGGAGGAGGAGGAGGGAGGAGGGAGGAGGGAGGAGGGAGGAGGGAAGAGGGAGTGTATCAGCAGCATGGAGGTGGAGCCTAGCACTCAGCAGCAGCAGTCTTCAAGGGATCATTTACAGTCCCAAGGAGCACGTGGAGTTTTACGTGGCTGGGATGAGATGCCTGTGGATCCTGTCGTCCTCAGTGACCCAGAGGACTGTGGCCCGAATGCCTCAGCAAACCTACGCTGCATGGCCTCCCTGATTCTGCAAAGCCTGCGTAAGGATCCTCGGGTACGTGCTATTAAGGAGAGGGATCATTAATGGCTGGCGACTCTCCTTGATCCACGTTACAAGAGTAAGGTTGCGGACCTTATGTTGCCATCGCAGAGGGAGCAGAAGATGAAACTTCTGCGGGAGGCCTTGCAGAAGGGTCTGTGCAATGCGTTCCCAGAACCGGGGGATTACCAAAACCTGGCTCTGGACAACGTCTTGCTGAGGCTTCGGTGAGTCACAGAAGGGGCGGTGGAGAAGGTGGTCGTCTGACCGATGCGTTCAGGCAGTTTTTTAGTTCGCAGCCCCAAGGTCTGACCGGTTCCAGCAACCATCGCCAGCGTCTGATTTACATGGTCCGGGAATACCTAGGGGCAAGATCCGACTTGGACACCTTTCCCACCGAAAATCCTCTGGCTTACTGGGTCTCGAGGATGGATCACTGGCCAGAGCTTGCCCAGTATGCAATTGAGCTACTGGCTTGCCCTGCATCCAGTGTTCTTTCAGAACGGACATTCAGTGCTGCTGGAGGCTTTGTCACTGATCACAGGGTGTGCCTCTCCACCAGCTCTGTTGATCGACTGACCTTGATCAAAATGAATCAGGCTTGGATCAACACCAGCTACCAAGCACCTGATGCTGATATTAATGAATAATATATTTTTTGTTGAAATGTCGGATCCCTTTTAGACTGCTGATGCTGAGTGACTAATCTTATGCTGCTGATGGAATATCCTTCTCCTCCTCACTTTTCTTGCTGATAGCTAGTAAGAAATGTTGTGTTTCTGGGCTCCGCCACCAGTGCCTAAGGCACAATTTTCCAGCCCCTGTTTAACAGGGGCGCTGAATAACAATTTTTGATGCAATAATTTGCACGTGGCTCCTTGTTGCTCTCCAATTGGAGTTATTGGGAGGGGTTGCAAGTGTTGTGTTGTGCCCAATGCACAATTTTTCTGTCCCTGTTTAACAGGGGCGCCTAATAACAATTTTAATGCAATAATTTGCACGTGGCTCCTTGTTGCGCTCCAATTGGAGTTATTGGGAGGGGTTGCAAGTGTTGTGAACAATGCACAATTTTTCTGCCCCTAACAATTTTTGATGCAATACTTTGCACGTGGCTCCTTGTTGCGCTCCAATTACAGTATGTTTGAGGGGTGCCCTTTTTTCTAAAAAAATTTTCACACAACAATAATGGCCCCCCACCACCGCTAAAATATTTGACATAATGTTGCCACACAGAACTTGCGCAAGTAGCATTAATTACTTTTTTTTTTTTGGTCCTTTCATGTTGTGCAGGGACATTTCTAAACACGTGCCACTACTATAGACACCCAGCAGGTGTGATATTTAAAGGAATTTTTTTTTTTTTCCCCACTTTAAGCATCATTAACCACTTGACCACTGGGCACTTAAACCAGACCACTTTTCAGCTTTCGGTGCTCACAATTTGAATGACAATTACTCAGTCATACAACATTGTACCCATTTGAAATTTTTGTTCTTTTTTTAACCGCTTCAATACTAGGCTTTTATACCACCTCCATACCGGGCCTATTCTGACACTTTTCTCCTACATGTAATAATCATCATTCTTTTGCTAGAAAATTACACAGTACCCCCAAACATTATATATGTTTTTTTTAGCAGACACCCTAGGGAATAAAATGACGGTCATTCCAAAGTTTTATCTTGCACGGTATTTACGCAATTATTTTTCAAACGCTTTTTATGTTTTATGAATTAAAAAAATAACAAAACACTAAAGTTAGCCCAATTTTTTTGTATTATGTGAAAGATTATGTTACACCGAGTAAATAGAGACCCAACATGTCACGCTTTAATTATGCGCACACTCATGGAATGGCGCCAAACTTCGGTACTTAAAAATCTCCATAGGCAACGCTTTATTTATTTTTTACAGGTTACAGTTTAGATTTACAGAGGAGATCTAGTGCTAGATTAGTTGCTGGCACTCTAACGCACGCGGCGATACCTCACATGTGTGGTTTAAACGGCGTTTACATATGTCGGCGGGACTTGCGTGTGCGTTCGCTTCTGCACGCGAGCTATCGGGGACAGGGGCGTTTTCATTTTTTTTTTATCTTTTATTATTTTTTTTTACTTATATTTTATTTATTTTTCCACTTTTTTTCATTTTTTTTTTTTTTTTCCCACTTTTATTCCTATTACAAGGAATGTAAACATCCCTTGTAATAGGAAATGTGTGTGACAGGTCCTCTTTATGGAGAGATGTGGGGTCAATAAGACCTCACATCTCACCTCCAGGCTGGAAACCATGAGATCGGTGAAAAAAAATTCACCGATCTCATGAATGGTGACTTACAGCCGCAATCGCGGCTTTGTTTACATACGGGGACCCGGGCGTGACGTCATCAGATCGCGCCCGGGTCCTCCGACGGTCATAGAGATGACTGGTGACCATCTGGTCACCAGTCATCTCTATGCTTCCTGCCGCCGCCGACGATTCGTTCTCCGGGCCCCCGAAGGTACAGGTAAGCCCGGAGAAGCACCGGATGGCGGCGGAAGGGGGGGGATGTCCCCTCCCGCGGCCTGTAAGAACGATCAAGCGGCGGAACCGCCGCTATGATCGTTCTTACTTTGTGCAGAATCGCCGGCTGAAGAGATGGATATCTGGATGATGCCTCTGGCTGCAGGCATCGTCCAGATATTCGCCTGCAATACCCAGGCCGTCAATTGACGGCCACTTAGGATGGTAAATCCCATCCCAGGCCGTCAATTGTCTATGGCTGGGTATTGAAGTGGTTAACACAAATAGAGCTTTCTTTTGGTGATATTTGATCACCTCTGGGTTTTTTATTTTTTGCGCTATAAAAGAAAAATGACTGAAAATTCTGTAAAAAAAAAAACACGTTTCTGTCATATTAGCGGGTTATTTCTCACACACAGCATATGCATACCACAAATTACACCCCAAAACACATCCCGCTTTTCCTTCCGAGTATTGCGATACCCCATGTGTGGGACTTTTACACAGCGTGGCCACATACAGAGGCCCAACATGCAGGGAACGCCATCAGGCGTTCTGGAACACCCAGACCAATTCTGACATTTCTCTCCTACATGGAAAAATCATCATTTATTTGCTAGAAAATTACATAGAACCCCAAAACATTATATATGCTTTTTTAGCAAAGACCCTAGAGAATACAATGGCGGCCGTTACAACTTTTTATCTCGCACGGTATTTTCGCAGAAATTTATTGAACGCGTGTTTTTTAAAAAACTGTTTTGTGCTTAAAACAAAATAAAACAGTAAAGTTAGCCCAATTTTTTTTCATAATGTGAAAGATGAAGTTACGCCGAGTAAATAGATACCCAACATGTCACACTTCAAAATTGCGCACACTCGTGGAATGGCGCCAAACTTCGCTACTTAAAAATCCCCATAGGCGGTATTGCAGAGTATCGCGCAAGGTATTGCAGAGTATTGGGGTATTGCAAAGTATCATGCAGGGTACTGGGGGATTGCCGAGTACTGGGGGATTGCCGAGTACTGGGGGATTGCAGGGATGGATTGAGGGATGGCTGGATCTGTGACTGCATTCGTCACAGATCCAGCCACAGCTCAGCTGCTGACACCCCGCTCCCCCCCCCCCCTCTCCTCGCACACTGTACAGAGAGGAGACGCAGGAGAGGGAGGAACCGGCGTCATCAAATGACGCCGGTTTGTTTACAAGTGATCGCGCCGTCATTCGACGGGGCGATCACGTGGTAAACAGCCGCGATCAGCATCAATTTACCGTGATCCGCCGGGTCTTCTAGTGCCGGCGAGCACGGACACTTTCGCGAACGCGTCCCAGGGGACGCGCAATCGCGGAAGTGAAGGACGACGTCCCAGGGATAACTCCACCACGCCGTAGCAGTAAAATGCTTACGGCGCGGTGGGAAAGTGGTTAAAATGGCTGCTCCGCAAAAAACGGCCGTTTAAAAAAAAAAAATTCCATTGATACATGTTCCCTGGGGCAAGACCCGGGTTCTGAACGACGTTTTCCAACATTTAATTGAATTTTGGTCTTTAAAATGACGGTTTTTGAATTCGAACGTTCGGGTCCCATAGACTTCAATGGGGTTCGAAATGTTTGCGCGAACCCGCGGTCTGTTCGAATGTTCTGGTGCGAACCGAACCCGGGGGTGTTGGGCTCATCCCTAATGGTCAGCTCAATGCTCAACTCCACTAAAATTTTTGAAACAATATGGGAACCCTGGGCTAGGCATTTCGGCATATCCTTTACCCCAGGAACTTGACTCCTCATGCAAACGTTTTTAGTCTGTAGCTGGCAACACTCTATTATCTTCTTTTTCTCTTTTCTGCTCCTATTATTTTGCCCGTTTGTTTGTTTTTTTGTTTTCTACTACACTGTTTGATAGCAGTCAGTTTCGATATGTTCATTTACGTCAGATTTTCTCCTCTACGGTACCCCGACCATAGGAGATGTGGTAAATTTCGGATATCTTCAAGATGCTCCAGGTTTTAATGAACCACTGGAATACAACAATGTATTCCTCACTCTGAGACCGTCTCACGGCTCTGGAGGCCTCAGTTATTCTGGAGCCGGGAGTCCAGTCTTGCACTTAAAAGGCACACTTTTTGGTTTTAACATTTTAGTCGGTCCCCGGCACAGTATGAACCCATAGGGGGTGTCAGAACGGACAATGGTATTAGGTGACCTTATGGGGTATTCTACTTTATGACTTTTGACTCAAGGTACAGTGGGATATCCTATTCTATGTAGAGTGATGAACTTTGAGCCTTTACATTTCATACAAGAATGGCAGTCTGTTTTTGACCCATGATTAGATTGATCAAACATGAACTGCAATGTTGGACGATTCAAATCCATTTTTATATTGTGATTATCTTGTAATATTTGTAGAAAGGAATGCACATCCGTTTACAATTGGCAACCCATAGGGAATATACGCGTCTGGTTTTCCTCCATCACATTACAGATGTCACATGGTCTGATACAAGGTGGCAGGTATTAGTCTATGGAGCCCCACTGAGACTGAATGGAACCATGTGAAAAGGCACCTAAAGCAGCCAGAAAAAAAAAAAAAAAAAAAAAATCATGTCTCCTGCCTGTAAGAAAACTTGCTCTGTGCTTGGTCGCTGTGGCCTTCCTGCAGTGGTCCAAGAACCCCTCCCAATCACACTTAATAAAAGTTATATGTAAAACAAAAAATCCTGACTATACATTTTGGAGAGAAACTGGTTCTGAGTGAAATATGGCAACAGTCATTCATGACCCGCTTCTGAAAATGCCGTCTGGATGGTTCCTTTTTAACACTTTGACCAGGTACAAGTATATAGATCAGAAAGGGTCGGAGCACTTAAATTGGATCACCAAGAAAAGATCAAAAAATCGTCTAGATATGGAACGATCAATGCACTCTGTATCCAGAAAAGGCCATGACTTCGGCCATGATTTTTGTAAAAATTCTGGGTGCTGCCGAGAGACCAAAAGGAAGGGCATTGAACTGCCAATGATTCTGCCAGTTCTCCATGAGCACTTTCGGTGACTCCGATTGGTACATGAAGAGAAGTGTCCTGGAGATCCAGGGTTGTCATGAAGACTGGCAACAATGGATTTCTTACAGAATAAAACATTTTCCATTAACGTCTGTAGACTATGAGCTTGTTCAGGACGCTTAAAATTGATGACCATACGAAAGCGGCCGGAAGCTTTCACCAGAAAAACCTGGGAATAAAATCCCCAGAATTTTTGAATCTCCCGAACAGGAGAAATAACTTCCTCGGTTTCCCACACAGAAATTAGATTCATCACGGCTTGCCGTCTCTTGGCAGATGGGGTAAAAAAAAAAAAACACACACACACACACCTTTTTTTTGGGGGGGGGGGGGGGGGGGACTATTGAATTCCAACCTGTAACCCCTTTGCAATGTTTGAAGAATAAAAGGCATTGTCAGAAATCTCTGCTCATTCTTTGACGAAATAGGACAACCTTCCCCCTGCCCCTATTCTGGCTTTACTAGGGATTCTTGGAAGGGGCTAAATGAGCAAAGAGTCCCCCCCTTTTTGCTTGTCTTTGTTAACCACTTGCTTACTGGGCACATATACCCCCCTCCTGCCCAGCTGAAATTTCAGCTTCCGGCACTGCGTCGCTTTAACTGACAATTGCGCGGTCGTGCGGCGTGGCTCCCAAACAAAATTGACATCCTTTTTTCCCCACAAGTAGAGCTTTCTTTTGGTGGTATTTTATCGCCTGTGCGGTTTTTATTTTTTGCGCTATAAACAAAAAAGCGTCAATTTTGAAAAAAAATACAATATTTACTTGTTGCTATAATAGCCCAATTGAAAATATTTATGGTAAAAAAAAAAAAAAAAATCGCAATAAGCGACTGGTTTGCGCAAAAGTTATAGGGCCTACAAAATAGGGAATAGAATTATTTTTATTTTTTTACTAGAAATGCCGGCAATCTGATTTTTATTGGGACTGCGACGATATGGCGGACACATCGGACACTTCTGACACAATTTTGGCGCCATTCACATTTATACTGCGATCAGTGCTATAAATATGCACTAATTACTGTATAAATGTGACTGGCATTAAAGAGGTTAACACTAGGGGGTGAGGAAGGGGTTAAATGTGTATCCTAGGTGTGTTCCAACTGTGGGGGGAGGGGGGTGACCGATCTGTGTCCTATGTACAAGGAACACAGATCGGTCTCCTCTTCTCCAGAGACAGGACGCTGTCTCTGTGTAAAACGGCAATGAGAGATGATCTCATGTTTACATATGAGATCATCTCTCATTGGCCGCGCAGATCGCATAGCAAACGGCCACTCTGATTGGCTGTTCGCCGCGATTTGTGATTGGCTGTGTCCAAGGGACACGGCCAACACAGTGCTTCCCCGCTGTGTGCTCTGGAGCATGCGCGGGGAACGCCTTAAGGGGCGGCTGTCAAAAACGGCGGGTAGGCTTTTCAGGTCTGCGCTGTAGCCGTCGTTCGGCTATAGCGCGGGCCGCAAGTGGTTAAAAGACCACTTCTTTGCCCATTGGTTTAAAATAGACCTCGTTTCGGAAGCCGTGAAAGGGCCTCTTATTCTGGGGCTAATTCCTTTGGGAAGAAGGGAACCGATACTACAGTATAGAGGCAAGCATGTGTGGTAATTTTCTATGTACCTTACACACCTCCTTTATTCTCCAACAACGTAGGAAATGGCATTAGCTGACAATTCCTTATTAGCGTTTTACCCAAAAATACGTTCGCACACTTGCATCTCAAAATGATCTACAGGCTCACCTGCATGACATCACCATCTCCCAAAGTAAACGCGAGGTTGACATGTTCCTCGGCAACGCTGCCATTCTCCAGACTAGTCTTCAGCGTCACTGTGACATCTTGCCCTTTATTTGGTCTGCTGTCTGCTCCCTGACCCTTGATCAGAACTTTCTTTCTCAGGGCACCGTTACCTGTAGGAATAATTTCATTAAGCCAAATCTAATGCCAGTACTTCATATAATTACTTGCAATGGTGTTCTTGATGCATACGTAACCACAGTTTTTTTTTTTTTTTTAACACCACATTCTATTAAAGTCTACAGAGTAACAAAATACAAATTTTACATGATTTGATATTGCAAGAACAAAAATTAGTCGTCAGCAAAAGATAATCCAAAAAAAAAAAAAAACGCAGCTATTCAAAATCTCAGGGAATCCATGGCTAAAGTTTAATCCAAATACATACCAAAGTTTGGCAAAAAAGACATTATGAAAAAAAATGCCTCCACCATAAATACTGTATGCCACCAATTACAGAAAAACAACTCAGACAATTAACAATAATTTCTCCGATTGTTATTTAACACTCCCACGAGTTCAAAAAACACAGCTTATTATTCTTAAACGGTAGAGTTGTATCGCTAGGGACACTAGGCTGAACAAAGCAACACCTATGGGAAGTCAAAGCCCCCATCTGCAACAGGCAGCTCATTTTAGTCATAAAGCAATACAACAAGGAACATAAACACAGGAGGTGGGTGCTGTGTCCTTCAATGAACTCAAAGGAAAAAGGATATTATGAGTTTAAAAAAAAAAAAGTTTTCTCCTACAATCATTGAAGGACACAGCTTTTCATTATTCTTGACAAAGTTTATAAACCTTGCGCCTAGGTAAATTGTGAAAAAATACTTTAAGTCTATATGTACTTTGCTGCTGGTAAACAGATGTTTAGGAGCAGGTGGGCATTTTTCAGCTGCCCCTGAACTCTTCCCTATGTTATCTTATCAGTCCATGTACACAGGGTAATTTATAGTAGTTTCTAGGCAGTCGAGTTTAGAAGCATTTTTGGAAAGCAAAAAAAAATAAATAAAAAAAAAGAAGACGGATGATCAGAGCATTTGAAACACCAAACGCCTGTAACAGCTTGTAAACGCGGCAACTCATGTTTAGTGTGCAGGCATTTTTAATGGAGATACATTTTTGAAAAAAATAAAACTAAAAAAATATATATAATTATAATTATATATTTGTGCTCATAAGTTTACATCTAGCAGAATTTATGATTTATTTTTTCAGAGAATATGAATGAGAACACAAAACATTTTTCACTCATGGTTAGTGTTTGGTTGAAGACACTTATGATCAATCAACTATGTTTACCATTTTTAAAATCATAATGACAACAGAAACCACCCAAAATGACCCTGAGCAAAAGTTTTAATACCCCAGTATTTATCTAAAAACGGCTTTACTTTCACCACTTAAGGACCACCTCCTGCACATTTACGTCGGCAGAATGGCACAAGCATGTACCTGTACGCGCCCTTTAAGTGCCCAGACGTGGCTCGCGGCCGAACCTGATCAGCGCCTGTGTCCCGCGATCGATCACAGGAGCTGAAGAACGGGGAGAGGTGTGTGCAAACACCTTCCCCGTTCTTCACAGTGGCAATGTCACTGATCGTCTGTTCCGATATGGGGAAAGGCGATCAGTGATGTCACACATCCAGCCCCGCCCCCCTACAGTTAGAAACACATATGAGGTCACACAACCCCTACAGCGCCCCCTAGTGGTTAACTCCTAAACTGCAATGTAATTTTCACAGTAAACAATGCATTTTTAGCTGTGAAAATGACAATGGTCCCAAAAAGGTGTCAAAATTGTCCAATGTGTCCGCCATAATGTCGCAGTCACGAGAAAAAAAAAGCTGATCGCCACCATTAGTATTAAAAAATAAAAAATGCCATAAAACTATCCCCTATTTTGTTAACGCTATAAATTTTGCGCAAACCAATCGTTAACCACTTAAGACCCGGACCAATACGCTGGCAAATGACCCAAGGGGTTTTTGCGATTCGGCACTGCGTCGCTTTAACAGACAATTGCGCGGTCGTGCGACGTGGCTCCCAAACAAAATTTGCGTCCTTTTTTTCCCACAAATAGAGCTTTCTTTTGGTGGTATTTGATCACCTCTGCGGTTTTTATTTTTTGCGCTATAAACAAAAATAGAGCGACAATTTAAAAAAAAATGCAATATTTTTTACTTTTTGCTATAATAAATATCCCCCAAAAATATATAAAAAAACATTTTTTTTCCTCAGTTTAGGCCGATACGTATTCTACATATTTTTGGTAAAAAAAAAAAAATCGCAATAAGCGTTTATCGGTTGGTTTTCGCAAAATTTATAGCGTTTACAAAATAAGGGATAGTTTTATTGCATTTTTATTAATTATTTTTTTTTTTACTACCAATAGCGGCGATCAGCGATTTTTTTCGTGACTGCGACAATATGGCGGACACTTCGGACAATTTTTACACATTTTTGGGACAATTGTCATTTTCACAGCAAAAAATGCATTTAAATTGCATTGTTTACTGTGGAAATGACAGCTGCAGTTTGGGAGTTAACCACAGGTGGCGCTGTAGGGGATGTGTGCCCTAATGTGTGTGTTTACTACTGTAGGGGGGTGTGGCTGTGACGTCATCGATCGCGTCCCCCTATTACAGGGATGACGCGATCGATGCTCCGGCCACAGAGAAGCACGGGGAAGCCGTGTGTACACACGGCTCTCCCCGTTCTTCCGCTCCAGGGACGGATCGCCGCACTGCAGCGGCGATCGGGTCCGCGAATCCCGCGGTCCCGGAGCTTCGGACCGGGTCGCGGGCGCGCGCCCGCGACCCACGGCTGGGTACTAAAACCAACGTATATATACGTTGATGTGCCCAGCCGTGCCATTCTGCCGACGTAAATCTGCAGGAGGCGGTCCTTAAGTGGTTAAACGCTTATTGCGATTTTTTTCCTAAATATGTAAAATGCGTATCGGCCTAAACTGAGAAAAAAAAAAAAATGTTATAACTTATTTGGGGGTATTTACTATAGCTAAAAGTAAAAAAAATTATATATATATATATATATATATATATATATATATATATATATATATATATATATATATATATATATATACATACATATACATATAAATTTATATATCGCAAAAAAACTGGCCAGGTCTTTACCTGCATAATTGGCTCAGAGGCGTTCAGGGGCAGTTGTAAAACGTCCTGTGTACATTAAGGCTCAGAGGCGTTCAGGGGCAGTTGAAAAAAAGAAGTGCCTCTGAACGCATTCAACATAATCTTAAGTGTACAAATACACAGGTTTTACTGTAATTCACTGTAATTTTTTGGCAGTTACGTTTATAGGCTTGTTTTCAGATGCCAAATGCTGCTCAACGCGCTACCCGCGTTGAGCAGCCTTTTGTTTATAGGCATTTTTAAATGCCCAAAAAATGAAAAACACGTGGGTTACTACTTGTCAATTTAAATTGTTACGGAGAGGTTGTAAAAAAACTTAAAATGTCCCGTGTAACCCTACATTATGATTTTCTGCCAACACTTCTTTTAAGCTTCCAGCTCTGTTACTCCGATCCAAGTCCAGGGCAGGAGGAGCCAAGCTCTCCCTCTGATGTCAGCCAGGAGTCAAGTGACTACTGAGCTGGTCACTCGGCTCCTCCCACTGTAGCCCTTGATCAAAGTAGCTTAACAGAAATGAGTCACATGACTGGCCTGAAGATACTTCACAAAAAAAGTATGTAGAGGTTTTGTTTCCAAGAGCTCAGCAGTAAATGGTAAATCATGGTCAGTTTACAGAGGCTGGGCAGAAACTGGACAGGATCAGCCAGGTTTTTAACAGTTTCCAGAGGGTCAAGTTAGACAGCACAAACACCCACCGCCTACATACAGGTACAATCAGGCACATGCAAATCTAAGTAATTTTACCCCTCATTTGTAAAATAAAAGTTATCCAAATGGTTTTACACTATGAGCCCCCTCTCATTCTTCCCTCTAAACAACTGCTCTAGGAACAGGGAATGTGGTGTTTTGCAAGTGCTAGTGACCATCTATGGCAGGGGTCGGCAACTTGTCGATTGCGGGCCATCTGTCGACCAGACAGGCAACAGGTAGACCGCAAAGACATCCCACTGCCGCTCCAGAGCAGCGCATGTGCACACACCAGATCCCAGGCTGCACAGGGCAGTCCCTGCCCCTTACATACATGCAGCTGCGGGGCAGGGGAAGCCTCCAGAATACCTCGGGGAGTTTGGGCTCTTTTCCGAACACACCCAAGCGCTTCATATGGATATTGCACGCCAATCATCAGACTCCCCTCCCCGATCCAAGGTTACCATGTGGAAAGGTGAGAAGATTGCCAACAGGAATCAGCAAAGCACCTTCCCCCTGCATTTAAAAATTCTGTACTTCAGCCCCACCTGCCACCGACCCCTGTACTACCAACCTCTGTATACTGCCCTACATACTACAGTAAAACCTTGGTTTGAGAGCGTTTTGAAAAACAAGCAACATTTTTAAATACATTTTGACTTGATATGCAAGCAAAGTCTGGATATAAGAGTAGTGTCATGTCACAACCGAGTATAAAATAGACAAGGAGCCTCCAAGTGTTGCAATATGGTTACATTTAATGAAGGTACAACATATAGAAAGTCACATGGTTGATGATTAAACAGGCACAGTTAAGTATGCAGGGTAAAGCTGCCCACACATACAGGTGAAACTCGAAAAATTATATATCATGCAAAAGTTCATTTCACTAATGCAACGTAAAAGGTGATTCTAATATACGAGATAGACTTATTACATGCAAAGCAAGATAGTTCAAGCTGTGATGTGTCATAATTGTGATGATTATGGCCTACAGCTCATAAAAACCCTAAATCCACAATCTCAGAAAATGACATGCAATCAATAAAACAAGGATTGTAAAAAGAATAATATCGGGTGTCTGAAAAGTATAAGCATGCATATGTACGCAGTACTTTGTTTGGGCCCGTTTTGCAGCAATTACTGCCTCAATGCGGCGTGGCATAGAAGCCATCAGCCTGTGGCACTGCTGAGGTGTTATGGAAGACCAGGATGCTTCAATAGCGGCCTTCAGCTCTTCTGCATTGTTCGGTCTCATGTCTCATCTTTCTCTTGGCAATTGTGGTGGAAAGTTTGAATTTCATATTTATACCAGGGAAAACAGCGCAAAGATGAATGTATGTTTTACTGCACTGGTTCAATTCTGTGATATGAAAAACTAAGGGATCAGCTGGCCCTTTTTTTTTTTTTTTTTAATCTCCTCTCCTGCTTTTGCTTTATCAATAGAGATGACTCAAGTGTCTTTTGGAGTGCGGCTGTCCATCCATTTCCGCTACTTTCCATGAACACCAGCAGATGACATGGCTTCCCAAATTAACACAGACTTTGGAAACTTCACAGTGCAGTGTGTGCCTCTCCATTCTTCCTTCATACTCTGGGTTCTTGGTTTCCAAACGAGATGCAATATTTGGACTTTGGACCAATGAGCAACAGACCGGGTGTGTTTTTCTTTAGCCCAGGTAAGACACTTCTGACATTGTTAAGGAGTAGCTTGACAAGAATACATTTGAAATCCATGTCCAGGATCTGTCTGTGTGTGGTGGCTCTTGATGCACCGACTCCAGCCTCAGTCCACTCCTTGTGAAAGTCCAACACATTTGAATGGCCTTCCCCCGACAATCCTCTCTAAGCTGCAGTCATCCCTGCTGCTTGTGCACCTTTTTCTTCCACACTTTTCCCTTCCACATAAAACTTTCTATTAATGTGCTTTGATACGGCACTTTGGGAACATCCAACTTCTTTTGCAATTACCTTTTGAGGCTTTCCCTCCTTTTGGAGGGTGTCAATGATGGTTTTCTGCATGACTGTCAGGTTAGCAGTCTTTCCCATGATTGCGATTCCTACTGAACCAGACTGATAGACCATTTAAAGGCTCAGGAACCCGTTGCTGGTGTTATGGCTTAATTTGCCGATTAGAGTGGGACACTTTGAGCCTAGAATATTGCACCTTTTCACAATGTTCACATTTGAGATTGTGGATTTGGGATTTTCATAACCTGTAAGCCATAACCACCACAATTATGACAAATCACAGCTTTTACCATCTTGCTTTGCATGTAATGAGTCCCTTATATTAGTTTAACCTTTTTTGTGGAATTAGTGAAATTTTGCACAATATTAAAATTTGGAGTTTCACCTGTAGACCATCCTCTGCACCACCATTGATGTCGTCCCTTCCATGAGCGGTTGAAGCCTCCTTCAGATCATTCTACTGCAGGGTAGTCTTCCCGTTCACGATTGCAGACTGACAGCAGTGAGAGCCAGCGGTGAGGACGACGGTCAATGTGGATCGCTTTACCCCAGATCCCTGCATACTTGGATGTGCCTCTTTTAATCATCGACCATGTGACTTGCTAAATGTTGTACCTTCATTAAAATCTAACCATATTACTTCACTTAGAGCAGGCATGTCCAAAGTCCGGCCGGGGGCCAAATGCGGCCCCCCTGTTGATTTAATATAGCCCCCCTTGGGTTTTTGATATATATTGTTTGTGGCGCCCAGGGCCACAAAAGATATATATACCGTAATTTATTGGCGCTGCCTCAGAGGGGACATGGAGGGGACAGGACGAGCGCCGTCAGATTACATGAAGAGAATCTCCTGTTTACTCAGCAGTGTCTGTATTAGAAGTGCCGTCTCGTGGGATGCTATTGGACGACTGTTTTGTCTATCATAGGAGGCAGGACTCTGTATTAAAGAGGCCAGAGTAAACAAGGAGATTTTCCTGTTTGTAATCTGTCGGCACTCGTCCCGCCCCCCTCCCTCTGCCCTCCGAGGCTGCAGATGGGCATTGTTCAGGCTGAACTGATGGCAATGGTAAGGCTGCATTTATGCACATCTGAGGTTGCAATGGTAAGGCTGCATTTATGCACATCTGAGGCTGCATTGGTGGCAATGGTAAGGCTGCATTTATGCACATCTGAGGCTGCATTGGTGGCAATGATAAGGCTGCATTGGTGGCAATGATAAGGCTGCATTCTTGGCACATGTGAGGCTGCATTCTTGGCAATGGTAAGCCTGTACGTGTTATACGCCAATAAACACGGTATAGCCAAATAACACGCCCAAAGCTCATCCTTAGTCCTGAGCAGCGCTCTAGGATTTGTTGGGGCCACAAAAGAAATATATACAATATATCCCAATAAAACGCCCAAGCTCATCTCTTCACCACACACAGCCACAATGGTAAGAGAATTCTTGTTGGGCCGTGTATTAGTTGCTCGAACACACTTAGACTGAATTTTTTATGGTTCAAAGAATGTCAGGCAAAATGGTCGGCCCTCACGCATGTTCACTTCATCAAATCTGGCCCTCTTTGAAAAAAGTTTGGACACCACTGACTTGGAGGCACCGCTCTTTTTTATACTCTGCAGCTGCTGCTGGATTCTGCTTCTAATCCCCTTGGGAAAACTTCCATTTGTGGATGGACATTTTATGGTTACACAAAACTTAATCACATTGCTATAATCTTTTTATACCGACTATAGACTGAAGGACTTATGAATAAATGGTTGTGGAATGAATCATTTGAGTTTCCATTATTTCTTATGGGAAAATTTGCTTTGCTATACAAGTGCTTTGGATTACAAGCATGCTTCCGGAACGAATTACGCTCGCAATCCAAGGTTTTACTGTACTTGCACTGGCCAGAAATCAAAGCAGATAGCGAGGCCTGAAATTGGTGAAGAAAATCAGCCTGAAGTACTAGATTTTCTGCTTTTATGATGATCTCCGGCATCAGAATTGTTGGGGTAACCAAATTACTCCAAAAGACATGAGAAACAAAAGACGAGTTTCTCACTGAAGCCAACTTTTAAAAAGGTAGGCCAAGTTTATATTTTTAAAGTGACAGTAGATCTTTCTAGGTCAGACCCAGCATAAAAAAAAAAAGAAGAAATATATATATATATATATATATATATATATATATATATATATATATATATATATATATATATATATATATATATATATATATATATATATCAGCGGGACCAAGTGCTTAAAACCATTTGTGGGGGAAAAAAAGGCTTCAATTCACAGAAAAATAAAATAAGGCTTTGCTCAGCACACCAGAAAATTATAACACAAGTCTGCTTGGCTTTAGCATCAACCAAAAGTCTGCTTATCTTCAGCACCAAAAATAAGTCAAAACAAAAATCACATACAGTTTGTTGGTAGCCAGTTCTTCACTCCCTGTATTTCAAAGTCCTCACTGTGGTCTTAAAAGCAGCTAGCAGACTCCCAGCTTGTCCTCACAGGTGTAATCTCCAAACTCCTTCACACACCTCCAGCACCACTTCCTGCTTTATGGGTGGTGTTCTGGGAGTTTTAACTCCTGGTGTGCTGGTTCCCAGGGTTTAGGGTTGGGAGGCTCTCCACCACCCTAATAGCACATTGGAGCCTCTAAATTCCAGGCCCCAAATTACACTATTAAGACAGACTGTGAGCCAGTCCTCTCTGGATTAACGCTTGCCTGGAATCCTTCACCCACTTTGGGTGACCTCCTGAACAGTCTCACCACTATTTACAGGGACCATAGCCCAAATAGTGGTGCTGTATAGCACCCGTCCAGGACTTCTCACTGTAGGCAGCAGGTAACCCAAGAATGTCCAAAAGAACCGCCATGCTAAAGGCGAGGCAAGGGGAAGCTCAGCCACGTGCTCCAATATGGTGCACGCATGCGCAGCGTGCCCATCCAAGAGGAGACTGCCCAGACTCTGTGCAAGAGCCCAGGAAGGGAAAGATGGTGCCAATAAAAATAAATGGAGAGTTCCTGCTGCCGGCTTGCTAGAGAGCAAGTCTCACCCAGTGCTCTGCATTAGACCTGCAATGATTATTTTTATAACAATTAAATGGTAGATTTTTTTTTTTTTATCCAAGTAAATCAAAACAATGTACGGTGTATAATTTAATTATGTCATGCTCAGAGTAATCTATTTTAAAAATTGTAGTGTAGATTATTAATGAATGTCAAACTTCTGTGCAAATGAACTGGTAGTTTAACCTACTTCCAAAGAGACCAGCAATCCCTTCACACCCAGCTTGCTTGAATACCCAAGTCTACATCCATAAATCAGACTGCTAAAGAAACTTAATCCTTAAAGTGGAGGTTCACCCAATTTATTCACTTAATATGTATTGAACAGCCTTCTATTTACAAGACAAAATGCGTGCATTTTTTTTTTTTTTTTAGTGAAGGCTTACCCGTTTTCTCCATTCAATTCTGGCCTGTCAATCAAACAACGCGGGGGAATGGGCGTGCCTATCCATTTTCCCCCTGACGGCGCTTTGTCTCCTGGGAATCTGTCTTTACGTCCCCAGGAGACGCTGTGTGATCAAATCCCGCGATATTTCGCGGGTCCCGTGACTCGGGAACTGTGCGGGATAGAGCGGTGAATGCTGGGACGCCAGCATTCACCGTATCCCGGAAATGCCTAGTGCTAGGCTTCAGCGTGGGACAGTTAAGATGGAACCTGCCACCTACAGATTTTATAAAGTATAGTTTTGTTCAAAAAAAAAAAAATGCTGGCGGCGAAAAGAGTGGTACGCACGGGCTCATATCAAGACCAGGTAAGAGCGGGACAGTAATAATAAAAAAAAAAAAAAAAAAAAAAAAAAAAGGTCGAAATACCGCTTTAATGCAAGATAACAGAACATAGATTGTTCACTTCTCATGCAGGTGGACACAAACCATCGAAAAAGCAAGCGAGAAAGTTATTTACTCTAAAAATAAGGGTTTTGGTTTTAAAAAAATTGCTGTCCATTTTTCGTGTACATTATTTTACCATATTGCTATACAATCACACTACCATTTTTATTTATTACAGCTACATATTAATCTGGGTGAAAGGATTATGTAAAATGCTGGATTTGCTTTACAAGAGCATCCAGTTTTGGTCTCCGCTTTCCAGAGAATATTCTCTCAAACTGTCTGGTAATCAAAACAATTACAGGAAAATTAGCATTTGTGTTCTTATACATTAGTAGCAGTTTCACCTTGACACTCTAAAGCAGGATTTTTTTTTAACCAATTGCTTACTGGGCACTTAAACCCGGCTCCTGCCTAGACTCATTTTCAGCGTGGATGCACTTTAAATGGCAATTGGGCGGTCATACAACACTGTACCCAAATAAAAAATGTATAATTTTTTTCGCACAAATAGAACTTTCTTTTGGTGGCATTTGATCACTGCTGTGGTTTTATTTTTTGTTATAAAAATTTTCCAAACCGGTAATTTTTCTCCTTCATTGATGTATGCCGATGAGGCTGCACTGATGGGCATTGATAGGTGGCACCGACGGGTGGCAATGATAGTACCACCTAGCAGTGCTGCCTGATTGGCAGCACTCATAGGCATTGAGAGATGGCACTGGCAGGTGGTAATGGTGGGCACAGATGAGGCAGATGTGTCCTTCCTCTTCAAGACCGATGTCCCTTGCACATAAGCCGGTGATCGGCTGTTTATTCTCCCCACGCTATCAGCACGAGGAGAAAAAAAAAAGAAGGATTACCAAGCTTTTGTTTAGCTCATGTGATCAGCTGTCATTGGCTGACAGCTGATCACGTGGTAAAGGGCCGTGATCGGACTCCGTGATCACAGCGTTGGCCATTTTGCATGACATTCTTTGAACCATTAACCACTTAAGACCCGGACCAATACGCTGGTAAATGACCCAAGGTGTTTTTGCGATTCGGCACTGAGTCGCTTTAACAGACAATTGCGCAGTCGTGCGACGTGGCTCCCAAACAAAATTTGCGTCCTTTTCTTCCCACAAATAGAGCTTTCTTTTGGTGGTATTTGATCACCTCTGCGATTTTTATTTTTTGCGCTATATACAAAAATAGAGCGACATTTTTGAAAAAAAAACACTATTTTTTACTTTTTGTTAAAAAAAAATCAAATAAACTAAATTTTAGTCAAACATTTAGGCCAAAATTTATTTAGCCACATGTCTTTAGTAAAAAAAAAAAAAAAAAAAAAAAAAAAAAAAAAAAATCGCAATAAAAAAAAATAGCTACCTAGCGGGAACAGCGACACTAATACAGCGATCAGAAAAATGATCGCTTAGTGACGCTGGCAATAGGGAGTGAAAGGGTTAACTAGGGCGGTGATCAGGGGGTTAAAACTTTATTAGGGGGGTGGGGGGGCTATCCTGAACCTAACACTGTTTTTTACAGTGCCTGTCACACTGACACTAAATGCAGTGATTAAATCACTGCATTCAGTAACACTGTGACAGGGGGGTGGGGGGGGCGATCACAAGGGGTTAATATGCCTATGTGAGTGTGTGTCAGTGTTGTGTTGGTGCACACTTACTTGTCATGTCTTCTCTCATCAGCAGCGCTGGGAAACAGCGCTGCGATGAGAGAATACATCATTTCCTCCTTCCTGTGTAAACACAGGAGGAGGAAGTGACAGGCTGGGAGCGCGCTCCCATTGGCTGGGAGCGATCGCGGGGGGGGCGGAAAACACGGACATCCGCCCGCAGATCCCGGATCGCTCCCAGAGGTAGGGAGACCCCCGCACGCCGCGGACGTAAATTTACGCCCTTGTGCCTGTACGAGCCATGTTGTGGCCGTATATGTGCGTGCGGGGGTCTTTAAGTGGTTAAAAAGGAATGCAAGTTACCGTAACTAATACACTGCCCAACAAGAATTCTCTCGCCTTTGTGGCTGTGTGTGGTGAACAGTTCAAGGATGAGCTTGGGCGTGTTATTTGGACATACCGTATTTATCGGTGTATAACACACGCCTTCATTTTAGGGGGAAAGTTTCAGGAAAAAATAAATAAACAAAGCAAAATAAGGGTCAGTGCCCACCTGCAGCCTCACCAGTGCCATTAATGAAGCCTCACCACCCGCCTTACTACTCTGGAGACTGAGCACCAGTCTTACCTCCGCCATCTCCTCCATAGGGAATTCATATCCTGGGTGGTTCCCGAGAAGGGATTAGAATCATGAGTGTAGACACACACATTGGATCTATGTTCCTAACCAATCACTCCCATACACTCATCTATCCTTTTGCACTCTCCTTATGTTAGTCTGGGTTCTATTAGGTCACCTCTCAACAAATAGGTACTTGCCTACTCTATTATTCAGATGTTTAGCCTTCTTGCTTCCCACCAGGTTTTCTCAGATGTTTATTGTATTTTAGGGCCCCTTGCTTTACATATACCAATTTCTCCTTAATTACCACATTCATGCCATTTACCCATACACTGGACAGGGATAAAGCCAACTGCCATCTCAGGGCAATCAGCTTCCTTGCTTGAAATAAGCATCTCATGATTGCAGGCTGAGTGTTTCCTGGCTTTCCCACTCCTAATCCCACTAGGCAATGCTTAGCCTCCAACTCTGTGGAGGTTTCAAACACCCGGTTGATGGTCCCCATCACCTCCGTCCAGTAGTGAAACAGATTTAGGCGTCTCCAAAACATGTGGATCATGTCCCTCTCTATACCCTTACACCTACGGCAGCTTGTGTCTGGCCTACGGCCGAACTGAAAAAGTTTACGTGGGGTGTCGTAGGTTCTATATAATAAAAACAGATGCAACATCCTCTGAGAGGGGGATAACGATACCAGTGGGGCAAGTTCCAGGATTCCATTCTACTTTGCTTCGGAGAGGTCTCCCACATGCCCCCCCCCCCCCAATTCCTCTTATACTTAGGGGGCTCTATCCCTCCCATTCTCCAGTTTAAATGTAGGCATATTTTCAAGATTAGGCCTTTCCCCGTTTCAGCATTAAATATCTTTTGAAGTACTGTAATTGTACTCCATTCTAGTCGTCACTCTAAACCAGGGATCCTCAAACTACGGCCCTCCAGCTGTTGTGGAACTACACATCCCATGAGGCATTGCAAAACTCTCACATTCACAGACATGACTAAGCATGATGGGAATTGTAGTTCCTGAACAGCTGGAGGGCCGTAGTTTGAGGACCCCTGCTCTAAACTGTTCCTTGAAATGTTCCTTGAAATACAAGGTGCCGTCTTGATATAGTTGGGTGATGAATTTTATTCCACATCTTGCCTATTCTCTCACTACTCCCATTTTCTGCAGTTCTCCCAGTTTGCTATTCTCTCACAAAAGGGATGTACTCCGTGAGTCCTCTATACTTCAATGTTAGCTTCACTGTATCCCACACTCTCATAAGACTCAAGGTGGGAAGTCCCGGGGGTAAAGATCTTGCCTCAAGGGCTTTGACTATTAAATCACATGGGGTATTTTGTAACAGCAGCTTCCTCTCTCCCTTTTGGATTACACCCACCCCCCCCCCCATATACTGAAGTTGTGCCGCTAAAAAAAAAAAAAAAAAAGCTAACAGGGGGCGGCGGCGCTACTCCTCCCTCCTGTTTCTGCAATTGGAGAGTACTTAACCAGATTCCTCCCTTCCAGATCAATTCCCTAAACACGGTGTCCATCTTCTGGAACCACATTTTGTACAGCCAGATTGAGGAGTTATGCAGTACATAAAAGGAGATGCGGCATCCAAATAACTTGTTAATTTACAACAACCTGCCACAGATATTGGTAGACGTTTCCATACTTATTATTTCCCCTAAATTTTACTAGCAAGGGTACTAAGTTACCTGCTATATACTGTTGGGGGGTCTCTAGAGACAATTATACCCAGGTATTTAAAATGTGTTCACCACTTGAATTTGAGCCACCTCCTCAGGTAAGGGGCCTCCCAGAGGATCTAACTGACAGAAGGTTAGATTTTTGCCAGTTTATCTTAAGTCCAGAAATTTGGCCGAAATTATTAATGATATACATAGCTTTCCAAAGAGAATCCTAGGTATCGCCAAGAAGATTGCCAGGAGATAGTCTGCATATAAAATGCAACTTTTTCTTCCAAGTTGCCACTCCTAAAGCCCCTCTTCTGGGCAGGGAACCTGAGAGCAATGACCAGGGGTTCAATTGCGATGGCAAAGAGGGGGGACACCCCCGTCTCGTCCCCCTCCCCAATCCGAATTTATCAGACTGTTCATTGTTCACCCTTGCTCTAGCCTCTGGTGTCTTCTAGAGCATTTTTACCCAATTAATAAAACCTGGTCCGAGTTGGGCTGCTTTCATAGCTCTCCAAAGATACTGCCACTCCAGGCTATCAAAGGCCTTGGCGGCATCCAGGGACAAGATGGCGCTCTCTCCACCCTTGTCCGATGGGACAAATATACTCGCCTTATATTTGTGTTGGTAGCTCTTCCAGGTTGTGAACTTTGGGGGTTCTTTAGCTCCGCGAGACAAGTGCGTAAACCGTGTCAGTAAAGCAAAGGGTCTTTATTGACGATCAAAACAAAAAATAAATGCTTTCTTCAGCACCAGAAAAATGTCACAACAAAAGTCCTGCTTGTTTCCAGCATAAATTAGAAAAGTCTTTCTTCAGCACAGCAAAACAAACAAAAGAAAGGCACATAAGTTTTAGTAAGAAGTCCTCCAGTCCTTCCCTGCAGACACAGCTTCACTTCCAAACTACTCCACCCTCCGTCAGGACTTCCTTTCCTTTTAACTCACTTCCTGGTAGTGGTTAACCCCTTGTGTGCCTGAAGCCAGGGGTCAGAAGGAGGCTCTCTTCCCTCCCAATTGTCGCTTCAGAGCCTCCGAAATCCCGGACCCCCAAATATCATTAAAAGAAGACAAAGGACTTTAAGCCCGTCCTCTCTGGATCCATTTTATCTATCCGGGACCTCTCACCCCCTTTGGGTGACCTCCTGAACCTGTGTTTAAAGGGACCAGATTCCAAAAATTGGCGCTATGTAGCGTCCCTCCAGGACCCAACCCTGGCGTCCTGTACAAGGTATAAAAAACCTGATTGGTCGGAGTGGATGAGTCTCGATATTACCCTGTTCAACCTAGCCACCAAGACCTTTGCCAGTATTTTTATATCAGAATTCAACAAGGCAATAGGCCTGTATGAGGTAGTATTAGGGGGGCAACGGATCAATAACTCACGGTTCAGATCGTTCCTCAGATCAGAGTAACGGATTGGAAAAATTTTCGGGTCAGCAAAAAAAAAAAAAACACTAGACAAATGCACACCGTCACGGTTTTATCCACTAAACCCTTTCCTTCATCATTATATTTGACAGTAGGGGTGCAACGGATCGTCACCGATCCGTGATCTGAACGGGCCACCCCGTTCGGATCGGCACACCACACGATCCGCGGAGTGCTCCGGAGCCGCGGCCGTAGGAAAGTCTCCGGCTTCGGCCTAGCTCCGGCCATCTTGCTCCACCCCCGTGCGCTTGCATCATGGGATGCAATTGTAGCTAAACTCTACCCGCTTTAACTACAATAACAGGGAAATTGGCAGAGGGCAAACACCCCATACTACCCATTATTCAGACAAAGCAAAGGTTGAGTTATGCCGTTTTGGTGACAACGGGCAGATGTCCCAAAAAAAAGCTACAATCACATTCTCTTGAGCATAGCATGACACGCCTCCCCGCACAGCGGGCTAACTGCAGACATGTGCAGAGTGGAGACAGCATCTGTGAGCTCCTGCAGGTAGGAGATCTGTTGCACCCCTAGTAAGCATGATTGTAATGTTCAATCTGAAAATAGCAAGACAGAGGGAGATAAGGGGCCAGAGGTATTTGTGGAGAGGCCCCCTAACAGCTGCATCTGTAATGGGAGGACATGGGGGCAAGTGGACAGCTTTCATTACACCCAACATAGTTCTAGATTCAGTTATTTTCATCACAAAACGGAGCTTATACCCTTAAATACAGTATTTGTAAATCCGACGGACTGTTTAAATGTTAAATTTAATGTGAAAATCAGAGGTGTTCTGTCACATTAGCAATAAACAGTCCGTCGGATTTCCAAACACTGTATTTAAGCACATAAGCTCAGTTTTGTGTCGAGAATAACTTAAATCTAAAACTCTGGTGGGTGTAACAAGATTTGTCTTTTTTTTTGCTGATCCGAAAATGATTCGATCCGTGACTCCTGATCCGAGGATCGATCCGATCCGTGAGTTTTTTGATCCGTTGCACCCCTATTTGGACAGGGAAGCCAAAATGATCCCATACAGGGGATTTAAAAATATAAAATAAAAATTACAATATTTTTGTCTGGGTACAACATTGCATGACCGGGCATTTGTCATTCAAAGTGTGTGAGCTTTGAAAGCTGAAAATAGGCCTGGGCAGGAAGGGGGTGAAAGTGCCTAGTAGACAAGTGTTTAAACACAGGGCACTGTCGCACATGTTAAAGAACCCTAATTGGTGCACAGACAGCAGTTCAGTTGTACTTCAATAGTTCCCAGATTCAGTCCCAGGAAGCTGAAATCTGATGGGTAACACTGCCCACTGCACTTTACACACTGATCTTTTCAGGCCCCACTCACACCTATGCAGGTACAAACAGAGCAGTTTTGTGGATCACGCTTACGGCAGCTTGGAAAAATAAATAAATCGCACAAAACTACATGAAGCTTTATAAATTATGGCACACCAAAACGCAAGACACTTTGTATGCATGGGGGGGGGGAGCTGCATTGTGCTACAGTGCACAGATGTGAAGCTAGCCTTAATGGATTACCTAAATGTAACTTGTTCAAATGATTTGTAGTAGGTCCTGCTGATTATCTTCTATAGAATTAGTGATAACTGACTAAGGAAGCTTGCCTTACACAGCAGCTAGATACAGTATATGTGTAATATGAATACAGGGTGAGCAGGGAATGGTGCTATACGGCACTGGCTGACCATTACTCACTTTGCAAACTCCTCGAGCTTCAATGTCACCAGAGACTGAACTGAGCCCCAGGTCCTGGTAGAATTGGGCACACTGCCCCGCAACCCGTATTACATGGGTCCTCAAACTACGGCCCTCCAGTTGTTCAGGAAATACAATTCCCATCATGCCTAGTCATGTCTGTGAATGTCAGTGTGTTACAATGCCTCATGGTATGTGGTCTGCAACAGCTGGAGGGCCATAGTTTGAGGATCCCTGCCGTATTATCTCCATACACGTGTGCCAAGGAAGCCGCCATCAGCTGTAACCCACTACGTCATTCCCTGGCCACATACACTGAGCAGGGCGGTCACACACAGTGCCACCTGGTGGTGAGAGGGAATATTGTTCCTCTTTCAGAACACGTGTGTGCCGATCCGAAGCTGTTGATCTGTGCGGATCACGGATCAATGATGATCCGTTGCACCACTAGGTAGTATCAAGTGGATCTTTACCCGTCTTGTGTATGGTAATTATGGTAGATTCCACCATTGATGGAGGAAGCGCTCCCTTTGTCACTCTCAGCAACTCGGGGAAGGTATTCCCGTAGTGTTGGTATATCTCGGCCAGGAGCCCATCTGGTCCCGGGGATTTTTTTGTCCCGCCAACTCATTAGTAACTCGTATCTTCTCTAGCTTTATTGGTCTATCTAGCTCTATTCTATCTGTCTCTTTAAAAGGTGGGGGAATATTTAGGTCCCTGAGAAAGCTATCCATTCTATCCAGTCTCCTCCTGCCGGGAGCTATACAATTAATATTTTTTAAACTTCACCACTATTTCTGGCATATACAAAGGACACACTTCCATCTCCTGTGGCAATCGTTGGTACCACAGATGAGGGAGAGTTCACCCCAACAAGTTGTGCCAACATACGTCCCACGTTTTCCCCCTCTCCAAAGGCGGATTGTCTCTGAAAGAGATATTTGTCCTCTATCTTTTTAAGGGTCACCAACCGGTAGTTCTGTTGTTCCTCTATCCAATTCCTGAGTCAAATTATTAATATACTGTTCTTCCGCGGTTAGCCTCTCCCCAATTAGTCTCTCCCAGTCCTTGGTCTGCTTTTTAAATTTTTGAGATTTGTTGCATCATTAAACCTCTTAAAAGGCCTTCAGGGTGTCCCATACTATTCCCTTATAGTTCTTCATCTCCCATTTCAAAGGGTTCAAGTCGTCCTCCATTAAGCTAACCCTCCCTTCGAGAGCAGTGGTCCTTTCATGCACTTTTTGCATATCATGCCTGATGGACAGTACTTCCCAAACGGTTTTAAGCTGGACAGACATTTCATTTATTGAGGTTTTACAGGAGTTGACTGCGTGCAGTATTTCCTTTGATGATAGTTCCGTTTCCCCCAGGGCTTCCGTTCTAGAAGGCGATTTTGATCGCCTTTGAGCATCCTCCATCCCCTCCCCTGATAGATTTCCTACAGGGACATCCTACAGGGACATTTCACCACCTTCGCAGGAGGTTACCTGCCATGTCCCTGACCCTTTCTTGTAACGTCAGCCCCTGTCTATGGTTTAGACAGCATTCTAGAGTGTTGACTGTTGACTGTTTTTTTTTTTTTGGGGGGGGGGGGGGCTCTGCCTCTGCATGTGTGAATATGTCTCTTGATTTGGAGGAATGGAGCAGTGAGGATCCGCCTCCGAACCCTGCAGCAATCAAGGGAGAAGGGGGGGGGACTGGCACTTCCAAAACACACCATTTCCTAGCCGCACAAATGCAGCACATGTGGGGCAGTAACCTGCCAGTAGGTAGAGAATCTGAAGGGGTTAATTTTGAATGATACAAGTCATGACACAGAAGTGGAGGTGGACTTTTTCTGCTCTAAGTGTCCTACAGTACAATTGATGGTAAAATTCGGGGAGAACAACATTTTGGGTTGCAGTGGGTTCTCTGAATTTTCTCCCATATGGGAAAATAATGACGTTAAAGGAATTTAAAGCTATAGGGAAAATTGAGGAATGGGACAGATGTGGGATACACAACTTTTTAGAGCAGGGAGAATAAAGTCATTTCAAGAGATAAGGGAAGATCACCCAAGCCCTGGAATCCATACTGGGAGTTGTGCAAAACAAAGAATTTGCGGCATCCAAACCATTTTAACCAGGTTACACTGGCCAGCCACTGAAAGTGGTAGCCTGTTCCAGGCGCGACACTTCCGTCTCAGCTTTGTCATTAGTGGTACTAAATTTCCTGCACTGGATCTTTTCTTACGATATTTCATTTGACTCACCACTTTTAATTGGGGTATCTGCCGTGACAATGGGTCTATCGGCAGAAAGAAGTGCACATTTATCCCAATTAACTACTTGCCGACCGCCCGCCGCCATATTACGGCGGGACGGTGGCACTGTTCCGCGAGAGCACGTAGCTCTACGTCCTCTCTTTAGCGTCCGCTAGGGGGCGCGTCCGCCCCGCCGGCGGGCTCGCCCCCGGTGGGTACGATCGCCGCTGGGCACACGCGATCGCTCGTTACAGAGCGGAGAACGGGAGCTTTGTGTGTAAACACAAAGCTCTCGTTCCTGTCAGCAGGGGAAACGCTGATTTTCTGCTCATACAATGTATGAACAGAAGATCAGTGATTTCCCCTAGTGAGTCACCCCCCCCCCCCCCCCCATACAGTTAGAACACACCCAGCAACACACTTAACCCCTTCACTGCCAATGGCATTTTTATAGTAATACAATGCATTTTTATAGCATTGATCGCTATAAAAATGCCAATGTACAAAAGTGTCCGCCATAATATCGCAGTACCGAAAAAAAAACGCTGATCGCCGCCATTACTAGTAAAAAAAAAATATATATATATTAATAAAAATGCCATAAAACTACCACCTTTTTTGTAAACGCTATACATTTTGCGCAAACCAATCAAACGCTAATTGCGATTTTTTTTTTTTACGAAAAATATGTAGAAGAATACGTATCGGCCTAAACTGAGGAAAAATAATGTTTATCTTTTTTGGGGATATTTATTATAGCAAAATGTAAAAAATATTGCATTTTTTTCAAAATAGTCGCTCTATTTTTGTATATAGCGCAAAAAATAAAAACCGCAAACCACCAAAAGAAAGCTCTATTTGTGGGATTTTGTTTGGATTGCGTGTCCCCCAAAAAAAAGTAGCATGTCGTCTGCGTACATTGCAACCTTTTCTTCCCCCAGCCTCCTCTTAAAGCCCTGTATTTCAGGGGATGGCCTTATGGCGATAGCCAGGGGCTCAATTACAAAAGCGAAAAGCAGGGGGGCGACAATGGGCACGCCTGCCTTATCCTCCTTCCCAACTGGAACCGATCCGAGCACTCGCCATTTATCCTTACTTTCACCCAAAGTCTTTCATACAATATTTTGATCCATTGGGTAAACTTAGGACCAAACTAAATTCTGTCAGCACTTTCCACAGGTAATGCCACTCAAGTCTATCAAAGCCTTGGTTGCATCCAAGCACAAGAAAGCTCTTGACCCCTCTTTCTGTTGGCAGCTGAATATTTAATCTGTCTGGAATATTGTGGCCAAGATCTTTACGTCTGAACACAAAAGTAGCATCGGCCTGTATGAGGCTGTCTCTAGCTGCCCCCCCCCCCTCTTAATAGTACAATGATAGTTGATTCCCCTTTTCAGCTGCCCAGTTAAATACCTCCAGAAGCAGCACCTCGCTGTAAATTATATTTCTATTGGCAAGCCATCCGGCCCTGGGGCCTTTTGGCCTGCCATATCTACCATCGCCATTTGTAGCTCTTCCAGCGTGAGTGATGCCTTCGGTCCCTCTGCCCTCCCCTGACAACAGGGGAATCGGCAGCCCTTCAAAAAATGTTTCCATCTCATTCAACATTACTATATGGCGTACTGCTGTAGAGGTTTAGATAAAACTTTTTAAAGACCTCTGTTATTTCCGAGGTACCACTCCTGATTTCCCCCTCCTCGTCACAGATAGCCGGGATGGCAGATAGGGCCAAAATTCCAAAATCCCCACTCTCTCACCCTCCACAAAAATATAATTTGAAATAGGCTTTTATTTTCTGCTTTTTTGTTATTTTTTTATACTCTTCCCCTTTCTCTAGCCAGTCTTTGTTTCGCCAAGGCTGGGTTTTCCCACATAGCTTATCTCTGTCCTTTTCACATTTTCCCTTGCTACATCCTCTGTGGCACGTGTTTTTTTTAAAATAAATATTTTTTAAATTTAAACTCCTTGCAAGAACGCCTTCAGGGTATCCCATATTAACCCCCTCAAGGCTGATATGGTGTTTACCATTATAAATTATTTCGAGCTAGCACATAGGCCCCCCCCCCCCCCGAGCTTTAATTACTTCCAACCAAAATGGATTGATCTTCCAGTCTCCTTTATAGCCTCCACTTATCTCAATTTCAAAAGGTCACTGGTTCATATTCCACCACCCCCACCTCCCCCAAAGCCTCTTTGTTACAAAGTACAAGATCTATCCTGGACAATGTTGCATGCAACCTCGAGTGGCAGGAGAATTGTCTTTGCTCCAGGTGTCTCCCCCTCCATACGTCCACCAGCCCCACAAAATTGGAGGAGGGGGCTGCCAGGCGCATGGCCGGGAATCTTTCCAACTTTTTATTCATGGTCATGTTAAAATCTCCCGACACCAACAGGCACACCCAGCTTGTCCACAACAAACTTCATTAAATCCCACAGGATTTCTGAGCTAAAAACGGGGGGGGGGGGGAATATATACTTTTGCCACCACATATTTTTTTGTCTATCCGGCAAAAAAAAAAGAAAAAAAACATACCACCATTCCAGAAACCACCAGTACACTCGCCCCTCTAGAATAAGAGGTGCGAGTGGAGTGGTATTGTACTTGGTATGTCCCATGTTTTAATACATTGTTTTTTTTTTTCCAGATGAGTCTCCTGCAGACACATCTTTATGCCATTTCTGCCATTGAAAAGATTGCCTGTCTTTTGGCTGGATCTTTTACCCCTCGAACGTTCCATGAGCACACCTTTATACTCAGAGCTTGATATGGGGCTCTCCTTTTAGCCTCACCGTCTATCATCTATCACTTCTATAATTTTCTTCATCAGTGTATATCATTTTCTGTGCCTTGAAAGCGCTTTCCTCTTTGTTTTCACATTTGTGTCCCTTCAGAAAATCATGCAATAGTGGATTCACCCATTCCTGAGCCCCATTCCAAACATTAATTCACCCATACCGGTCCCCACCTGGGAGGCAGTTTCCTCCCCCTACTTTGTCATCACAGATATGCCCGGCATTTCCAGCAGGTGTTTAAACTGTCTGTTCCTCTCCTGTCACCTCCAATATCAAGTTCACTCTTACACTGGAGTGCTCGGGATTCCCAGCCTGCTCTGATAGAGAGGAGTTTTGTATCACGCTGCTCCTCCCTTCAGTTTGTGTTACTGACCTCAAAGATCTGCCAGGGATCATCCACCAGCTAGCTTCGGTGGCGGGGAGAGTCCAAGCAGAATCCACCCCCCCAGTCTCCCTCAGCAGGCAGGTAAGCGGGCGAATTCTGTCCTGTCACAGCAGGCTTCAGTAGCATGGGTCTCGGCAGGATTCGGCAACATCCGCCCCTCCAGCTTCCCACAGCTTACAGACAGAGGCGGCTGGAGTAGGGCCAGGGAGATACGTTCAGACGGCTTTACAAACGGCCTAAATCAGCAGACAGTGTACCGAAGTGAAAGTCAAGGCAACAGATTCGTCCCCGTTTCCTTCAGTCGGCATGCAACATGGGAGCAGGTGCGAGGTCCGAGCTGCAACGGCCTTTCACCTCAGCATCTGGTCACTCCCACAGGTTTGTTTTGAGGCCTTGTAATCTACATAAGTTAAATGTATAGCTCCACCCCCTCTAACTTTTGACATTGCCACTCATCCGATTGTGGGGATACAGGGCCTGTCTAGCGGACTTATTTTTCATGGAACTACTGAGTCTTCCATGTTAATTTTTTTAGCCTAATTAGCAATATCGGGTGTAGATTCTACTTGCCTGTCCTGGTGTTTCGAGGTTAGATGCGGGGACCTTAACCCCCCCCCCCCCCCTCTTACAATGCCTGGAGTTTTTTTATCTGTTTCTCCCCTGATACACCATCTCAGCACCGTTTGCATTGTGTGGTTATTCTGTTTGAGTGGCTACATAATTATAATTGACATTTTTATTGAAAGAAAAAAAAAAAAAAAAAAAAGACTGGTTGATTGATCCGCAGTACCCCCTGAATGAATGCCCAAACTAGGGAATGAGATGCCAGTGGTCTCAAAAAAGACTGTTAGAGCTGATATTTTTCCCTTGATGGTACCATGGGCTAATTTTCTATCCACTCCCAACTGGCAAAAAGCAAGAATTCTGCTTATTTCATATTTGAGGATTCCATCAGTCCATCAGCATAAGTCTGGAGGCTGGCTTTCTAGCATTAATGAGCTTAGAAAGAGCTGGACCAGAGACCACTCGTTTTATCAAAAGTTAGCTTTTGTAAGGAAGGATCGAACACTGGACACTGCGACAGCAGGTCGTTTCAAAGCGGAAGCTTCCAGGGCCTTCCTACCGCCATCTTTACAATTTAGGCGTACAAAGGCCTCCTGGGCCAATTTGGGGGCACTAGGATTACTGGTATTGCTTCCTTTTTGATCCTGCGCAGTAGTCTTTGTAATGCGGATCGGAGGGAACGCATAGATCAGTGAGAACTGATTCTAAAGAATTATTAGAGCATCCGTTTCGTAGACTAGAGGATCTCTCGTCCTGGACACAAAGTTGTCCAACTTCTTGTTAAACCTGGAAGCTAGCAGGTCTACATGCGGGGTCCCCCCCCCCCCCATCTGACATACGGTCAGGAGTTATATGGGAGGGGAACCGTCTAATTGGTTGTGCCAGTGTCCAATCACCGCTGGTGACCCTTAACCCATTATGTCCTGTGGTGTACGATCAAGAGGGGTGTCTTTGAATTCAGCCCCCTGTAAGTTGATCATTTTCAAACAATGTGGTAACCTTATTTTCCCAACATATTACCCAGTCCATAATGGTATAGATAGCCAGCATATTTTTCCCTATTGAGATCCTGTGCATCCCATGGCAACATAAACTACCCAAATGACCGTGATCAAAAAAAAGTTTACATACCCCAGTTACCAATATCGTGTATTACCCCCTTTAACCTCAATGGCAGCTTTTGTGGTATTTGTGGATGAGGATCTTTATTTTCTCAGATGGTAAAGTTGCCCATTCCGCCTAGCAAAAAGCCTCCAGTCCCTGGAAATTCTTGTGCAGTCTTACATGAACATAACATTTGAGATCTCCCCAGAGTAGCTCAATGATATTGAGGTTAGGAGACCGAGATGGCCACTCCAGAACCTTCATTTTATTCAGCTGTAGCCAATGGCAGGTCGACTTGGCCTTGTGTTTTGGATCATTGTCACGTTGGAATGTCCAGATATGTCCCATGCGCAGCTTTCTGGCTGATGAATGCAAATGTTCAGCCAGTATTTGATAACATACTGCATTCATCTTGCAATACATTTTGACCAATTTTCCTGTGCCTTTGTAGCTCACACATCCCCAAATCAGCGATCCACCTTAGTGTTTCACAGTAGGTATACCTATCATCATAGGCCTTGGCAACTCCTCTCCAAATAAGAGTTTATGGTTGTGGCCAAAAAAATCAATTTTAGTCTTCTCACTTCAAATGACTTTGTGCCAGAAGGTTTGAGGCTTGCCTCTGTGCTGTTTGGTGTATTGTAAGCAGGATTCTTTGTGGCAATTGCATAGTAATGGCTCGTCTTCTGGCGACTCGACCATGCAGCCCATCTTTCTTCAAGTCACTCTTTATGTGCATCTTGAAACAGCCACACCACATGTCTTCAGAGACTCCTGTATTTCACCTGAAGTTATTTAAGGGTTTTTCTTTGCATCCTGAACTATTTTCAGTTGTGGCTGAAATTTTAGTTGGTCTACCCGACTGTGGTTTGGTTTCACCAGAACCCCTCATTTTCCACTTCTTGATTAGAGTTTGAACACTGCCGATTGGTATTTTCAATTCCTTGGATAGCTTTTTATATCCCTTTCCTGTTTATGCAGTTCAAATATAATTTTCCCACAGATCCTTTGACAGATATTTTGCTCTCCTCATAACACCGAAATTCAGGCGCGTCAGCGCAGCACTGGATGAAAGATGCAAGGGTTTGTCAGGAGTCCAGAAACTCATTGACCTGTTATATAAAGCACACACACACACACACACACTAATTACAAGCAAACAGATGACGGATGAGGGTGGGTACCTTTGTGTCAACTTGTGTGCATGTTATCAGGCCAAAATCACCAGGGTATGTAAACTTTTGATCAGGGCCATTTAACTGTTTGTGTTGCCAAAATATATTAAAAAGAGTAAAAACACAGTTGATAAGAAATGGCTTCAGCCAAACACTAACCCCATGAGTAAAAAATGTTTTTGTTCAAATTCTTTGAATCATGGCCAAGAAATTATAAATTCTGGCAGCAGAATATACAGTGCCTTGAGAAAGTATTCGGCCCCCTTGAACTTTGCGACCTTTTGCCACATTTCAGGCTTCAAACAAAGATATAAAACTGTAATTTTTTGTGAACAACCAACAAGTGGGACACAATCATGAAGTGGAACGAAATTTATTGGATATTTCAAACTTTAACAAATAAAAAAACTGAAAATTTGGGCGTGCAAAATTATTCAGCCCCCTTAAAGCGGTGGTTCACCCTAAATCTACTATGTCCCATCCGATCCAGCATACTGGCGTCGGCACCTGTATACTGTTTTTTTAATTGCTCTACTTACTGTGTAATGATTAATTTTCATTTCTCTCCCCCGCGGTTAATGGCACCGTTATAACGCGTCACGGCTTCAGAAAATAGCCGATTTAGGACTCTGGTATTTCCTGCGCCTGCGCACAGACCTAGGAGCCGACTGCGCAGGCGTCGTATATCTCCGAGTCCTATGGCGCGTTACGCCCTCCAAAAAAGCCGAAATAGGACGCAGAGATATACGGCGTCTGCGCAGTCAGCTCCTAGGTCTGTGCGCAGACGCCGTATAGCGCCGGAAATAGCCAAGGCCTAAATCGGCTATTTTCGGAAGCCGTGACGCGCTATTCACCGCGGGGGAGAGAAATTAAAATGAATCATTACACCGTAAGTAGAGCAATATAAAAATAAAAAAAAACACACACCACACACACACACACACACACACACACACACGCTGACGCCAGTATGCTGAATCAGATGGGACATAATAGATTTAGGATGAACCACCGCTTTAAGTGAATACTTTGTAGCGCTACCTTTTGCTGCGATTACAGCTGTAAGTCGCTTGGGGTATGTCTCTATCAGTTTTGCACATCGAGAGACTGACATGTTTGCCCATTCCTCCTTGCAAAACAGCTTGAGCTCAGTGAGGTTGGATGGAGAGCGTTTGTGAACAGCAGTTTTCAGTTCTTTCCACAGATTCTCGATTGGATCCAGGTCTGGACTTTGACTTGGCCATTCTAACACCTGGATATGTTTATTTGTGAACCATTCCATTGTAGATTTTGCTTTATGTTTTGGATCATTGTCTTGTTGGAAGACAAATCTCCGTCCCAGTCTCAGGTCTTTTGCAGACTCCATCAGGTTTTCTTCCAGAATGGTCCTGTATTTGGCTCCATCCATCTTCCCATCAATTTTAACCATCTTCCCTGTCCCTGCTGAAGAAAAGCAGGCCCAAACCATGATGCTGCCACCACCATGTTTTGACAGTGGAGATTGAGTGTTCAGGGTGATGAGCGGTGTTGCTTTTACGCCAAACAACGTTTTGCATGATAGAATGTAGGCAGGAAGATATCAATCAAGGACACCACATCCCATAAAGCGCAACAAGTGGAAAAATGGGGGAGGGTGGGGCAACAAACCCCGGGACTTTAAACGGTGTCCAAATAAATGAATAAACAAAGATTAAGAAAATATACAAAATTTATTACAATTTTAAACATACAGAGATTGACATCAATTGATGAATTGTCAGTAAATAATATAGCTTTAAACAAGTGAAAATTCTGTGATACAAGTTTGAAACAGACCTGCATAAGGTCTAGAAATAAATTTACCTAATGCGCCTGGATCAAGACAAGAAAAAAAATGCTGGGAGAGACAGCATGGATTCAGAGATACTTGGCGAATCAGTTTGGAATCATACTTACCATCTCTCTTCCTTTTGATAATTATAATTAATTGGTTGCTATGTGCCTGGATTTTAGCCGACCTCTGAGGGTGAGTGGTGTTTGTCCTGTTTTATTGCTATTATGCAAATTATATGCATGCCACATTATTGTTAACACTATTCATATTCCCTACATTTATCGTTTTTCTGTTATAAACGTTTATTGCCCAATGCATTCTTTTTGTGCTATATAATCATGTTTTTGGACTGGATTTTGTAATCCAATCCTTAATGAGCAACTGGCTTTATTGTCTAATTAATGTGTTTTTCTTAATTTATTTTGTAGTTTTTCCCCTGTACTAAGCCCCTGATGAAGCCCGGACCTGGGCGAAACATGTTGGGCAACTGTCGGGTATAGGGACTTCAGTGGCCTTCATTGTGAGCCACATCGGTTCGTTATGGACCATCAATTGGTTATGTCATTCTAATCATTTTATGTCCATCTCTGTATGTTTAAAATTGTAATAAATTTTGTATATATTCTTAATCTTTGTTTATTCATTTATTTGGACACCGTTTAAAGTCCCGGGGTTTGTTGCCCCACCCTCCCCCATTTTTCCACTAATAACGTTTTGCATGGTTGCCAGAATGTTCGATTTTGGTTTAATCTGACCAGAGCACCTTCTTCCACATGTTTGGTATGTCTCCCAGATGGCTTGTGGCAAACTATAAATGACACTTTTTACAGATATCTTTAATAAATGTCTTTCTTCTTGCCACTCTTCCATAAAGGCCAGATTTGTGCAGTATACGACTGATTGTTGTCCTATGGACAGAGTCTCCCACCTCAGCTGTAGATCTCTGCAGTTCATCCAGAGTGATCATGGGCCTCTTGGCTGCATCTCTGATCAGTCTTCTTGTATGAGCTGAAAGTTTAGAGGGACGGCCAGGTCTTTATAGATTTGCAGTGGTCCGATACTCCTTCCATTTCAATATTATCGCTTGCACAGTGCTCCTTGGGATGTTTAAAGCTTGGGAAATCTTTTTGTATCCAAATCCGGCTTTAAATGTCTCCACAACAGTATCTCGGACCTGCCTGGTGTGTTCCTTGTTCTTCATGATGCTCTCTGCGCTTTAAATGGACCTCTGAGACTATCACAGTGCAGGTGCATTTATACGGAGACTTGATTACACACAGGTGGATTCTATTTATCATCAGTCATTTAGGTCAACATTGGATCATTCAGAGATCCTCACTGAACTTCTGGAGAGAGTTTGCTGCACTGAAAGTAAAGGGGCCCAATTTTTCAAAGTTTGAAATATCCAATAAATTTCGTTCCACTTCATGATTGTGTCCCACTTGGTGGTTGTTCACAAAAAATTACAGTTTTATATCTTTAGGTTTCAAGCCTGAAATGTGGCAAAAGGTCGCAAAGTTCAAGGGGGCCGAATACTTTCGCAAGGCACTATGTATGTATGTATGTACACACTTCTGCCCGCCGTCATTTTACCTCGCTACTCTGAGCGGGCGGTATGCTTCAAGATAAGTAGTCTCTGCGGCGGATTCGGCGTGAGATCACATTTATCGGCTTACCGGAGCCGTTAGCAAACGGATCCTCTTCCTAGGCTGTCATGGGCATGAGTGAAGAGGGGGGGGGGGCGCAGATTGTCTCCATATCACTGCAGAGGGGAGACAATGTAAAAACGGTCACTTCCGCCCAATGCTCTTAAAAATGGGACGTTTATTTTTAATATGATTTTTGGGGTCTTTGACCACAGATCTCATATTTAAGAGGTCCTGTCATGTTTTTTTCTATTACAAGTTTTTTTTTTACATTCCTTGTAATAGGAATAAAAAAGTAACCCAGTGTAAAAAGTAATAAAAAAAAAAAGAAACACGTGCCCCGTCCTGCCGAGCTCACGTGCAGAAGCAAACACATATGTGAGCAGGGCCTGCATATGAAAATGGTGTTCAAACTACACGTGTGAGGTATTGCCGATCGTTAGAGCGAGAGCAATAATTCTAGCCCTAGACCTCCTCTGTAACTCAAAACATGCAACCTGTAGAATTTTTTAAACGTCACCTATGAAGATTAAGGGTAAAAGTTTGTCGCCATTCCACGAGCGGGTGCAACTTTGAAGCGTGACATGTTGGTTATCAATTTACTCAGCTTAACATCTCTCACAATGTAAATAAAAAATTAGGCTAACTTTATTGTTGTCCAAAAAAGCACAAAAGACTGCTGTCCAAATACAAAAAGTGACAAAAAGTATTACAACGACCGCCATTCTATTTTCTAGGGTGTTTGGGGAAAAAAAATAAAAAATTATATACATACAATTTTCTAGCAAAAAATAAATAAAAAATGAACTGTTAAACAACAAATCTCAGAAAGAGGCTCTGTCCTTAAGTGGTTAATCATACATAGGTTTTACTTTCCCCTAGAATGAAGATATGTTAAATGCTTGTAATACGATGCCTTCCTAAATGTTAATTAATGAGATTGTCAATATATCTGGACTTTTCAGCTGCAAGACACTGTATCATGCCTAATGCCATGAATCCAGACAAACAGTGGTGGAGCTGCTAATGAGGTCCCAGCTCAGGGATCCTTAAGCCCCAGTCTTGTTATTCCAACTGTGCATAATAACTAGATTTAAAGCTGCCCAAGCCACTTGTTTCACCTGTCCTTAAGCATGCATCATTTCTTCATATCCTGCTGTCTTACTGCTGCAAATGCCGTCTGTCCTCACTGGCCCGCCAGACTATTCTGGCATCTCGTAAATCACCTCCTCCAGTCACGTTTGTTGCCTATAATGGCTTCCTCTGGGCCTCCTATATTTCACCTGAGTGACAGCTAATATATTCCCAGCATCATGGCTTAGTGCTGAAACCCATGGCAAGCGGACTATTAATGACTTTCTGAATAGAAATAATCATCGATTCCTACTCCCCCTGGTGTCTCTGGATCAGCTCACCTGCAGTCTGGGGTATTTGTGCATTATTTAACACCACTTCATTATGAAAACACATAGAATAACAGACTGCAGAAAGTCTGTTTAAAAGGAATAGCTTGAATTTATTAAAAAGGCATGACAAATTTAAGGACACCAGTAACTGCCCAGCTGCACTTTTCCAATATGTTGTGAAGAGTTAAACTTAAAAACCACAACTAAAGACAAATATTACAATATGACACAGGCAATAAGGGCATTTCAACATCAGCACAAATGATTGTTTGACCAACAAAAAGTAGGCTAGAATTATATTTTTCTAGCGCTAAACATCATTCCACTGCATATTATTATTATACAGGATTTATATAGCGCCAACAGTTTACGCAGCGCTTTACACTATAAAAAAGGGAGACAATACAAGTAGTTACAAATGGGGTAAAAGGGCCCTGCTCAAAAAAGGAAACAACGGTTCATTATACCTTTGCATTCATAGTTTAAAAATTAAAGCTCAGTTTTCCATAGTTTAAAGTTATAGATCATGTCACATATTTGCTTCTTTTGAAATGCAAGAACAGGTTTCCATCGATCTTTAAAGTGGAGTTCCACCCAGATTATTTTTTTCCCCAAAAAAATTAAAAATGTAAACTCGCCAGAAAGGGCTGTTGCTATGCGGAAGTAGCTCTTCTGCCTCGTCCTCCACCGCGGTCCTCTTCTTCGTCTTCTGTCGCGGTGTCTTCTGGTGAATGGGGCGCAATGCCTTCTGGGAACTGTGTGTATCCCAGGAGGCAGCCGCCCATTCACAAAGAGCCGTGCGAGCCGCGCATGTGCAGTAGGACACGAGGAGTGAAGGTAGTCAGGATGGAGGCGGGTGGAATCCCGCTTTAAGGCCCCATTCACACCTGAGCATACTGGAATTGCAGGCAAAACCATGTGCTTCTACTCACAAATTCCACAAAACGCAGCAAAACACAGGACGCACTTGCCATCATTTCTAAAAATGGCACCCCAAAACGCTTTGTAATTTTGCTGCGATTTGCTGACAAAATGCACATAAAAAAAAAAAAAAAAAAAAACGCAAGGCCATATGCTCCTGGCTCTTTGCCAAGATTTGGTACATGAGCTTGATTAAAGCTATAAAAAAAAAAAAATTGTAGTGTAGCAGCTGCCACTGCGCTACCCTTAGGTGTGAATGGAGCCTTAAAGGAGAAGTCCAGCCAAAGCTTGTTTGGTTGGGCTTCTCCTATGGATCACAGGAGTGCAATTAGTTTTGCACTCCCATGACACGTTTTCAGCAGAGTCAGGGTTTAGCCTGGAATTCCACTTTAAAGTAGAAGTCTGTCTTAAACCTACTTAATCTTTAAAACACTGCCACGTTTTTGCGTTTTGTAGCGCAAAAAATAAAAACCAGAAGAGAGTGCCATTTGTGGGGGGGGGGGGGGTAGGGAAGTATAGACATCTATCCTCTACAGGCTAGTTAGGCAAAAAAAAAAAAAAAAGGGGGGGTGACAATTTTGGAAGAAAACATTTTTTTCTTTTACTACTATATATATATATATACACACACACATACACACATATACATATATATATACATATCTCTCTCCATCAATTTAGGCCAATATATATTCTGCTACATATTTTTTATTAAATCCCAATTAGCATATATTGATTGGTTTTCGCAAAAGATATCCCGTCAACAACCTATGGGATAGCTTTAAGCATTTTTAAATTTACTAGTAATGGCAGCAATCAGCAATTTTTAGCAGGACTGCGACATTGCAGTGGACAAATCGGACACTAAGCGACACCAATACAGTGATCGGTACTTAAAAAAAAAAAAAAAAAAATAGAAAAAAGAATCACTGTCACTGTATAAATGACACTGGCAAGGAAGGGGTTAACATCAGGGGCGATCAAATTGTTAAGTGTGCTCCTAGGTAATGCTTTCTAATTGTAGGGGGGGTGGACTGACTGGAGAAAGATATCAGTGTTGCCGATTAGCAGGAATCACAGATCTCTCTCTCTTCCTCTGACAGAAGGATGGTTTGCCTTCTTTACACGAATGATCGCAGGTGGCCAGACCCACCAATTGGCTCCGTGCATGTCCCAGACCCAGAAAGAGGAAACAGCACGCAGGTACGTTGTTTAACGCAGTTAGGCCGCCTTGCCGCAGTATATGGGTGGGCGGTCCAAAAACGGTTAATGCAAGCAAACAATTTAAGAACTGGTAAACTGCAATAAATGTTTGCTTCTGGGTTTAATACCGTTTTAACCTCCTCACACAGGCCAAACACACATATGCAGCCTCTCGGCATGTGGGCCTTAATGCCAAGCAGCTGCATATATGCATGCCTGAATGTAAATAGAGCAGTGCCGCAAGCTGGCAGCTAACAGAAAGCACCAGATTGCTACTTGCAATTCAGTCATGTGACCGCAGGGCACACTTTCTGATAATGTCAGCACTGTGATTACCAAATCACGGCGGTCACATTATCAGAAACTCCGCCCCACCTCCCGGCATGAGTAACCTCTTAAAGGGCTGGGAGGCGCTGGCGTGAAGGAGTTAAGATTTGGGTTAGACTGGAATTCCACAAAGCGGACAGAGATGAATCCTGCATCCATGCTGATCAACAGGGATAGGGGGGGGATTTATGCATTTCTCTTAATCTTTCACCAGTAAATGGCTACCCCAGACAGACAAGACATGATACATCTATACTGAAGAAAAGTGCAGCAGCAAGAAGCCTATGGGCAACACTGTTGACTAGTCTGCAGCAGCAATTAAAGGAAAACATTTTTTTTGCTGAAATTACTGTTTTTTGCATTAAGGTGAAAAAACACAAGGGTTTACAACCTCTTTAACCACTTAAGACCCGGACCAAAATGCAGGCAAAGGACCTTGGCCCTTTTTGCGATTCGGCACTGCGTCGTTTTAACTGTCAATTGTGCAACGTGGCTCCCAAACAAAATTGGTGTCCTTTTTTCCCCCCACAAATAGAGCTTTCTTTCGGTGGTATTTGATCACTTCTGCGGTTTTTATTTTTTGCGCTATAAACAAAAATAGAGCGAGAATTTTGAAAAAAAAAAAAAAATGCAATATTTTTTACTTTCTGCTATAATAAATATCCCCCAAAAATTATATATATATATATAAATAAAATAAAAATAAAAGTTTTCCCTCAGTTTAGGCCGATACGTATTCTACCTATTTTTGGTTAAAAAAAAATAAAAAAAAATAAAAATCGCAATAAGCGGTTATCGATATATAGAGAGTTTACAAAAAAAGGAGTTTTATTGCATTTTAATACAAAAAAATTTTTTTTTACTACTAATGGCGGCGATCAGTGATTTTTTTCGTGACTGCGACATTATGAAGGACACTTTGGACGATTTTGACACATTTTTGGGACAATTGTCATTTTCACAGCAAAAAATGCATTTAAATTGCATTGTTTACTGTGAAAATGACAGTTGCAGTTTGGGAGTTAACCACAAGGGGGCGCTGTAGGGGTTATGTGTTCCCTGTGTGTGCGTTTACAACTGTAGGGGGGTGTGACATCGATCGCGTCCCCCTATAACAGGGATGATGCGATCGATGCTGCCGCCACAGTGAAGAACGGGGCTCTCCCCGTTCTTCAGCTCCGGGGACCGATCGCCGCACTCCAGTGGCGATCGGGTCCGCGAGTCCCACGGTCACGGAGCTTCGGACCGGGTCACAGGGGCGCGCGCCCTTGACCCACAGCTGGGTACTAGAACCGATGTAAATATACGTGGATGTGCCCAGCCGTGCCATTCTGCCGATGTATATGTGCAGGAGGCGGTCCTTAAGAAGTTAAAGATCGTTAATTAGGGCCTCACATGTAACACTGTAAAAATATTAATGGCGTGAAATGCCATTCAACCCCCGATTTATTTTCCTTGGACTCAGCCAGCTACTTGTTCTCTACAATTTCCTTTCCCTCCCTCTCTACCTACCGATAAGACTTCCTTATACTGATTAATTACACAAGAGAAGAAGAGACTCTACAAGCTAATAAAAAAATCATTTCCGACACAACGTCGACTGTAATATAAATAAGGAAGTGCTGAAGGCTCAGAGGCACGCTCCAGACGACGTCACAACGACGAAACCGGTAGAGCGATCATTCTTCAGAGCCACAGCACACTTTTCTCAATGCTTTTTAACTACATGTAAATTGTGAGTACCCATTGTTTTGTCAAAATAAACTTTATTTCTTGTGAGACGGTATCACGCTATTGGGCACTTTCATTTATCCTCTCTATGAGCGGCTGAACGGCTGGACAGATCCCATGTGAGAAAACCAGGCAGACTTTTGAAGTTTGGATATTTAATTTAACCACTTACCTACTGTGCACCTACACCCCCTTCCTGCCTAGACAAAATAGAAGCTTCCCGCACTGCGTCGCTTTAACTGACAATTGCGCGGTCGTGCGACGTGTTTTCCAAACAAAATTGGCGTCCTTTTTTTCCCACAAATAGAGCTTTCTTTTGGTGGTATTTGATCACCTCTGCGGTTTTTATTTTTTGCGCTATAAACAAAAATAGAGCGTCAATTTTTAAAAAAATGCCATATTTTTTCCTTTTTGCTATAATAAATAACCCCAAAAAATATATAAAAAAATTTTTTCCCTCAGTTTAGGCCGATACGTATTCTTCTACATATTTTTGGTAAAAAAAAAATGCAATAAGCGTTTATCGGTTGGTTTGCGCAAAATTTATAGCGTTTACAAAATAGGGGATAGTTTATGGCATTTTTTTTTTTTTTTTTTTTTTACTATTAATGGCGGCGATCTGCGATTTTTTTATTGGGACTGCGACGTTATGGCGGACATTTCGGACACTTTTCTGACATTTTTGGGACCATTTACATTTATACAGTGAAAAATGCTATAAATATGCATTGATTACTGTATAAATGTGACTGGCAGTGAAGGGGTTAACCACTAGGGGGCGGGGAAGGGGTTAAATGTGTGTCCTATGAGTGTTCTAACTGTAGGGGGAGGGGGGGGTGACTGGGGGAGGTGACCGATTGTGTCCCTATGTACAAGGAACACAATCTGTCACCTCTCTCCCTGACAGGGACGTGCAGCTCTGTTTACATACAGAGCTGCACGTCCCAGCTCACTTACAGAGCAATCGCGTGTGCCCGGCGGCGATCGTTGCCGCCAGGCACTCGCACGGGATCCCCGCGGAGAGGCGGGTGCGCGCCCGCCCGCGGCTTTAAAGGGACATCACGTCATATGACGTGATGTCAGAACAATGGAGTCGTCTGCCCGCCGTCAATTGACGGCGGGCAGATGACAAGTGGTTAAAGAGCCTGTTACCCCTGCAGGGGTGATTGGATCCGGTGAGTGCGGGACCATTGGGGAGAGCACTGAATGATCCACTGACGGCTATACTTGCATGAAGCACCTGTCACTTTACTTATTTTATACGAAGCAAATCTTGAAAAATATTGTTCTTGGACTATTATTATGATCATCAATTTCATTTAGGAGCACTTATTTATTGAATTACTCATCACTAATTTTGATTAATTAGGAACTGGATTTTGATTGGACTATATGGACTATTACTAGAATTTTTTATATATATTTTTTTCATTCATTTATTTTTCATATATTGTACATTATATATAATATTGGTAAATTGGCATCACTACAAGGACTAGCACTTTTAGCACATAATTTTGGTCACAGTACCTTCACTGAATATCAATAATCTTTATTTTTCATATTATTTAAGAATTGACATCACTACAAGGACTAGTATTTTTAGCACTAATCTGGTTACAGTATCATCACCGATTTTGGATACATCTTGCACTTATATTTTTATTTATATTTAATTATTAGTAGGCGCCATTACCTGCTATCTTCTACCTTAATACTCATTCCCACCTAGGTGGGTTTTCTATGCAGGGGCAGCCACTATAACTAATTACTTAATTACTTAACCACTTCCATACTGGGCACTTAAACACCCCTCCTGCCCAGAGCAATTTTCAGCTTTCAGCGCTCTCCCACTTTGAATGACAATTACTCAGTCATGCAACACTGTATCCAAATGATTTTTTTGTCCTTTTTTTCATACAAACAGAGCTTTCTTTTGGTGGTATTTGATCACCTCTGTGTTTATTTTTTGCGCTATTAATGAAAAAAGACCAAAAATTTGGAAAAAAAATATGATTTTTTCTTAGTTTCTGTGATAAAATTTTGCAAATGATTAATTTTTCTTCATAAATTTTGCCCAAAATTTATACTGCTACATGTCTGATAAAAATAACTCAAAATTTTTGGAAATTATTTGGTCTGTGTGAAAGTTTTAGAGTCTACAAACTATAGTGCAAATCATAAAAATATATCACATCTGATCACACCTGATGTATTGAAGGCCTATCTAATTTCTTGAGACCCTAACAAGCCAGGAAAGTACAAATGCCCCCAAATAACCACTTTTTAGAAAGTAGACATTCCAAGGTATTTATTAATGGGCATGGTGAGTTATTTGAAGTTGTAATTTTTTCCCACAATACTTTGCAAAATTAAGATTTTTATTTTTTATTTAAAAAGGTTCTCAAAATTTTCATTGTAATAGCTTATTTCTCTCACATGGCATGTGCATACCACAAATGACACCCCAAAATACATTCCGCTACTCCTCCTGAGTAAAACGATACCCCATGTGTGAGACTTTTTCACTGCCTGGCCACATACAGAGGCCCAACATGCAGGAAGCGCCATCAGGGGTTTTAGGAGCATAAATTGCACATCTAACTAGTTGACTACCTATTACACTTTTGAAGGCCCTGGAACACCAGGACAATGGAATTACCCACAAAATGACCCCATTTTGGAAAGCTAACACCCCAACGTATAATCTATGAGGCATAATGAGTCTTTTGAACGGTTTATTTGTTTTCAGCAGTTTTTGGAAAATGTGGAAAAAAAATGAAAACGCATTTTTTTTACACAAAGTTGTCCGTTTGTAAGATATTTCTAACACATAGCATTTAGATAGCAAAAATGACACCCCAAAATACATTCTGCTACTCCTCCTGAGTAAAACGATACCCCATGTGTGAGACTTTTTCACTGTCTGGCCACATACGGAGGCCCAACATGCAGGAAGCGCCATCAGGGGTTTTAGGAGCATAAATTGCACATCTAACTAGTTGACTACCTATTACACTTTTGAAGGCCCTGGAACACCAGGACAATGGAATTACCCACAAAGTGACCCCATTTTGTAAAGCTAACACCCCAACGTATAATCTATGAGGCATAATGAGTCTTTTGAACAGGTCATTTGTTTCCAGAAGTTTTTGGAACGTGGAAAAAAAATGAAAACGCATATTTTTTTTACACAAAGTTGTCGGTTTCTAAGATATTTCCAACACATAGCATTTAGATAGCAAAAATTACACCCCAAAATACATTCTGCTACTCCTTCTGAGTACAACGATACCACATGTGTGAGACTTCTACACAGCCTGACCACATACAGAGATCCAACATGCAAGGAACAACGTCAGGTGTTCCAGAGACACATAGCATGCACATACCAAGAATTACACCCCAAAATACATTATGCTGAGCAAAGTGTAAACAAAAGATTACCTGTGGTAATAGTAGCGCAGTTCTACACAGCAGGATAGCACTGGTCCAGGCAGCAGGCAGGGACTTGGTCAGCAACGGCATACACAAGTAGTCAGTTCATGCAACCGGCAAAGGCATGATGTCATAGGTCCAACAGGTAACAGGCAGAAGTAGGGCCTCGTTTAGGACAGAATGGGGACAGGGGTAGAGGCTTCTCCCACCCAAATCTCTTTGAAGCCTCCGGGCAACCAGACCCTAATCTAGGATGAGAAAACAAAAAAAATGTTTTTCTTCATCTAGAAAAACTTTTCTGGAGCCCCTCACATTTGTGAGACCCCTGTGATAAATCCCACTAGTCCAGTAGCAGGGTACAAGATCAGTCCAAGGGGCAGGCAAAAGGCATGGTCAAACAGTCCGAGGTCAGTTCCAGATCAGGCAGAGGCATTACAGAATCGTTGGGCAGAAGAATGGTCAAAAAACAAGCCGGGGTCAGTTCCGGTTCAGGCAGAGATATTACAAAATCGTTAGGCAGAATCGTGGTCAAAAAACAAGCCGGGGTCAGTTACAGAGCAGGCAGTGGCATAAGGGGTGTGAAGGTGAATGAAGGCAGGAACGGAGGATTAATAATTTAGTTTGGTATGGTAAATCCGAAAACAGTCAGTTAGACAGAGGCCAGGCTGTGAAGGGCAATCGGCACACTGGAAAGTTGTGTCTCGTCCGATTCCTTGACTGGAACACACCTTGCATCTTTTTTGACGTCGTCGGCCTGTTTCTGTGGGAGGGACTTTACCGGGAAAATGACGCTCGACGAGACGACTTAAAACGTCAGATCGGATAGTTTGGGGTGGGCCGTTCGGGAAAATAAGGGCAGTGATAAAGGTCCTCTTGGTAGCCAAGGAAGCGTTTGGGGTTTTGGGTGGAGTTGCGATAAATTACATAAGAGTTGTATATGGCCAATTGAAAAAAATAAATGGCAACTTTTTTGTACCAATGGTACGTCCGCCTTGTAGCAAGATAGGGTTCAAGCATCTGGTCATTGAAGTCGACCCCCCCCCATAAACAAATTATAGTCCTGGATGCATGTTGGCTTTCGAATGACGGTGCCACGCCTTCTGCGGGTTTCAACGACGGTGTCATTGTGGATGGTGGATAGCATGTAAACATCCCTTCTGTCCTTCCACTTCACTGCCAGGACCTCCTTATTTCGCAGACTTGCCGATTCTCCACTTTTCAGCTTCTTATTCACGAGACTTTGAGGAAAGCCTTTCCGATTATTCCTGATGGTGCCACATGCTGGCGTCTTCTTCCGGTGCAGGTTGTGGAACAGGGGAAGGGAGGTATAGAAGTTATCCACGTATAGATGGTATCCCTTTTCCAAGAGGGGTGATGAGGTCCCAAACAATTTTGCCACTTGATCCCAAGTAGTCTGGGCAATTAGGGGGATTCAGTTGGGTGTCCTTGCCTTCGTACACTCTGAAGGCATACAAGTATCCTGTGACTCGGTCACACAATTTGTAGATCTTCACGCCATAGCGGGCTCTTTTGCTGGGGATAAATTGTTTTATTTGAAGCCTGCCAGTGAATTTCACAAGCGACTCATCCACACAGATGTGTTGGTCCGGGGTATACAATTGGGGGAATTTTTCAGAAAAATAAGTCAGTAAGGGCCGAATTTTAAAAAGCCTGTCGTGATTTGGATGATTTCGGGGATGGCACTGGGTGTTATCGTTAAAATGTAGAAATCTCATGATGGCATAGTATCGGGATCTGGGCATTATGCTGGAGAAGATTGGCATGTGATAAATTGGGTTTTTGGACCAAAAGGCACGTGAAGAATTTTTTGGGTTGAGTCCCATACATAATGTGAGGCCTAAAAAAAATTTCAACTCCTCCACCGTAAGGTCTCTCCACTGGAAGGGACGGGCATGATAGGATGTGGGATTTCTTTCAATAAATTGTTGTGCAAATAGGTTGCACTGGGCCACAATTTCAGATAGCATGTCCTCTGTGAACATCAGGTTGAAAAAATCGATCGGGGAAAAATTCTCCGTGTCCACTTGGACTCCTGGCTGGGCCGTGAAAGGGGGAATGTTGGCTTCCCCGGAATTTGGAGGAAGCCACAAAGGGTTCTGAAGGGCATAGGGAAGGCCGGCATAGGTCTTTGGCCTTTCTTGCTGAGGCACTGCGGTGCTTGTGGAAGGCACTGCGGTGCTTGTGGAAGGCACTGCGGTGCTTGTGGAAGGCACTGCGGTGCTTGTGGAAGGCACTGCCTCCTGACCAGAACGCCTTCGTATAGCGGGCCGGCTATCTTCCTCCTCGGAGTCACTCAGTGTTCCGCTACTGGGGGCAGGCTCATAGTTGACGTCCGACTCAGAAGAAAAATTGGAAGTGGAGTTTGAACGAGAGAGGTCCATGTTGCTCTCATCGGGCGCAGAAATAATTTGGAATGCCTCCTCTAGTGAATAGGATTTTTTTGACATGTTTTGACGGAGCAGATGGGCACGGATTGGCACAGGTGGGCACTGAGGTGGCACTGATGAGGCGGCACAGGTGGGCACTGATTGGCGGCACAACACAGGTGGGCACTGATTGGCGGCACAGGTGAGCACTGATTGGCGGCACAGGTGAGCACTGATTGGCGGCACAGGTGAGCACTGATTGGCGGCACAGGTGAGCACTGATTGGCGGTACAGGTGGCAACTGTATGGGCACAGGTGGCAACTGTATGGGCACTGTGGTGGCAACTGTATGGGCACTGTGGTGGCAACTGTATGGGCACTGTGGTGACGCTGTATTTAACTCACAGAAGTTTCTCCCTCCTCACACGCTGTCTCTGTGTGAGGAGGGAGAAGCGGCGATGAGAGATGATCTCATTTGTTTACATTTGAGATCATCTCTCATTCGTCCTCAGATCGCATCTGAACGGCCACTCCGATTGGCCGTTCAGGGCGATCTGTGATTGGCTGTGTCCAAGGGACACGGCCAGCAACAGAATTTCCCCGACGCGCGCTCCAGAGCGCGCGCAGGGAACCAGGAAGCAACTGCCGTCAAATGACGGCATGTTGGAAATTGAGGTCCGCGTGGTTGCCGTCATTCGGCGATACGCCGGGCCTCAAGTGGTTAACCATCACTATATTTCCTATTTAAGTTGTCTGTGGCGCAGATTCATTCTTTTTTCTTCCACTTTAAAGAATGTTACCCCAATGTTTCATATTCCTGATATGTGCCTGCTGTACCAAAATACTTGTATGAGAAAGTATCCTGTTCTCTTTGTATTGCTCCCTTTGTGTGAAATCCTGGGTGTTCCTGCCAGTCTATCTGCTTTCCTATTAAAAACTGACCACACAGTGTGGTCCATTTTCTGGCTGTGTTGGGAACTCAACCTGCTCTGCTCCAATAATTAGACTTGTGCTGCCATGTCTACCATACTTTTCAAAATATTTCCATGCCACTCAAGTTACCCAGATCCCAAAAATGACATGCTTTACGCGAGACTCCCCTGTGGGTTGAGCTAGATGCTACGGAGTAAGATCCTTTATGAACGCATTGCTTTTTCTGGCTCAACCCTTCCGACAGACTTCTTACCAACTCGATTACTGCTGAGATGCAGTTAAATGTTCAGCAGTTTTCCAATCTTCTAATGTCCTTTATCCACAATCCTGCCTTCCTACTTGGTTTTTAGTCCCCGATGACTTTCGAAGTGTGGTCCCTTAAAGGCCTAACTTAATTACTAACTAAAGGCGGAGGCAAGTACCACAACTAGAGAAAATACTGCAAAACCCCAACCCCACTAAACTTATATTTACATGCTATGCTACCCTTCTGACAGGCTGTAACCCTAGATTCCGGATGTCACAGGCAAGATGGGCATCTATGGACTCTACACTTACAGACAAGGACTGGTCAGAATTCAGTGACACATATAAAAACTTTGGTAATATCTTCCAAAGATCATATAATGAATAAAAAATAAATAAATAAAAAATTCTTTCATCCATCTCACTTAACCCCTACCAGACTACACAAGGTGGGCCTAGCCACAGCTGCTGACTGTTTGAGGGTGTGGCCAAGAGGCACATTTTCTACATTGTTTCTGGGCCTGCCCAATGGTCCAGACCTTCTGGGAAGAGGTAGGGTCTTATTCTGCAGGCACTGGGCCTTTACGAATCTTCTTCTCCCCGAGAACTGACTTTTAGGGATCTCCATTTATGCAAAGACACTCCCTGCACCCTTCATTTTTATGCTAGGAAAACTATATTTTTGACCTGGAAAGGCTCACAGGTACATTTAAAGTCCCTCTAGATATCACTGGTCGGAAACAAACCAAAGCATGTCAAAAGATATGGGGCAGGAAATCCGATAGGGTCCTTAATGTCTCAGGAGTTCTCGATATTGCTCGAACCAAATATGCTTTCGAGGCTATGCTGGCATATCGAGAGGGGCGGAGCATTAAATTCAATAAACAATGGCAGTCCTGGACAGAATGGTTTGACTCAAAGTAAAATTTCAATTTGTCTTCACATTGGTACCGGTTATGTAATACTGTATGTAAGGCAACTGTAACCCTATGATTAAGTCTGAAAGAACAAAAAAACTCTTCACAGCTACTTATCCCTTACCTCCCTTTCCACTACTTTTTTTTTCCCCTATACCTCCCTTTTTTTTTTATTTCTATCCACCCAGTCTTTACTTTGTCATGTTGGACTACCTTATGTCGCCTGTTGGCGGAGCACTTAGTGTCCCCTCAGTATTAGTGTCTCAGAATAATGGATTAGCTCAACATGTGTTGATAATGGTGTGTATCCAGATCTTCCGACTCGCCTTATGGCAACTATACTCTCCTCTTGCATACTGGGTTGAGTTATTTTTGTTATGCTTGCTTCCTTGTACTATGTTCAATACTCTGCGTTTTGAAAATTTCTCAATAAAAATTATTTTGAAAATAAAAAAAGATATAGAATATTATATATATGGCAGATGGCTGGCTAGCCCCCTAACCCTCACATCAGACAGACCACATGTTGGATAATGAGCCCCTTTTGATGCACTTGACCAGTGGCATGTACACCCTCCTGGTGACTTTATATTAGTGAAGGTGTATTAGCTAATACTGTAATTCCCATGCTCTAAAAGCTACAAGAGACATCGGACATGAACATCGTTCAATGCATGTTGCAATGCATGCATGTAATGCTCGGATGCAGTGAATAACCAAAGTTGGTTTTTCTTTTAACTTTTGTGTGATTAAAAAAAGAAGAAAAAGAAAGGGGGGGGGTTAAACTTTTCCAGACAATACAGCAAGAAAAAGAGCAGTAAATGTTTTTCTGATCTTCAATTGACACACACACACACACACACACACACACACTTATTTGAAGATTCTCAACTCCTTCGGTAATCATCCCAAATGACTTAGGGAAGAAATATGCAGCTAATGAACAGAGCAGATATATACTCCCGATCGGCACCCTTGAAGAGCATTCAAACCACTGGGTTAAAAGTTAGACAGGTAACCAGCATTCAGATAAAGAGACCAGAAATCTAATAAACTTGCTCCCTGTGTGGCAGTATATACTGTACATTAGAGGGTCAGCAACCCTTGGTACACATGCAAAAAAAAAGTCACATGATGCTATAATCAGTGGCACCTGTTGCCATCTTAGCACCGATGACATCCTTCCAGAAGGAGTGGCTAGCAAAGCGCCCATAGGCTGCAACCACCATCAAGTGCCGACTGTGTAGTGAAACAGGTCTATTGGTGGTGCGAGGGGTAGGAGCGGTTGCAGAAATGTGCGGAGGGTACAGTGGCGAAAGTGTGTAATGAGTGTGTAATGAGTGCAGTTTTGGAAAAGCTCTGAGGAGGCTACAATAGTGGAATAGGTGTTCGGGGGATCAGCTGTGGAACAGAAATGCAAGGAGTGCAGAGGTGAGCAATGGTGCACAAGGGATGCAGAGGAGATGGGAGGAAAATATCTGGTTGCTTTGGGCAACACACACACACACACACACCACAGAGTGTCAAGTACAAGGGCCCACCCATCTCCTTGATGTTAAAGTGATTTTCAACGAGCAGCAGAAAACATTGTTTTTTTTTTTTAAGACGACCATTCGCACATCTATACTCACTACTCTTGCTTAAGGCTGGGTTCACACCTATGCAAATTAAGATGACTAAAATAAAAACATAACTAATGTGCTTAAGTTTTTTATTTTTTTTTGATGTCACAATGTACAGTATAATATTTCCTATCATCTGTGCCCAGTCTTGCCACACAGAGTTAATCCAGCTCTGATCAATCCTCTTATTCGATACGAGTGTTGCTGGCGCAAGTGCAAGCCAAAATTGTTCTAGAATGGTGGGTGTGCTGCAATCAGAAAAAATGGTGTCTCGTCCTTAAAAATGAATTGCGTTCTCCTGGTGGTTAATCTATCACCACCTACTCCTGGGCAGTACAGGACGGAACGCGATGATGTCACGGCACCCTACGATCGTTTCGTCTCGATAGGACTTCAACGAGGGATTAGCCGGATATTGACGACAGTGCGTATGGTGTTTAAATAGCCATGGACTCTTCCCCCCAACATTGAGATGCATCACACCCCCGGTCCGGCCTGATGTCGTCAACATCCGGCTAATCCCCCGTTGAAGTCCTATCGAGACGAAACGACCGTAGGGTGCCATGACGTCACCGTGTTCCGTCCTGTACGCAGGCGGAGTTTCCATTCGAGTAGCGAGAGGTATCGGATCGGAGAGGCTACGAGTGTTACATGCCTTTTTTCCCCATCTTCTAATTGTAAGTGCAAGACTTATTAAAAACCCCCCTTTTTTAAGCTTAATACGCTATGAGAGTTCTTCTTTCTTTGTTCATATATTCACCTCGGATCCACCACTGAGTGGTAGTTCGGATACATGCCGATTGGTTTCAGGGAGACCGGACGTCCCTATGCTCTATGAGACTGATACAAAACAGTCTTTCTTTGCGGTAAGCAGGCATTCTTACCTCACGAGTGCAGGGTGGTTTTCTTCTACTTTCATCTGACGGTTTATTGGAGTTCACCCGAAAATCTTCTTCAGTTTTTTCTTTTATCACTAAGATCAACACTGGAATTTCTTTTTTGCTTTTAGCAGGCCGTTTTCAGAAACTGAATGTTGGAAATACCTGGTAAACTTTTTTTTCACAATTTTTTCCTCACAAAGATTAACACCGGACTTTATCACTAGATCTCACCAAATTCAGTGTTGGAGATTTCTTCTTGGTTCTTAGCAGGCCGTTTTCTACATTTCTACATATATTTATTTATATTCACATATGAACGCTGTAAATTATTTAATTATCAAGTGTTTTTAGCGATGCACCCCTTTTGTTTTTTATGCTTTGTTGATTGTTGTACACGATTTGTGTGCCAGCTGCTTATTATTTACTCAATCATTGTTTACTCACTTTAGATTAGCGCAGCGTCAGCCCTCTTCTGGGCTTTTTCTGTTTCCATTTTGATTCTTTAAATCCGACATGTGGGGAATGCATGTTTTATAAGAGCACATACACACATTTTTTCTGAGAAGAATATATTTGTATATAAGCACTTTCTCAAGTCATCTTCCAGGACGGCACACCCGAGATGACGGTCCCACCTGACAGGAAACACAATCAACAACAGAGTTTAAAAGGCCCCACCATTCCCTCTGTCCCTCAGTTATTGATTGCGTTTCCCACAGGATGGCAGCGAAACAATTTGTTATTTTTTTCTAAAAAGAGACTAAGGTCTGGGACCGAAGTCCTCCCTCCCTGGTGTTTTCTGACCCAAGTGCAGTCAGTGGGGACTGCAAACTCAGATTGCAGGCACTTAATGTGTGACCAGGAGGGGTTCTCCCCATAGATTCATTCTCAGGGAAGTTAGGTTTTCAGCAAGATCCCGGAGAAATACTGGCGAACATGTGACTCAGTGTGAGGTTTCCATGTTACCCAGGGGCCACTTATTCCTTCTCCCTCCTCCTACCTGACGGTGGCTGAAGGTCAGAGGAGCCGCTCGGATGTCCCCAGGAGCTGGTTTGCTGGCGGATGGTTCCCAGGGGGGGGGAATCGAACCATTCAAATTACTTTAGCCGGACCGCGCTTCGGCGTCCCCGGGGAGTCTCTGCGCATGCGCGGAAGTCCGTGACCGGCGTGGGCCGATGACGTCACTTCCGCGCGCCGGACTACAACAAGATGGCGGCGATCTGCGTTTTTTCTCCAAAAGCTGCAGCGGTGAACGGAGCAGGGGCCCACGGTCCTGCGTCCTCCCAACTTGCCCAGATCGATCCAGATCAGAGGTTACCTGAACGGCCCTGCTTGTTGGCAGTATGGAGGATGGACCAGTACCAGCAACACAGGTCGCCACAGTGGGTGAGTGACTTTTGCTGATGGGGGGACAAGTGAGGTGGGGTGGCCCTCTTTTCACTCTCCCCTGGGGTTTACTATGGGTATTAAGGATGTTTTTGTTGTTACAGAAACAGATTGCCCTGCCCAGGAGACCACCACTAGGTCTAGGGGTAAATCCTCTAACAAATCCAGGCGCTGTGGGGATAAGCTTCCGCCAGACCATACTAAGCCCTTCTGCTATAAATGCATTTACAAATTAGCAGGCAAGGAGACAGCGCAAGTTATAAAGGAATGTAGAGCTTTACAATCTGAAATGCTCAATACCCTCCAATCCTTTAAAACCACGGTAGCTGACAGAGGTAGCTCCGATAGGTACAGAGGATTCCTCTTCTTTAAAAGAGGCCCAGACTAGTGTTTTTGAGGAGTCTCAGGGACCATCACTAACTTATTCTGATGGAGAAATAGAATCCTCAGTGCAAAACTCTCAAGACGAAGTGGGGGATTCGGATCAGAGTAGTTTGGGGGACACTAGGCCAGACGGCCATCTCTTCTCTGCAGAGGATATGGATGATCTCCTCAAAGTGATTTATGCTTCAGAGGATATCCAGCTTCCGGCTACGCAGGTCTCAACTCAAGACAGATTATACAGGGGTCTTGGTAAAGCTCAGTCCAAATCCTTTCCTGTTCATCAATCTCTTAAGGATATTATCCTAAGAGAATGGAAGGAACCTGAGCGCAGGGTCTTAAGACTAAAGACCTGGAAGCGCAGGTGCCCATTTAAGCCTGAGGAAGAGGAAAAATTCTTCAAAATGCCACGTTTGGATGCCTCATTGGCACAAGTTTCCAAACACTCCGATTTATCTTTTGAAAATTCCGGCAACATTCGGGATCTGATGGATAAGAAATCCGAAACCTTGTTGCGCAGGGCGTGGGATGCCAATGCAGCCGCTATGGGCCCTGCATTGGCCTCTACATGTGTCGCCAGAAATGCGGACGCATGGGTCCGCAGACTAATGGACTATGTAGCACAGGAGAGCAAATCCAAAAAGGTGTTAGACTCCCTGGAAGTAATCGGTAAGGCAGTAGCCTACTTAGCAGAAGCCGCAGTAGAAACACAGTTAGAACCACTGCCAAATCTGCAGCTCTGTTAAATTCTACCAGAAGAGCCCTTTGGGTTAAGACTTGGGATGGAGATTTTACATCCAAGTCTCGCCTCTGTGGGATTCCTTTTGAGGGCTCTTTGGCTCGAATTTGGAGCAGGTACTATCTCGCTCCACTGAGAAAGGTAAAAAGTTTCCTACTAAACCCAAAAGAGAAAAAAGAAAACTTTTCGAGGCCCCCCTTCTAAAAACCGCTTTCAGGAAAAAGGAACCAAAGAAAAAGTGGGGATTCGGTAAAGGCAGGGAAAAAGGTAGCATCCTCTTTTCCGGTGCCTCTACTTCCAACAAGGAATCCAAGTGACGCCAACATAAGAGTTGGCGGAAGGCTCTCGTGGTTTCTCCCCCAGTGGGAAAGTATCACACAGAGTCCTTATATTCTAGGTCTGATAAAGGAAGGGTAACAAGCTGGAATTCTTGTCTCCCCCTCCGCCAAACTTTATTCTGACCCATCTCCCAAAGGACCCAGTAAAAGCGGGAGGCTTATTGGAGAGTGTCCGGGATCTAGCGGAACAGCAGGTCATCATTCCTGTCCCAGTAGATCAAATCGGCCAAGGATTCTATTCCCACATATTTGTGGTGCCAAAACCATCCGGAAAGTTCCGGCTGATCATAAATCTACGAAAGTTAAACCAATTTTTGGTTTACAAAAAATTCAGGATGGAGTGTATCTACACAGTCAGAAGACACCACCAATAGGGAGTCTTTATGATTACATTGGACCTAAAGGATGCTTACCTGCATGTTCCCATTTCCCCAGCCCATCAAAAATTCTTGAGATTTGCAGTACAGACAAAACAGGGTGTCCGTCACTGGCAGTTCAGGGCTCTCCCCCTTTGGGCTAGCGGCCAGTCCAAGAATTTTCACCAAAGTTCTGGCCGAGGTAGTGTCATTCCTACACCTCCAGGGGATAGCCCTGATACCGTACTTGGACGACATGCTGATTTTCAGTCCAACCTTGGAACAGCTCCAGGCAGACCGAGACAAGGTACTATCCACGCTAGAATTTCTGGGGTGGCTAATCAGCAAAGAAAAATCTTCCCTAGATCCAGCACAATCCAAGGTATTCCTAGGATACAGGGTGGACTCTGTGAGCCAAAAGATCTTTCTACCAGAAGAAAAGATCAAGGTCCAAAAGGCAGTCTCGGCTCTGGTCAGCACCAGAGAAGTTTCTCTAAGGACTATCATGAGGATACTGGGGCTCATGTCATCCTGCATCCCAGCGGTTCACTGGGCACAGTTTCACTCTCGGAAACTCAAGGGATTCCTTCTCTCCTCCTGGGACGGGAGAAAAGAATCCCTGGACCTAACAGTGTCCCTTTCAGGAGAAGCAAAGTACTCCCTAGATTGGTGGCTCAGCACAGACAATCTGGCGAAAGGGCGCTCCTGGACCCAACAGAATCCATTGATTCTAACCACAGACGCAAGCGCCTGGGGCTGGGGAGCGCATATGGGAGATTTTTGCTCAGGGACCTTGGGATCAGGAACAGAGCAAAGCTTCCTCCAATTTCAGGGAGCTGTTGGCGGTAGGGAAAGCCCTAAACTTCAAGGATCAGGTCCTAGGAAGAGAAGTACAAATTCTATCGGACAATGCAGTAGCAGTGGCCTACCTAAACCATCAAGGGGGGACAAGGTCCAGCAGACTGATGAGACTGACCCAGGACATCCTGGGGGACAGAGAAAAAGATTCTCTCAGTTTCAGCGGTACATATAAAAGGGTCCCTAAACATTCAAGCAGACTTCCTCAGCAGGCAGCCCATTCATCAAGGAGAGTGGGAGTTAAACAGCGAGGTATTTTCTCTGGTAAGCCAACATTTTGGCAGACCAGAAATAGACTTGTTTGCCTGCAGAAAGAACAGGAAGGTCCACAGGTACTTCTCCCTCACCAGAGGACAGGACGCTTATGGGATAGATGCCCTAGCACAGAAGTGGGATTTCTCCCTAGCTTATGCCTTTCCTTCTTTGGCTCTCATCCCCAGAGTTCTACAGAAACTAGCCAGGTCAAAGGGATATCTTATCCTGATCGTACCCTGGTGGCCAAAGCGGGCCTGGTTCCCCACACTAAAAAGGTGGTCGATGGCTCCTCCGTTGCATCTTCTGTCCAGACACGATCTCCTCTCCCAGGGACCAGTGTTTCATCCCGATCCGGGGTTCCTTTCCGTGACGGCATGGTATTTGAGAGGGAGATCCTCAGGCTCAGAGGATGCTCGGAAAAAGTGATTGACACACTCTTGCAGAGTAGGAAGCCAGTCACAAGAAAAATTTATGCTAAGGTTTGGAAAGTCTTTTCTAGCTGGGCTCAGCTTAGAGAAGGTTATCCCCAAACAGTCCCTATGGTCCTGGATTTCCTTCAAGAAGGAGTTGATCAGGGCTTGGCAGTAAGTACATTAAGGGTTCAGGTCGCAGCCCTGTCAATGTTCTTTGATCAGAGGTTAGCCCAGAACCCACTGATCAAAAGATTTTTGAAAGCCCGGGATAGGGTAACCCCGGTTAAAACAATTAAATTTCCACCCTGGGATTTATCCCTGGTACTGGATGCTCTAACAAAAGAGCCTTTTGAGCCGATAGCTCAAACTTCTGTTAAATTCCTTTTACTGAAAATGGCTTTTCTATTAGCAATCACAACAGCCAGAAGGGTTAGTGATTTACAAGCTCTGACTATAAAAAGAGCCCTTTTTGTTACTCCTGGAGGATAGGGTAATCCTCAGACAGGACCCGTTATATTTACCAAAAGTGTCTTCTGAATTCCACAGGACACAGGAGATTGTCCTCCCCTCTTTTTGTCAGAACCCAAAAAATGATAAGGAGGCAAGATTTAATTTACTAGATGTTAGAAGGTGCCATCTAACCTATTTAGAAAGAGTGAGTGAGTTCAGGAGATCAAATCATTTGTTGATTTTTCTGGTCAAAAGAAAGGGTTGCAAGCTTCTAAGTCTACGATAGCCAGGTGGATTAAACAGACTATCGTAGTTGCTTATGAAAGGTCAGGAAAGCAGGTTCCAGCCCACATTAAAGCTCACTCAACCAGATCTCTGGCGACCTCCTGGGCAGAAAGGGCAGAAAGGGCAGGCGCTTCGATTGATCAGATCTGCAGAGCAGCAACTTGGACGAGCCAAAATACTTTTCTGAGGCACTACAGAGTGGAGCCGTTGTCCCCTCAGGACTTGGCATTCGGCAGGAAGGTCCTACAGGCGGTGATCCCACCCTAAGGTAGGCCTGAACTTCTTGCTCATCTCAGGTGTGCCGTCCTGGAAGATGACTTGAGAAAACTACCAGTTACACTTACCGGTAACGGATTTTCTGGGAAATCTTCCAGGACGGCAGGCCTACTTCCCACCCTTAAATGTTGGTGAGGTTTGTGTTCACAGAAGGTACCCTCTGACACCGGTGTGGATTTATACTTTATCATAACTGAGGGAAGGGTGGGGCCTTTTAAACTCTGTTGTTGATTGTGTTTCCTGTCAGGTGGGACCGTCATCTCAGGTGTGCCGTCCTGGAAGATTTCCCAGAAAATCTGTTACCGGTAAGTGTAACTGGTACTTTTTGCACACATTTAAACATATTTGATGTATTTTCAATAGAGGTAATACAAATTGGGGTTAATAATTGCTCAGAAGTAGGTGGTGATAGATTAACCACCAGAGGGGAGCGCAATTCACTTACCACATTCAATCCTCTTATTGTTTAGTGAAAATTAGACTCACAGATAAAAACCTGTCTAAATAAAAAGTTAGTTTCTCTCTCCTTGCTTTGAGTGACAGGTTATTTACATATCTAGCTTGGACATGTTTATCATATATTATGTTTATCATAATATGAGGTGATCCAAAGTATAAAAAGTGAGAAATCCACCCCTCCCCCACATAACACATCCTGGTAATATACAATGAACTATGGACCACCTCATGTTATGATAAACATGTCCAAGCTAGATATGTAAAATAACCTGTCACTCAAAATGAAGGAGAGCGAGAAACTGATTTTTTATTTAGGCAGTTTTTTATCTGGAAGTCTACTCATTTTCACTGAACAATAAAAGAGGCTTGCTCAGAGCGGGATTAACTGTGTGGCAAGACTGGGCACAGATGATAAAATAATCTTATACTCTACATTGTGACATCAAAAAATAAATAAAACTTTTTTGGGTTTACATCCACTTTAAGGCCGCTTGCATATAATACTCCCATTTGAGCATCTAGTTTTTTTTTGTACATATTTGCTTGTGTTTACGCACATTTCCACGTATATGCGTTCGCGAACTTTCGCGCAAATTTATTTATCATTCTGCACAATATGCAAATGGGCATTTGCGCACTCATGCGCACTTGTATTTGCACGCATGAGTCGTAAAATTTAATTACTGACCAAAAATGCAGATTTTTCCATTTTTTTACTGAACAATGCACGGCACCTGTACACGCCTGTGTGCATAGGCACATTACAATGTATAGGTTGTATTTTAGCTTAGTTTAAAAAAAAAGCTGTAATGAGCAAGCTGCAGGGTACAAGAGGCCTAATTTTCCACTACCAGTAGATCGAACTGCAGGAAAAAAATAAAAATGGTGTGCAATTGTTCAATAGCATGCCGATTAATCTAATGCATGCAAAAAAAAATAAAAAATTGCTGACCCCTGCTGTATGTAGATAGTTATGCCAGTGCAATTTGCAATTGTCGCCTACGTCATTATTTCAGATTAGCATTTTCCCATTCTGTGATCCCTGATGGAAATAGACCCAGACACAGCTGTACAGATATGGGTTAAAAAGGAAAAGTATAACTGAATAAATTACAGGGGATGAATAGGAATCAACTTACCTAAAAGATCTATCCAGTCTTCTTGTTCATTTTGAAATTCATCAGTGGACTTTTCCTCTTTTTCTTCATTCTGCCTTTTGCCATTTTCTTGGCCCTCGACAGTTTCCAATAGTGGAAGATCACTCAAATCATCATCTTCTCCAGTGCTGTCAATGATCTCAAACTCCTCAGTGCTGTCCAGAAGGGACATCCTGGTTCTTGGTTTTGACTCATTTTCAGAAAGCTGCGCACTGTCAGATCCATCATCGTGCGTTAGTGAATCATCTACATCTGCAGAGGCCATCCTCTGGATGAAGTTTTGAGGATGAAATCTAAAGGGAAAAAAATAATAATAATATTAATAATAACTAGAAAAGGTACAATTTCTGGGGAAATTGTGTGACGTGTTCTTGCCTTCACCAATACTCCTGACTGGTGACGGTGCCCCTGGAGATGTAAATGTGATCCAACAGTGTGTCGATCCATTGCTCCATTAAAAACTGCTCCATCAAAAACTATCCCATCAAAACTGCACCATACTATTTGCCCCTTCAAAAACTGGTTGCTATGGTCTGGTTGCTATATGCAGAGTATGCAGAAGTTGCGCAGAGCCAAATAAAACAGAGCCATATCACCTCACAGCTGTGTGGGAGGAGCCATTGAAAGCCCTTACAGCTGTGTGAGGAGATATTTTCCTCATCGTCTCCTAGGAAACCAATGTAAACACATGCAAGCAGCCAGTCTAAGCAGACACTCAGATTCTGGCTTGTTTTTTTATACTGTCCTTCAAATGATTGTATTTTAAAAACTATAAATCGCACAGTGAATATCTTTATATTTTACGAATCACAAGACCCAGACCTTCAATTTGATGTATAGTATGTCTCTATAATATAAAAATTAAAGGCACAGTCGCAGTTTACAAATTGCCTTGCAAATTTAAATGTAAGACTTTTACCTCCATTGACTTCCACTGAAATGATGGATGGGGTGCGTTGCAAACAAATGGCCGTACTGTGAAAAGCATTTGGATGATCGCTTAGCCGTGGACATGTGTAGTGTCAGCAGGGATAGCTGAACATTTTGATATAAGATTTGTGTAGGTCGGCTTGAAAATGAGGGAGTGGTTGCAGTTTACAAATCATGTAATGATTTTTCAGTTTTTGACATTCCGCACTCTAAGGCGCCGTACACACGGCCGAGGTTCTCGCTGAAAATCAGCGAGAACCTCGCTGGAATGCACATTCCAGCGAGGACCTCGGCCGTGTGTACGGTCTCAGCGAGCTTCCCGTCGAGCCGAAATAGAGAGCACGCTCTCTATTTCCTCGACGGCCCGCCTGGAAGAATGGCTGGTTGCCATTCCCGACGGGCGGGTCGCCGAATTCGACGGCCGGGAGAGAACCTCGACGGGCGGAACGATGTGTTCTGCCCGTCGAGGTTCTCTGCCGTGTGTACGGCGCCTACCTCTCACCATTCATTCCTATGGGAAAATTTCACCGCAAAAATGACGATATTTCGCCAACAATTTGGCAAAACGTTCCACAAAGTAATAGCCCACTATTCGAGAACAATCCGCTCGTTTTGATATATTACTCGTCTATGTAGTGTAAAAACTGTGGGAGGAGTTAGGGTGGAAAATTTAGCTATAAGAATAATATATATATGTGAGAGAATAGTAAGTGCTCTTGCTATGCAAGACCACTTAATAATAATTCCAGGAGTCTGTCCACATGACATTCTACAATAAACTTCAAATGTTTTTTTTAGTCAGGCAAAGTTAAGATTCTGTGGGGACATTAAAGCCAGTGCGAAGTGAAATCATTTTTTTGTACACGTTCTGCAAGGGCACAACTAGATCAATTGTTCTCTGTTTATCTGCGCAGGAATCGTCAATGTGTATAACACTCACTGAAATTAATAATGCTGATGTAGACTGATGGCTCTGCAAGTGAAATCTGCACATACGGTGTGAATGAGCCCATAAGCAAAACCATTCCATTAATGTTAAATTTCTGAAAATTTCTGATTCCAAGATGCTGCACAATAGCCGAGCGTTAGAAAGCAAAACATTATCTGCTAGGTGGAGGGAGCCCTTGCCATAGTGTGCATAGCATACTGGCACATTATGGTAGATATACCTCCAAGGGTACGCTCCCCTTCAGTTTCCTCAGACTTAAAGGGTTTGTAAAGGTTCATATTTTATTTTCTAAATTGGTTCCTTTAAGCTAGTGCATTGTTGGTTCACATAACTTTTCCTTTGTTTTTCTGTTTGAATTTCTCAGACAAAGAAAACAAAGAAAAAAGCATTTAGAAGGGAAATTGAAGGAAAAGGTAAGTAAACCAACAATGCACTAGCTTAAAGTAACCTATTAAGAAAATTACAACCCCTTTTGTCCCCTTTCACACTTATACAACTTGTCCCATGATTTTGGACTGCAAAAATCGTATGACAAGTCATTCTCCATTATTTTCAATGACTACCATTCATACTGGCACGACTAAGTTGTGCCCACTTCAAAGTAGTGCTTGGACTACTTTGGTGCAATTTTGATGCCACTTACACAGGCATTCATTGAAATCGCGGTACTTTGAAGTCGTGAAAGGTGTCTAAATGTTTGCATATTTCATGAACCAGGGTATTATTTCATGGCCATTGGGTGTCCGATGAGGATCTTACCAATGCCAAGAATGGAGCAGGGAGTAAACACTGCAAATCAATAAAAAATAAAAATAAAAAAAAAACTAGCAATTTTATATTTAACGTTACCAACTGTAGGTCCAAATGGCTTGCTACACAGACACCACTATTGTCACAGTGCAACAGTCCTCCTCTGGAGACCTTTTCTACTAAAGCCAGAAAATAATTTAAAAGAGACACATAAGTACCATTTCACTGTACCCAGTCTTTAATTGCGACAGATGCCCATATTTCTCTTTTGGAGCACAGAAGAGAACTGCTCTCCTTTAACCACTTGTGGACCACCGCATGTACATTTACGTCGGCAGAATGGCACGGACAGGCACATTGGCGTACCTGTACGTCCCTGCCTTGACACGGTCGGGGGTCGGCCCCCCCCCCCCCCCCCAACCCCCGGTACCTGCGGCGGTCCCCGTGGCTTCAGGAGCGATCCAGGATGAGGGGGCGGCTGTTCGTCCGCCCCCTCCCAGCCAATCGACGTCGTCCCGTGTGTCACTTCCTCTGCCTGTGTAAACACAGGAAGGGGGAAGTGATGTAATCTCTGCTCTTGGCAGTATTTTCAACCGCCGCTGAGGAGAGAACACATCACACAGTAAATCTGCACAACACTACACTGACACCAGTACACGTAGGCACATTAACCCCTTGCGATCATCCCCCCCCCCCTCACCCCCCTGTCAGTGTCACTGATTGCAGTGATCATATATGTACTGATCACTGCATTTAGTGTCAGTGTGACATTTAGTGTGACAAGCAGTTAGTGTTCGGTTCAGGGTAGCCCCCGTACCCCCCCTAATAAAGTTTTAACCACTTGATCACCGCCCTAGTTAACCCCTTTCACTCCCTATTGCCAGTGTCACTAAGCGATCATTTTTCTGATCGCTGTATTAGTGTCACTGTTGCTGCCAGGTAGCTATTTTTTTTTTATTGCGATTTTTTTATTTATTTAAGACATGTGGCTGAATACATTTTGGCCTAAATGTTTGACTAAAATTTAGTTTATTCGATTTTTCTTATAAAAAGTAAAAAAAAAATATTGTTTTTTTTTCAAAAATGTTGCTCTATTTTTGTATAAAGCACAAAAAATAAAAACCGCAGAGGCGATCAAATACCACCAAAAGAAAGCTCTATTTGTGGGAAGAATGGACGCACATTTTGTTTGGGAGCCACGTCGCACGATCGCGCAATTGTCTGTTAAAGCGATGCAGTGCCGAATTGTAAAAACGCCTCTGGGCATTTAGCAGCATATTGGTCTGGGTCTTAAGTGGTTAAGGACCGCCGCACTAATATATACGTCTACAAAAAGGCACATGGACGTATATATATGTCCTCTTTAGGAGCCCAGCCGTGGGTCGCGAAAGTTCTCACGGGACCCATGAACCCCGATCTCTGCTGATGCCCCGCGATTGGTCACAGGAGCTGAAGAACGGGGAGAGGCGAGTGTAAACGAACCTTCCCCGTTCTCTGTGGCAGTGTCAGTGATCGTCTGTTCCTTGATATAGGGATGTCACACATCCAGTCCCGCCCCCCTACAGTAAGAAACACACATTAGGTCACACTTAACCCCTACAGCGCCCCCAAGTGTTTTCACCCCTTCACTGCCATTGTTATTTTCACAGTAATCAGTGCATTTTTATAGCACTTTTAATGAAAAAAAAATAGAAGCCAATTTTGTTTGGGAGCAACGTCGCATGACTGCGCAATTGTCAGTTAAAACGACGGAGTGCCGAATCGCAAAAAGGGGCAAGGTCCTTTACCTGCATAATGGTCCGGGTCTTAACCGGTTAACCCAGAGCCAGCTAATAGCATGCTTTTTCTCTCCAGCAGTCATCACAGAGCAACTGCAAGGGTCTTGAGAATAATGTCAGGATCCACCCAGCTGCATGATTGACAGCTGGCCATTCTCTGTTTGTGGCTGGAGCAAGCAGAGAGTCAACTCCAAGAACGGAGTTGAAAAATCAGCAGTCATATGATCGCTCAGTTCTCAGCCTTAGAGCAGATGCAGGACAACTGAAGCATCACACTGGTGCAGTAACGGAGATGAGAATGAAGGTTTGTTATTTTTCTATACCCCAAAATTCTCCTTTGAGAATTTGACCCTTAATTCTGCTGGCTGAATAACAGACTATAATTTTATTCATGTACAACATTGTTATACTTATCTGACTGAATTATACTGTATACACAGGGATGTTGTGAGGGCTTCTAGAAAGTTGAATGAAGCTGGAAGGAAACCATTGCAATTGCAAGTCAGACAGGACAAAGCACCAATGTGTTTATGGGCCAAAGAAAGCGATACAAGTAAAGTAAACTTATTGTCAATAGAACACCATACCCTGTATCAGCCTCACTCTGCATGGCATTTGTTTCATTTTCACGAATGGCAACTCCGGATAAACATTGATATAGTGCATCTCCCTATACATTATCCATAAATGCTACACATGCCTAGCAGCAGAAAGGTACACAAGAGAAGAACCTATTCGCTACCATACACATTTCTGAATCTGTTGGATATGTGAATGAGCTGGAAAAGATCATACCAATGAATATACCGGTATGTACAATTTTAAAATTTGAATGCAGCTTGACAAACCAGCATGATTAAATTATATGATGGCTAATGGATATTTTCCTATTAAAAATATATACATCTCATTTTTAAACTTCTCTTGCCATGTGTCGCAAATCACAGGCATGACAGACATTCTGCAATAATTTCTGTAAGCATTGCATATTTTAATTTCTACATTTATGGCGAAAGTTGAACTTTAAATGATTAAAGTTTGTAACCACGGCAAACAGTGGAAAAGATTACGTTATATTCAGTAATTGCTTGGAAATAGCTGGTCCTAATAAGAGCTCTCCGCCTGTTTTAAAACACCTGAAAAATTACAGTGGATATTAAGTTACAACTGGGAGATTTGCGATTCAGAAGCACTAAATAAGTTACAGGGATCTTTCCCAGCTAATTAATGTATTTGAATGGTTCATAAAGAGTTCCTTGAAATAAAGTTCCAGTATTTACCTCTGAATTTCCGTTCTCTTCTCCCTGTAGAAATTATATGTAGGGCAGCTTCAAATTAAACATTTACCAGCCTTGCTACAGAAATGGTAAAAAAAAAAAAAAAAAAAAACACATACAAGTATTCACAGCCTTTGCTCAATAATTTGTTGAAGCACCTTTGTGCCAAATCACAGCCTCAAGTCCGAATATGATGCTACAAGCTCGGCACACATTTTTGGGCACTTTCTCACATTCTTCTTTTCAGGAACGGTCATGAAACGTAATCGCCTCCTGTCGCAGCACCTCTCATGCTCCATTATTTTGGATAGTGTGCGGCGGTGCAGCCATTTTCAGATCTCTAGAGACGTTCATTTGGGTTCAAGTCTACGCTCTGGCTGGGCCACAAAGACATTCACAGAGTTGTCCTGTAGCCACTCCTTTGTTGTCTTGGCTGGGTGCTTAGGGTTGTTGTCCTATTGGAAGATGAACCTTCTCCCCAGTCTGGAGGTCCAGAGCGCTATGGAGCATGTATTCATCAAGGATGAATCTGTACATTGCTGCATTCATCTTTCCCTTCATCCCGACTAGTCTCCCAGTTCCTGTCACTGAAAAACATCCACACAGCATGATGCTGCCACCACCATGATTCACTCACTGTAGGGATGTTATCGGCCAGGCGATGACTGGTGCCTGGTTTACGCCAGACATGGCACTTGCCATTCAAACCAAAGAGTTCAATCTTTGTTTCATCAGACCAGAGGCCTTCATGTGCCTTTTGGCAAACTCCAGCCAGGCACTCATGCACTTTTTACTGAGTGGCTTCCGTCTGGCCACTATACCATACAGGCCTTATTGGTTGAGTGCTGTAAAGAGAAACACTGGAGCTTTGGTTCTTGGTCACCTCCCTGACTAAGGCCCTTCTCCTTGCTCAGAGTGGGGCGGGTGAGCCCACTCTAAAAAAAGTCCTGGCAGTTCCAAACGTCTTCCATTTATGGATGGAGGAGGCCACAGTGCTCATTGGAACCTTCATTGCTGCAGAAATTGTTCTCTACCCTTTCCCAGATATATGGGCCTCCATACAATCCTGTCTTGGAAGTCTTCAGATAATTCCTTGGACTTCATGGCTTGGTTTGTGCTCTGGCATGCACTGTTAACTGTGGGACCTTAGACGTGTGTGCCTTTCCAAATCATGTCCAATCAACTGAACTTACTACAAGTGGACACCAATCAAGTTGTAGACACATCTCAAAAATTATCAATAGAACTAGGATGCACCCAAGCTTAATTTTGACCGACATGGCAAAGGCTGTGAATACTTATGTACATGTAATTTTTTTATTAATTTGCAAAGATTGCAAACAAACTTATTAACTTTATGAGGTATTGTTTGTAAAAATGTTGAGGAAAACAATGAAGTTAATCCATTCTGGAACAAGGTTGTAACATAACAAAATGTGGAAAAAGTGAAGCGCTGTGAATACTTTCCAGATGCATTGTATGAGCGGAATACATGCTCCCTCAGGGGCCAGTATGGTTCTTCCTACCAGGTCATACATCCTGTAGTGATGTATCAAGCAGTGGGAGGGACCACAGGGGCTGACGGAGGAGCAAGTATGCTACACATCACAAGTGTAGAATGTTTCCAGCAAAATGGGAGTGGACACATGGCAATAGCATTTCAGTACCCTGGCCACTGGCAAGGCAAGTATATTGAAAGTTCCACCCGTTTTTCTGTTTATTAAATCAGCAGCTACAATAAGCTTAGCTGCCAACTTTTAATAAACACACACTCGCCTGTCCCACAGCTTGCGGCTTCACAGCCGGGGTGCGCGCTGTGCGTCCTGAATGGCAGAGCAACCTTCTGGGACCTGCGACGTGCCCCATAAGAGTGCAGGGAGGAGTTGCCTAGGCGATGAGAGTGGAAGTGAGAGTTGGGTACCTGTCAAAACTAGGTACCAACCCCCCCCCCCTCCTTCCAAAGGGTGAAATTCTGCTTTTAAAAAAAAAAAAAAAAAGGGGTTGTAAAGCTTCTTGTTTTATCACTTTAATGCATCCTATGGCCGCCGACTATCACTGGGGAGTGCCCGCAAGGTAACCCCCTTGGGCTTGGGAGAGAGCTTCCCAGTGGTGGTCAGCTCTTACTGGGAGGAGCCGACGTAGGACCCCAGATGAGGACATTCGGGGCCACTCTGAGCAAAATTGCACAGTGGAGGCAAGTATGACATGTTTATTTTTTAAACCACAAAGCTTTAGTGTCCCTTTAAGTCAATGTTAAGGCATTTTCATGATTCTTTTATAAGTAACCTATGGGTTAAATAACTGTGGTGACAGGGTCACTTAAATTCAGAGCAGCAAGTGACAGCTAAGCAACTAGCTTTTTCAGGAGGACAGATGACATAAAAGCCCCTGTTTATTCCTAATAATGCCTTTCCCATGAACCATTATGGTTTCCGATATACTCGTGGGATCTAATACTTTTGCTCTTGGCAAGTACAGTTTCAATGCAACAATAAGGTGCCTTAGTCATGCAGAAATTTGGGATTGCACAACGCACTTCAGCACGAACGATGAACTGTCATCTGCCCAAAATCATTTAAAATGATCTCCAAGTAGTAAAAGACCTGGAAAAACAAACGTGTGAACAGGCCCATTATAGTACACTACCTCATACAAAACACATTAGATATCAATTCAACTTGACCAATATCATCTGCCTAAGTGTGCGATATTATGTATTTCATCCATTCGATAAGTGTCAAGCATTTATAACATCTGGTGCAGATGCAGTAACACATGCATTATTTTTCTTGTCAGCACCTAGTTTACAGAGTGAAAACACAAAATGTAGGTGTTAACACCTGGTGAAAAGCTAGTATTGCTTGCATGTGGAAGCCATCGTCTAATGATGACAAGAAAAGCAGTAATGATTTATTTTTATTTTTTAAATGCATTAACCGCTTAAAAAACATAAAAGCAAAACAAGGAACATGCTTGCTTGCACTATTTTCTGCAGGGATACCAGCCAAGAACAACGGTCATATTAAAATATGCTATCCTGCCTAACGCCAGCCTGGGGTAGATGGACACTGCTCACTAACACTAATGGAGTCCAAACCAGGTGGCATGGGTAAAATTAATGCGAGACCTTCATGCTTAACCACTTCAGCTCATTTTTTTGGCTACTCGGCACTGCGTTACTTTAGCAGGTAACTGCACAGTCATGCAATGCTGTACCTAAAATAGTAGAGCTTTCTTTTGTGGGTTTTTTATCACTTTATTTATTGCAATATAAAACGAAAAAAAAGACCGAAATTTTTGAAAATAAAAATGTTTCTACTTTCCGCTATAAAACATATCCAATAGATAAAGAAAAAAAAAAAAACGCAACTTCTTATACATTTTGGCCAAAACCCAGCAGTAGGCAGCGACGCAATAGTACGTCGCATTGCCTACAGCAGCCGCCTGTCCGCAGTACAATGCTGGTAGGCTGTTACGTGGTTAAGAATGAATGAGCAGCACATTGTGGTGGTGGGTGCGTGCTTTTTAGGACGATTCTGGCAAGTCTGATAAGGAGAAACTAGTACAGTACCTGGATAATTGGTTGCCTGAGGGGATAAAGAGCACACAGACCCACTCTACTTAGGGGTCGTTGGTTTGTGATGAGTTCACCTGAGCGGTGGTGGAGGTACAATGCGGAGGTGATGCACTGAAGAAAAAAAAAACGTATTTGCACAAGGCACTTTTAATTAGCATTATAAAAGGACATTCAGAGAAGCATAGATGTAATGTGGGTATTGCACTTTAATGTTTAATCATTTGCCTACTGTGAACTTTTACCTCTTTCCTGCCCATGTAAATTTTCATTTGTCAGCGCTGTTAGACTTTGAACGAGAATTGCACAGTAATGCAACACTGTACCCATATGACATTTTATATCCCCCACATAGAGCTTTCTTTTAGGTTGTATTTAATAAAGACCAAAAATTATATATATATATATATATATATATATATATATATATATATATATATATATATATATATATATATATATATATATATATATATATATATATAAAATCAGGGCTTGACAAATTTGCTTGGAATCTAGGAGCCAGCTAAAAAAAGTTAGGAGCCAGAAAATGCGCTCGTCCTGTCGAGCTCGTGCGCAGAAGGGAACCCATACGTGAGTAGCGCCCGCATATGTAAAGGGTTTTCAAACCACATGTAAGGTATCGCCGCGATCGTTAGAGCGAGAGCAATAATTCTAGCTCTAGGCCTCCTCTGTAACTCAAAACGTGCAATTTTTTTGAACGTCACCTATGGAGATTTTAAAGGGTAAAACTTTGACGCCATTCCGCGACCGGACGCAATTTTGAAGCGTGACATGTTGGGTATCAATTTACTCGCCGTAACATTATCTTTCACAATCTAAAAAAAAAATAAAAAAATTGGGATAATTTTACTGTTTTATTTAACTAATTTTTTTTTATTTTCTTTCCAAAAAAAGTACGCTTATAAGACCGCTGCGCAAATTCGGCGTCACACAAAGTATTGCAACGCTCGCCATTTTATTCTCTAGGGTGTTAGAATAAAAAATATGTTTGGGGGTTCTAATTATAGGGAAGGAGATGGCAGTGAAAATAGTGAAAAAATTACATTAAAATTGCTGTTAAACTTGTAATGCCAAACGGCCACCACCAGATGGCGCCAGCTCACAGAAGGGAGAGCTTGGGACATCACAAGGCTGCAAAGATGCGGCCTCAATTACCAGCCGCCACAGTCACAATTTCTGGTCGCAATTGCGACCTGGCGCCCGGACATTGTCGACGATAGATAGATATAGCCGACCGCATAACTGTAAAATGTACATCATTACTTTACAGTTAAATGCTGGGGTTATGGCTGAAGATAGATGCCATAACCTAGGTACCTTTTTTTGCCCTCAGACGGTCAGGTTTCTGATAAAAGTGATCCCAGAGATCACCCTCATATGCGCGATGGAAGAGGCGTCTCCCTCCTGCCTCTTACTGGGCATTTCAGAGCTTAAAGGAGCTATAGTTAAGACCAGAACAGATACGGTGTGGCCGATGGCTAGGCAAGTGCTCTGTCAGAATAGGCGACCTATCATAATTGGTAACGGAAGCAACATTCCGTTACCGCCATCCTTCTACACCCTGCACTCCTCCACAGTAACAATACACAGAGACGGGGGCAAGCGGATATTTTGTGTTACACCCACCAGAGTTTTGCATTTAGGTTATTTTTAAACAGGATACAAAGCATATATGGTGAAATACAGTACAGGGTATTTGGAAAGTCATCGGGCTGTTTACATGTTGAATTATAAAAGCAGCGGTGTTCTGTCAGATTAGGAAACTTGTGAGATCAGCAGGTTTGCCGCTGCTTTTAAAATGCAACATCTAAACAGTCCGTCGGATTTCACCTTCTAAGTTCAGTTTACGTTTAAAAATAACTGTGGAGTTCAAAACTCCGGTGGGTGCAACAAGATATCCGCTTGCCCTCTTCTCGGCGCATCTTTACTGTGAAGGAGTGCAGCAAGATCGCGACGACGGAACGCAACTTCCTTTACCAATTATGACGGGTCGCCATATCCAACGAAACACTATGCCCTTGGAGGACTGGAGAGATGTCTGACATTGCTTACATTTCTCGGGCAGACAGGATTTTTTTTCCTCCCTTTTAAAAAGGTAAATGAGATTGACCCCAGATGTTTCAAAGAGGACCCCTGTCCATGCTTAATTTCTATTACAAGTGATGTTTACATTCCTTGTAATAGGAATAAAAAAAGTGTAAAAAAAAAAAAAAAAAGAAGAACAAAATAAAAAATAAATAAATCACTCCAAGCATGCATGCAGAAGTGAACACATACGCAAGTCCCATGTGTTCAATCAACCACACGTGAGGTATCGACGCGATCCTTAGCGCAAGAGCAATAATTCTAGCGCAATACCTCATCCAACACTTAACCACTTCAATACCGGGCCTATTTTGGCACTTCTCTCCTACATGCATAAATCATAATTTTTTTTGTTAGAAAATTACTCAGAACCCCCAAACATTATATATGTTTTTTAGCAGACACCCTAGGGAATAAAATGCCGGCCATTTCAACTTTTTATCTCGCCCAGTATTTGCGCAATAATTTTTAAAACGCCTTTTTTTGGGGAAAAAACTGTTTTGTGAATTAAAAAATAACAAAACAGTAAAGTTAGCCCAATTGTTTGTATAATGTGAAAGATGAAGTTACGCCGAGTAAATAGATACCCAACATGTCACGCTTTAAAATTGCGCACACTCATGGAATGGCGCCAAACGTCCGTACTTAAAAATCTCCATAGGTGTCGCTTATTTTTTTTTTACAAGTTACAATTTTAGACTTACAGAGGAGATCTAGTGCTAGAATTGTTGCTGGCGCTCTAATGCAAGCGGCGATACCTCACATGTGTGGTTTGAACAGCGTTTACATATGTGGGCGGGACTTACGTGTGTGTTCGCTTCTGAGCGCGAGCTACCGGGGATAGGGGCATTAAATTTTTTTTTTTTTTTTTTTACTCAATTTCATTTATCTTTACACTTTATTTTTATTTTTTTATCACTTTCATTCCTATTACAAGGAATGTAAACATCCCTTGTAATAGGAATGGTTTGCGACAGGTCCTCTTTATGGAGAGATGTGGGGTCAATAAGACCTCACCTCTCTCCTCCAGGCTGTAAAGCATTAGATCGTGAAAAAAAAAAAAATTCACAGATCTAATGCTTTCAGCCGCGATTGCGGCTGCGTTTACATTCCAGGACCTGGGCGCGACGTCATAACATCGCGCCCAGGCCTCCGACGAACATAGAGATGACTGGTGACCATCTGGTCACCAGTCTACTCTATGGTTTCCATCCGACGCCGGCGGATTGTTTCTCCGGGTCTCTGATGGCAAAGGAGAGCCCGGAGAAGCACCGGATGGCTGCGGGAGGGGGGGGGGGGGGGGCATCGCTATGATCATTCTTATGGTGTACAGAATCGCCGGCTTTAGAGATGGATATCTGAATGATGCCTGTGGCTGCAGTCATCATTCAGATATCCTCACTGAAACCCAGGACGTCATTTCACAATGGGCCAGTATTGAACTGGTTAAAGTGGATGTAAACCTGAAAATTGTTTATTTTTTGATGTCACAATGTACAGTATAAGATTTCCTATCATCTGTGCCCAGTCTTGCCACACAGAGTTAATCCAGCTCTGAGCAATCCTCTTATTATTCAGTGAAATAAAACAGACTTACAGAGAAAAACTTTAGTCCGTTCTGCCCCCTTGCTGTGAAAGACAGGTTATTTACATATCTCATGCACTAACCTGGAGGCAGGCATTCTTTTTTAATTCCCACCCCTTTCCTGAAATCATGCGGTTACTTTTCTGGATAGTGATCATAGCATATTTGGTGTAAGGAATACATAGAAAAAAAAATGCATGTTGACAAGGGGAGTATAGAGGAGGGCGGGGAGTCTATTGATATCAGGACTCCACCCACAGAGCTCCAGACAACAGATCCACCCACAGAATCTGCAGTTTTTTCAGTTCTTATAACAGACAGAGGAGACATTTGACAGGTAAGGATACATGCTTGTATATCCTTATAGATCAGCACCATGGCAGTAGTTTAGAAAGGATGAGAGTGGGTTTAATGAATAATAAAAATAAAATAAAAAGAGTGGCGTTAGGCCAATTTTTTTTGTATAATGTGAAAGATGTTACGCAGCGAGCGTAATGAGAGAATCGCGATTCTCATTTTAGCCAAAATTGTGCAGCTCTACATGTGGGCATTTTTTAAAGCGGATGGTCCACAAAAAAAAAAATATTAAAAGCCAGCAGTTACAAATACTGCAGCTGCTGACTTTTAATATTAGGACACTTACCTGTCCTGGAGTCCAGCAGCGTCCGCAGCAGAGGACGAGCGATGGCTCATCTCTCTGCTGCTCCCCCCTCCATCCACGGTGAGGGAACCAGGAAGTGAAGCGCTCCGGCTTCACTGCCCGTTTCCCTACGGCGCATGCGCGAGTCGCGCTATGCCCGCCGATTGCCTCCCGCTGTGTGCTGGGAGCCGAGTGTTTCCAGCACACAACGAGAAAAACACGTCTTTTGCCCGAGACTGCGGGCCGGAAGTGGGTGCAAATACCTGTCTTTAAACAGGTATCTGCACCCCCCTCCCCCCTGAAAGGTATCAAATGTGACACCCGAGGGGGGAGGGTTCCGATCAGCGGATCTCCACTTTAGGGTGGAGATCCGCTTTAATGCAGAAGATCTCTTCTGCTATAAAGAGCCTGTCTGCTCAATGTTTATGACAGCGAAACTTTAGTTCTGCTTTAAGTGTAAACCTGCAAGGATGGCTGTGGTCTGCCTGTATAGAATGCATAGGTGTTCCATGCATCCCTGTGTACTGACACAGTAGCTGCTCTCAATTTGACATCCGGGTTTGCGTCCCTATATGCAGACAGTGTGAGTTCAGGGACATGTGCCCGCATCTATATTATATTGGGAGCAGTGGCTGTGCAACTCCTGCATCCCAATTGACATAAATGGGACTGCTTGAATAGAGATGTATGGAACAACTGTACATCCTTTGCAAGAACACCCTATAGTATGTACAAGAGGCCCGAAGGTGCAGCAGAGGAAGCTGAGAGAGACAGCTAGCCTGCGATTTATGGGTTGCCAATCCTGGCTTTACAGTGGGCACTTGTCTCAGTCCAGAGCACCGAGTGTAATTTCAGGGATGAGCTGTAAACCCCCCCGGTTCTGTTTGCAGCAGAACATGCAAAAAATTTGTTCGAACACGCAAACACCGGTAAAGTCTTAGTGGACACGAAAAATCACAAGTGCTCATTTTCCGATAAGCCCCCCGCCTGCAGACCCCCACAACCACCGGGCAAGGGCTGTGGGGATGAGGCTCTTGTGCCCATCAACATGGGGACATCCTCCCCATGTTGAGGGCATGTGGCCAGGTACGGTTCAAGAGGGGGGGGCGCTCTCTCATCCCCCCTTTTCCTGCAGCCTGCCAGGTTGCATGCTCGTATAAGGTTCTGGTATGGATTTATGGGGGGAACCCCACGTCATTTTTTTCCCTTTAATTATGGCGCAGGCTTCCCCTTAAAATCCATACAAGACCTGAAAAGCCTGGTAATAGAATTTAGGGGACGTCCATGCATTTTTTTTATTTTTCAATTACTTTGATCTGTATTGCCGGGACTCGACAATTCATTATAGCCACAAGTAGTTTTAAAATTACTTTTTTTTTCCCCCCTTTAGAAATGTCATATTGTGCAGAGACTGTTATAAATAGGGGTGCAACAGATCATCACCGATCCGTGATCCAAACAGGTCACCCCGTTCGGATCGGCACACCCCGCTATCTGCGGAGCGCCCTGGAGCCTCAGCCTAGGAAAGTCCCTGGCTTCGGCCTAGCTCCGGAGTGGCGGCCATCTTGGTACACCCGCCAGCACTATGTGGGGGGGTTACATTCTGAGGTCTGCACTACTAGGGTGGGGCCATAGTGGGTGGGGTGGGTATGACACCATTTTTATTATTTTTTTGCACCGAGTGACGCCACTGCAGTGGGGGGGGGGGGGTAGGAGGAGATGTGGAAATTACAGTGGGGGAGATTTTTTTTTTTTTTTTTGCCGATCTGAAAAACGATCCGATCAACGATCCGAACTGTGAGTTTTTTGATCCGTTGCACCCCTAGTTATAAACATGGGAAACAAGCACTACTTTACAGGCATACTATAGACATCCCCCAGGTACAAAATTTAAAGGAATATTTCACTTTTATTGTTTCACTTTAAGCATTAATAAAATCACTGCTCCCGAAAAAAAAATCAGTTTTAAAAAAAAAATATTCCCCCAAACACTTATGACAATAACTTGCATATAAACCTTTAAAATTACTACTTTAGATTTCTCCCATAGACTTCTAAAAGGATGTTCCGCGGCTTTTTGAAATGTTGCTGCAAACAGCCAATGTTTGAGTCCAACTCATGTTCGACTCGAACATAAAGCTTGGTCCCTACTGACAAGTTTACCTGACACCAAGAGAATGGACCTCCAGCTAATTGACCGCCCCAGCTTTGTTACTGTGTGGAAAGGGGGGGGGGGGTGTCTTCCTTCTAATCAGCTCTCAGAGCCTCATTTCAGCTTTCTACCCCCTTTTTTCTGACAGCACAGACAAGCTTTATAAAATGAGAAGACTGCAGATGAACAGGTACAACTTACAAGGGTTCATTTAATTTCTGTGCATCACCCAAGGCCACACACTTCACTGGGTATATGTATGGGATTACAACCACTTGTCCTCTGGAAGGTTTTACCCCCTTCATGACCATATTGCAATATGTACGTTGCAATTTGCAAGTGGCTTACCAGGATTATGGCTGAAGATATCAGCCATAACCTTGGTATAGTTTTTTGCAGCCGGCATTCAGATTTCTCATGTATCTGGATCGATTTTCAAAAGCAGCTGGAGAGGACGTTCCCCCGCCACCACCACTCGCCAGTGTTTCTTGTGCATCGATCCAATGGTGCGGCCAACTGCTCTTATAGGCGATCTAAGAGTTAATACTCTAAATGCCTCAATGGCCTTGGAGGAAGGAAGCAATGGCATGACTTTACTTCTGATCTAGGCTGAAGGTAAATAAAATAAAAAAGTTAAACAAAAAAAAAAAAAAAATGTAATAATAATTTTGGTTCATCTTTTGCTTTTAAAAGAAAAATATATTTGGGGACAGATCTCCCTAAAAAGAGGACCTATCATCCTTTTTTCTAAGTACAAATATATATAAAACGATGCATACCCCGTGCTTGTGTGCATAAGTGAACGCATATGCAAGTCTGCACATTATGTAAGCAAGGTATCACTGCAAACATAAGAGCAATAATTCTTGCACTAGACCACCTCTAACTCTAAACTAGGGACCTGTAAATGTGTTTAAAGCTTTGTCTATGGAGATTTGTAAGTACCGTAGTCTGTCTGTAGTCCACAAGTGTGTGCATTTTTGAAGCGTGACATGTTATGTATTTACTTTAACCACTTGTCCTCCGCCCACCGTCAAATTACGGCGGGCGGAGGACTCCATTGTCCTGACATCACGTCATATGACATGATGTCCTTTTAAAGCCGCGGGCGCACCCGCCGCTCTGCTGGGATCCCGGTGCGAGTGCCCGGCGGCAACGATCGCCTCCGGGCACACGCGATTGCCCAGTAACTGAGCGGGGATGTGGAGCTCTGTATGTAAACACAGAGCTCCACGTCCTGTCAGGGAGAGGAGACCGTTGCCGTGTCCCTTGTACATAGGGACACAATCGGTCACCTCCCCCAGTCACTCCCCCTACAGTTAGAACACTCATAGGACACACATATTTGTAGCATATTTATAGCATTGTTCACTGTATAAATGTAAATGGTCCCAAAAATGTCAGAAAAGTGTCCGAAGTGTCTGCCATAACGTCGCAGTCCCAATAAAAAAAAAAAAAGCCATTAACTATCCCCTATTTTGTAAACACTATAAATTTTGCGCAAACCAATCGATAACCGCTTATTGCATTTTTTTTTTTTTTTTTTTACCAAAAATATGTAGAAGAATACGTATCGGCCTAAACTGAGGAAAAAAATATATTTTTTATATATTTTTTGGGTTATTTATTATAGCAAAAAATATTGCATTTTTTTTCAAAATTGACGCTCTATTTTTGTTTATAGCGCAAAAAATAAAAACCGCCGAGGTGATCAAATACCACCAAAAGAAAGCTCTATTTGTGGGAAAAAAAGGACGCCAATTTTGTTTGGGAGCCATGTCGCACGACCGCGCAATTGTCAGTTAAAGCGACGCAGTGCCGGAAGCTTAAATTTTGTCTGGGCAGGAAGGGGGTGTAGGTGCACAGTAGGCAAGTGGTTAAACATCTTTTACATTATACAAAAAAAAAAAACTGGGGTTACAATTGTGATTTTTTTTTTTATTATTCATTAAATAATACCCCCAAAAAATTGTTATTGCAAATACTGTATATAATTTATATATATATATATATATATATATATATATATATATATATATATATATATATATATATATATATATATATATATACACATATATATACACACATATATACACACACACACACACATATATACACACACACACACATATATATACACACACACACACATATACACACACACACACACACATACACACACACACATATACACACACACACATATACACACACACACATATACACACACACATATATACACACACACATATATACACACACACATATATACACACACACACATATACACACACACACATATACACACACACATATATACACACACACACACATATATACACACACACACACATATATACACACACACACACACACATATATACACACACACACACACACATATATACACACACACACACATATACACACACATATATACACACATATATACACACACACACACACACCTCAAAACATGCAACCTGTAGATTTTTTTCGTCGTCCTTGGAGATTTTAAAGGATAAAAGTTTGTCGGCATTCCACGAGCGTACGCAATTTTGAAGCGTGACATGTTGGGTATCAATTTACTCGGCGTAACATTATCTTTCACAATATATAAAAAAATAATTGGGTTAAACTTTACGGTTGTCTTAATTTTTAATTAAAAAAAAGTGTGTGTGCAAGACCGCTGCGCAAAATTTATAAACAAACAATTAAAAAAAAAAAAAAAAATACGGCGTGACAGAAAGTATTGCAACGATTGCCATTTTATTCTCTAGGGTGTTAGAATAAAAAATATATATAATGTTTGGGGGGTTCCAATTAGAGGGAAGGAGATGGCAGTGAAAATAGTGAAAGATTACATATTAGAACAGCTGTTTAACTTGTAATGCCAACGGCCACCACCAGATGGCGCCAGCTCAAAGAAGGAAGAGCTTGGGACTTCACAAGGCCGCGGCCTCAATTACCAGCCGCCAGGTCACAATTTCTTGTTGCAAATGCGACCTGGCGCCCAAATTTTGTCAACCACTATATATATATATATATATTTATTATACTCAAATTTTTAATTAAAATTACTACATTTAGGGACGTGTCAACTTAGTCAAAATGATACTCCTCCCGAAGGTACTCCATTTGGTATGGCATGCTCTCCTGTATATACCTCAAAAATTCTTCAGGATAATTGAATCTATTCTTAACACGTTTATTTGGGGCCATAACAGACAAACTTTCTTGGAGAGTTCTGAAGAACCCTGCGACATTGGGAGGAGTCACTCTCCCAGATTTTCAGGATTACTACCTTGCCTCCCAACTGTCCCATTTTTACCATTTTAATAAAACGGAGCGATTGAGGTACCAGCTATTGCTCTGCGAGTACCCTGACGATCCTGCCCACTCTCCACTTCAGTCGGTCCTCAGAGCCCCTTTGACAGGACGTCCCCCTCAACACAAAGCAGGCATGCCGACACACCATCGGAGGGTATGGCAGACAGCACTACATAAACTTGGGACCCCACAGGTCCACTCCCATACCCCCCTTTGGTTCAACACACGCCTCCCAGAACTATTGACTGTTCCAGACCCTGCAGTGTGGATACGACATGGGATCCTGAATGTACACCATGTCGTGACCACTGCGGGGCTTAAAACATTCCAAACACTGAAGGATGAATTTTCCCTCCCCAATTGCCTTCTTTTTTTAGGTACTTACAACTCCGACATGCTATACAAACCCAGTTTGCTGGCTCCACCCCGTCTCTAGTGGTTCCCTCCATAGTAGACATAGTCACAGATACTGCACCAGCCAAACTTATCTCCACCTTATACTCCGCCATCCGTCTCTCTAGTACAACAGCTTTGGCCTATGCTGCCAAGACTAGGTGGGAGGTGGACGTTGGACTGGTTGAGGATGAGGATTGGGATGACATTTTGGAGGGCGTGAAAAAAGTCTCCCCTAAACTGTCAGACCGTCTCACACAGTTGTTCAATATACACAAGACACATGGGATAACTATGCGTGTCGCCTTTCTTTTCTCTGTATAATTTACTGAATGCTTCCAGGGGAATGCCTATTCCCCTTGTTACTATCTGTTACTACCTGATCTACGTAGATTGTTACACGAGTGGTATACTTTTGATTTCTCCTTTATGACATTTCTTTTATGATTTTTGTATATTGTATTTTGCAAAACTTCAATAAAAACTTCTATTGGAAAAAAAAAAAATATATATATACACAAGACATACCCGACACCTCAGAGGATAGCACATTTCAAACCCATGTACAATCCAGGGTGCCGCCTCTGCGACCACACCCCAGCCACCTTCTATCACCTTCTATGGTCCTGCCCAGTTATCTAAGCATATTGGATGCAAGGGATACGATTCCTACACAACGAGATGGGCTCCCCTGCTACTCTTTTTTTATATTATTCATTCTTTATTATTTTAATAGCATACAATTTTTCAATTGTTCTTTTTAAAAAATTAGAAACAATTGTTCCTTATAAATATAGCACATATTTTAAACACTGGTATACAATATGATACAACTCTTAGTTTACTATACTGGGAGGTAGATAATTTCTTAATTAAGGAGACACCCGGACTGTTAGTTCTATCTAAGGTTATAATTTTTTTGTTCTTTAGCCACTCTCCGTTTTGTTGTTCTCAGCTATCATTCTTATCCCCTCAGGGTAAACACCCTTTTTCTCCAGCCATGGTTTCCACATTACCTCAAAGTCCCTAAGGTTTCCTCTTTTTATATAGACTGCTCTTTCTTTACAAATGGACTCATTTATTGCCCTAATCCATTCACTTACTGCCGGGAGTGAAGTTGCCTGCCACCTCATAGCTATTAATTTTCTAGCTTGTAATAGGCATCTTAATATTACAACTGTGGTATTTATTTTCTCCCTCCATTCATGCCTATAACCTAGTATGCACAGTGTGGCCTCCATCTCCAGCAGAATTCCAAATGTGTCTCTCAGGGTGTCAAGCACCCCCTCCCAGTAGCGAGCCAGCTTTGGACAACGCCACACCATGTGTACTAGGTCTCCATGCCCCTGACATCTAGGACACTTATCATCTGGTCTTACCAAATTTAAATAGTCGCTTAGGCGTGTAATAAGCTCTATTTATCAGCATTGGACGCTGACAAACACCTGTGTACCTTTCTACATGAGACGCTCTTCTTGGCAAGAAAGGTGGTTGCCCATGTTTGGATGCAGGCCCTACCCCCCACGATTCAGTGCTGGAAAAAAGAGGTCAATGACGCCCTTCCATAAAAAAAATGGTTTATATCCATAGAGGGTGTCCGCTTAAATATGAAGAGGTCTGGGGCAGATGGTTGACGGACGGTGAAACGTGTGCGTGATGTGTTTTTTTACAACTACAAGTCGTTCTGACTTCAATGTAGTCCCTGCACTACTTTGGTCTGATTTTGATGCCACTTGCACAGACATTCCCTAAAATAGCGGTAAAAACGCTGCAAAATCACGGTAAAGTAGTAGTTGTGTGAAAGGGGCCTTAGGCTGGGTTCACACTGCTGCACGGAATGGGTCACAGCAGAGGTCCAGTGCATCCCTGTTCTTCGTTTCAGGTCCGAATTTTGGGCTGATTTCGGACCTGAAATGAACCAAAAGACGCACAGGATCTCCATGCAATTCGCTCCAGAGATGTGTGAACCGGCTCCATAGAGTTGTCACAATCTCCTGACATGCGATTTGGATGTGGTGAATCGACATCCAATTGGCAATAGTTTGAACCCAGCCTAAAAGGAGTGCAGTTTGTTTTGCACTCCTGTGACCCATTTTCATTAGAGAGCGGGCTGAAATCTGCTCTCTGCTTTTTTTTTTACACTATAAAACACATAAAAAAAAAAACCCACACACAATCTTCATTAATTTAGCCCAAAATGTATTTTACTGCGTCTTCGATAAAAACAAAATCTCAATAAGCATATATTATTTGGTTTGCATGAAAGTAATAGCGGGTTTTTTTGTTTTACGGTGATCAGCGACTTCTAGTGGAATACTTATTGCGTACCAGATACGCGATCCAGCGCACAGAAACCGCCTTGCCGCAGTAAACATACCTAGTACCTCAAGCTATGATAATGAAAGATAGAAGCCAATTGGTTGACACTTGCAGCTGCTTTTGAGATTCCCCTACTAAGCTTATATCCCATAGAATTTAAATTAAGAGAAACAAATCCAATGTACACAAGCCCTAACTATACAATGAGGGTGTCTAGCTGTGCTTAGGTGTCAGCAGGCCTAACAGGTAGGAAATCTATATAAATACAGTAGCAGTGTACTGGAACAAGCAGTTACAGAGGAACCGTCTAGAGACCTGCAGCTAGGATATACATTGACAATTGCCCGGTCCTGCTAATAAACACAACTGCTAGGGAAATGAATATACGACTCTTCGTCCACTAGTCCACAGCAAACAGCAGCCGGGCTCCTCCGAGCTGTCACCCTTACCGTGCACTGCGAGTCTCCTCTCCTTCCCAACACCCTCAGCTCAGCTGCTTCCACCTGCACTCATGAGCTCTTCCGGAAACAGTATGTAAACTGCGCTGCCATTGGCCAACACACTCTGCCCCGGATTGGCCAGGCAGCTCGGCATCACATGTGACTAATCAGATGACATCTGTAGCATGTAGCCTTGTCTGTGGGGTTAAAACAGCAAAGGGACATGTCTTCAGTAAATAGAATGGCGTTGCTTGTCACTGATATGGCAAGTAGGCTAATATTGAGGAATTCCTGTAAAAAAAAATACAGATGTTACCACTTTTTAACCCTTTTTTTTTTTTTCACACATTTAACCACTGGATTTACCCCCTTCCTGATCAGGCCATCTTTTGCGATACGGCACTGCGTCGCTTTAACTGACAATTGTGCAGTTGTGCGACGCTGTACCCAATAGGGTAGCCATGCCACATCATCCCTTTAATCCAGGAAGCATATTAATTACACAGGTTCTGTGGCCGATTAAGGTGGAAATTAAACTCACTTGGGGGGTTATTTACAAAAGGCAAATCCACTTGCAAAGTGCACTTGGAAGTGCAGTCGCTGTAGATCCGAGGGAGACCTGCAAGGAAAATAAAAGACAGCATTTTAGCTTGCACATGATTGGATGATAAAATCAGCAGAGCTTCCCCTCATTTCAGAGCTTCCCCTCAGATCTACAGCTACTGCACTTCCAAGTGCACTTTCAGTGCAATTTAAAGTAGGGTGACCAGACATCCCCAGTTTCAGGGGACAGTCCCCTGATTGAGGACACTGTCCCCGGACCAAGTCTGTCCCTGGTTTTGTCCCCAGATTGGATTTAATAGGGGGCAGGGGCAATTTCAAAGACAGTCAGTGCACAATTAAAATAAAAAAAATAGAATTGCACACCCCTGCTCTGCCGTGGCTACTAGCATAGGGGTGTTGTATTTTTCCCATTATCTGTGCCCCTTATCATGTGCTGGTCGGAGCAAAGGGAATATTTCTTCAGTTTCCGGCGCATGCCCATTCAGCTCCACTCTCATGTTCTTCTGCCTTGGCTCAAATCCTGGCCAGCCACCTGCCTATCTCCCTGCCTTCCCTGGCGGAGTGATCTTCCTCCTCTCCCCATCCAGTAGTAGCCGGGGCCCGATGAGTAAGACTTGAGAGGTTGTGAGGTGGGCGGCGACGGGCAGAGAGTCGCTTATTGTTGCCATTACTTGTAAAGAAAAAATATGTCCCCGGATTTCATTTTAAAAATCTGGTCACCTAAATTTAAAGTGCACTTTGCACTTGTAGTGCAAAGTGGATTTGCCTTTCGTAAATAACCCCCTTGGTGTCTTATCTGCGGGAACCCCTTCCATACAGGGCATTTTCACCCCCTTCCTGCCAAGACCAATTTTTTGTTTTCAGCGCTGTCGCACTTTGAATGACAATTGCGCGGTCATGCAACACTGTACTCAAATGAAATCTTTATGGTGGTATTTGATCACCTGTGCGGTTTTTATTTCTTGGGCTATAAACAAAAGAGTGTACATTTTGAAAAAAACACAATATTTTTTACTTTTTGATTAAATAAATACCACATTTTTTATTTATATATTTTTTTCCTCAGTTTAGGCCAATATGTATTCTTCTACATATTTTTGGTAAAAAAAAATCGCAATAAGCGTATATTGATAGGTTTGTGCAAAAGTTATAGTGTATACAAAATAGGGGATAGATTTATGGCATTTTTTTTTTTTTTTACTAGTAATGGCGGCAATCTGCGTTTTTTTTTTTTTTTTTGTGACTGTGACATTGCGGCGGCCATATCGGACACTTTTTTTTTTTATTCTTTTTATTGATTTTTTTTTTTTTTTCTTGTCATCAGAGAGGAAAAACCAGTCCGCACGGACCAACATCACAGAACAAGGGATATCAAAACATCTCACATGAGGTACATAACAGCGGTGCGCGCAGGTACCGACATAAGTAGTGACATATTATGATAACATATAAATCCTTAGGTACTTCTTCATATTATCCCTTCGTATTCTAAGCATCTGGTCCCAGCGGGTCGGCTTCCCACTCCATTTTCCTTTTTCCGCAGTAGAATAAAGTAGTAGAAGATAAAGAAATAGAAGGGATTTGAGAAAGAGGGAAGTAGCAAGGAAGGGGAAGGGGGGGAAAGTGTGTGGGGGGGGGGCTGCACGAGTAGGGACAGCCTAAAAATCACCCCTAAGGGCGTACAATAAATTTTAAGTTCCGTTTAGGTCCTGTTTCGGTATCTTATTTCATTGGCAAGGGACTTAGCTATGGTGGGGACGGCGGGTTGCATTCCGTCTCCCTGAGTCTCTGGCCCTCCTCAGAATATCTGTAGAAGTTGAATAGTTGCCACGTTTCCGAATACGCCTCCTCCCTTTGCTGGCTAGAGAGAATTAGGTCCTCCATGTGACTAATCTCGTCTACTTTATGTAGCCACATGGCTATGGTCGGCGGATGAGGGGACTTCCAGAGGTGTGGAACGCAGGCTTGGTCTAGTAGATGGCGCACTACTGATTTCTTGTAAGCTTTAGGTGACATGTCATTTGCGTGTAGTAGAAAGTAGGCCGGGTCGTCCGGGACTGTCCTTCCGTGAATCGTTGCGTGATCCGGCGCACCTCTCCCCAGAAGCCCCTGATCCACGGACAGGACCAAAATACATGTAACATGGTGCCCCTCTCTTGCTGGCATCTCCAGCAAGTGGCTGCAGTGTCAGGGAACAATTTACTTAATAGGTCAGGGGTCCTATACCAGCGTGTGAGTATTTTATAATTTGTCTCTTGCGTTTTCGCACAGACAGACGACTTGTGCGTGAAGCGAACTATATTTTGCTTTTTGTTGGCTGTAAATTGCGTGCCTAGTTCTCTTTCCCATTTAGCCAGGGCTGGGATCTGGTACTTTCCTGGTGGAGTATTCAGTAGTGCGTACGTCAGGGACAGCGTGTGTGGGAGGACCTCCTGTTCACTACATAGTTCTTCTAAGGTCGTCAGAGATGCTTGAATTGTCTGAGGGGTCGGGAGACTATTTAAGAAATGTTTTAGTTGATGCGCTCTCATAAAGTCTAGGCAGTATTCGCCGTCAGGGTCCGTCAGCTCCACTGTCGTTCTCCACCTCTCCCCCGAGCTAAAATGCGAGGCCTGGAAAAGGCCTCTATTTGCCAAGTCGAGAAATTTCCCGTCCTGCAGGCCAGGTTCAAAAAGTGGGTGGCCAATGATAGGTCTGAGTGGGGAGGTCCGAGACGAGAGGGAAAACCGCTCAAACAGGTCTGCGCACACCTTAGCTGTATTTCCCACCAGAGGGTGTCTTGTCACAGGTATGGGGAGTACCGTATAGCACCAGGGAGCTCGACGAAGTGGGATCCTACATTGGCCTTGTTCTACCTGTGTCCACAGTTTAGTGCGAGTGTGTCTACACCAGTCGATCAGTCTGACCAGATGTGCAGCGTGGTAGTATGTCCGCACGTCCCGTAGCGCTAGACCGCCACACAGTTTAGGAAGGGAAAGGATCTCTCTGCGTATCCTCGACTTTTTCCCCGCCCATAGGAACTAGGAGAAAGCAGAGTGGATTTGACGAAAGTACACTCCTGGAATCTGGATCGGGAGGGCTTGGAGTAGATAAAGGAATTTGGGCAGGATTGTCATCTTCAATATATTGGCTCTACCCAGCCAGGAGTGAAGGCCTCCTGTCCACTGCGACAACAGCCTCTTGACTTCCGTCAGAAGGGGTGGAAAATTCAGCCTATATACCTGTGATAGTGAGGGGGGGATTTGTTTCCCTAGATATTTTAGTGCGATCTCTGTCCACTTCAAGCTATACTTAGCCTTCAGTTGGACGAGCTGTTGTTGTGGAATCCCCACTCCCATTGCCTCTGATTTTGTCATGTTTATTTTTAAGCTGGAAAGTGTGCCATAAACCTCAAACTCCCGCAGGAGGGTTGGGAGGGATGTGTCCGGATCTGCAAGGGTAAAAAGGAGGTCGTCTGCATAAGCGGAGACTTTGTATTGAGTTTCCGAGGCTCGTATACCCGTAATCGCTGGATTTAGTCGCACATGACACAAAAATGGCTCAAGGGACAGAGCAAACAGTAGGGGCGATAGGGGACAACCCTGTCTTGTCCCGTTGGTGATAGGGAATGTTTCTGACAATGCCCCATTGACCCGGACCCTCGCCGTCGGGTCTCTATAGATCGCCGATACCCAATTCCTCATTTTCTCCCCCAGACCTATGTACTCCAAGGTGGACATCATGAATTGCCAGTTAACCCGGTCAAAAGCCTTTTCGGCGTCAGTTCCCAAAAAAAGGCATGGGATCTTGCCGGAGGAGGCTATGTGTAGGAGATTTAGTACCTTCAGCGTATTGTCACGGGCTTCCCTGGTGGGTACAAAGCCCACCTGGTCTAAGTGTATCAGTTGTGGGAGGTGTTTCTGGAGTCTGGAGGCCAGGATTTTGGTGTAGAGCTTGAGGTCTGTGTTGAGGAGGGATATGGGGCGGTAGCTTCCACAATTAGCTGGGTCTTTGCCCTCTTTTGGAATAACGGAGATTTGGGCCTGAAGTGTGGTGACGTGAAGGGATTTCCCCAAGCCTAAGTCATTGAATAGCCTCACCATGTGCTGGCCTATTGCTGGGAGCAAGGACTTATAGTATGCCACCGTAAGGCCGTCAGGGCCTGGGGCCTTCCCTGGTTTGGCATTTTTCAACGCATTTTAAAGTTCAGGTAGAGTGATAGGCTCTTCTAAAGTTTCTCGGGCGTCCAACGGTAAGGCGGGCATCAGGGACGTAGATATATAATCCCTTATCATGTCCCGCGTGGGGGGGGGTTTATCTAATTTGTAAAGGGATTCATAGTACTGGTGGAATTCTCGTGTGATTTGTTGTGGCGTGGACCGTTTCAATCCCCTCGGCGTGGAGACGTGTGGGACATAGGAGGCTAGTCGTCGAGTGCGTATCGTGTTGGCCAACAGTTTGCCACACTTATTGCCCGATTCGTATGCAAAGCGCCTGCCTATTTGCAGCGCCGCCTTGGCCTTGAAGTGCAAAAGGTCTGTAATTTGTTCCCGAGTCACGTCAAGTTCTGCTCCCGTTCGACTACACGGTGTAGCTTTGTGCGTTGTTTCTAGTATGTGCAGTTTGGCCAGGAGTGAGTTAAGATGTGCCGTATGTTCCTTCTTCAGGCGTGCTCCGTGTTTAATCAGTATTGCCCGAACCACTGCCTTGTAGGCCTCCCAAACTACCCCCGCGTCGCCGTCAGGTACGGTCGTGGTGGGGAAGTAGTGACCCAGCTCCCTCACCACCTCCGCCATAACGTCAGTGTTCTGAAGAAGGCTTTCACTTCTGGTCTCCAGCACCCTCTAAGATGGAATATTTCAAGGTGATCGGGGCGTGGTCAGACCATGTGATCGAGCCAATCGTGATTCCCCGGATCGCGTCCAGTTGTCTATGTGGAAGTAGGAAGTAGTCGAGTCTCGAGTACGTCTGGTGGGGTTTCGAAAAAAAGGTGTAATCCCTGTCTCCAGGGTGTAAAAGGCGCCAGGCATCAATTAGTTGCATATTATGTAGAGCAGTGTCAATACGTTTGAGAGTGTCCTGTGTCAGAGAGGATTTCCCCGTGGACGTGTCTTCGGTCGGGATTAGGGGGACATTCAGGTCGCCCCCTACTATAAGGTGGCCCTCTGTGAAGTGCCCGAGTTGTCCCAGGCGTTTCCTGAGGAAAGCGTCCTGCTGGAAATTCGGAGTATAGAAATTGGCGAACGTCACTGTCTTGTCCCCTGTCTTGCCTTTCAGAAAAAGGAAGCGCCCGTCCCTGTCTGTCTGGATATCCATGAGTGTCCATGGCACTCTTGCCGCAACTAAAATGGACACCCCCCTGGATTTGGCTTCTGAGTATTGAGAGTGGTAGGAGATAGGGTAGAATCCGTTTTTCAAGAGGGGCAAATTACATTCTTTAAAATGGGTCTCCTGCAGGAGCACCACGTCTGCCCCCATGCGCCACATGTCCTGCAACAGCATGCGCCGCTTCTCGGGTGTATTTAGACCCTTGACGTTAAACGACACCACGGTAAGCACATCCATGCTCGTGCAGCAGGGGGGGGGGGGGAGGAAGGGTGGAGAGTCTGAATGGCAGGGAGGGGTGGCAAAGGGAGAAGTGTGGGGGAGAAGGGGAACTAAGTAAATAATAAAAAGTAGGGGAGAGTAGAAGATAGGCAGAAGAGAGGTAAGAAATCAAGTGGCAGGCCCCAGGTGGAGCCTCCAAGCAGATTTAAATAATTAGCCAAAATCGGCTATAAGCACTCTCCGGTGAGAACCCGGTGATCGAGTGCAGTCCTAAGTGGGGGAGTCGAGCTGGACAGGGGTCGGCAGCAAGCTCCCGACCCTCCCAAACCCAACCCCGGCCAATACATAAACAGTAAAACATAACCAAAACATGAACCAGGATCATACATAACATTCGTTAACAGTAAGCAAACTAGCAGCAGAGAACTTTTTTAAACAGGTGAAACAATCGTATAACAGACCATATCAATCAGTATATAAAGTGCTAATAAGAGTCCCAGGAATCCTAGGGTCCAGAGCCCTGAACCCTACCATCTGGGAGTCAAGTGTGCACCCATCTACCCCGCCAGCACTGCCCCCTTCGCATGCCAATATTGCACTCTCCCTCCCCATGGGTCAAAATAATGTTGTTGGGAGGTCTCTGTGTTAGGATAGTACTGCAAGAAGACAGCCTCCATTACAATGTAAAGGCAGACATCCGGGTAGATTGTCCCCTCCTTCCTGAGTAACAGGGGTCCCTCCCCCGGGATGCCCCACCACAACCCCATCGGACAACCCCCTCCCGCCCAACCCACAATACAACCCCAAGCAGGCCCAGCAAATCCAAGTCCCCCCACCAGTCCCAGTCCCTCCTATTTGGGCTGTCAGAAACCGGAGTCAGTTAGCCTTGTTGTCATCTGGAATGTGGAAGCGATCCACTGACAGAGCAGCCCATACGGTCCCAGGTGTCCTGATAGATACTCCCCAGGTTCCCTCCATCCCCTAGGGGGGCTCTTGTATCGGGATCAACCCCCTCTGTCCCAGCGGGCCTCAACAGCTGGAGGGTCTAGGGAATAGCGGGAAGTCCCTGAAGACAGCGGGGGGGGGATCCACAATGTCTATGATCTCGGGGTGTGGGCTCAGGATGGGCTCTCCGCGTGGGGGGCAACAAAATGACAGGAACAAAAGGAGGGGGGAGGGGGACACCCGCACCGGGCCTCTCCTGGCAGATGGTCAGCACAGAGGCCCTTCAGGGAGCGTCCATGAGATGCGGGGGGGTGAGCACCGGGCCGTATGGGGGTCTCCACAGAAAGGACGTGAACATCAGGTTCCAGAGCCGTTACAGCTACGTGGGGTGTGGTGTAGAGGGGGAGGATCTCTCCCGGGCCCGCGGCAGACAATGGGCCTCTCCAGGGCGAAAAAAGGCAAGGGGGTGCAGAGCAAAGGTCTTGTGGGAGTCTTTATGTCAGGGATGGTGTACGGGCGGGGGTGGTAGACATGGAATTGTGGCCCAGGGCCTACTCACGTGCTGCTCTGTCACGAGCTGAGTGCCGGCGTCGTCTACCTCTTTGCGGGCGTGGCATCAAGGGTCCTTGGTGAGCATGAGGACCTGAACGCCCGGTCTGCCGAGGGAAGAGCTGGAGCCAGTCCGGTACTTGTATCGGCTCAGAACCCAAGAACCTGAAAAGGGCTGGAAGGTCTGCCGCGGTCTGGATCGTGAAGGCTTCTGTGTCCCTCCGGAAGGTGACCGCCAGTGGGTATCCCCAGCGGTAAGTGTGATCCGTCTGTCTAGCGAGATCCAGGACGGGTCTTAGCATCGCTCTACGGCGCAGGGTCACTCTGGATAGGTCGGGCATAATCCGCACTTGCGCCCCGTCCACTTCGATGTCTCCTGTGTCCCAGGCCTGGCGCAGGATGTCTTCTTTCTGGCTGTAACGGTGTAAGCGGCAAACTACATCGCGCTGCCTGTCCTGTTCCGTCGGCACGGCGCGGAAAATCTCGACCACCTTTGCCTCAACATCCTCCGCCCCATCGGGCTCAGGTACACCGCGGATCCGCAAGTTGTTGCGACGGCTCCTATCTTCGACCTCTTCTAAATGGAGCTGGAGGGAGATGGCTGTTTCATGGTGCTGGTTCCCGGGATTGTTCCAGTGCCGCCACTCGGTCCGCTAGGGAGGCCACCGACTCCTCACCTCTAGCCACTCGGTCGGTAAGTGTAGAGACTTCTCCCCTCACCTCCTGTATATCCCTTCTGTGCGTCTCCTCCAGCCTCAGAATCAGGGCCTCAATGTCCGTTCTGGTGGGCAAGGCCTGAAGCAGGGCCTTGATGTCCGGGTCTAGGCCAGCGTGCTCCGGTGTTTGCGAGGCAGACATCTTGTCTTGGGGGGACTCGTCCGATGGCTCCTGGGCAAATACACACCAGTCCTCCGTTTCACTCGTGCCCGGTAGCTGTGGATGCGATTCCTCCGCGGCTTCCTGTGTGAGGCCTCGTGGCACAAGTAGGCCCGGTCCGGGGGAGATCTCTTGTAAGCTCTTGAAATATTTTTGTATCTCGCCGTAGCCTTGCCTGCTGGGGTTCCCTTCGTTGCTGCTCTGGTACCGTATCTTTTAGTGGGGTTCATGCCGGTTCCAGGGTGATTTTTGGCTCGGAATTGGGGGATCAGGCCGGGAGCTCAAACAGAAAGCAGCTTCATTCAGCCATGTCCAGGCCACGCCCCCCCCCTTTTTATTGATTTTTAACACAAACAACACAGACACAAGATAGGCAACATGCCTACCCCGACATAGGCCCTGCAGGGCCGACACACCCACAAGTAACAACTGAAACCCACCCCCCCCTCCCCCCACCCCATCCCTGACCAACCACCAACCCACAGTAGCCAAATAGCAAAGCAGTACCACCCGGAAATACACTGATCCCAAGCAACCTCAGCATCATGAATTCAGAACAGGTCATAGCAAAAAACTTGTAACACCATGTAAAAAAACAAAAAAAATTGGAATTGGAAACATCTATACATGTCAAAGATATTCTATGTGATGTAAAACATAACTATGCAGAAGATTTCCCAGGGAATAGAGGAGACCTCACAGAATTAAACTACATCCCTAACCCACCGTGTCCAAGGAATCTAACCAGGCTTGCCAAACTCGCTTAAATTTCTTATCACAACCCCTTGACCTGTAAATAGCCTTGTACATGTAGATTACGGAGTTAACCAACCCTTTCCAAAAGGATAACGTCGGAGCATTGGAGTTCTTCCATTTCAATAGGATGGCTTTCCTGCCATAGAACAGCCCAATATTCAGTAAAGTGCGATGTGCCAGGGAAGGAACAACCTCCTCAACCAGCCCAATAAGACAGACCCTGGCGGTCAGAAGGACCGGAACACTGAGTACCCCTGACAGACACTCAGCCACCCCTTTCCAAAAGTCCCGGACGTGGGGACACGTCCAAAAAATGTGCTCCGAGTCAGCCGGGGAGAAATTGCACAGCCAACACTGTCCATCACTGGATGGGTAGATACGAGACAGTCTGGCTGGAGTGTAGTAAATGCGGTGTAAAAATTTGAATTGAATTAGACGATCTCTAGCAGAGACCAGGTGTTTGAAGGAGCGATCCCACATATCCTCCCAGTCCTCCCCTTGAATGTCGGGAATCTCTCTCTCCCACCTTTTCCTACATCTAGAAACTCCAATAGGCGTTTTGGTGAACAGAGACTTATACACTGTGGATAGTGTTTTGGGCAGTTCCTCATTTTTCAATAAATTCTCTAGCGCCGATGGAAGTACCTCTACCCTTCGACCCCCGAACTGCACCTGAAAAGCATGGCGCAGCTGCAGGTATCGGAAGAAAAAGGAATTAGGCAGGCCATGTGTCAGGAAAGGTTCCATCCGCTGGTGCTATTTATGTTCTGTCTTGCAGTGCTGTGTCCCACCAGCAGGGGTCTCCTGGCAGTTCGGAGCTGTCAGGGGAACTTCCCCCTGCTGGTATATCACCTTTGGGATGCAGTACTGGCCTCCACCAGCGGATGAATCCTGACAGTTTGGAGCACACAACCTTTCTTGCGCTCAGCTGTAACATGAACTTAATCAGCAGCTCTAGTTATACCCGGTGAGCTCAAGCAGAGCTCGCCCTGGTATCGTCATTCCTTCCTGACCCTGTATCCTGACCCTGTCTTTTGGATCCTGATTCTGAGCCTTGACCCTGTTCCATGATCCTTGATCCTGATCCCTGCCTGGACTCTTCCGCCCTGTATCCTGGTTCCTGTCTTCCCTGGAGTCTTACCCCGCAGCTTGTCCATCCATCCTCTCCCTGCTCTGTTCCGTCCCCATCCTCACCTATCTGCTGACATCCCATGTGTATGACCTCGGCCTGGCTTGATTTATGAATACGGTATCCCCTTTTGTTTGTATATACTGTTTGCTGTTTTTCACTGGTTGTCCCCACTTATTTTGTAAAATAAACACCTCTTTACTTCACTATCTCTTTGGTTGGTCTCCTCTGTGCAGTCACACAGTACTGATCTCCTATATTCTCCTGACAGTATACCACGGCCATCCCTTGATCAGACGTGACTGCATTGAGGAACCATCCTGGTGTAGTGCTCTAAAACATGGATTACAATGAAATCCTTTACCTCTCTCTCCTGGCAGAAGAGGATGAGGGGGCTTGTCGTCAGGTTTTTGAGGGTTGGACTAGTGACCAACTGATGGAAACTATCCGGTCGGCTCATTCCTGGGTGGATCAGGGGTACATGACTTTTGATGATGTTCAGGTATTAATTCGGTTTTGTGTTAAGCCAGCCCTGTTATTTATTCCTGATGGTAGTGATGATTTCTCTCCCCACTTTAGTAGTGACCAAGTTGAATCCCTGGTGTGGTTATTAGAGGATGATCCGGCTTATTTTGATGAGCATTATTCCTCCTGTCCCCAGCAAAAGTTATCTGATTGTATTAGTTCTGTGCAGTCTCTGATTAGACAGGGTGTGTGTGAACCTGCTTTTGTTCAACCTGTGCTGCAGGCATGGTCAGATTTCCTGATTCAAGCCAAGCCAGTCCGTTCCAGCCCTGCTATTAACCACCTGCCTTCTCAGGGATCCATCTGTCCATCACCAATGGCAACCCCAGCTCAGTTAATTCTGCAGCCTACCAAGTATTATTACCCAGTCTCTACTTGTTGTTACTACCCCGCCTTTAATCCACCTGCTTCTTCCTTTTCTCCAGTAACAACTCCACAAAAACCTCCTCCAGTTACCATCCCTGTGTCTCTGCCATATTCCAACCCTTCCTCCTACTTAATTCCATCCTCTTCATACACCCCTTCTGTTAACAAACCTGCAGTGACTAAGTCTAAAAGGAAACGGAAGTACTTCCCAACCCATACCATCGTGCCAGTTACCCAACCTGTCCCAGTACCCTCTGCTCAACCTGTCCCAGTGCCACCTGTTCAACCCATCCCAGTGCCATCTGTTCAGCCTGTCTCAGTGCCAGCTGCCCAGCCTGTGCCAACCAACCAGCCTGTTCCAGTCTGCCAGCCTGCTGTTCCTGTGCCAGTCTGCCAGCATGCTGTTCCTGTGCCAGTCTGCCAGCATGCTGTTCCTGTGCCAGTCTGCCAGCCTGCTGTTCCTGTGCCAGTCTGCCAGCCTGCTGTTCCCGTGCCAGTTTGCCAGCCTGCTGTTCCCGTGCCAGTTTGCCAGCCTGCTGTTCCTGTGCTAGTCTGCCAGCCTGCTGTTCCCATGCCAGTTTGTCGGCCTGCTGTTCCTGTGCCAGTCTGCCAGCCTGCTGTTCCTGTGCCAGTCTGCCAGCCTGCTGTTCCTGTGCCAGTCTGCCAGCCGCTTGTTCCTGTGCCAGTCTGCCAGCCGCTTGTTCCTGTGCCAGTCGTCCAGCCGCTTGTTCCTGTGCCAGCCTGCCAGCCTGCTGTTCCTGTGCCAGCCTGCCAGCCTGCTGTTCCTGTGCCAGTTTGCCAGCCTGCTGTTCCTGTGCCAGCATGCCAGCCTGCTGTTCCTGTGCCAGTATGCCAGCCTGCTGTTCCTGTACCAGTTTGCCAGCCTGCTGTTCCCGTGCCAGTTTGCCAGCCTGCTGTTCCCGTGCCAGTTTGCCAGCCTGCTGTTCCTGTGCCAGTTTGCCAGCCTGCTGTTCCTGTGCCAATCTGCCAGCCTGCTGTTCCTGTCTGCCAGCCTGCTGTTCCTGTGCCAGTCTGCCAGCCTAATGTTCCTGTGCCAGCCTGCCAGCCTGACATTCCTGTGCCAGCTTGCCAGCTTGACGACCCACCTTATCCTGCCAACCCTCTGTCTGCTGCCCAGCTTGACGACCCGGAGCCTCTGTCTGCTGCCCAGCTCGACGACCCGGATCCTCTGTCTGCTGCCCAGCTCGATGACCCGGAGCTTCTGTCTGCTGCCCAGCTCGATGACCCGGAGCCTCTGTCTGCTGCCCAGCTCGATGACCCGGAGACTTTATCCACTGCCCGGCTTGACACCATGAGCCTTCCCCAGCAACAGCTGGTTGGAGCATCCAGAGGCCGCTCCTTTGAGGGGGGGTACTGTCAGGAAAGGTTCCATCCGCTGGTGCTATTTATGATCTGTCTTGCAGTGCTGCGTCCCACCAGCAGGGGTCTCCTGGCAGTTCGGAGCTGTCAGGGGATCTTCCCCCTGCTGGTATATCACCTTTGGGACGCAGTATTGGCCTCCACCAGTGGATGGATCCTGACAGTTTGGAGCATACAACCTTTCTTGCGCTCAGCTGTAACATGAACTTAATCAGCAGCTCTATTTATACCCGGCGAGCTCAAGCAGAGCTCGCCCTGGTATCGTCATTCCTTCCTGACCTGAGCCTGTATCCTGACCCTATCTTTTGAATCGTGATTCTGAGCCTTGACCCTGTTCCGTGATCCTTGATCCTGATCCCTGCCTGGACTCTTCCGCCCTGTATCCTGGTTCCTGTCTTCCCTGGAGTCTTACCCCACAGCTTGTCCATCCATCCTCTTCCTGCTCTGTTCCGTCCCCATCCTCACCTATCTGCTGACATCCCATGTGTATGACCTCGGCCTGGCTTGATTTATGAATACGGTATCCCCTTTTGTTTGTATATACTGTTTGCTGTTTTTCACTGGTTGTCCCCACTTATTTTGTAAAATAAACACCTCTTCACTTCACTATCTCTTTGTTTGGTTTCCTCTGTGCAGTCACACAGTACTGATCTCCTATATTCTCCTGACACCATGCCTGGCTTTTAGCTGGTCAACTGAAATGAGCTCCCCTTCCCTAGTATTATGTTCCAGCAGTTTGACCCCCCCACAGTCCCAAATCATCGAGTCCGGGAGGGAGCAAAAGTCCGGCAAGTTCTGGTTCAACCATATAGGAGCCGAGGGCGAAAACCCCAGATAGGAAGGTGACATCATGGTGGTAGCAACCTCCCATGCCCTGATGGTAGCCTTCATAGTAGCGGTCAAAGGTAAAGTAGATTTTGGGCCTCTATACAGAGCCAACCTCAAACTTTCATACAAGCCCAACAGTGCTGCCTCCAGAATAGTGGCCGTGTCACCCTCGTCTGCCAGCAACCAACGCCTGGCAAACACCATCTGGCCAGCCAGATAATATTTCTGCCAATACGGAAGTGCCAACCCTCCCTGTCCCCAAGGTTCCTGGAGGACCTTAATACCTATACGGGGTGATTGAGGTGACCAAATAAAAGCCCCTATTATACCATTTAACTTCATGAAAAATGATTTGGGAATCCACACAGGGGAGTGGCGCAAATAGTATAAAAGTACTGGTAAAAATTTCATTTTAAGTAGGCTAACTCTTCCAAGTAATGAGAGGGGCAATTTCTTCCAGGCCTGGACCCGTTGATTCAGAGTAACTATCAGCGGCAGAAGATTCAAGAACATATAATATCGGACACTTTTGACACATTTTTGAGACCATTCACATTTATACAGCGATAGTGCTATAGAACTGCACTGATTACTGTGTAAATATGACTGGCAGGGAAGGGGTTAACACTAGGGGTGATCAAGGGGTTAAATATGTTCCCTAGGGAGTGATTCTAAATTAGGGGGCAGGGACTCACAAGGGGAGGAGACTGATCAGTGTTCTTCTGTACTTTTGAACACATGTCGGTCTCCTCTGAAAGGACGTGGATCCGTGTGGTTACACATACAGATCCACGGTCCTGCTGTAATCACGGGAAATCGCGGGTGCCTGGTGGACATTGCGGCCACCGGCACACGCACCGGGTCCTGAGCGATGCCATAGGTGTGCCTCCCTAGATGGCCGGGAAGCCCAAGACATTATATGACATCAACCCAGGACGGGAGATCCCTCCTGTGGACGTCATATGTACATGGGCGGGATGGGAAGTGGTTAAATCACCCTCAGAACCCACATAATTAATATATGGCAACCCTACCAAACACAATTTTCCACAAATAGAGCTTTCTTTCAGTGATATTTGATCAACCTGGCGTTTTTTTTTTTTTTTTTTTTCGCTATAAACAAAAAGAGAGTGACAGTTTTGAAAAAATATATAATAATTTTTACTTACTTCTATAAATCATTTCCAAAAAAAAAATGTAAAACAAAACAAATTTCTTCATCAGCTTAGACCAACATTTATTCTGCTACATATTTTTGGTAAAAAAACAAAACAAAAAAAAAACAATAAGCATATATTGATTGGTTTGCATAAAAGTTAGCGCATCTACAAAATAGGGGATAGATTTATGGAATATTTTTTTTTTTTACTAGTAATGGCGGTGATCAGTGATATTTAGTGGGACTGCGACATTGCGACGGACAGATCGGACACTTAACCGACATTTTTCACACTTTTTCAGGAACCAGTGACATTATTACATTGTTCAGTGCTAAAAATAATAGAGCTTTCTTTCGGTGATATTTGATCAACCTTGCGTTTTTTGGGGTTTTTTTTGCGCTATAAACAAAAAGAGAGCGACAGATACTAGCAGGGAAGGGGTTAGCATAAGGGTGATAAAGGGGGTAAACGTTTTCTAACTGTGTGGGGGACTGTGTAACTGGGGAAAAACACAGATCCATCTTCCTGCATAGCAGAAAGACAGGATCTGTGTAATCTCCCCTGTCAGAACGGAGATATGCCTTGTTTACACAGGCAGATCCCCGTTCTGTCACTGCGGGGAATGATTGCAGGTGGCCAGCAGACATGGCTGATTGGCCCCGCTGGCCAATGGGAGCGCGTGTCTACAAAAGCAAGTTTCCGAGCCGTCCTACACCTACAGCAATTTGTGGGATCATGCCATCTTGCCGCAGTATAGTGATGGCGGCTGGTCGAAAATTGGTTAAGAAATAATTTTAGGCCTGATGATTTCATGAAACCCCCATCACGTTTTTATATTTTCTGAGATCAGACACGCTAGAGAATAAAATGTGGAATTACCAATTTTTTTAATATTACATGATACTATCGCAAAGGTCAAGGAAATGTAAAATTTTACTACAAAAGCACACTAAAATACATTTTTGGGCAAACAAAAATATATATCCACTTCAGGAATGCCCACCGTACTTATACCATGGCCTTGCTGCGATGAATCATGTATATGTACGTGATTTTGCATTTCCGAGTAGGGGGCACGCATCCAGACAAGTTAATCAGCGGGTCCTGGTCAATGATTTATGGCCAGAACCTGCCGATCTGCTAAGCGAATGACAGAAGAGAGCCCTGTGTAGGTAAACAACACAGGGATCTCTACTGACAACAGCAATGTGCTGTTTTTCTTTCCTCTCAGCAAAGTTGGGAGGAAAAAAACAGCACATTGCTTAGTAAAAACAGCACACAGTAGACATTGTTAATACATTAAACCCCTTGGTCGCCCATGTTGTTAACCCCTTCCCAGCCAGTGTCATTAGTACAGTGACAGTGCATATTATGAGCACTGATCACTGTATTAGTATCACTGGTGATGTCAGCGGCAGTTAGTTCCCCCCCATATTGCCGCTGCACTATTGCAGTTCCATTTCAAGTTGCTGAACACCGGCATTAGTGGTATAAAAATAAAAATAAATTGCCAAAAATTGGAAGAAACCTAAGTCCTCTTTCTCAGAAGCAAAAAAATATATATCTCTTGGATAATGACTGAAGAAAAGTTAGCTAGCATTTTGAATGATACTGTTTTGAAATCTGAAACAATCTGGGAACCTTGGGTCAGATATATAGGTATTTCTCTTACTTAGGATCCCTCCTCGATTTCCGCAAAAACTGTAAATTAGGTATATAGCTCGTCTTATCCCCTTTCCTCCCTTTCTTCTTTGTCCGTTTTTTTTTATTTTCTCCGTCTTTTTCCAGCTTTCTTTTGATTTCTCTCCCCTTCGTTAGGGGAGCCTAGTGATGTTTTGTAAGGGGATTTATCTAGCAACATAGGGCCAGATTCAGGTAGTCCAGAGCATCTTTGCTCTGGAGTAACGCTTCTCATTTGCGTTGCGCTGCCGAAATTTTAGGAGCAAGTGCTGTCATTCACGAAGCACTTGCTCCTAAAGTTGCGGCAGCCCATCACAAATGAGCCGGCGGAATTCAAATTTAGCGGGTACGGGGCGTGTAGTATGCTAACTACGCGTGATCCCGCCGCCAACGTACTGCGCATGCGTCGAGTGTCAAAACATCCCCGTGCGCATGCTCCAAAATCTGTGAATGAACGTCAATGACGTCACATTCCCATTCATGACCGTTTTACGCAAGCGACGTTTTTTTTTTTTTTTCCCGACGCGATGACGACGCCTATACCTAACATAGGATACTCCAACCCCATGTAGGTATATCTATGCGCCGCGTATCCCGTCCGGAAACGTTGTATCGTCATTGCGTCGCGCCGGATTTCGATCGTGAATTGCCGATTTCCGCTCATTAACATATTTTTTGAGCGTAAATCGGCGGGAACGCCCCCGGCGCCATTTTTAAGTTGAAGTAACGATGCGATGGCGAAACTCAGTTACGCTGCTCGCATCGGAACTTCAACCCGGCGTTTCTTGTTTTCTGGTTACAGAAAACAGAAACGCCGGCTCAAAGTCACAGTTAGGCTGGCGGATCACTCGATCCGCCAGCGTAACTGTTCCTGAATCTGGCCCATAGGCTTTGGTTCAGAGTGTAATTCAGTATGTCGAAAGGTGCAGTTTGAACCTGATAGGGGCACCAGGAGATTATAAGTATCCTTATTTCTATTGAGTTAGCTTATATAAGGAGTCCTTTCTCTCTCTTACATCTACATATATATTTTTTTAATTGTTTAACTTTTAATACTCACATATTTTATTATTTATGTATGATCTTTTTTTAAAAAAAATTCTCTCCTTCTCAAATCTCAAGGGGGGAGATTTTCTATCTCCCTCTTTCTGTAAGTCTTTTTTAGTTCCTGCTGACATTTACTAGGTTATGTCCATATTGATATGTAATGTGATTTATTGTAATTTTTATCTTATTTCTGAAAATAAAATAATTTGAAAGAAAGAAATATATATATAAAAAAAAAAAAAAAAAAAAAAAATTCCAATGTATATCCCATAGTTTGTAGACACTACAACTTTCATGCAAACCAATCATACACTTATTGGGATGTTTTACCAAAGACAGAATACATTACGCAATTTATGAAGATTTTTATTGTTATTATTATTATTATTATTATTATTATTATTATTATTATTGTAAATGTTTTATAGCACAAAATAAAAAATGTTTTTTTTTTCAAAACTTTTCATTTATAGGTCACATTGCCTAATCCCACCTAGGTGGGTATTGGCAATTGCCTAAACCTATCTCTAGAAAAAAGGCAACAAGGAAGTTCATATAGCCAACAGGATGCTGGATATTAGGTCGGGAACCACAGTCAGAGCTACAGTAATAAGAGCGTTGATTGTTCCACACTTGTACCAGATCAGTAGGGTGTCACAAAGAGATTTCAGCCCACACAGACACATTGGGCCAGATTCTCATAGAAATTTGCTTGCGTATCGTAAGCCATTTACACTACGCCGCCGCATCGTACTAGAGCAAGTGCCGTATTCTCTAACCATTTGCTCCGTAGTTTGCGTTGGCGTAGCGAAAATGGCCCAGCGTAAGCCCGCGTAATTCAAATGAGGCGGCTTGTATTTAAAATAAGCGCGCCCCCGCGTCGAATGAACTGCGCATGCGCCGGCCGGGGAAAAAGCCCAGTGCGCATGCTCCAGCTCACGTCAGAAAGCGTAGTTGAAACCGACGTCAAAACGACATGATCGTCACTTACGCAATGCCCTATTCGCGAACGAGTTAGTAAAACGATGTAAGCGACGGAAAAAGCCGACGCTGACCCAACGCCATACTTAACATGGCATCCGACGGCACCCGACGGCATCCGACGGAACTTCGTAAAGTTACTCCACATAGAAGCTGGGGTAACCTTACGTGGACAAAAACTACGTACGCGACGACGGGGCAGCGTAAAAGCGATCGGGAATCGGCGTACTAGCCTCATTTGCATATGCAAATGAGAAAACAACGTAAAGGCCACCTAGTGGCCGGAGTTGTCATTACAACTACGATCCGCAAGTGTAATGGTTTTACACTTGTCGGATGTTGAAGCGTATCCATGCCAAAGTGATGCTAAGCATCACGCGCATAGATACGAGGCCAAAAAAACGGCGATACGACGGGGTATCTGAGATACTCCGTCGTATCGCCGCTGAGAATCTGGCCCATTGTGTTCACAGTAAGCAGTTAACACATGAAATATAGTCCTATGATTGCATCTGATCCGGCCAGTCTATAACTGGGTCCCTGCACTCTGGGTACCCTGATGTAACTGCTGATATGATCAGTCTACATGTGTAATAGTACTCACTGTCCTGCTACCACTTGTAAGGTCTTGGTGTTGGTTATGATTCTCTAATATTCTAGATCTTTATTACTGCTCAATAGGTGTGGTCAGATCCACGATGCTGTGTGTCGAACAGATAATTCGGTGCAGGTGGTTATCCTGTGTGAATGCTGCAGACATTTTCCCATAAACAGGGAACGGTAGGGAGAGACTATCCAAGCAATCCAGCCAAGCATCAACAGCGATGTCGGCCACAGACCATCCAATTGCCAGTCAGTCCCATGATTGGGGACTCCCGTAGGTTCCTCTGGGTGGTTAGGCATGCGGCGCACCAGGGAGTGGGGGGTCCATTCCTGTCTCTGTGTCGTTGCTCACCGGAACTTCATCAGAACATCTGCTGCAGTATCTTGGCATTCAATTGACCCCATTACTCCAATTTATATTGTACCAATTATATTTCAATTATTTGCAATTTAAATCTCTAATTACATCTTGAATCTCCTGAATAGAGAGGATTAATTCAATTCAAATTAACACCCTCACAAAATATTTGTATCTTTTCAGTACTCTCCTAATTGCTTTCCCCTCTTTCGCTATCAAATCTTTCCAAAACCACGTCATGTCCTTTATTTGGCACACCCACAGACGATAAAGATCTTTTTCCTACTTTGACCACCTTTGAGCATGTTTGCCACTATACTCCCATGGCTTCTAAATTAATCTCCATAGTTTACTTCCTTACCTTACCTGAATACCTTCACCTTCTACACATGTCTATGTAGCAAAACGGGAAGAGATTCTAAAAGTAACTCTAAAAAGACGTGTAGACTACTAGTGCCACTTGCACAATTAATATCACCATCCTCGAGTTGGCATATAAGGTGCTAACCAGGTGGTACCTGATATCTTCCAGACTCCCTTACATGTTCAATGGCCATTCAGGCCTTTTTTTTAGAGGATGTTGGACTACAGGTAATGTTCTTTACATCTGGTGGTCTTGTCCAATGCTCAGTCATTTCTAAAACAATTTTTCATGGAAGGGAGTTTAACAAGACACGTGGCCACTCATTAAAATGAGAAAAAAAGGTTTAACCCTAAACTAAGTAGAGGGTACTATAAGAGCGGCAAGGATGTGGAATTTCATTCCACAGGCGGTGGTTCCAGTAGGGGGCATCGATAGTTTCAAAATACTATTAGATAAGCACCTGAACGACCACAACATACAGGGATATACCATATAATACTGACATATAATCACTGTCACGTGCCTGGTGCTGAGCAGAGCCTGACGTGCGGGAGTGGCCACTCTTGCTCCTCTGACTCCGGAACCCCTGGTAGTGCAGACAGGAGGTACTGGAGTTTAGAGTCACACTAGCGCCTGGCGGGGATGTCGTGCAGACACGGTGTCAGTCTTACTGGAGGTGTGCTGTAGCCCCGATGCCGACAGGTAGTTGAAGCTAGTGCAGATGACTGGCAGACAGCAGGAGGAAGGTGTCCTGTAGTACGGATGCTGGCAGGTAGCTGGAGCTGGTGCAGATGACTGGCAGACAGCAGGAGGAAGGTGTTCTGTAGTACGGATGCTGGCAGGTAGCTGGAGCTGGTGCAGATGACTGGCAGACAGCAGGAGGAAGGTGTTCTGTAGTACGGATGCTGGCAGGTAGCTGGAGCTGGTGCAGATGACTGGCAGACAGCAGGAGGAAGGTGTTCTGTAGTACGGATGCGGACGGATCAGGTTCAGGGATAAGGCAGCAGCAGAGTCGTGGTTCAGGCCGGGTTGGCAACAGGCAGACGGTCACTGGTACAGGGCAAGGCAGAGGCAGCGTCAGACAGGCCGAGGTCAGGGCGGGCAGCAATCAGAAGGGTCAAGACAAGCCGGGATCACAGGAACAGGAGTAAATCAGGTAACGGGTCTTCAGGCAAGTATCAGGAACGCTGATGATCGAGCAGCAAGAGGCCATGGGAAGAGCTCCCTTAAATAGCCTGAACTGGCGCCAAAATGACGTCATCACGTGCCCGCGCACCGCTGCCGCGAATGCGCGCTCCCGTGCGCGCCGATGTGCCGCGCGTGCGCGTGCCCGTGCGTGTGCACGTCGAAGTGCCGCGAATGCGCGCTCCCGGCGCCCCTGTGCGCTCCGTTGCACCGCTAGCGCCACCTGGTGGTCGACCACGACCATGACAATCACACACATAGGTTGGACTTGATGGTAGACATGTGCAATTTGTTTAGACAAATTAGTTCATTCCAAATTTTCAGAATTTTTCAGTTTCAGAATTTTCGGATTTCCGAAATGTAGAATTTCCAAATTATTGAAAAAAAAAAAACTTAAATTTGGAATTTCAGAAATTCAGAAATTTTACATTTCAAAATATGAAAATACTAAATTTCAGAAATTTTGAAATTTAAAATGAGGAAATTCATAAATTTGGAAAACCCGAAAATCTGAAATAATAACTAACTAATAATAACTTAACTATTACTAACTATTAAATATAGGTATTGTAATTTCCTTTCAAATTTGGCTGTTAGTGAACATACCGAATACGAATTTATCTGAAGTTACAAATTATCTGAAATAACGAATTCTGTGTCTAAACAAATGGAACGTAACGACCTAATAATAATAAATAATGAAAACTTTGTTGCATTCCATTTGTTTAGATGCAGCTTTCGTAATTTCGAAAATTGGAAATTCGAAAACCGAAAATTAAAAAAATCAACCATTCGAAGATCGAAAATTAGAAAATGGGAAATGGGAAAATTCAAAATTCGAAAATTCCAAAAATTGAAAAAAACAACACTCGAAAAGTTAGAAAATCAATAATTAGACATTTCTAAATTCCAAAATTAGAATATTCAAAATTCCAAAATTAGAATATTCGAAATTCCAAAATTAGAAGATCCGCAATTTGGAAATTCTAAAATTGAAAATTCTAAAATAGGAAATTCGAAAACTCGAAAATAAAAAAATCTGAAAATTCAGGATTCGAAAATTGGGAATTCGAAAGTTCAGAAATTCAAAGATTCAAAGTTCAGAATTCAAAAATTACGAATTATGAATTTCTAATTTTCGAATTTACGAAAAAAGCAAATGAAACAAAAACACATTTTTCGGCAGTGCACATGTCTACTTGATGGACTTTTTTTTTTTCAACCTCACCTACTATGTAACTATGTAACATGTGCACCTAAAAATGTTGTTTACCTAATACAATGTCTATGTGGTAAGCAATACGTCAGCAGGACCACAAGATCTTGTTCCATACATGTGAATAAACATATAAATAATATCTTGTTGAAAGTACTCTGAGGCCGTGTACACGTGTAGGAGACATGTCCGCAGAAACTGGTCCGCAGACCAGTTTCAGCGGACATGTTTGTTCGTGTGTACGGCCTAGCGGACAGGTTTCCAGCGGACAAAAGTTTCTAAGCATGCTTAGAATCTTGTCCGCTGGAAACCTGTTCGTCGGACATGTTCAAAGGTTAGTATGCCCAACCATCGGACCGAAATCCCGCGCATGCGTTGAATTGATTCGACACATGCGTGGAAGCATTGAACTTCCGTGTTTCAGCACGTCGGTGTCTTCTACGTCACCGTGTTCTGGTCCGCGGGGATTTTGGTCTGATGGTGTGTACACACATCAGACCAAAAGATCCCTTCAGACATGTCCGCTGGAAACGGTCCGTCGGACATGTCTCCTCATGTGTACGCGGCCTAAGAGTTATAAATATGACAAACAAGTCTATTCAAGTGATAGAATACAAACAGCGCTGTTGTTGGATGACAGAAGTGGCCAACACCACCATACAGTTTGTGATAGATGAGAGACACACACAGGTGCTTCCAATAGTGTCCAAACAGGGGTACTTAAAGAGATAAGCATCGTGCACCTTCCACCTCACTCTCCAATCCACCACGTGTGAACACTCTCCCCTTCAGGGTTCAAATTCACCAGACAAATTCAAATCGCTGGCCTTTCAATGAAATCAATTCATCAAGCATAAACCACTGTGGGATACATCTACCAAGGAGCCACTTGTATGGAGTAAGCTTCAAATATAATAGATAAACACAGAAGAGGCAAACATAGCGTGATCCTGTTTATTTATAAAAAGAAGCCCCTTACACCAAGTTCCCCTATACATCAAACGTACATTGTAATAAAAATCATAAACATTGAAAATGGAAAAAGGTCACCAGATCATAGGTCCGATCGGCGTCTCCCGCTATAGCCACCGGCTGGTTCCCAGGTTGTATACTACTTCCTGGTTCCGCTCAGGCCCCTTTCACATTTATACGACTTGTCTCCCGATTTTGTACTGCAAAATCGTATGTCAAGTCATTCTCCATGATTTTCAATGAACACCATTCATACTGACACGACTTTCAGTAGTGCCGACTTTAAAGTAGTCACTGCACTACTTTGGTCCGATTTTGATGCCACTTACACAGGCATTCATTAAAATCGCGAGGAAAATCGCGGGACTTTGAAGTCGTACAAGTGTCAAAGGGACCTCAATGGAACGCAGGAGTCTTTTCCGGCGTGTCGTGTAGCTCACGCTCTGACTAGTTTCGTCATACGCTGACTTCTACAGAGGGCGTGGCTACATGAATAACCACACTCACTTAAATCTTCCCTCTCTCCTCTGCGCAGAACAATCCGGGCACACCAGGCGTGAACACAGGAACACATCACACCATGGTGTTGTTTACCTCTGACGGTCTTTTCTACAGTCGGGGAGGAGGGTCAGATAAAGTCACACTGCATACTATACATATAGTTCTGAATCTTCAACCTCTCACATATTTAATATATTATTTTATATGAATAATATCAGAATATCAGAAATACTATACTATATATACCATAGTAATATACACGTATTGGGATTTTTTTTTTTTTACCAAAGACACGTAGCACAGAATACATTTTGGCCTAAATTTATGAAGAGATTCGATTTTTTTACTTTTTTTTATTGAATATGTTTAATAGCAGAAAGTTAAAAATATTATTATTATTTTTTTAAATTTAAAAAAAAAAGGTTTTATAATAAGAAGTAAAAAATAAAAAAACCCAGAGGTAATCAAATACCACCAAAAGAAAGCTCTATGGCCCGGATTCACAAAGCACTTACGCCGATGTATCTCCAGATACTCCGCGTAAGTACAAATATACGCCGTCGTATCTGTGCGCCGAACCCACAAACTAAGATACGCCTAAAAACAGACTTCATCCCACCAACGTAACTTACCTACGCCAGCGTAGAGTGGGCACATATTTACGCTGGACGCATGTGGCGCTCCCATTGATTTTCTATTCAAATATGGAAATGAGGGAGATACGAACGTACTTGCGCCCGGCGCATGATTTACGCAGTTTGCGTAAGTTTTACGTTCGGTGTAAAGTTATTCCCCATATGTAGCGCTACCACCGAAAGAGCCACTGATTGATTGTTGGGAATCGGCACATTAAGTTACCCCAGCGTTGTCTAGGGGTGTGATGCAGGAACAAAGTAGTGAGCGAAGGTCCAGACAGTCAATAAAGGTTTTTCCACTGCTTTATTTCCAGGCCAACACAGCCAACATCAACTTCAGTTAGGAAGGAGAACAAAGGTTGATGAAAGAAGAGGAGAACTTGCGGTGTCAGGCCTGGATATGAACGGGTGAGCCTGCCCTTAGTAGTACCAATTTGTAAACTCGTCGCCACTCCTGCCTGAGTGGGTGAAGTGCCCACGGACAGGTTTTCTTTCTCTAACCTGGCAGCCGAGGTGTCACTTTAGATATATGGGAGGAACAGGTCTTTCACACAGACCTGGCTCTAGGGCCTCTGCCACAGGTCAATTGCTTTAGATGAGATTAGGTGGATGAACAGAGCAAATCCTCTTGTCTGCATCCCTCTCACCAGATCCCCGATTGGTTCATTCAGGCCCTGTGGACAACCTGCCTCCGAGTTCCCCTCAAGCCGATCCCCCAATCGCACGGTACCCAGCCTGGGATCCATTCAATAGGACTGGGAACCCAGGAAGTCACTGGGGTCCCCTTTCACCTCCGGTTGAAGCTTGGCCAGGTGGGCCACGCCAGCGGGGTCCATGGATGCGCGCACCCTAAAACTCTTCCAATTGGCTGCTGGGGAAGACTTGGTCTGCCAAAAACCCCTCTGGTGCCAACTGCCAACCAGAGACGATACCACATCCCTAGAATGCAGACTGGCCCAGTGGACCTTTCTGGAATAACAGAGGTCACAATTTAGGTAAATCATGACTGGGAGCAATGTAACTCTCCCAGTCCAACTAACTTTAGCGTAGTGCCCATGCTGGAAGCAAGGGGGCCCTACATACTCCTCCCTCCTGAATTGACACTGTCGAACGCGAATGCTGGCCTGACATCAACCAACCAGACAGGAAAGAGAGAAAAGAAGAAAGGACAGAATGCACACAGTAAATCACAATATTATAAATGACATACAACATACAAAACCCTAGTGTCGATGATAGGTGGGTCCGAAAACAGGGAAGAGAAAAAAAAACCTTGTAGGAGGATTGAAGCTGTGGGCTCGAACACGAACACAAAGCCTCCTTGCCTCTCGGGGAGTCCTAAGACTTACTTTTGTTTATGCAAGAATGTTAATGTAGTAAACTCAACACACATTTTTTTTTTTTTTGTCACGGTGCAGAACACTGCCCCTAGCGGTCAGTGCGCTGGTACTGCAGCAGTCCCTAGAGAAGAAAAAAAAATCAAAGGTGCGGAAGTAGCAACAAAGAGGGGGAGAGAAAAAAAAAGTCCTCTTTCAATCTTCCACTGTATTGTCCAAACTGCAGCAAAGGGTTTGTGCAAGGCCCCAATTCTAACTGACTGAACCCTGACCCCTCCCAAGAGTTCTGCACAAAAGTTTATGTGGTTCTGGAGGAGCAGGGGGGAAAAGGGAAAGCGGGAAAAAAAAAACAGTTCAAAAAGAATGGGGAGGGCATACTTGTCCGTAACTTCCCTAATATCAGCAAATCAGGCAAAGTTTACATGGTCTCTTCACCGATAAAACCGAGGGTCAGGCAACCAAACAATGTCTCCCCTCGGTGTGGTGAATTGTACTTTAAAGACTTGATCCTCTTTCTCGGGGCACTTTAACACAACTCGGTCCCGAAGATGACAGCCCCAGCTCCAGTTTCGATGGCATTGCTCAAACCTGGCTTTCAACTAAGGCAGCTTTGAATCGGCACCCACCAAGACATTAGGTGCCCTCAGGTACGACCAGATAGCCTCCTGACACCAAGCCTCCCGCTTCCAATCAATTCGGCAAATGAGAGGGGGAGGCACATAAGGGTACTCATACCCATATTCAGTGGCGACTCTCCGGGTCACCACATGTTGCAAGCGGGCTAATCTGGGCAGGATTTTCGGGTCCCCGCGACCCGGTAACACCAAAGCGTCCGGTGCCATTTTCATGTAAATGTATGTAAAAATCCTTTTTGAATAAAAACAAATAGAAACGCCATTTTCAGAACAGGAACAACTAAGGGCAAAGGGGTAGTGAGGGCAGCAACAGACACAAAGCTTGAATCACCCACTCCTCAGATCAGGCGTGGGGCCTCCGTGGACAGTCGGTTGGGCCCACTCGGTGCGTTCCGGGCGGAGCATTCCTTCTTTCCCCGAATATCATCAGAGGTATTGGATTCCCTGGAGTCCTTCAGTTCGGGGGAAGGTCACAATCATCGATCATAGAGTCATCTAGCAATAGATTAAAGTCAGTTAGGCGCCACTCTTCTGCCGATGGGCAGGTAGGCCTTGATCACAGCCGCAAGAGGCTGGAGTGGATCTCCCTTCTCCAATAGGGGCATGCCACACAGAGACCGTAGTGGAAGTTGCAGTCGTCCCTGAGATGGTCTCACCATAAAAGCTTGTCATGTCGAATGAGCTTGACACGCTGGATAGGACACTTTCTAAGTCCGGGTTGTCTACAGGGTTTACCGCCAATGAGGAAGGTGGCGAGGTAGCTGACGGCAGGGTCAAAGTGGATGATATGGAGATTACCTCGGGGTCCCGGACTTCTGGTTCCACGATCAGCACCGATGGGGAGGGTTCTGGCCATACGGCTTTCTCCTCTGCGGTGAGGGTGGCTGTGATGAAATTTGCCTGATATTCCTTCGGAGCCTGTGTGGGCGAAACAAGTAGGCCAGGCAATGCTGGCATCGGGCAAAGGTCTGGATCTTCACGGATATATCTCCACAGCTGATGAGGTGCAACCCATGCAAAGGTATGGACCAGGGAACACAAGTCTACGTATTGTATGTTGGACGTCTGTGAATATGGGCGACGTGGGTCTGGCTGGGCGTAGGTTACATTCACTGCGTACACAGTGATCCGACGTATCTTAGGCAGTTGGTTGTGAGCATTTCAGTTTAAGTACTTGTCTGGCACCCGGCCCATCATTTGCATGGGGTCACGCTTCATTAACATGGATCACGCCCACTTCCAGCCCACTTCCACCTACTTCCACTTACGCCGGCTTACGCCTACGAAATATACGCTACGCCGGCGCAGAGTTGGGAGCATTTGCTTTGTGAATTCCATGCTTGCCTCTCCGCACTGCGCCGGCGTAGCGTAAAAGAGATACGCTACGGCGGCATAAATATGTGCCGATGTCTGTGAATCCGGGCAAATTTGTGTGAAAAAATTATATAAAATTAATTTGAGTACAGCACAATTACTAGTTCAGTCTAGGTTCGCATCTATGTGGTTGCGGTTAAAGCGTTTTTCAGGTACGTTTTGCAGTGAGTTTTGCGTTTTTAAGCCTGCATCTCTTATTTCTTTTTGCATGCAGTTTTCATGCATTTTGCATTTTTTTTCTCTTTATCCACTTCAGCCCTGGAAGGATTTACCCACTTCCTGACCAGGCCTTTTTTTGCAAAATGGCACTGCAACGCTTTAACTTAATTTTATTTTTTGCAAAATTTGACCCTGTACCCAAACAAAATTGATGTCCTTTTTTCCCCATAAATAGACCATTCTTCTAGTGGTATTTGATCACCTCTTAGGTTTTTATTTTTGCGCTATAAACAAAAAAAGAGCAGCAATTTCCGCTATAAAACATTTCCAATTAAAAAAATGTAAAAAAAACAAATGTATTCATCAGTTTAGGCCGAGGTGTATTCTGCTACATATTTTTTGTAAAAAAAATCCCAATAAGCGTATATTGTTTGCCGCAAAAGTTATCACGGCTACAAATTAGGGGATAGATTTATAGCATTTTTATTTTTACTAGTAATGGTGGCGATCAGTGATTTTTTGTGGGACTGCAATATTGCGGCGGACAGATCGGACACCTAACTGAAATTTTTTACAGTTTTTTTGGGAATCAGAGACATTATTACAGCAATCAGTGCTAAAAATATGCACTGTTATTGTACTAATGACACTGGCAGGGACAGGGTTAACATCAGGGGCAATCAACGGGTTAAATGTGTTCCCTGCAGGTTTTTCTAACTGTATGGGGGACTGTGTGACTGGGGAAACACACAGATCCATCTTCCTGCATAGCAGAAAAACAGTATCTGTGTGATCCTACCTGCCAGAATGGAGGATATGCCTTGTTTACACAGGCAGATCCCTGTTCTGTCACTGTGAGGAACGTTCGCGGATAGCTGGCGGACATCGAATCTGCTGGACCCATTGATTGGTTCCCCCGCTGGCCAAAGAAAGCGCGCGTGTGCCTACAAAAGCGAGTTTCCGAGCCGACGTACACCTACAGCAATTTGCGGGATCGTGCCACCTTGCTGCAGTATAATGACAACGGCTGGTCGCCAAGCAGTTAAAAACACTGGGCCAGATTCACGTACATCGGCGCATTTTTTGACTGGCGTAGCGCACCTCCTTTACGTTAGACTGCCGCAATGTAGCGGCTCAATCACCGTATTCTCGCTTGATTTGCGCAGAAATTAGCGCCGGTGCAACGTAATTTCAGAGGCGTAAGGCGGAGTAATTCAAATTGGGAAGGACGTGGGCGTGTTACATTGAAATGAGCCGTGACCCCATGCAAATGAAGGGCCGGCCGGCTCGCGCATGCGCGCATGAAGCAGACCATGGTCAGCACCTCTGTGCGCATGCTTACAACTCGGGAACGGCGCAATCAGTGAAATTGGAAGTGGACCCGGGCAACTTAGTGAACTACGCAGACAGCATAAATAGACAGACACAAACGCACTTCCTTTGCAAAAGTACATCCCTTTGTATCCCTTCCTATACAGCAAGGTGCTTTTGTTCTGTTGTTTGTTGCGTTGTGACTTGTCTTTGTTATATTTGTTGACTGTTTGATCTAGTGTTTTGTAGACTATATTTGAAAGTGTTTTTTGGTGACTGCTTGTGAGACTTTTTGGTTGATAGATTTTGGTTTGTTTGTTTTGTTGCTTGATTTTTCCTGCTTGTTTTTGTGAGTGATTTTTGTTGATTGTTTGGAGAGATTGTTGTATGAGTATGACTGAGAGAAAGGAAGTTGAATTTTACTTTGGGGGAGAAACAAATTCTTGCCCGGGCCATTACCCAATATGGGCGTTTCCTCCACGGCCCGGAGAGTACCAACACCACCCCGGCCAGGAGGCGGGAGATTTTGCTGCACATTACTGACCAGGTGAATTCAGCGGGGGGGGGGAGACCCGGACACGCGGGGGGATCGAAAAGAAAATCAATGACCTCCAGCGTTTGGTCCGAAAGAAGCTGGCCAGAATTGCAGCCCATGCCAGGGGCACAGGAGGGGGCCCACCATGCC